>OY856342.1:22107500-23357500 GCA_963693475.1 Ectropis crepuscularia
AATTGAGTAAAAGTAAACCAATTGAATAATAAATGTAAGAATTTATATTGACGACTGTTCGATCTTTCCCATATAAAATTTCACAAAGGAATGCTCTTCAACGGCTTAGCTCCATCTACTTATAAATAGCGCCAACCCCTCTAAAACTCTATTGAGATGGCGGGTAGAAGTGAATGGTATCCCACCGGCACACTCTACACTAAATGACACATATTTAGACTCAAATCCCAGTATTTAAAATAATACTATAGTGAAATACACGGCAAACAAAATACAGGTGATAACACAACGAAAAATGAAATTTTCTTCGATTAAAACAAGAACTGACTTTAATTTAAAAGTAAATTCAGACACTCAACCTTTCATAAGAAGCTATGACTACGTCTATAAAATGAAAGCAAACTTTAGTTTATGGTAGATATTTCAAAACCTGCCACACCGATTGGAACAAAATTTATTTAGGACCACTTCTTAAGTATTTTGGCCTTTTGACCTTATTCTCGGTTTTACAATACCAGCCTCTTGTGATAACATAATGTGGCCTGTTATTCAGTATTTTTTACTCATAAGTACGTATCGTTAATCGTTTTTGACAAAGAGCTCACTACGTCTCTTATCGCTCCTCGTGTCGTTTTCTGACTCTTGTACTAAATTTAATGGGGTCTGTATTAACCCTAGAGTAATCGCGCCTTTACTTGGAACGCGAGTAATCGCGTAGGGAGCATTTTGCAGCCAACGTTTTACATGATTTTTTGTTTAATATTTTTGATAAATCGGTTTGTAATCATTTTGCAGGATAAAACAAACCAAAAACTATTAGAAATCTTAGACAAACATTTTTGAATTTTAACATAGTCTGTGTTAAAATTAAAAAAACTCGTTTTTTCTTTTCATAAAAGAAAGAAAAACGAGTTTTTTTCTACAAAACTGAACGTTTTCATTGTCTCCTATAAACATTTCAACAAAACAGTCTAAAAAACTAACACATGTGCATACAACGTTCGTTGCACAGTAACTTTTCGCATCTGTTGTGCCCTTTTCTGGTCCTCCTATTTTTTTTGGTTGGACAAACTGTGCATACACTTTGTTTACCAGAAAGTCTATCTTGATGATCAGATGGCACAAATCGGGAGATTAATTTGGTTTTTTCAGTTGTTTCTGGAGAGTATGTATTTACGTTGTATCTTCTGATTATCTGTCGTCTGGTTAGATCGAGAGCAATTGCCTTCAAAAAAGTTCACATACCTAAAAATAAAAACTTATCAAAACAATAGAAAACAAAAATAAGTGATAAAAAAATATTTACAACGAACTCGCATTACATACACATAATAAAATATAATAATACATCTACTTACTACAGAAAAAACAGACACACACTTTTTATTTACGCGAGTAGTCGCGCAGTTAGCAAGTTGCCGTCAATCGCGACACAGAGACAACAACCTTTGTTTTCTGCGATTTCTGTGACAAAGAGGTAAGGACCGGCGGGGCACCTACTAGGACGCTTCAATTTGACAAATGCGCCGTGTCCAAGAAATTACAGTTCATCACACAAAATCGCAGGCAAATAGCGCGAGCACTCTATGGTTAATTATAAGATAAAACATTATGGTGTATTATATTTATATTTACTTATCTGCTACCATCGACCTACATTTTAACCCGCGGAGTTCTTGTTTCCGTAATTTTCCCGGTATGAAAAGTAGCATATTATGTGTTATTCGTCGTCCTGGTACACGTAAAAGGGAAAAGTCAATGTTAGTTTTTTAAATATACTTATTTCAAAACCACTACACCGATTTCGATAAAATTTAGGATCATCTATCTCTGTCTGCCGTATTATCTACCAAACAAAATAATAGAATCATTAGAATCGATTGGCGGAACTATCGCGTAACAAGCATACAACTGGATTGAGAACCTGCTCCTTCTTTGAAGTCGGCTAAAAATACATGGGCATAAAAGTGAGAGAAGTGAGATGTTGGCTGAAAATTTTAAATTGAAGTACTCCCACAAAACCCTCCAAAAAAATACTATGAAAAGCAATACCCACAAAGACTTATGCCGTTATTGGTGACATTAAGGCTTAAGGCGCAGTGATTTCTTCCAGTCAACCATGAATGGAAATGAGCAAGAAACGAGTGAGACAAAAAATTTATGTAAGACAGAAAGTATTGTGCTTTTAATATTGGGGAAGGTAGTTTATACTTTATATTTAAAGCTATCATTTACCTACTTACGTATTTCATACCTACGGAGTCTGTGATTACAAATTTAATCAGCCCCCTGGTGCTTATGTAAATTTGACGTAGGTAATGAGAGGATTTATTCAACCAACCCTCATGTAAATCCAACTGTTATACAGGTGAAAATGTCGTGTTTTTGTTAAATTTTCATTGCAATATTTAAATATATTATTGGACACGATCGAATTAGGGGGACAGCAAGGGTCTGCACTTACCGAATAATAGCTTAGCATTACAACTGAGGTAAAGGAAAACATCGTGAGGAAACCGAAATGTACCTAGAATCTTTCGAAATCATGTGTCATCCAACAACCCGCACTGGGCCAGCGTGGTGGATTATGGCCTTAACTCTCTCCTTGCGAGAGAAGGCCCCGAGTCCCAGCAGTAGGAACATTTAGTGGGCTGTTGATGATGATGATGAGGTACCACGTGCGAAGCCAGGGTAGACCGCTAGTTATTACTTGAATTTTGTTTTAGTAAATAAATCGACAGAATCCGTAATGAGGATATTCGGAAAATAACGAAAGTGGCCGACATAGCTCTAAGAGTAAGCAAGCTGAAGTGGCAATGGGGAGGCCACATCGCTCGCAGAACTGACAACCGATAGGAAAGAAAGTTTCTCGAGTGACGACCACCAACCGGAAGACGCAGTGTTGGACGGCCTCCCACTAGATGGACAGATGACCTCACAAAGGTCGCTGGAAACCGCTGGTTGCAGGTAGCGCAGGACCGTTCGTTGTGGAAATCTAGGGGGAGGCCTATGTTCAGCAGTGGACGTCTTGCAGCTGATGATGATGAAATAAATTGCTGTTACTTTTACTTTGATTTTCATCGTAAACGGTAACTGCGGTGGGTAACAGCTATTTGGATTATTTATTCATCTTACACTTTTTTTTTAACTATAATAGGTTTGCACTTGACCACCATCTCGCCTGATGTCAAGCGACGATGCGATCTACGATGGAACGTGCTTACCTAGAAGAAACCGATTCACTCTCGATTTTAAGACACCAAGATTGTAACTATCGGGAAAAACCCACTCAGGCAACGCATTCCACAGCCTAGACGTTCTTATCATAAACGTGGAATCAAATCTCTTCGTTCGTGTTTTTGGGACATCGACCATGAAACGATGTCGCTTTTTTGAGATACGAGAATTCCGATAGAAGAAAAGGCAAGGTGGTATTAGATCATGCAGATCAATTGCACACTCTCCGAAGTGTATCCGATAAGCTAGCTAGCTTGCGGCGATGACCAAGACTTTGAAGTATTTTACGCACAAGATTGTCATTGCCTATGAGCCTTTTGGCAGGTCTCTCAATCGCTTCCAGAGTCTCCAGCTGATACTTAGCCGATCCATCCATATCATTGTACGTGGGGTTTCGGCGGTATAGAGTCCGTTTGTAAAGATTTATCAGAGTTTAGTGCAAGATAAAGAAACAACGAATGTAGATTAGCCACTTTAACAGTTTTCTTAGCTAACGTTGAATTATCTGTGTCAACTTTTTTTCCGTGGCGAATTAAATCATGAAAACATATCTTTAGTAACTAAAAAAACATCTCCTACACAAACTTCATTTATCTATGTTTAGGTATGAATAGGTACGGTAGGCCTTTGATTAAGATATAAAAGCTAACATGCGAATAGGGAACATGTGTTAGATCTATCACATATCATATATTATGTATGTTAGTTACTTTTTCACACAAAAAGTACTGAAGCAATTTGGATGAAATTTGGTACATAGATAGATCATGGTCTGGAATATCAGATATGTTATTTTTTATCCGGAGAAAAAAACAGGAGCGGGGTCAAAGTCAACGTCAAAGTACTTTCTTCAGAATGCTTCGGCTACATTAGCGGGCTACGGCGAATACTTATTCGTGTCAACACGATGAATGTGGCCGGGTACATCGTGTCATCGTGTAGTATTCGGGCGAAGACGATGTAAGTAGTAATGTCTTCACCCGAGAACATCGCCTATGCCAAACACGAAGTTTTTGTCGCGCCAACACGATACGAATCTTCGCCCGCTAGTGTAGCCCAAGCATTAATGCAAGCATTAACAATTTAATAAAACATTAAAACAAAAGAAAGAGCATACAAATTCTATACATTTTCAAAGTTCAAAGTTTGGTATGACTACTTTCCTGTATTGTAATAATTATTGTCAGAATACTGTCAAGCATCCATTATACGAGTAGGTATAATAATGTTTTTATTACAATTGTACTGACCCATGCCAAATTTTTTTCTTTACATTACATTACATTTTTATAGGAACTTTGCCATCACTCTCTAAAAATTCGATGTAACTATAAAAAGTCAGCACTTTATTCATTATTCTGGTTTTGAAGCTTGGGACCGATATACCTAACTATTTTGGGAACAGTGTTATAAACTTCCGGTCCCATAATGTGAGTTAGCTTCTGTGACCTCGTGAGAGAGTGTGGTATATAACATGACATGGTCATGCGAGTAAAACCGCTTGGCGCTGCTAGCGTATTAAAATAACAATTTGAATTACTCTAAAATATTAATTCTTCGTGGCATGTGAATGACTTCCGCGCATTTCTTGCCTCGAGCGTATTCCGAATGTAATTACCATAAGTTGAGTGCACACGGGGTGATTCTGCGAGCGTTGCTACTTCGCCCTGCGGGACCAAACATTTGCCTTCATGAATACCGTAAGTACCGTAGCATAACAGACGTTCCTTGCAACAATGTAAATTTAATCACAATTCTCATTGTAAATATGACGCCAGCTTTTCGTACAAAATTTTTAGAATATTTGAAAGTATTAGACTGCTATTTCTGAAGACAAAAAAATTACATTGGAAGAGTTATCCATGAAAAAAAATATTTGAGCATTATTTACAAAAACTTCAATTTAAAATTAAATTTAGACACTTGACAAATTTTTTGTGAAATCTTATGAAAATGAATCTTAACTCATTGTTCCAATTAAACAGCAAGGTAGTACGATACGTTGTCAAGGTAAGCAATTTTAGATTTTTATAATTTTAAATTAAATAAAATAAATTAAATTTTAGAATTTTATTAAAACAGCTACGCCCATTTCGATAAAGTTATATTCCCATATAATTTTGACGATATCTGTACTTCTGTACTATAATCAATATTAGATGTAGAAGAGCAGGAATTCTTACAACAGGCTTTTTTGCTTAAAGAGAATTTCTGGTTTAACCCTTAATTTGGTTTTGTGCTCTGTCAGATACAACATTTTTGAAAAAATGTGTAGTCCTTAATAGATATTTTTTTATAAATCTATCGATTCTAAATGTGAGTAAATATATTTCACTTCACTAAAATATATTTCTCGATTTCATATTCGATCATTGCCCATCCCTATTTATGTCAATCAGTCGACATGCCGCGACGCGTCAACAACATAAATGTAAGTTAAATTAATTTTGCCTATTTTTGTAACTTGTGGTAATGAATTTTTATAGAATCCTAATGATATTGAAACAAACTAACAATTTCGACAATAACCCAGCATGGAAATGTGTTTACTATCAAGTGGCAAGCTTTATAACCTTATTGTATCCTCATAGATACGTTGCCAAGAGCCCGGAAACATACTATATTTCGAACTTGTATCCTGAGAGATACATTACCAAATGCTTAGAAAATATTATTGTAAATGATTGCTTAGTTTTCATTTCTACTAAAAAATAAAAATGAGGTCAAGTATATGAGGTATCGCTTCTCATTAAGGGTTCTGTATGTCTTTTTAATATTACTTTATATTAACGTATTGTTTTGGTTACTTTTTTGATTATTTGCCTGTAGCCTAAGCCCATTTTTATCTATGCTTGACATTTTTTTCTTATTTTATTTCTGCTTGGGTTTGGTTTTGGTTGCATCTTGTTTTGTTGTTGTCCATAGGTGCTTCAGCGTGCTAGGGCTAATAGCATATTAGCATTAGTACCTGGAAGAAATGCCCCTTCAGATGGTAGTGAGCCATCAGATGATGATGAAGAATTAGCTCGACCACTGGATGAGAGTTATATCAGCTCTAGTCCGCCTACTCTGGATTCGTCCTTTGAAAGATTAAATCTACTCGATAGCGATAATATCTCCGAAGACGAAACCAGATCTGTAATTCCAGTTGACCCTGCAACTCCAACTGCGACGCTTTCTTCTAAGACTCAGACTGTGCCTCCCTCCCCAGTAATTTCAGACGAAGCCTTTTCTGCTGTATTCCAAGAAGTGTTTCCTTCAATTACTGAAACCAATTACAACTCCATACCTTCTATCAGTTCGATTCCCTTATTGCCATCACCAGCTATTCAATCACCTGCTAGCCTGCACAATACACCAAGGACAAGTCATACAAGATCAAAGAGACGTCAGGATAAGGCTCTTTCTTTAGTAGTAAAGCGAGCTAAACGTGTGCAAATAGATTTTAAATGGAAAAAAAATACACCATTTGCGCACAATGCGACGGTTGAAGAGATCTCGTTACCGGATCCACCTACCGAAGTTATGACACCACGGCAGTACTTTGCTATGTTCTTCACTGATGAAATTTTTCATGACATTGTAAATCAAACTAACATGTATGCTGTGGAAAAAACTGGTCGCTGTATCAGTATAACTAAAAAAGATATTGAAAACTTCGTAGCCATTCACATACTCATGGGAATTGTGAAAATGCCGAGCTATTTGGATTACTGGAGCATAAAATTCCGATATGCGCCGGTTGCAGATATAATGTCCTTGAAGAAATACCAACTAGTACGAAGATTTATTCATTTTGCAGATAACAATGAAATAACTACTGATAGATTTCAAAAAGTGCGCCCAGTAGTTGAAAAAGTTCGGCGAAATTGCTTAGCCGCTGCAGATGAAGAGAATAAACATAGCATTGATGAGATGACTCTTCCTTACAAAGGAACAAAGGCTGGAAGTAGACGACAATATAATGCAAAAAAGCCAAAAAAGTGGGGCTTTAAAGCTTTTGTGAGATCGGGGGTATCTGGTTATGTATATGATTTCATATTGTACGGGGGAGAAGACACATTCCGCAATATAACATTTTCTTCAGAAGAGGAATCGATGGGTTTTGGCGCCAAGGTTGTGTTAGCTCTCTGTCAGACAATTAAAAATAGACCGTGTTTTGTCTATTTTGACAACTATTACACCTCACTAGAGCTAGTGGTGTATTTGAGAAAAGAATTGGGAATATTTAGTCTCGGAACTATAAAAGCTAACCGCCTACGTGGAAGTCAAAATAAACTGCCATCAGACAAAGATTTGAAAAAGAAAGGTCGGGGTTCTTTTTCCCAAATAGTGTGTAACAGTAATCAAGTTGCTGTTGTGAAGTGGATGGACAACAAACCAGTTACTTTAGCATGCTCATTTTCTGATGCTTACCCGGTGTCAAAAGTGAAACGGTATTCCAAAGAGCGAAAATTGAGAGTGGATGTTGACTGTCCACAAGTCGTAAAACATTATAATACGCATATGGGAGGCGTAGACTTATCCGATATGCTGATAGCCCTATATCGGACTCAAATTAAATCGAGAAGGTGGTACCTAGGTATTTTTGCTCAAATTTTAGATATATGTATCAATAATGGGTGGATACTGTACAGAAGACATTATGCGCAGAAAAGCAAGAAGGCACTAGCTCTAAAAGAATTTCGCTGCCAGATTTTTCAATCACTGATAGCCAAACAAACTGTACAAACAAATGAGGTACCGGTGCCTGACTTGAGCCAAAAAATAAAAAGACCGATAGTGGAAAGACCCATTGATGATATAAGGTACGACAGAATGGGTCACCTGCCTATTTTTGATGAGAAAGGTCGTTGCCGTATGTGCAAAACAGGACAGGCCAGCATTTGTTGCGTTAAGTGTAGAGTTCGCTTGTGTCTCACAAAAAATAGGAACTGTTTTTACGATTTCCACAATAAAAAATAAAATTGAAACTGTTTTTGATTATTTATAATACTTACCCTTTCTTTGACAGTGTATCTATGAGGATACAGATTCAAAAGTCAATACTTCTCTCATTATTTGGCAACGTGTATAATAGGATACATATGATTTTGGCGTATTTACAAAATCAATATTTTTTAAATTATTTTTTCAGGCTTCCCTAAAGATAAATAAATAGGTGGATTATGTTTTTTTATACAAAATCAAAATAAAAAAAATCTGCCAAATTAAGGGTTAATATAAGTTACTTTTGTATTTTTTTACTGAAATAAAAACTTTTTGATTTTTTTGATTTTATTTTTGATAATCTACAATGCAAAAAACATATAATTTTAATGACCATTGGCGGAGCAAATAAAGAAAACATTCAACTGAATTGAGAACCTCCTCCTTTTTTGAAGTCAGTTAAAAACAATTTTCAGTTATGCCGTTACCTAAATATTTAAAATTGGTTTCCCTTTGTTAGAGAGATAATAATTGAAATCATACGTCTCGTCCACTGTCAAATGTCTCGTATATTTTCCAATTATGACTCAATAGTAGGACCCCGCGGTTTCACCCGCATTGTTTCCGATCTCGTTATTTTTTCAGGACAAACGTTAGCTTATATGTCATATTCCAGACTATCTATGAACTAAATTTTATCCCTTCAGAGAAAGTTTCACAAACATCAATACTTACAACCTTTTACGTTTATAACATTTTTAAGCATTCTATGAATAAAAAACGCTACATTTTAAGTACCTATTGTGAAGTTATTGTGCGTTAACTGGTACATAGGTTAAGGTTAAACAAAGCATCAAACAAACTGTCAATAACAGAGATGCAGAAAATAACTCAAATTTACAGTTTTTCAGTCATTTCTAGTAGTCAAGTAGCGTCATGGACATGCAAGACGAGCGCCTGATAACTTACCCATAACATATCTAAAACACAGCTTACCAATAACAGCTCACTACCTATACTGCATTACACTATACCCGGTGACATAAGATTGGATTTTTGTTCCCAGTAACTCTCTAGAAATATTTCCTTTCAAACCAGAATGCAGTAATGTTCGCAAATTACCAATTTGCGATAGAATAAGTGGCAAAAACGTCGCACTTGCAATTCACACTGCACAGTGTGCTAATTAATACTACTGTGTAGAAGATATTATTTATTCTGAGGAGAAGCTTCGGTTCTTAATTTATATGCAGCTGCGATGATTTGAATGAAAATTGAATAATCTCGTTTCCGATTAAGCCCCATTGTGGGTACAAAAAGTTCATATTGTGTCAATTTAACTTCTAATCACTTTTTAAATACGTTAGCAGCGAGACGCAGCCGATCAACGAATAAATTTAAATGTATTTATCGTATTTGCAATGCAAAACCAAAGCATAGACGGAAAAAACAGTTCCCTACTCTCTGTCAAACATCTGTGAAAAATCACATATCTATTCTACATTACGTACTTATTGGTAAAAGCTAAAGTTACAGAGCAAATTTATATTTTACTAGCAGTGCCACGTCGTTTTACCTGTGTAGTTCCCGTTCCCGTAATTTTCCGGGATAAAAATGTGCGACGTGATTGAGCAAAAACATAAAAAATCCAATCTTTCGCACTTGTTATACGTATTAATATGATGCATTTTATGTATTTACAAACAATATCATTGTTGACTGTATTTCAAGAAACTTACCCACGCGTACAGAAAAGCCAACGTTACGTTTTTCGTTGCGGTCGTTTGTATGGTTTACAAAGAAATCAGAGCTTATTTTAAGTAAGGTTGCAAGCTGAAGTTTGAATGAAACTGTCAAAACATACATAAACAAAAATTCGGAGTTTATTTTCTAATGCACCTAGTACTAATACCTACCTACTGCGTATTGATTTCTAATAGACTCATATTACTAGTCTACCCACTTTCTACTCCACGGTACAAAGTTTCAGATTGCCCGCACCTCACTTGACAATTGAAGGGGAAAGAAATTGATTTTTTGTACACACCCACATCTTAATCACTTCGTGAATTACATTTTCTGTCTAATTTTAGATATTTTTATGAAATAACTAGCGGTTTATTTCGGCTTCCCTCGGATATTTTCAAAATAAAGGCATCAAAATAAATACATGCTGTCTTATCTCTAAAGTTGGACCAAATTGCACATTACCAACTTTCGTGAATGTGAACTCGGTGAAGAGCACGGGAAACAAACGACCTGATACTGGATTTTTGTTGATTAAGATATTAAATCGATAAAAACAGCAGAAGTATAAGCAGTCCACTACTGGGACTAGTCCACTTATAAGTTACGGTGGTCTAGTCGGGAGAACGGCGGCTGCCGATCCGGAGACCCCGGGTTCAAACCCCACACGCACCACTGTCTTTTCGATGTCATGTGCGTAATGCCGCTAACTTAAAACGGTGAAGGAAAACATCGTGAGGAAACCGACATGTACCTACCTAGAATCTTTCGAAGTCATGTGTCATCCGCCAAACCGCACTGGGCCAGCGTGATGGATTATGGCCTTAACTTTCTCCTTGCGAGAGAAGGCCCCGAGTCCCAGCAGTGGGAACGTTTAGTGGGCTGTTGATGATGATGACTGGGACACGAAGCCATCTCTCGCAAGAAAGTCAAAGCTAGTGTAGGTGAGCCTGGTGAGCCGTAACCTTGTAATATACTTATTATCTATTCTATGGTAATATGTCGATTTCCTCGCGATATATTCAGTGGCAATGACTAATTTGTGCACGTAGAAGAATACTCAGAAGAAAGAGTTTCAACATATAATTTCACGATTTTTAATCGCAGGTTTGTCACGCTTTGCCTCGACCAATTTGAATGGGACCACCTCTAAAATATTCTCTACGAGTACCAAACAAAAAAATAATCAAAATCAGTAACATATCCATACCATCGGTAAACAGTAAACACATATTAATCTTATATATAAAATTCTCGTGTCACAGTGTTTGTTTCCTTACTCCTCCGAAATGCTTTACTGATTTTAACCAAAATTTATATGTATATTCAGTAGGTCTGAGAATCGGCTACTAGCTATTTTTCATACCTTTATTTATATGGCAAAACAATGTTTGCGGGGTCAGCTAGTAGGTATATATATATAATTGTTGATAAATATTATTTGTGTAACGATTGATTTTAGAAGACTGCTTCTTTTTGATATCGGTAACAAAAAAACATTTTCTGTCCCCGCCGCGGCTTTCATTGCCCCTTCCGCGTCTGTTTTCATTGTTTTGATCACTGTTCCACGCAACAAAGGACGCAGTGAAGCGTCCCTGATATTGTAATCTAATTAATATTGTTTTATTAAGCTGCGTATCTGGAAGGCACAGCTAGAGCCAACAGCAATGCATTGACGCGTGCATTAATCTGTAATATGATACTAATACCTATTATTCATGTCAAAGTTGGAATGTTTGTTGCCCCATCAATTTGGTACGGCTTAACCGATCGCGTTGAAATTTGGGAAACTGATAGTTTATCGTCTGGCGTGGCAGATTATGCTACTTTTCATTGCGGGAAAATCAAGGAAACGGAAACTAAGTTATGTTAAACAATATGCCAGCCTATAACACCACAGTGCTAAGCAGCTATTTACAGTCAATTTAGTAACAAGATAAGTATAAGATAACATAGTCTTGTATTTTTTTTTTGGAATTTCCCTTCTAACCGGTGCACAGTACTGTTTGTACCTACTTTACATTTTGGTGGTATACTACTTAATAGGTTACCATCCTAAAAAAAGGAATTAGTCCGTTATCTAGATTGCTAAAAAAATCTACAATGCCCAGAAGTTACGTGTGACGTCACTTGTGGGTATGATTTTTGCCCACAAGTGACGTCATGACCCACCACTCTGGAAGTTTGATGATATCTTTGTCGGTTTTTAAAATTTGATAAAAAAAAAATACGTGACCCATATTATATTCCACGGTCTAGCTTTCTAGCTGACGGGCTTATTAGAATGGTTTATTTTTGAGACAGTTACCCTATTGGCGCTATTGGCAAATGTAAATATGACAGTTCTCCAGTATTCAACAATAGTGGTAGAATACTAACACTACAATAATTATTTATTGTGAGCCCTATCTGTCCCAATGTGGAGCAAATGCCTCCCCACCCTGTAACCAACTTGTGCCTATTGAGAGTTACGATAGGCCAGATCTTCTGGCATTGATCTAGGTATCCCACCTAGGTGACCCACTGTCGCTTGATAAATCTCCCGCAACGTAGTTTCTGATCTTGGTCCTCCAGAGTCGTAGTTTTGACCGAAAGACCATACAAGGCACACACGCCAACCCAGTGTCACTTTAAATTTGCTGTGATTACTGGCTTCGTAGCTTAACTGGTAGTAAGTCTGCCCGCAAAGCTGTGGGTTGTAGGTGCAAATGTTTGTGTTACAATAACTCAAATAACTCTGATTGTAGTGGTAGGACTCTTCTGTAGTGGTAGGTCTCTTGGCAGAGTCCGCCTGGGGAAGTACCACACCTTTGCCAGTTATTCTACCGCCAAGCAGTAATGTGCAAACATTACTGTGTTCCGGTTTGAAGGGCAATGTTTCCAGAGAAATTACAGGGCTTAGAGATGTAACATCTTAGATCTCTGGGTGACGAACGCAATGCCGTGCTAGGCAATGATTTGGACCCTTCATGTTCCAATAGCTGCGTGTCACTGTGCTGTTATGTGACAGGCATGTTGCTTACCATCAGGCACATGGCCTGCTAGTCTCGTCACTCTTTATTAAAAAAAAAAAACTTTTGTGTCTGGGTGTTTATTTGCACATTATGTAAGATGTGGCTACCATAGAGCAGGCTTTGCTTAGTTTGGAGTCAGATGGTGCTTGCTACGTGTAAAATTTTTACCAATATTTATTATTTATTTATTTGAGTTTCGTCGGCTATCTGAGCATGGTACGCAGTATGGTTATTTCACACGATCATTGAGCTTTGTCCTAAAAGTATATAGCATTCTATAATGCTAGACACATATGTAAATTGTTTCTGGAATCTTGGTCCCGTATGTGAATTTAAGGCAACATTTAGCGAATTTAATAACCGCCGAGTGTGAAGGGGCGTGCATTATAGATGAGGGTGCGGGCAGCGGAGCTCGTGGTCGGCTTGATTGATTGCGGCCAGCGCTCGCAATTTGGGATTACAAACTGTTGGTCTGCGATACTCTGCAAATAGGAACCAGAAATTGCCTGTTTGATCTATAAAACAGCTATAGCATAGTATAAACAGCTGGGATTCGGGACCTTCTCTCGCAAGGAATCGACTCTCTCCTTGCGAGAGCCAGCGAGGCCATCACCATGCTGGCATGACGGTACGTTGTTTTCCTTCGCTGTTTTTATTATGCGGCATTACACACAAGACTTTTAAAAGACAGTGAATTGGGTAAGATTTGAGCCTCGATTCACTTATTATAAAAATGGGACGCCGAAGGTAGTGGTATGTACATAGTACAATTTTGTCTAGGAGGATATAATCACGATCTAAAAATTAGAGTATTCGCAGTAGTTCCATCATTTCATATTTATGCATGAATGGAACTAACGCGAAAAAAAAATCGCAGTAGTTCCATCATGGAACAAAGCAATGGAACTAGTGCGAATGAACCAACTATTATTTAATTACCTAAACGAATTCTTAATGAGACGACTCGTAATTTCTTCAGTCTTCTCGTGACCACCGCGGTTGTAAGTTGTAACGTTGAACACTATGCGTTCAAATCGAGAAAGTTTAGAAACAGAAGCTATAATACTGATCTATGATAAATATACGCTACTCATAGCGTATTATAGGAGAGGCCTATGTCCAGCAGTGGACGAACACGGGCTGATGATGATGATGAATAGGTAATAGTTATCACGTTGCGTGAACGTTCGATCCTCAGTCTTACGTTTCCAACCGCCACCAGCCGTCTTTCGTATATCGTCCCTATATCTAGTTTCAGGGCGTCCTACACTACGTTTACTATTCGCGGTCTCCACTCGAACCCATCTTCCCCAACCTATTATAGTACGTGCTTGATAATGTGATAATCTTCGTCTGAGATATTATAAGTACGTACCTACAAATCTCAGACAAAGATTCTCATATAAGTAGATATATGTTTGTGTTCTGTGATCGATGATCGTATAAAATAAGCTGCCTTATTTCCATGCAAAAGTTATCCAAATTGAGCAGATATGAAGCCGATTCAAAATAGCTTTGCTCTACGCATGACTGATGGTGTCGCGACACTAACGACCTAAAAATGGGGTACACATGGCACAACCCTTCAACGTAATTTTTTTAGGGTGAAGACTCCATTAATCTTGGATATGAAATTTTTCGTTCCCAAATTTAATGGGGAAGAAAAACTGGCTGTTATAAAAGAGTCAATTAGCTGTTGTGAAATATTAGGCGTTAGAAACAGACGTGGTAGTTCGGTGGTGAGATGGCCCGATTTCTATCTCGTGGTCGTGGGTTCCCGAATTCCCTTCCCTATCGTGACGGGACGAGCAAAACATGTGCCTGATTCCTGAGATGAACATATGCCCTTCAAACCAGAGCATAGTAATATTGGCACATCACAGCTTGAATAACTGGAAAAGACGTGGTTCTTCCCCAGGCAAAAAGTATTACCCCTACAAAAAAAAATGTGTTTATGTTTATTGTGTGTTATAATAATAATTACAGTTGAAGAAAATTGTCATGGATATTGGTCGAAGCAATTACTAAAATGTCTACAGAGAAACGATTGCCCAACAAATAACATTTCGAAGACATAACATCCAGCATCCATTGAGAGACTTTCCTCACTATTTTGTTCTTTCATGAAACACAAAAGCTTCCTGTTTATGCTTGTGAATGTGATATCTTACTATATAAACACAAAACAATGTTCGCTAAGCAAGTAAATAACCGAAAACGTAACATGTATGTTTGTGTACACACTACGTAACTGTCTCGGGGGAGTCTGGCAATCACAGCACCTCGCGGCTCGTTCTAAGGCCATTACGGCTAAATGAAGCTCGGTCGTAGTGCAGGGTGTGTAGTGGAATATATTGACAGCTATCAAAAAAATCGAAGAAATCTAAGAAGTTATTTAATCAAATTCAAAAAAAAGTGCGGTTGGGGCCGCACGAAGGGTTCCGTACCATTAGCAAATAAATGGCGAAAACCTCTTTGGCTTCATTATGAATTCCGTATACAAGACTATTGCAGTTTCCACAGACAAGTTATCATCCAAAAAGTTTCAATAAAATTTTGATTTTACCTTATGACTCTAACGACGAAATCGATAGCGCGTTTTATTCCACTAGTGGCGCCATCTAGATTACTTAGGACGGGCTAATCGAGCAAGAAACGTAAAAAAAACTAGTTTGTTGTATGGGAGCCCCCTTAAATATTTATTTTATTGTACTTTCAGTTATAGCGGCAATTAAAATACATCATCTGTGAAAATTTCAACTATCTAGCTACCACCGTTCTTGAGATACTGGTCACAGACGGACGGACGGACGGACAGCTAAGTCATGCTAAGTCTCATAACCCAGTGCAATTACGGAAATAAATGAACATTAAATTATGTAGTTTGGGGACTATAAAGGATCGATTGGGAGGTGCATTCTGAGCATATATTCCAATTTGAGGGATTCTGGCATGGTCAGCTCAAAATCATTTCGATGAAAACGCGTTTAATTCGATATCTCGAGAACTGTTAGTGTTAGGCATAAAATTGTTAAGACCTTTTCTCTTCTAAGTTAAATTTACTAACTTTTATATTAACCACTTTTCTTACTTTCGTCAGTATTTTTCAAGTTATTGCTTCCGAAAGGCAAACATTTTGTTTTTTTTCCTCCCTTTTGCCATTTTCTCCCCAACCGTTCAATTTTATGAAACTTTACCGATGATCAAAAGTATAGATCTTTTAATAAGGAACAACTTTTTCCTTGAACTTTTTTCAGTAATAGGTAATAAGTAAGGTATTGTACCTTCAGAGTTATGTTACTTTACCAAGCGAAATCCACGCCACTGCGACACCTCCGCGACACTGCTATAAATCCGCGATACCTTCGGACTTAGGGCTGAACCCAAAATTCATTGTTTGATTGTATCGATGGGTTTCTTCTACACAGGCTTATGTGGGACAACAACGTTACCTACTCCTATATATGCCAGAAATACACTCAGATACACTCAATCAGACATAGAGCTGGAGCGAGCCGTAGGGGATGCGGATGGTCATATTATCAGTACGGCTAAGAGAATTTTGCCGGACTCTATGGCTTGCTCCACCTCTATGTCTGATTTGATGAGAAAAGTTTTCAGTAGTGAGATGAATCTGGTCTTATTGCTCTCGTTGCTAAAAACTTATCTTGAGTTGTGGTGACGGTCATATTGTAGATGAAAATGATGAAGCCATGTGCACATGGCTTCAGCTGGGATCGGCGCAGCCGTTTGGCAGAATTGCTGCCAAAGTTGGAAATACCTTTGGGATAGCCATCGAATACAATTACCACGTCTGTACCATAGTGTTTTTTATGTATGTTACGTATTTCTGGCATATGTCGAAGTAGGTAACGTTGTTGTCCCACATAACCCTTGTAGAAGAAACCCACCGACACAATCCAACAATGAATTTTGGGTTCAGCCCTAAGACCGGAGGTGTCGCGGATTTTTTGCAGTGTCGCGGAGGTGTCGCATTGGCGCGGATTTCACTCGGTAAAGTAACATAACTCTGAAGGTATTGTCATTACTGAAAAAAGTTCAAGAAAAAAGTTGTTCGTTATTAAAAGATCTACACTTTTGATTATCGGTAAAGTTTCATAAAATTGAACGGTTGGGGAGAAAATGACGAAAGGGAGGAAAAAAAGTAAAATGTTTGCCTTTCGGAAGCAATAACTTGAAAAATATTGATGAAAGAAAGAAAAGTGGTTACTATAAAAGTTAGTAAATTTAATTTAGAAGAGAAAAGATCTCAACAATTTTTTGCCTTACATTAACAGTTCTCGAGATATCGAATTAAACGCGTTTTTATAGAAATGACCTTGAGCAGACCATGCCAAAATCCCTCAAATTGGAATATATGCTCAGAATGCGCCCCCCTATCGATCCTTTATAGTCCCCAAACTACATAATTTAATGTTTTTTTATTCGATTTTTTTGCGTAATTGCATCAGTAATAGGGTTCCGTTTTTACCCTTTGGGTTCGGAGCCCTAAAATTTCAATTCGGTTGTATGTTTTTTTTGGATGTATGTTACGCGATAGCTCGGTTTTGATGATGCTTTCTTTGTTTGGTAGAAAATATTTCAGAAGTTGTTGCATATAAATTTTATCGAAATTAGTGTGGCGGTTTTTTAACTTTCAACGACAAAACTAAAATGTGCTTACGTTTATCTGGACAACCCTTATGAAATTTAGTCGAATGTCGCGGTTTTTGTTTTTTCGGAGATAACAAATTAATGTTTTCAGAAACCTTAGTCAACAACTTCTTTTTAGGTAAATTGTTGAAGTGAAAACTTCTTTTGGCGCGCCTAGACAGATTTTTCGTGGGCTGTGAAATGAATTCTACCGTCACGCTCGGATATGATAAGAAATCTTCGGGTAAACTCGGGTCCATAGATAGACATTGGCTACCTAGAAATGCGTCATCCAATGGGAAATTCTCAAAAGAGCGTGACCTGCCCATCATGGCATGGCCATCTAGAAATGCGTCAGCCAATGGGAAATGCTGGTGCATTTCTAGATGGCCATGCCATGATGACCAGGCCACACCCTCCGGTTACACCCGTGTAGCTTCCAAACTAAGCTATCAAATCCTGAGTTATAAGTTTTCACTTCTATCGGCAGTTCATATGACTGCCAATTTATTTTTTCGAATTATCCTACCATTATTGATTGAGGTGTTATTCGATTCGGAACGGCTAGTTTTTGAGAAAATCTTAAGCCCGCTCGCAAAAATTGCAAAAGCAATTAAGTGAAAATAAAAAGGGGGTTGTCAATATGTCAAAAACTGTTTAAGATAATTCCAATCTAAAAAAAAGATTTAAAAAGAGGAGGAAGTTCCCTAAAAAAACGCCCCGACTCCTGGTACTTGTGAAAACTGATTGAATGGAAAAATTAAACCTACCTAAGAAATAGTCTTTCCAAAAATAGAGATAATATCGGATACTCGTATACTGATTATATTTGACTGTGGTTTGATCGCAAGCTTACATGCAGATCCATACACCTGAGCAACGTCTCAGCTCTTGAGAAAACTTAAATTAAAACCGAGATGAGCGCTCGGTCTGAGAATTGACGCTTGAAAAGGCTTCAGGACCCAGGGAATAGCACTTCGGGAACGTTGTGTGGAAATTATGATTTAAAACGTTCGAGGATTTTGGAATTTTATACGTAAATTGTGGGACCAAATAAGTATTAACAGCTTATGCGTGCCTGGGAGTAGTTAAGAGTAAGGGAATTCTCGCACATGCAGAAATGTGACGATAAATATGAGTAGTCTTCTAAAACTAAAACGTTCTTTTGACATATACTCGCAATATATTTAATGCGCATGTATTTTCAACATTCGTTGTGTAATAATTGTTTGCGGCATTTAATTTAAATAAAAACAGAGGGTACTTAATTTTTTTTGTCTAGACACTTGCTAACAAAGACATTGACTTCTTATTTAAAAAATTGTGAGTTTATTTGATGTGTCGTCCAAAATATCTAAAATATTGATTTGACAGAGTACTTTGTTTGAGTATTGAGTATTGACATCTGTCAGCTTTTTGGCTGGCGAAGCAATTTCTTGAAAACTTCTTTAGCGGGGCTCAAACCTACGACCTCATGATTGTGAAAGCGACTCTGGTTTTTCCCACTAAGACATAGCATAAGCATCCCATAAAATGTTTCCCACAGCTGGGATTCGGGGTCTTTTTTATCTTTTTTTTCGCAAGGAGATAATCAAGGCTTCAAGGCATCAATTCACAAAGCTGGCGAAGCGCGTTTTGACTGACCCATGATCTCGAAAGATTCTAGGTACATGTGGGCTTTTAAGTTAGTGGCATTACGCACATGACATTGAAAAGAGAGTGGTGCGCGTGGGATTTGAAGGACTCCGGATCGGCAGTCGCCGTTCTCCCGACTAGAGCAGCCGTAACATGAACATAAATGTTCCTTATACGTCATACGGTGGTTAGATACTAATTAATTTGAGTGCTTAAATAGGCGACTCAGTTAATGAACTTGGAAACAGTGGCGTAACCGTAAGATGGCAGGACTGGCAAAATGCCAGCGGCCCCTGGCTTATGAGCTGCGACCTCATGTAATCCCACCATTTAAACATCATATATATAGAAATAATGTAGGTACATCATATGGTTTTCTCCGAAAAATCAAACACTGACTTCAATTTAAAATTAAACTCAGGCACTCGAACAAATTTTATAAATTTTCTGTTCCAATGAGACAGCGAAGTTTCACAGTTAACGAATATATGTATATACTATATAATGTCTATTATTATCGATAAATGCAATTCTACATTTTATACTTAGATCCAAAAACCAAAACATATAGGTAGAGTAAGATCCCAGAGCTGCCAGACGTCACAGGGGATGATTGCCCCCTTAGATTGGTCTATCTTATTAGAAAAAGCTTCAAAATAGTTGTCTGACGAACATATTTACAAATGGAGCATGAGAATTTAAGTGAAGTTAAATTATTATTTGGAGTTGTTAAGCAAAACGGCCGACGCAAAGTGTCTGGGAGTATTGGGACCTTGTTTTTAAGGATATTGCCTACAACCTACAACATACGTGAAAATCACTTATTAGAAAATACGTGAAGTAAGTAATGTTTGTATGTACCTTCATTACCCCATATCTCAAAATTGGCCGTCTAAGCAAGTTAGCGAGTAAGCATGTGTTCTTAGTACTTACTAACTCTACTCAATCGTCCACATTTTCTTATCTTACCTACAAACAGCAATAAAGATTTTTGTATTTGTATTTGACAATACCGACTTATGTAAATGGGATTTTCACTGGCAGAGAGCTGATATTATAAGTAACTTAGGCTACTTTTATTTCAGAAAACAAATTACATTAAATAGTTTAGGTCAGGCACGAGTGATACTGCGAAGCACAGCTATTAATTAACTAAAGTAGTGGAATGTACAAGGGGCCCTAAATGGTATAGCAACGTCATTACTAGGAACTAGGAACGGATGCTTAGCCGGCTTTGCATATCATTTTTCGCCTAATGGACTATTGTGTTTATTTTAAAGCTGCCACTACACGAGTTACTGTATTATAATACACTATTTGTTAGTACTTTGGTTCCTTGGTGACGTGGCAACGTCTTTTAAATCGATGAATGCCGGCTACACGCACGAAAAACTGTCACATTCCGCTTGAGCCACGCGTGCAAGCGAGAACATCTATTATCTCTTCCACTTCATGCGTCCGAGTACAAGAGATACAGCAGTAGCCATGGACGAAAAAAAAACGCGGACAGAGTCTCGCTAATACAAAGGCTGTGTATATCGAGTCGGCCAGTGCCCTGTCACATACAGGTTGACACTCTTACATACATACATCAGTCGGCCATTACGCGCGCAAACATCAGCCAGTCGACACGTTTCGCGGTAAAGGAAAATCTCATCACACATAATGTCTTGCGTAGTGAAATGCTGTAAAAGCCGTAGTGACCAACGCAAACGACATCCAGGAATCACGTTTCACAGGTAGGTGCATAATTCAATTACTTATTTCCATTTTCCACGTTTTCAATAATAAAACAAATCTTCATTCGCTAAAACAAAAAAGGGGAATTCCAAATGCAGTGTTGCCAAAGTTAGTCTGTGATAATTACCCGAAATATATGGGACTTTGATTATTATTTGTCATTATTCATTAATAGTTGATTTATTAATTTTAGTAAAATTAGTGAACTGTGTGAATAAAGACTCGGACATTACATCGATACATTTAATTAATTTATATTAGTTGCCACTAGGTATTTAATTCATTAATTTGTTTGCTAGATTTCCTAAAAAAAATTGAGAAATTGCGAGAAAATGTAGTTTGGCGAAATGACTGGATCAATATAATTAGAAATTGTAACTGTGAAAGCGATTGGATCCCAAACAAATACAGTGTCATTTGCAGTAAACATTTCGAAGCTGAAAATATATATGTAACAAAAGGAGGGCTCCGGCGTATTGCTACACATGCAATACCTCAAAAGGTAAATTAACTATCTAAGTTAAAACTCGTATGGTATTTTATAACTAGTAGCTTAGTTGGTAGTAAGTCTGCTTGCGAAGCCGAGAGTCGTGGATTCGATTCCCACCCAGTACAAATATTTGTGATGAAAACAAATATTATTTTACGATTTTTTTCTGTTATGTATATAATATTAAAACTAGCGGTCAATGGCGGCTTTGCTCGGATATTGTCAGATAAAGTAATGGAATCGAAATCAAAACCATCTTATCTCTCACTTTGGATTAAACTGCACACGGTGTGCGAATTTGATTATAATCGGTTAACTAATTTAGGAGTTCATTGCGGACAAACAACGTGACACCATAATTTATATATTAAGATAAGACTAGCTGTGACCGGAGCTTTACGCGCTTTTCAAGGTTTTTTTGTTTGTTTCGCGGAACACTGTTTATTTTCTTCATGTCAGAGTAGCCTAAGTCATTCATTACTACATCAGCTATCTAGTAGAGAAAACCCCGTCGTAATTGGTCTAGTCGTTTCTGAGATTAGGAACAAACAGAGACGGACAGACAAAAAAAAGTCCGCTTTATTGTTTATATATTCATATGCATTTAATAAAAAGCTGATATTTTAATATTACAAACATATATTCCAACTTTATTTATTTGTAGTTATAGATTGCCAAAAAAGCGACCCCAGAGTAAAATTTATTCGTTTTTTAATTTTAAGTCTCGAAAGGGACCAATGTGCTTTGCCGTTTGCCGGTCTTACTTTACTGTCTAAGATCTAAGATAATTAGTTCTTAATTCGTGAGTAAATTAATTGTACATTGATTTATTTGTAAATAAGTTTGTGATAAAGCGTAATAATATTACTATTAATAATAATATTAGGTACCTACTATAATTATCAAAGAGAGATTTGTTGCTTTTGTGCGGGTTCCAGTTTAACTTGTGTGATTTATACGTTTCTCCCGCGCCACGCAAAAATGTGATAAAGTTTTTAAGGAAGCGAAATATCTTACTTCCAATTTATCTCCGTCGAATAGCTAAATGTTCTATCTAAGATTCAGCAGTAAGAAAAATAATATATTACTATTGATTACTTGTACCTATGTGTTTTTTTGTGGTGTAAATTTTGTCATCATGGCAACCCAGAATTCATGCACACATAAGTAGCCGCCGCAAATTTCGTGCCTCAGTGTTGTCGTTGGATGGGCTCTGTCCGACTTTTTTTAAACGTCCTTGGCAGTAGCATTATGCAAATTAATGACAATTCAGTGATAAGAATAATAAATTCAATACAAAATAAGTATGTAATTTTTAACCGACTTCCACAAAGTGCATGTTTGTTTTTGTACGTAGTAAGTATGTTACCCAATAGCGCTGCCAATTGTGAATCGATTTAGAGGGATCTATTTTTGTTCGGTAGATCATAGTTCAGAAGTGGTCCCATACATTTTTTATCGAAATCGGTGTAGTGGTTTTAGAAATATAAACAAATAATAAATATTTAGAGGATTTGATAGATTCTTTGTAGAAGATTATATTTATCAAATCGTCTAAATATTACATATTATTATAACATTGAAGTCGTTTTTGTTTGAAGAAAATGAATAGATTATATCAATTTGATCATCCTTAACTGTGGGCTTCATAACAAAGCTCAAAGTAACACAGCGAGCTATGGAGAGAGCTACGCTCGGAGTCTCTTTGCGCGACAGAATCCGTAATGAGGATATTCGCAAAATAACGAAAGTGGCCGACATAGCTCAAAGTAAGCAAAGAGTAAGCAAGCAGAAGTGGCAATGGGCAGGCCACATCGCTCGCAGAACTGACAACCGATGGGGAAGAAAGGTTCTCGAGTGGCGACCACGAACCGGAACACGCAGTGTTGGATGGCCTCCCATTAGATGGACAGATGACCTCACAAAGGTCGCTGGAAACCGCTGGTTGCAGGTTGGGCAGGACCGTTTGTTGTGGAAATCTAGGGGGAGGCCTATGTTCAGCAGTGACCGTCTTGCGGCTGATGATGATGATGATCAATGTGATCATAAGATGATTTCACGTAAAATACCATAGGCCGTTAACCGACTTTACAGACAATATTTTTTTTGTTATTTGCGAGAACATACGTATAGCCTAGCCTAACATAGATAGGTCGTAGATTCAAGTTCCACTTGCGCCTATAAATATTTTTCAAGTACCTACAGATTTATTAGAAAAGAGCAGTTTTATATTATATCTATCTCTTTAGACTACAACTTTTTGTCTTTCTATCTATTTTGACTACGTATTGGTTGATCGACTTTTCCGAAATGCATTCGATAAAACCACCGGCTTTTGTTTTACAGTGAGCCACTCCATGAAGGCCGCGGTCGTAAGGTTACCTTTGCCATTTGGTTTCCTTTTTTACACGTGTATCTTGAACAAAGAGAAAAAAAGAAAAATATCAAATAATATCAATATTTATTATTATTATTTATATTACCTCAGACAAATTATTTCTAAATGCTCATATGTAGTCTAATGGCACCGATAGGCCGACACGACAACTCGACGCCTCTGTAGCCTTCTTGTTCTAAATGTTCTCTTATTTTATTTTAAATATTTCACTTAGGTACATTAAAATTGAACTGAAAAGTCAACCTAGCTGTCCTAGCTAGTAATATATACAGAATGAAAGATCGCTAAGTAGCAGCTAGACAACTAGACTGTATATAAATAAAACATTCGAATCCTTTCAAGAGAGTTTTAGACTGCATTTCTAAAGTTACACTGTAAGGATAGTTTCACAATATTTGCAAATGGAAGGAAAGAGCATCGATGCATATTCATAGTAATTACAAAGATGGTATAAAGTGTAATGATAAAAGCTTGCATTAAGTTGAAAGATAACAATAACAGTTTGGGTGACTGCAACACTTTTGATGGTCTATCGTCGATAACATAACATAACACAAGCAAAAAATCTGGAATCCATTGACAGTTGGGACTAGAGAGACTAAAATTATGTAGTTATCTACCCTCCTTCATAATCTGCATCTGAATCGCTGTATAGGTGACAGACTTTTAGTTTGTCTTTTATCTTTGTCAACAATAGCAAAGAAACATGTACAGTCCGCGAGGTATAAGCTGAGCTTTGCATTAGTGTGAGTGATCACATGCATACGCATCTATTACCTACCAAAAGTACAGTCAGACAACAAACTCTTAAACAACAAGCTGACATTAACTATCCAGGATCAATATGGTCATTGCGAAAAGAAGTATCTCTTTTAGGATTCAAATGGTCAAGGAGAGAGAATAACAGAAAAATTTTAATGGAAAAGCATGAGATCCGTCACCTACGTATAACTTATTTACTTAAAATTTCCGAATACCGTATTCAGGGCAGGCCTATCGTTTATACCGATGAAACATATATTGACACCACTCACACTTCATCAAAATCATATATTCAGATGGCAGCACTTCTGGTTTGAAGAAACACCTTATTAAGAGAACATGGTCACAGCGTCCTGCGTCTGACTGTACTTTTGGTGATCACTCACACTAATGCAAAGCTCAGCTTATACCTCGCGGACTGTACCAAAATAGTGTAAAAAATACGTAACCGATCATCATGAGACTTTGTATACATATTCTCGGAGTTATTAGAATTAACATAGGCTACTTTTTATCCCTGGTAAATGACGAGATCGGGACCTACGCGGGTAAAAACGCGGGGCACAGCTAGCACTTAGTTTTAAATATGTAATTACAATAGGCAAGTACTTCCTTTTCCTACTATTACTGGTTGCTTAGAAGAGACCGCTATTAGCAATAAAGGCGCCATTTATAGCACTAGATTATAAGTCATCGTTTGTAATGTTTTTTTTTTGGTGTGCGGAATAAAGTGTTACTGTTTGACACAGTGATTCTCTACGTCAATTTTACATGAAACAAGATAATTTTTAAGGCTTTCTACTGGTTTCCTTGGAAAATTAGTAGAAAATCAGCTTAGTGCAGCCATAGCTACTCTTAAATTCTGTAGACAGAGCATCGTGATTACAAAGACGCTTTCAAATTAGAGAGAAAAATTGGCATTCATGAATTATGAAAACTGCAATATGATTCCAGACGTCCCTTACTAATTAAAGTGCCTCAATCTTCTTAATGACAATGAAAATATCGTTTTAATTAGAAATTTTCTTAGAACTTTGTAGTTATTTTAATTGCTCAGTGATTTTAAAACGATGAATATTATTGAAGTTTAATTTTGTGTGACGATGTACCAACTTATATTTCAGGAGTTGGTAAATCCGACTTTTAAACAGAAGTAGTAAATAGATTAAGAAACCCGAGAACAATCTCTTTTTATGTGATAGAGTATCTGAGATGAGCAAGACTTGCACTTATTGAATGGTAAGCTTTTGACAAGGTGGCTTTGGATAATGTCATCCTCCTCTTTCGAGTCGAAATCTTCATGTTTGAATGTCTTGACCACCACTTACTAGAGGACACCCTAAAAAACTTGTCAAAAACTCAAGGCTACTTAGCAACGACGGATACTGGGGAATACCGCTCGTGTAGGTATACCTACTACTGTACCTAAGTACTTGTAAATCAAACAACGGGATGTTTGTTCGCTGCTAAGAAGTAGTAAGTACTAGAGATGAAACGAATAGTGGTTTGGCCGGATACCGGATACCGGATATTCGGCAAGCTACGAGGCCGGAGTGCCGGATATCCGGCTACCGGATATTCGGCCCTTTATCGATTGATTTATCGATTTACGATATGAATATTGGTGCGGGTAACTTAATCGGAAATATTCGGGCGCGTTCGGGTATTATCGCCCGTGAGCGGGAGATCGGGACGACTCGGGGACGTTCGAGTATAGTCGCGCGTGTCTGTTTGTGTTTGTATGGCAGAACGCTTGTTGGAACAAAAAAGGGCTATTTCTCTTTATGTCGCTGAACATGACACACTCACTAATTTGACGTTACAACAGTGGGGCCTAATGGAGCAGTGCATAAATCTTTTAAAACCATTTGAAGAAATAACGAAAATTACAAGTTCTGGCCTTTCCTGTATATCTGAGTCAATTCCGCATATTTCTGCATTAAAAAATATTTAGACAAAAACGAGACTGCACGAAGAACACCTGACTTAGCTTGTATGAGAGCTTCTTTAAAAACTGAATTGGAAAGTCGTTTTACATCCTTAGGAGAGAATCCAAACTACCTAATTGCTACTTTTCTAGACCCGAGGATTACTTAGGAGTTCTTGAAACTGAAAAAGCCCGACAGAAAATCATGATAGAGTATATACTATAGATAGAGTAGATAGTAGAGTAGATAGAGTATACTCTTACGACGAAACTTCTTCTGACAGTAATAAATCATCACCCTTTTCAACACCTGCTTAACGAATAAAAGAAGATGAAACTGGATCCAACTTCACACGTGAAGCTCATGACACTTTTTGGAACTGTTTCAATGAAGTAGCAAAGGAAAATACGAGTGATTGTCGCGATCAAGAGAAACTAAATCCAATTGCTAACGAGATCGACTTTTTTTTTAAAGACATCTCGAATAGATCGCAATCACGACCCATACATTTGGTGGTCAGTTAATATGCATCAGTACCCATAGTTGTCAAGGTTTGCTAAAATTTATCTTTCAGCACCTGGCAGTAGCGTTTACAGCGAAAGGCTATTTTCAGAAGCTGGTCTGATATACGAAGCCAAGCGGAGTCGCCTCTTGCCAACAAACGCGGAACATTTGGTGTTAATTCATCACAATTTACCACTTGTTAATTTTGAGTATTAATTAATTATAAATATAAAATTATAAAAATATTGACGTTGGTTGTAAAATTATAAAAATATAAGCGATTATAAAAATGAAAACGGTGTCAATAACCTATTGTCGTATAATTTGCCCTTTGTAAAATAATGTGGTTTTTTAGAATTTTACTATTCGGTATCCGGCCGGATACTGAATTACTATCCGGTATCCGGCCGGATAGTGAAAACAAGGCCGGATGGGCCGGATACCGGATAGTTACCGGATATCCGTTTCATCTCTAGTAAGTACATAGATGTTTACTGCCATGGAATACAACTTCATCGAGTAAATTTTTGTACATTGTGTCATTGACATTAGACTATTCTCAAAAATTTTGGCATATTTACGTCAGCTCTTTGGCATATTTATTTATCTCCGTAGAACTCGAACCAAAGTGCCGAGTGCCAAAAGACTCATAGGCAACGACACTCTTGTGCGAAAAAGATTTCAAAGTCTTGAACATCGCCGGAAAATTGGTAGCCTATCGGTTTTTTATCGGATACACTTCGGAGAGTGTGCGACTGATTTGCATGATCTGATACCACCTTGTCCTTTTTTCTATCGGAATGCTCGTAGCTCGAAAAAGCGACATCGTTTCATGGTTAATGTTCCAAAGAACGAACGAAGAGATTTGACTCTACTTGTGTGATAAGAACGTCTAGGCTGTGGAATACGTTGCCTGAGTGGGTTTTCTCTGATGGTTACAATCTTTGTGTGTTCAAATCGAGAGGGAATCGGTTTTTTCTAGATAAACACGCTCCATCGTAGACCGCATCGTCGCTTAACATCAGGCGAGATGGTGGTCAAGGGTAAACCAATAGAAGTTTAATTTTTTTTTTTTTTAATTTTTAAATATAAACTGCATTCGACCAATTTTAATAAAATTTGTGAAATCAAAAATTAAGAGCAGGCCAACTAAGCGCACCACTTGAATGAGACAGCGTAAATACAAAACAAAGAAAAACATTACCTACCTAAGTAATTATACAACATTACATTTTAGGGATTCAGTAGTTTTCGACTAATAATCGTCTCGATTTTATTTTTATTTTACTCGAATTTAGAAAAAAGATTTTGCTAAATAATAATCTTTCTTGCCACACCAAAAAAAAAGATACACAGAAAAAATAATAAACAACTTTAAACTAATCCGACAGTTGGCGGCCTTATCGCTGAGAGTGATCTCTATCCAGTAACCTCAGGATTTAAAATAATACGAGATTGCGCCGAATTTTTTCGAACTTCTTTTTAAAAAGTCGGTTAAAAATAAAAGCCTTGGTAAAAGCTGTTCTCGAACTATACTGCTAAATTAGATTTGGCACCCACTTGAACACCGTAAACTATCTGCCAGCATGAATATTCTGAAAATATCGTCTCCATCTTATTCCATACGAAATTTCATTTTGATGAAAATATAAAGTCAACCCCTTCTTCGCTACAGATGCTTTGGAAAATACCACCTGTTAGGACTTTGTCGCTAAAAATAATCCTCCAAACGCGGGTCTCAAGATAGGTGGGTTCAAAATCATTTTACTGAGAAAAGGTGCCTAAGTTAGTTGACAGCGTGTAAAATTTTCCATCTCCCTGTGTACAGTACCTGTTGATGGTACTTGATTTAAACTTAGATTTACTTGAAGTGTTATGTTATCCGAGATGATTCAAAACGAGAGATGAAAATCGATTTAGAATTTTATATGATAACTTGTTGGTACCTACAGCATCGGACGGTTACTAGGGATTACAAAAAAGGCTATAATACACCTACCTATGGGCTTTTTTGAGGAGGCACATAAAACGTCACATCACTTTGCGTTTTACGTACTTATACCTATACGCATACTTTTTCTAATTATTTCTGGAGCTAAGAAGTCTAACTTCAATCATAGAATAGATAATATTTTCAATACAAGATGGTTAACCTGAAGTTAATTCCAATCAGGCCTTTTTTGATACTTTTTTTGGAGGTACGCTAATTCTCGTAAGTTATAATTCCATAATTTTTAGAATAGGTACGTTACTAAACATAATACTCATATAAAAAAATATTCAAATTCTAGGGCAAGTTTTCAAAATTTCCTTTGGTGGCTCATAAATGTAGTAAACATTTATGCAATAATTCTGTTCGTTTTTTGTCATAATAAAGTGTTCTATAAATCTAAATGTTTGCTTGTTTTTAGGTTTGGTCAAACCTATCGAACCATCTGAGGCCAGTCAAAGTAAAATACCCAGTAGGTAATAGTAAAGCACCAAGTTTCTTTATCGTACGGTCGATATAGCACTTTTAGCAACTCAGAAAATAAAACGTTAATGCTTTGAACGTTTCTACTCGCTTCAAGACTTCGTCTTGAAACAGTTTTATAACCGATCAACAAAAAAAATTGGCAGTCATAGGAACTGCCGATAGAAGTGAAAACTCAGAATTTGATAGATTACTTTGAAAACTACGCGGGTGAAACCGGAGGGCGTGGCCATAAGCATGACATGTTGACGCATTTCTAGATGGCCAATGGCAATGGTCACGAGTTTACCTGAAGATTTCTTATCAGTCCCGAGCGCGACGCTAGAATTCAATTCATATCCCTCGAAAAATCTGTCTGTGATTCCTTATTCTGAGGTGGTAGGACTGGTAGGGCAAAAGAAGTTTTCACTTTATTAAAAAAAATCTAGGAAGAAAAAAATCTAGACTTTGAAACAAATGCCACAAATGACGGTTAGAATTGGAACAACCTTAATAAAATCTGCGTTCGAATGTTTGGCACGCCAGACATGAAATAGCCATGTTTGACAAGTGTTATCGTAGAGTTATATTATCTATTCTATGGTAGAGTCATAGAATAGATAATACAGATAGAACGGACACTCCCCACCCCCCGCCAGTTTCAAGCTTCCTACCCCGCAAGAACGCGAGAAGCACTCAACGAAGGGTTATATCGGACGACAATTTTCTATGAGAATACGACCATGATGCTGTATTATTTAACAAAATGGTACCAAATTTTTCGTCTATTATACGAAACAAGAATAAGAGATTTTTAATTTCATAAGAATTTCTACAAAGATTGAATCATTTTTATAAACTGTGTTAAGCTATTCTGGTTAGAAGTACGCGCCAACACTGAAGTCCTGTGACGAAATTATTAAGAGTGCGCCTAAAGCCAGGAAAAAATCAGATTTCTCCCGCGCGACGCGTTTCTTAATGTGATGGACATAAAGTCGAGAATAGCATGACACAGTTTGGAGTAAAAATCAATATTTAATCAGGCGTCCATTTTTGACCAAGTTTTATTTAATTACTCAATAACTAAGAATAAATATAAAAAACTGTTCGGTTACTTTACTAGAACGTACAAATAGGAATTTTATTATCAAAAAGTAATGTGGGGTCATCGCTGATATTTTCGAGTACTCGAATTAAAACGGGATTTTTTGGTGTCATTTTTATTTTTTTATTGTAAAAAACTCTGATCTATTTTTTAAATTCTATTCGGTTATTGTGCTTTTTCTTGATTGTACCCACACGCCAATATTTTTTTTGTCATAGTTTTTAGTTTCTTAACTTCAGTGAGCGGCGTCGAAAATGTCCTTTTTTGGTTTTCTGGCTTTAGGCGCCCCCTTAAACTCGTTGTTTTTAAACTGTGGCTTTCGTTGTCAAAATTGAATTGTCAGAATACACTTACCCAAAGAGAAATCTTTGGGTAAGTGTACTTAACTAAAAATCAATTCGTACATGGTACCTTTATTATCTCCTATTTTGTTTTAAATCTTCTCCCTTCTGATTGTTGATGAAAGTTATATTTACCTACATTAAAGATCGAACACTAACTAGGTAAGATTGTAAGCCACAGGCAGGTGAACTCACGGGTCACAGCTATTCCATAAAATAATTTAGTAACCCTAGATGACACGCAACATGCGTAAATGTGTTCGAACGACATATGCGTAGTTGTGTGAGTGTAGGTATGTCGACTTCACCGTTTGTTTGGAGTTTAGGCAGAGTGTCCGGGGTGTGGTAGAGTGTAAGCTCACGGCTTCGTATAATAAGTACCTAAAGGTACGTGTCGGTTACTCGTAAAACGTTTCGTACAAGAAGGCTCGGAAACACCGTTAAAATGCTTTGCACATGCATTCTTTGCTTTAAATGTCTGTGACAACTATTGACAACAGCATCTATACGTATTTTAAGTGCACACAGATAGGTACAGTGCCACCAAGTTATCTGTTGAATGGCCAAAAGCGGTACTACTGACGCCCACAGAACACAGACACAGAAGTTTTCTAATTTTGTAATAGACATTAACACTTTTCGATGGTAACGCCATCGCTACATTCTACTTTATTTGCTAATGGTAGGAACCCTTCGTACAGGAGTCCCACTCGCACTTGGCCACTTTTATTGTTGAGTTCGTTCATAGCTTTATACAATTGCATAGCGATGTGTACGAAGGATCTTATTGGAACATGTAATAACAGAATTAAAATGAGTTCTTGGAATAAAACAATGCTTCCATAAAACTAAGTTGGTACCTACGTAGGTAGGTACATCTAACTATTGGCACCTAACCAAATATTAAATAATGCGTGTTTTTTATACTTTGCGGGAGCTACTCGTATTTTAACAGCAATTTTGCAATTAGGCATTTAACGCCTCTTTCAATAGCACTTTATTTAACCGATATCGAAAAAGAAAAAAGGTTTTATGCATTTTGTTAGAAGACGCGTTTCTATTTGTAGGTATGTAAGATGTAAGGCGATTGTAATGTTAAGAATTTCTATGAAATAACCAAATTCCAACAGACAACCCTAAAGATCCCTTCCCACCAATGGTTACATTACGTAAAGCATTTTTGGTACGAAATATTATATTTATTTGTTCCAAATCCGTAGATTTCATTCGACTATGACGGGAATGTAGGAATGTATAGAATACGAACCACTCGAAATCTTTTGACGAATAAATGTAGCTACGCGACTTTGGTACAGTTTTCTAGTATGACAGAAATAGTCGATGGTGGCGCCAATCGTCAGCGGTTGAATATGTTGGGGCGTGTATCCGCAGAGTCCAGAGATAGATATTCCGAGGTAGAGGGATGAGATCCGTGAGATTTGCCGAATGCTTCGGGGAAGCGTAGCAAATCCTTCGACGTGCCCAGTGGACGCGGTTATGGCAGGTATTTCTTTATTTTGTTTGTTAGGTATTTCTTCTTGCCTATAAAGACAATATATAAAATTCTATAATATTTACATAGCAATGGAAATGGCGTTTGGACAGTTGACTGTGCTTTTCCCATTTATGTTCTTAATACTTAATTAGAAGCTCTAAACACTCCACTCCACTAGGGGAAAAAAACATTGTTAGTTAAAAAAAAAATTACAGTCACAGGAACTGCCGATAGAAGTGAAAACTTAAAACTCAGACTTTAATAGCTCGTTTTGGAAACTAAGCGGTTGAAACCGGAGGGCGTGTCCATGACCATATGCCAATATAATGGGAAATGCTGACGCATTTCTACATGGCCAATGGGAAATGCTGACGCATTTCTAGATGGCCAATGGCCATGGTCCCGTGTTCAATTTCTTATCATTCCTGAGCGTGACTCTAGAATTCAATTCATTAGCCCAGGAAAAATCAGAATAATCTGTCTGTGATGCGCCAAAAGAAGTTTTCACTTCAAAAAAATCAGAATCAGGCAGTCAGAGAGACGTCCGATGGAAGTGGAAAATTACAACTTATTTTAGTAGGAAACAGAACTAATGCCACACAATACGTTAGCTGTATAGATGTTAACGGAAATGTATGTAATCCGTCATTGTATACAATAGGGTACCGGACTGGGTCAAAAATACACCATCCGTCCGTCAGCTAGATAGTGGAAAAATACGTATTTTTTGTTTTTTCATAATATTAAAAATCATCAAAGATATACACCATCAAACTTCGAGAGTGGGGGGTCGCGACGTCACTCGTGAGTAAAAATCGTACTCGCAAGTGACGTCACACGAAACTTCGAAGCGCTGTATTTACGTAATTTTTTGTTTGTGAAACAAAAGAAAAAATACGTGTACAATATTTTTTGGCAATCTAACTAACGGACTACTTAGACTTTTTGAGTATTGTACCGTATTCCTAGGAAATGTATGTAATTGCTAAAATCGCACGGAAATGAGTGAAATAATAGTACATTATGATATAAGTACGCTAAGTTGATAATTACAGCCGAGGCGATATTGCTAGCTCGAGCCGTAGGCGAGAGCTATAATTAGCAGAGGCTAATAAAAAAAATACTATGCAGGATAAACAGTGAGGAACTACTATATTTTTTTATTCTTTAGTTAGTAGTATTTAGATAATTAAATAGTACCTAGGTATTTATTGTATATAAATATGAACAAAAATTCGGAAACAGAAGATTAAGAAAAAAACGAATACCAAAACAGCCGATGGTATCGCTGAATGCGATAATAATATAGGCAACCTGGTGGAGATTGTTTTATTTAGATAAGTAAATTAACAAAGGAGTAGTGGTAGTCGAAATAGTCGAATCGAAAAAAAATCTAACCGGGCAGGTAGCTAGGCTAGCTAGTCACAATTGTAATAAGAACCGGCCAAGTGCGAGTGGAACTCCGGCACGAAAATTTCCCTACCTTGTGATTCTAACGACGAAGTCGATAGCGCGTTTTATCCTACTAGTGGCACCATCTAGTTTGCTTGGGATGGACTAATCGAGCAAGAAATGGTAAAAAATCTAGTTTGTTGTGCCCCCCTTAACTACTTTTTTTTTTTGTTTTGTTATAGCTAGCTATCACCGTTCTTGAGATACAGCCTAGTGACAGACGGACAGCTCGTCGGACAGCAAGTCTCAGTAATAGGGTCCCGTTTTTACCCTTAAAACATGTTGTATGAAATTGATGTAATTCAACAAATTGATCAATGACGTTCAGTAGTAGAGTCTGCGCTCTACCTTACGAATAAGTTATGTAGGTACATACCTACCTAGGTTGATAGTAGGTGCGAGAGAATAGGTTGTTACACCTTATCTCGCCTCATGTTGGGTAAACTTGGACGAGACGTTTGTTTTAGCCCGACAAATCCTGATAAATCGAGATGGTTTACGTTTACTATTCTATACTTATTATATAATACTGTAAAATCCGTTTTATTTTCACTGTGATAAACTAACGTGGTTAAAACATTCAAAATCACATTTAAAAATCCTCTGCTAATATAAAAAATATGTAAGTTTGGCTGTTTGTGCTCAACAATTTAGTAAGATCTGAACGACAACGTGCAAATCTGGACCTCAGATAGATTAGTCCGAAATAGCACATTGGCTTCTTCCTGAAAAAAATTATGAATACCTTGGGAAAAAGTCCTCCTTTCCCTTAATTTAATAATAATACACTGTGGTGTACTATACGTACTAAAGTTGAGATCGTAGGTTCAAATTTCGCCTATGCATATCACCTGTTTTATATGGTCAGATTTACAAATTTTTCATCATTTAATTAAAAGTGAACAAAAATATCGAGAGTAAATCAGCATGTTCTAAGAAAGATATCATTAGAGAACATGCGTCATCCACACTTTCGCGCTTGATCAACATGCGAATTATGGCCTAATGTCCCTCGTAATAAGTCTCCGAATCTCTTTGGAAGCATACACTTTGTGTTACCACCACACCACAAGTAACACGTATTTCCCAAAAATATACCTACAGCGACTGAGGGGTCTAAATACTGCGTTATACTGGTCGTTTTAGCGGTTATATCTTCTTTATTTCCGCTAGAAATTAAATATAGAGCAAGAACAAAACGCGAACCGTTGTATTAGGGTGGCCTATCGGTGTGACCCGTCTAGCGTAACCACACGTGCACCATTTATTAATCAAAAAAAGATTTCCATTGCTATCGGAATCTACAAACAAATTGATCATCGAAATGTCAAATTTATGGCGTTGTATTAACTTTTTTTTCACAAACGCACCTGCCTTCACCACCCATCATGGACCACCTAAACAATAAATATATGTTCTGACATTTGACTTTGCGAGTGCTCTCATTTGAATATAAAGAATTCAAAGAGTGTGTAGTAAATAGCCATAACTTTTTAGGTTACGCGACATACAAAGCAGATATTTCAAAATATTTTTAAGAACCCTACTGCAAACCTTCAAATGTTCTCACAAAGTCACCTGATAATACCGTTTGCTTGTATTTAAATACATATTAAATCCAAACATTTCATTTTATAATCTGACCAAATAGAAATCTTAATCGGTTTGCCTCAAGCTTGTTCAGCTTGCAGTAAAAATCAGCTATATTTGTGGAATAGTTGTCATATACATACATACTTAATGATACTATTCATGTACTAATAGCATACAAATGTGAACATGTTGATATTTGCTTTATGTAGGTACCTCTGCGCGGAAATATAGTTAGTTAGTAAATTTAGGTCAATTAGAGCCCTGCACCTTTTGCGCTGGACTATAGATCGGTCGGCAGTAGGTACTACAAACTACAACACCCCAGTAATGCCAACTACCATAGGCGCTTTCCTAAAAAATAGTTTAATTTGACGAATAAGTTAGCTACGTGAAAAGTGTCGTCCTCACAAACGTTTACATTCTTAGGGTTCCGGAAAACGTAAAAACGGAACACTTATAGATTCCTCACGTCTGTCTGTCTGTCTGTCTGTCTGTCCGTCCGTATGTCACAGCTACTTTTTGCCGAAACTATGAGAACTACACTGTTGAAACTTGGTAAGTAGATGTATTCTGTGAACGGCATTAAGATTTGAACAAAAAATTAAAAAAAAAGAAAAATTAGGGTTGCCCCCTATACTGAGAACTGCAACTCGAAAACATTTTTTTCATCAAACCTACACGTGTGTGTCGTGTCTATCGATAGGTCTTCAAAAATGATGTTGAGGTTTCTAAAATCATTTTCGTCTACACTGAATAATTTGCGCGAGAGACACTTCCAAAGTGGTAAAATGTGTCCCCCTCCCCCCCCCCCCTCTAACTTCTAAAGTAAGAGAATGAAAAATCTAAAAAATATATATGATGTACATTATCATGTAAACTACCAACGAAAATTGGTTTGAACTCGATCTGATGAGTAGTTTTTTTTTAGTACGTCATAAATATTGAAACTTATATTAAACTATTATTGAAACTTCGATCAAAGTTACAAAGAACTACAAGAACTATGTGTACTATGTATATTATGTTACTTGCTGCAACGGAACCCTTCATGGGCGAGTCCAACTCGCACTTGGCCACTTTATTTTTAGATAGATAGAAAGACTTGTAGAGCAAGAAAATAAATCATCTAAAATCATCGGGTCAGGAACGCCGTGCAGTGCTATATAGTGTATTCTTCATGTTAAAATAACTGTGCTATCATGGACAGGTGTGTTCACAGAAATCTAAATAATTTATTTTAAATAATTTATTTAGATTTCTGTGGGTGTGTTGCTTATCATCAGGTGTATGTCTTCTCAACTTGTCACTCTATAGGTACATATAAGGCATAAAAAAGATCAAGCTTTTAGGTATCTCTATTTACTTATTCTACATCTACGTTCGAGGGTTTGGTAAAATATATGTACATAGGTCGCACGTAATTCGAATTACTGTAAAAAAGTTCATTGTTTTAAAATTACTAAGCAATTAAAATAACTAGAAAATGTATTATGAAAATGATATTTTTCATAGTCTTTTAGAAGATTGAGGCGTCTGGAATATATTGGAATATTTAAAATGTAAACCACGAAACATACCTAATAATTAATTAAACAAAAAATTAGGAGGCTACTCAAAAATTATTCGGTAATGCCTTTTTTGGAGGTATTTGTAAGATTATAATTAGTGTTCTAATAGTGTCTTTGGGCAAAATCATTATGTTAATTACACAAAATACCTATGTGTGGAATATCTTACTTACCTACTAATTCGCATATTCCAAACTTTTAGAAAAGTCTATAACAGCGTGGAAATAACATAAATAGTGCTAGGTATGTGCGTATGTGTTACAAGTCACGCCAACCAGAACACCTGATATTAAAATGGTTTACCTTCTGGATAAAAACAAACCTCAAAAAACTTTTGCTAAAAAACGATTATTCTCAACCCAAAATATTACATCGTTTAAGAACGCATTCTCGTCCATAAACTGGGGACAGATAATAAATAACACTTGCGATATGAACACAAATTACAACAATTTTGATGCAAAATTAAACTATTTGCTCAACAAACATATACCATACAAAACAATAACCATCAAACCAAACAAAAAATACAAATGGTTAACTGTAGGAATAAAAAAGTCATGCCGACACAAGAGAATATTGCAAACACTCGTTAATGAAACAAATGATGAGGTATTAATGAAACACTATACTAAATATAAGAAAATATTACGAAATAGTATTAAAACATCAAAAAGAAAATGTCATATAAAAGCTATAGAAAAGTCAAACAATAAAGTAAAAACAATGTGGAACGTTATTAAAGAAACCACCAATAAAAAAACAAGAAATAAAAATATAAAAACTATCAAAGAAAACGACCTAGAAATTGAAGATCCACAAATCATAGCTAACCTGTTTAATAAACACTTTGCAGCCATTGGCAAAACACAGACATCCCACATTAGTACAAAAAATAAATCAAGAATCAGTATACAGCACTAATTCAATGTTTCTAGCACCCGTTACTAACAATGAAGTGCTTAAAATAATCAGGAACCTCCCAAATAAAAAAACCTGTGGAGTGGATGACATCCCTCCAACGCTTATTAAAGAATGTGCTCAAGAAATTACTCCATTACTAACAGCTCTAATAAATCAATCAATAACTGAAGAATGCTTCCCTGATAAATTAAAAATAGCCAAAATAAAACCTATACCAAAAAAAGGCGAAAACTCAAATGACATCAATGGGTACCGCCCAATATCCCTATTACCTGCCATATCCAAAATATTTGAACGAGTATCTAATCAAATGTACGCATTTCTTGAAAAATATCAGTTATTGAATAAACACCAATATGGATTCCGCAAGAACTCGTCCACCGCACTAGCAGTTTACAGCTTCATACAGCAGGTTTTAGATATTTTAAAAGAAAAACAATACGCAATAGCTCTTCTATTAGACTTGACAAAAGCATACGACAAAATTTCACACGATATTTTATTACAAAAGATACATAGAATAGGTATAAGAGGGAAACCGTATAACTGGTTAAAATCATATTTATCAGATAGGAAACAATTAGTTGAAATACATCATACAACAACAAATAGTACCATAGAAATAATACTGTCAGATACAAACACCCTAAACTGGTCCATACCTCAAGGAAGTGTTATAGCCGGCATACTGTTTTTAATATTTGTCAATGATCTTCCAGATATCATAGAATCTCCATGCGTGCTATTTGCTGACGACATATCTCTTCTATTTAAATGTCCCTCAGACACCAAAGCTCTTGAAAAATAAATTGTGGATATACGAAAATGTAAACTCCTGTATCTCATCACATTGTCTTGAACTAAATAAAATTAAAACGAAATTAATTCAATTCCACCCATCGCAAAGAAAACCAATAGACCTCTCTATAATTGAAAACGCACTAAATACAAAACAAGTACAGTCGACTACACTTTTAGGCATGACCCTAGACACCCACCTAAACTGGCATAATCATGTAAAGAAAATAAAAAATAAAATATCACAGTTCACATACGGATTATCAGTATTAAAGAAAACTACAAATATCCATTCCGCCAAAAGTGCATACTACGCATACGCTCACTCGTGGCTGAACTACGGCATTATAATTTGGGGCAACAGCTCCGATGCAGGTGAATTTTTCGTCATGCAAAAGAAATGTTTACGAATTATAATGAACATTCGTCAACGAGATAGTTGCAGACCTCATTTTATACAACAGAAAATACTAACTCTACCTTGTATGTACATATTAGAGGCTGCAACATTTGTCAAACAACACCCGAACCTATTCACTTTCAACGCAAACACTCGCAGAAACCATCAAATAGTTGCTCCGGAGCCAAAGCTAGAGATAGTCCGAAAAGGCCCTCATTACATGATGTATAAAATTTTTAACCACCTGCCGAAAAATCTACGAGAGGAAACCGATTCCAAAAAATTCAAAAAAGTTCTAAAAGACATTTTATTAAAAAAGTGCTACTACAAAATAGACGACTTCCTGCATGACAAAATGTTTCAAAGTCACCGATCTAACAACCTCTGTACATTTAATGATGTTACATAAGTTATATAAGAATATTTTTTTTTTACTATACTCAATTATATTATATAAGAAAAATTTTACCATACGCAACACCCTATGCACAGGGTATAATGTGTATTGCATTGGCACACCAATGTACCTACTCATTGTAAAGCGTGTAAACTTAAATAAATAAATAAAGGTTTCAACAAATAAATAAACACGTTTTTAATATTCGTAAGATTATTCTAATATTGCCTTTCAGTGAAATCATTAAGTTATTCATAACAATATGTTTGCAATATCTTACTAATTTGCATCCTCGACACGGTGTGAAAGCATACTCGTTTCCATGTATATTCATGTTATTCTAATTTAGTAATTTCAGACTGTACTGTACACAGATTGAAACAATAAATTGCATTGTAGCCGCTATGTGAGAGGCACACCCTAATATCGAAGACACGGATTGTGAAATACTGGAATAGTCAGAATGTTGCTGTAAGTATGAGCGTTTATATGCCAGTCTTCAAATATTTCCAAATTTCATCCTGACATCGGGAATATTATTCTCTCAAGCGAAAGTTGTTGTAAGCGAGAAGTTCCTCAACTTTCTATTTTAAGCTTATTCAGTTTTTAGGAACAGTAGTTTTTCCTAAGCTGCGTGTACCTACTTAAATTGTGTTATAATTTTATGGATGTTACAAAATATATTTTACTAAATTTTTCATTAAAAAAATTGAGCATTAATAAATAAAAGTCACCTGTAATAATGATCAGTAAAATGCTAAAATGCCTTCATGTTTAGACGTCCTGTATCTAACTAACGCTGCAAATTTTTTGTATGAACGACAAAAAATGGGCAATAAAAGAATTTACCGAGTAACTATTCCAGTCAAATTAGATAATCCTCGACTGCATCCCCACACATTACTACGAAATTAAGGCAGCTTGCCATGCCAATATGCAAATCCCTGCCTACCCTACCCTTTTACAAAATATCTATATTAGGTAATGCGAAGGAAGTATAAAACGTTGTTACTATCGCTTTTACCTTTCCCAACACAAATGTTATCCCTTTGAAACACTCGAATACGTGAAACAAAAGTGAGTTTACGTTTCCGCTTCGCATTCCTCACAAACGGAGGAATTTCTTTGGATATCACAAGAATTGAGCATTCTTGGGCACTACAGAACAAAATCAGTGGCGCGGAAATCATTGCGTGAAACGACTTTGTTCTTTCAAAAACTTTGCTTACACGCTTAACGATAACAAGAAATTGCTCCTCCACTTGCATGATCATACTGCTTATAAAGTTTTAATAAAAACAAGTCTCTAAGGATTTCACCAGAACCCGAACAATTTTCCGATACAGCCATCAGAGGTTCGAACATAGGAGGTCTTACAAGCTGAATTGATACTTGAGACACGCTATTCTGTTGAAAGCTTTTATATTATATTATATAAGACCTTTCAACACGTGGTGGAACGTCTGTCGTACCGGTTGGATTCTCTTGGGTAAAGAGAAAAGTGCTCTCGCAAAGCAGACGGTGCAAAAAATCTTGGGTAAACTTATAAAGAGGTGATATCGATGCAATACGTGCAAAATGATGGCATGTTTACAAGTTTACAGAGAGCTTTTTATTCATTGATATTGCGATTTTTTCCACAGAAAATAACAGAATTCAGTATTTTAATCACATAAATTGGATTGTTTTACAAACATTTAAGCTTATTTTATAAGTAAAATTGTCCCTGACTTAACTTTGAAAGATTTTAGATAAGTAGGTAGGTACACTGAAAGATGCTTCATTTTTCGCGATACCTACCTGTCTGTCTGTAGTCTACGATCCAAGTTTTAACATCATGTGTTTTTGAGGTGTTTTTATTCAGAGGTATTTGTATGGTATAGACTGACGAGACGAGCAGGACATGTGGCTGGTGGTAAGCAATATGCCTGCCCATAACAGCACTGTAATACACAGCTATTGGACCAAGGAGAGTCCACATCATTACCTACATAGCAATCCACTGCGCTCGTCATTACCTACATAGAGAGAGGGGTAAGATGTTTTATCTCTATGCCCTGTAATTTCACTGGAAACATTGCTCTTCAAACTGGTCAGACTCGCCAGAACTAGTCAGGTCACAGTCAGAAATCGGCAGAAAAACAGTTACTCTACCAGTTACTGGTCAAGGTAAGGAATCCACCACTAACCTACCTTTTCTATGCCGTTACTCTGCCGCAAAGTAGCAAGTACCAAACCATTTGAACTTTTCATATTCAAATTACTGCGTGGCGTTATTTTGTTATTAGGCGCGTTGTTTAATCAGCAGATCTATCGCCTAACTTTTAATCTTTCCGCTATGCTTTCATTTTAGACTACAGGCCCGTGAACAAAATTTACGGGTCAAATGAACCACCAGGAGACCTATGTAGGATGATAGAAGGGTATAAAGTAATAAGATTCAGCACTATGCCGTCACTTGTAAGCTGTCCAACTGAGTACAGTTGAAGAGGGGTCCAATCCTCGATCATTTCTCCTTGTCGCATGATTTTTGTACGGCGTTGCGAAATAATAGATTAGAAGAGGTAAGGAAATTATAAAAATTATAAATTTTAGATTTTTAATTATTAGTTTGTCGGAAAAAAATATGATGTGCCGACAATTTACAGAGTAAATTTGGTCATTTGATTATGTACGGCATTGGTTCCATACAGTTTCAATACCTCTTCTAATCCATTATTTCGCAACGCCGTACAAAAATCATGCGACAAGGAGAAATGATCGAGGATTAGAACCCCCCTTCATCAACTGTACTCAGTTGGACAGCTTACAAGTGATGGCATAGTGCTGAATCTTATTACTTTATACCTTTCTATCATCCTACATAGGTCTCCTGGTGGTTCATTTGACCCGTAAATTTCATTCACGGGCCTGTAGTCTATTTGTAACGTCATTAAAGCCATGTCAAAGCAGACAACTACTTTCCGTATGCAGCAGAACTGAAAGTAGGTGCAGTTGTCTGCTTTCATTCGCGAAAGCTGAAAGCAGAAAGGAGGAGAGTTAGGCAGTACCTAGACCGGCAGAGGTGTCCAAATGACTTGTTTTATCACTTCTTGAAGTACGTGAGGTTTTAAAACTTTGACGCTTTTTCATAGGCGTAGTAATTTATGACCGAGCAAAACAGCGTTCCATCGACTAAAAAAAAAACTAAAACAGGTATTGTACTCGTAGACATACTTAGGTGCTAACCACTGCAGACATCTAACGTTGTCATTGCAAAATGAAATCAGACTGTTTTAAAATAAACATGGGATAATTACAACCTCCTACGAAATCCTATTCTTGAAGGGGGAAAAGTTGAACAATGATTTAATGCATACAAAGATGCGTGTTTAACTTCATTCAACTTTAACCACGTTTCAGCATTTTCTCAATACGAGTGCGATCAAGCAGAATAAGTAATCTACAACCCGTTAGAATAAATTAAGATGAAGATAACACACCGCACGTAATGTAGCTTTAAGCATCGCTTCTTGCAAATTGCTTAGGGCTTCGTAAGGGCTCAGACGGTGGGCTATAGTGATCTTGCTTGCCAAAGTTGCCACATGTACGGTACTTGCCGTAATACACGGCACTTTTAGAGATTTTAAGGTATCTGGCAGTGCTCTCATTACCCTGTCAAAACTAGTAGGTAATTATTGTATTTATGTGTATTCTTTTTGTGGAAGTGATTTCGTGAAATAAGACGGAAATGTGTTACGCTATTTTGATTTAGAAATAGAGAAGCAAAAGCTACTAAACTTCTTAAAAAATATAAAAAATATGTTAGATATGACATGTACTCGTAATTTTATAATGCAACATATGCGAAAATGCTAGCTCGTTCTTTTTTCTTTTTCCTCTGCCCTGTTGTAATTTAAAGCAAATGCAGACAAAAGCCACGATGTACCTAAATACGGCTGTTCCAAATTTTGCAATGGTAACTCTGTCGCTTGGTATAAATCCACATTATGCGAGTAACAACGTTTTGGTTCACTGCCAGCAGACTCGGCGACGGTATAAGCGCGATATAATTATAACAGGGGGATTACTTTAAAATATCTCCCCCTACATTGTGGATACGGGCTAGCCTCTTACCAACAAAGCTAAGGCAAATATTTAAGCTCATTATTTTAAATTTATTAACTTTGTAGGTACATATAACTGTACTGTTTTTGCTCAAAATACTGCATTACGCTGCACTATCTGGCTGTCTACGGCTGGGTCAATTGCTTGAGATTAAATGCCATTTTATCTTCTCACTTCTAGGACTCGTGGCTTTCTTAATAAGTTAGTAAGGACACTGGCCAAGACCAAATTAGCGGATATTAATCCGCTATCAAGGACAATCATGTGTACTAACACATGATTGTCCTTTATAGATTGATGATAGATGACCGTTTTAGAATGCTTCGCCGTTAAAGTCAGTGGTTAGTAATGACAGACTTGTATATGTGCTCTTTGAAATATACTTAAGCTCACAAAGTTCTAACATGCATAACTTAGATAGATAGATGCCTACGGTTTCAAATTAAATATATCATGTACGAGTCAGAAATCACCATTAAGACCAAGGCTAAGTTGAAGTTGCATGAGTGTCCCTCTTGCAGTCTTAGGTTTGCCTCGGCACTCTGGGTGTCTGGAACTTTTTTGTCTATGATAGACCTGCACTTGACCGCCACCTCCCCTGATGTTGAGCGACAAAACGGATTAACTCTCAACCTTCATCTATTAGGTAGGTACCTACCTCCACCGAAGGCATCGAATATGATGCGATATGACGTTTCGTGTTGCATGCATCGGCTATGCCGTTTGAAGCGGAGACGAAAAGAGACGTTTTTCGGCCCACAGCTTCCACTACGGCCGCATTTCTGTCTCTAATGGCCATCTGTAGGTTGAAATCTCGAATGGTCTTTGGTGATGCAGCCAACGCTCGCCGCATGAACCGACCAATGGCGTCGTCGGTGTCGTCAGCAAGAGCGGTCGTCAGCGGTGTCGTCAGCGAACTCTACCGGAGCTGTGAGCTGTAACTTACGCAGCGCATCGTCGCCTGCGTACATTTCTCGTATCCGCTGCGCGTCGGCGAGGCACAGCTCACATCTCCGCTTTCATCGCGCCATACAAATATAATACATTTCCGCTCAGTGGTCTCCACTGGAGCTGAGCGGAGACGAGATGTGTGAACAACGACATTTTGTTTGTTTATAGAAAACACACATCTCCGCTTTAGTGGAGTCTCAGCTAATACAATATACCCATCATGAGTCTCAGCCTTATAAGTTGGTTTTGTTGACACGAGTTGTGACGTCTACTTCCGAAAATAAAAAGAAAACTCAAACAAACGGACCGGCTATGTCATTGCAAATGGATTAGTTTCCAATTAATTAAGGCTATCCACTGTTGTTCCACAAAAAAAGGAAAGAAATAACAAGATCACTTTCAGATTTACATTAAAAAGCCCGAAGCGAGTCTAATAAAATTAACAGTCCCTTTCTCTCGTCCGACGCGAGTTTGAGACAATTGAAATTCAAATTCGAAGTTTCGCCAGAGTTTATTCGATTTTTTATTGAATTACGTAGGTAGGTGGTAGGTATACCTACCAATGTAAGACTGATCCAACTTCACCCTAACAAATTTCGTAAAACTATGCATGTTGTATTATTTACGTTTAATATGTGGAAAAAAATCGGAGTAGAACTCTAGGAACACCTAGAAACTAAATTATAATAAAAAAATGGTTGTCTGTAAAGTTGGTTTACTGACGATAGAAACGTGACAACGTCTTAAGAAATCAGTAGGTACGCTGATAGCGCGAGTAGTGATACCGCTCGACTCGGCGGGTGGCGCCCTCAACGCTCAGCTTCGTCCGCATGGCACAGACGACGAACTAACGGTAACGTTACATGACGTCATGTTTTGCGGGCGTGCAGCCGGCTTCACCGAATTGTAAGACGTTATCACGTCAAAAATTGGCAGTCATAGGAACTGCCGAAAGAAGCGAAAACTTATAACTCAGAATTTGATAGACTTTGGAAACTACACGGGTTTAACCGGAGGGTGTGGCCTGGGGATCATGTCATGATCATCTAGAAATGCATCAGCATTTCCCATTGGCTGACGCATTTCTAGATGGCCATGCCTTGATGGCCAGGCCACGCCCTTTTGGCATTTCCCATTGGCTGACGCATTTCTAGATGACCAATGGCCATGGTCCCGAGTTTACCCGAAGATTTCTTATCATACCCGAGCGTGACACTAGAATTCAATTCACAGCCCACGAAAAATCTGTCTAGGCGCGCCAAAAGAAGTTTCCATTTCAAAAAGAATAGCGGAAAAAGTAACATGTTACTTTTGTACCCATAGGGCTATGTTACTTTTGTACCCGTGCTAACATTTGTTAAACGTGTAACATAATTTGAAAACGGGCTGTGCTAGACAAAAACGAATTTAAAAAACACAAAATATATCGTCATGTCACACAGACAAACAGCGAGTGGCGTCCGCCCCGACCGAATGCAGGTGAGGAGGATGCTTCTGGCTATCACCTGACGGCGGCGAAGCGGTGTTCGTCCATTGGATAAATGTAGGGATCATTTGTTACTTTGGACCCGCCGTTACTTTTGTACCCGGTCTCCCCTACAAAATTATTACCTATGTCCACTTCGCACACCTGAATTAGGTTTTCATCAACTAAGATTATACTTTATCCACACACTTATCTATATATATAAAAATCAATGCCACTTTTCGTTGTTATTGAACTCCTCCTAAACGGCTGGACCGATTTGAATGATTTTTTTTATACGTTTGGGTAGGGCCTTGGAAGGTTTAGATTCACAAATCATCCCGGCAGATGGCGCTGCAGTTGATATCTAGGTTATTATTTGAGCGAAGCCGGAGCGGGCCGCTAGTCTTTTATATTTATTTACCTTTATCACCTTATATAGGGGGGGATGATGCATTTACGCATGACCACTATGCAGGGATGGACATGGTACTTACTGGTGCCTCTACCGACTAAAACCTCCACAGGTTTCACCCGCCACCCGCCTCGCAGCGAGTGTCAGAACAGACGTATGATTATAATTTAATATTGCCGTTATTTCTAGGTTTTTCTCCTCATATTATGGAAAATATTTTTGCAGATATTTTATCAGTTGGGAAGATTTTTTCCCAAAACACAATATTTATTTATTATTTTCCTTAAGTTGTTAATAAATTTCTACCACGGTGCGTTGGTGGAGCAAAGGAGACCTTAGAGTTTATAGGTAAGTACTGAAACTAATCATCCACGCCTACGTCTACTACTGAAAAATGATTAAAAATGCGATCTAATACGCTTTTATGATTTAAATCAAGACCACGTTTACCTATCCTTTATTCGTGATACGCCTTTTAGGAATTATTTCTTTTTCGCATTGAGCTTCACTGAAAAGTAAGTTTTTATAAGTTATTTGTTTATCTAGGTAGGTACTCTGTAAAATCTTAGTCTGGTCTGGTCTCTAGTCTGGAAAATTGTTATATATATGATGTAATTATTTTTATAACATATTTGCTCGTAAAGGGTCTCTTATTGGACCAATTTCAGTATTGTAATGTATCTTATTACGTACTCGTAGGGTAATGTAATGTAAAACGCACGGTTTCAAAATGCTCCGTCTAAAACGAACGGTACCTACCTACCTTTTTAAATCTTAGTAAAGAGTTTTTATGTCAGAAAAATTGTAAACATTTTATGAATAAAATTAACTATGAGAGATAAAATATAATGATAATTATTTATTTATATTATTTAGTTTGTTAATTTAATTACTTTTGACCATAACTTACAACAATTTATCTATAACAAAACACAAAAATATTAATTTACTTTATTACTAATGTCGTAATGTCATACTGGATGGATCTGTGTGTGCCCTTGCTTTAAAAAAAAGCGCTGATGCGCGTGCTTTGTTAATCTGTGAACAAGAAATACGTCAGCCAATGGGAAATGCTGAAAGGGCGTAGCCCTTGCGTAGCCTAACCATCATGGCATAGCAATCTAGAAATGCGTGAGCCAATGGGAAATGCTAACGCATTTCTAGATGGCCATGCCATGATGGATCAAACTCCGAGTAATAAGTTTTCCCTTCTATCGGCAGTTCCTAGGACTGCCAATTTTTTTATTTGAAAATGTCATCAGAATTTTGATTTATTTCCACACAAATATGTTATAAAACGTCGTATGACATACGTGCGCTTTGATAATTACAGCCTCCGCTAAATATAGCTCTCGCCTACGGCTCGAGCTAGCAATATCGCCTCGGCTGTAATTATCAACTTAGCGCACTTATATCATAATGTACTATTACAATTTTCGTTGTGTGAAGTTACTAAACAATGTTTTAAAACATACATAAAAAATAGTCTATCTAAGTTTTTCGTAGTTGCTACTCAGTTTTGACTTATGACAAACTTTTCTTTCAAAAATTTATAAAAAACTATGTTGGAAATCATGTTTTGAATTAGGTATATTTGCATGTTTTTTTTGCTTTATTTCATGGACTTTAGTTATTAAAACATTTATTGAGTTTGGTACTATATCGTTTTACAGGCGTTTATTCATTTTAATACCACTTTAAGCGCATTTTTGAAAGATGAGAATATTAAATAATATGAGTTTTTCATTCTCATATTATTCATACATGGCGAGCACAGTGCTAAGCTAGGTAATGATTTAAGTTTAGACTCTGCGATCATATTCTGCGTGTCCCCAGTGCCTGATTAAGAGTTCTGACCGCCCTAGGCTAATTATGAGGACGCGCCCCCCCAGGGGGTCTACCGCCAAACGGAAAGTGCTTAGCTTAGAAGTCTTAGCTTTGGTATTGCTATCTCTTTTCTTTTCGTTTGATATTATAGAGGTAGCAATGGCCAAAACCGATTTAGTTTAGCAGTAGAAAGGCAGGTATCTTAAGGCAGATTTATACAGGGTCAGTAACTGTCGTCAGTCGACTGTCGAGTCAGTGCTGACCTGGCACTGCCATCGTATAAATCGATTTCAAGACAGTACAGTACTGTCGCGTCAGCACTGGCTTCAATATTCCCGCTTCATGGACTTAGGACGCGCGTGTGCGTGAGCGTGTGTTTGCATTTTGCTCCCGAATAATTATTGTTTTAAAATGGTAAAAGATGAAATATAATTAAACAAATGTATATTTCATGTTCAGTGACAAACAAACAGTGGTTTTATAGTGAAAAACAATGTACAATGGTTAAATAGTGAGTTCAAACACATATCAATCTAATTGCTAATTAATTGTTCCCAAGGTCAAGAATGCTTCACCAATTTTTGCATTCCTAAACTGCATACGGCCCGAGCGCGTAAGTAACGAATACCGCTCGGCGCTTATTACGTTCTTCTCGCGAGCAATTACGCGGGACGCGAGAGACCGCGTATTATGAGAATAGGCGCTTCAACCGCTTAGCACTAGACGGTGTAGTTACGCTTGATATGCATGCATTACTTCATCAAGCGCTTATGATGCTATAAAATGACCAGCTACGATTGGGATTTAAATTATTATTTTCATATTTGCATGCAACATTCCTAAGCCCTAAGCAGTTAATAGCGGATGATGAATTACGCACCAATTAAATATCTATTCTTCTGGGAATTGTGAAAACCTAGACTGAACGAATGTACCTATTACGATTACGTCACACCAATACTATACCTATGTAGGGGAGCGTGGGTCACAGTGGATCCATTTTCTTTCAATGACTTGTAACTTTACTTTTTTTACCTCAAATTTTCTATCATGTTGACTGAGTCCTAGAAAATATATTTAAATTTGAACCTGTATTACAAAAACAGACCTAAAAGCACTCAGTATTTTTTTTTTATTATTTTTTTTTTAAGTGATAAATTATCCACTGTGCCCCATAACAGGGGCACAGTGGATACTGATTTGGGTTACACTGGATCCTGTGAGTCACACTGGATAATGATTAATTTATATTAATTAAAAAACGTGTATTTAAATTGAATGGTTTATTCTTAATCATTAAACATGCGTTTAATTGTAAACATAACATAAATCTTTCTTTGAGGTAATTTAGACGTGGACTTTGTATTTGGAAAGTACCTATAATACTTTAAACTTAGGTACTAGTTTTACAATATGAAAAAATCAAAGGATCAATAAATAGAACACATCTGCTGTCCTTCAACTTAGAAGGTTGACATAACTAAACCTCTTACAAACAATAAAAAACAATTACAATCATAATATTCTTAATCCTCCGATCCTATAGATATAGACTAATTGAAATAAAGTCAACAAGCAAAACGAAACAGTTTTTAAACCTCTTAATATTTATAGTTTTCAGTCTCAATTTTAATCAGTTAAGTAAATCTAAATAAATAGCGTATGGCCACTTCACATAAGAGATCAAATTATTACTTAAAAGTAAGTATTAATATTTAACGCAGATCTATTTTGGTGGATTCTATATCAAAACAATATAATCCTTGGGCTCTTTTAGTGCTCCCAGTAAATCCTGGTTGAGGTAGAATCATTTTAATGTCTTGCAGTGTGATTGTTGCAATGTCAGGAATATTAGGCATATGAAACTTGTTGTTACTTTTGACAGATTTTCGGAGAAAACTAACCTCTATATCTCCAACTTTATTCCCAATAACTTTCGCAATATAATAAAATTTCTTTTCTTTTACCTTAAATTCTACTAATATAAAGTTTCCTTCTTTTGGACTAGTTTGTAGCGGAGAGAACTTCGTAGGGTCTATGTGGATAACCTTGTCTTCTTCCTCATCAAAAGTCGGCTCCTCTTCCGAGTATAAACTTATTGTATCAGTTTCTTCACTGTCACTTTTAAAAATTTTCTTTTTGGCAGCCTTTGCCGACTCTTTCCTTTTATTTCCTTTATTTTTTTCTTTGGTTCTTTGCTCGATTTCATTTTTATTTGGAGTATCAGTTGCTATCATGCTTTTACCTTTCCTTCTTTCTGCTCTCCCGTGCTTTCTTGCTCCAGCTTTTGGTATTCCACGGAACTCAAACGGACTTGTAAAAGGTTTTGACGGTTCAGCTCTTGATGTTGATGGTGTACTTTCTATGGGCTTAATCAATGATGTGGTTGTTGTTTGAGAAGTAGTTTCGATGGCCTGAGAAGCAAGCTGGCATATGCGGGGTAATTCAGTCAAAGTCAAAGGTAGCGGTTCGTTTTGGGTATCTTCCACCGATAACAACATAAGATCTTCATTAGAACGACGGGGCAGTGTTGATGAATCGATGTTATACATTTCTGGTAAAAGTGAAGGTGATGGAGTGCGCGTCCTATCTCTGTCTTCATTGTTGTGGGTTTGACGATCTTCTTCAGTTCTGTTTTCCGGGATCTCATTTTCATTGTTTGGGAGCCGGTCGGTGACATCGCTAGGAGCGAAGTCCACCTCGGTGAAAACATCTCTGTCATAGGGGAAAATGCCCGTCGCCTTGAAGGCATTGCATATATTGTTTGGGGTCATACTTTTCAGATGTGCTACATTGACACAGCTAGCCACATCGTAAATGGAAAATGTTTTACCAGGGTTGCGCATCATCCAATTATCGACTGCCCTATTGTATGCCACTTTAAATGGGCCGAAAACTCCAACATCTAACGGCTGCATTTTCCCCGTCGAATGAGGTGGAACTGTCAAAACAGTTACACCATTGTCCTTAGCCAAATTTAATGCTTGAATACACATATGAGACTCGTGATTATCTAAGATCAACAAACTAGGATTTGCTTTGCTACTATTTGTGTGTTTTATAAAATGTTTCATCGTCTCAATGAATAACTCACCATTCATCCATCCGCTTGGTGTTGCTAGGCCCAAAGTTCCAGTTGGAGCCTCATTAATCATATGACTTTTGAAGTGGACCCTAGGAAAAATCATAACAGGCGGTAACGTGTTTCCCAAAGCATTCACAAAATAACACGTAGTAACGAGTGTCCCTCTTTCCGCACTGGTAACTTTAGACACCTGCTTTTGACCTCTGACTGCCAAAACTTTAGCAGATTTCTGAACGGTCATGGTGTTCGTCTCATCTAGATTCCACACTCTAGTTCCGTTCCCAAATGACTCATGTCTAGCCATAACCCTCTCTAAATTGTCATAGAACATCGTTACATTGTGACGATTAAAGGACGTTGCACGGCTTAGGCTACACCCTTCAGGTGTTCGCAAGCTGAGAGCTGGATTTCTTTTTCTAAAACTGTACAGCCACTCAACGCCTGCCAGTTTCGTATCATGCCATTTTTGTGGCACTGTGATATTATTTACAACTGCCATTTCATAGGCAAGTTTGCGCGTATCTATTAAGGTAAGACCATAAAACATATTGCTACATCTGGTTAAATAATCGACTAAATCCTTCTCTTGAGCATCCGTGAAAATTTTACGCACTGTGTAATTTGGTGTAACTCTGTTGGTATCAATAGGATTGGCATTCAATGATTTTTTAATTTTTTCATTATACCTGTATAGAGTTGTATATGGAATGTTCATTAGTTTAGCTACAGTTTTTATTTTTTGGCCCTCCGATATTTTATGCAAAGCTGCCCGCATCTCCTCTTCAGCGTGCTGACCAATATTGGTCTTTCTTTTCCTGTTTCGTGGCATTATCCCTGAAAACAAAATAATTTTACGATAAATATTTTGGGGTACAGTGGATACAAGATCCACTGTACCCCAATTCAAAACGATCCACTGTGCCCCAGTTGGAGAAGTCTTAATTAAAAAATCGTACGAAATTATTTATTTGTCAAATAAACATATTAGAGTAACAAAAATTCTCTACAGTAACTTTAGATCATATCACATTATCAACACTTGTAAAATTCTAATATACGGAAAGGCAAAACGTTTTACAAAAACACGGAAAATAAAAGTTTGTGGCTTACTTGTCAACGGATGCTCCGTACCGCGTGCGTCCACTCCGATACTAAGATGGCGACTAGCTCGGTTGCGGGGGGAGTGTAAGAACGGCAACGTCGCGAACGCGTACGCGTCTGTTTGCTTTAAATACACACCTACAATGATTTATCCACTGTGACCCAGGATCCACTGTAACCCACGCTCCCCTACCTACTAGGTACCAAATAGGTTTACCTTTCGTTGTCAAGAACAAATCTGAAGAAAATCGAACACCACAAATTCTATTCGTAAGAGATAAAAATAGCATGACCAAATTATTCGTCATCCAAGACATTGCTACCTAATTATTTAATTAGAATATTTATCTACTTTAATGCATAATGGAGCGAACCCCTAATTCAGTTTTAAATTGCGGAAGATGTACTATTCTAATAAAAAATAGAGAATATGTTAAGTGTGCCCAATGTGGAACAATATACGATATAAATTGTGCCAATGTATCCGACGCACGCTTTCTGAGAATGACACGGGAACACAAATTAGCGTGGAAATGTAAACCGTGCTTAACCAAAAAGTTACAAAATGATGATACCCCAGTTGGCATCCACTATTACAACAACAATGTAACTATACGAAAACCAAGAGTGAGATCAACACTTGACAATATTTCAATATCCAGCGATTCAACTGATGATAGTATCAGTCAGCTGAATAAAACTTTAAGATGTACCAATATATCTCCATCAGAACTTGATACTCCGTCAGAAAATGTTCTGAACAAAGATAATAATAAAACGCAGTTCAAACTTCGACGTGAACTTCGAGAAATGACGGAGCAACTCGCAAAAGCCAAAGAACAAATAAATAGCCTGCTATTAGAAATTGAAATATTAAAAGATGAGAAAAATCACATGGCAAACGACACACAATTACGGAACAAAAGCTTCGACGACCTAAGGAAAACTTACACTCCTGTATCAGACAAGACCAAAGAACTTATAGAAAAAACCAAAAGCTACTGCATAACTAACGAAACGGGACCAAAAATAAATAGTATGACAAACAGAAAAAAAACATTATTTTCAAGAAACCCAAATAAAAACAACTCACAAAAAACAGGGACAGAACATTTATGCAACGTTAAAAATGTTACCCATACCTCCAACACAAGCAACAGTCATAATAACATTGAAAGAAAGGATACTCCAGCAAACATTCAAAATGAAGCAAACCCGAAACTGCCAAATAAAACAAAAAGAACTAAGAAAAACATAATAATAATTGGAGACCAGACCTGTAAAAATATATCATCTACACTTCTGCAACTACGAGACAATCAAATCACAACAAAAGAATATGACATCATCACGTACAGCTATCCAGAGGCACCAGTTGACGCCATCTTGGGAAAAATCAAACTCAATGAACAAGATCTCGGAGAGAACGATTGGTTAATTTTGTCAATGGGATCTAATGATGTTAATCCTACTAAAATGCTTATTGAAATATCTACTTTTTTGAAAAGGTTTAGTAAAATGAATATAATAATAGCAAATGTTGCACAAAACCCGCACTTAAATGAAGGTAAACTCAACTATTACCTAAAAAATATTTCTAATAATTTTGAGAATTGCCACTTCTTACGCTTTACCTTAAATACATTACGAAATCGAAGAGCTTTTTGTGATCTTCTCAACAATACCATAAATACGCATGATTATAAAACAAGCTTTTTGGGTAAAAATATAAGAAAAAATATTAAAACTAATGATTTCAAATCAGATGAACTTGCGGTGGTAGGTAAACATCACAATATGTCTAATAGCGAAAGAGGTACAATACCATACTATTTTAATAAAATAAATGAGTCTACGTCTAATGACCTTCAAATTACAAAAAATGAAATTCAAAATGAAGTAATGCCTATACGTGGAACAATACCATATTACTTCAAAAAGCTAAAATCAAAAACTTTATCACGCAACCAGCTTTTTCGAGACTAATCATGCTAACGTTTCTTCCAACTCTAACTCGCCCAAAAATGTGTTTAGTATCATGCATCTAAACGTCCGAAGTCTTAAATCTAAAATTGACCAATTAGAAATACTTAACTTAGAGCATAAATTCGATGTATGTTGTTTCTCGGAAACACATCTTAAAGAGGAGCATATTGATGTTGTTCAACTAGATGGTTTTCAAAAAGCCACACACTATTCGCGGAAATACAAAAAACAAGGAGGTGTCAGTATTCACATAAAACATGATTTAACGTATTTTAAATTAGATTGGGTTTCCGAATTAGCCATAGAGTCACACTTCGAAAGCTGTGGTATTTGTGTTCCTGAATTGAATTACATAATAATTTGTTTATACAGAGCACCAAAAGGAAACTTTAACCTATTCATACATACTCTTGAAACGATGTTAATTAAACTAATGAGAAACAGAACCAACGGAAAGAAAGTATTTATACTAGGTGACTATAACATTGACATAATTCAACATAACAGGCGATCTGAACAATTCTTGACAACCCTAAAATCATTTAATATGCATCCAACATTTACTGATCCTACGAGATGTACTTCCCATAGTCAAACGTGTCTAGATAACATTTTTACAAACGTCAAAAAATACAAAGCAGAAATATTAGATGTTGGAATTTCTGATCACTCTGCGTTGAAAATAGATTTGAAAACAAATTTAAGTTTTTATGAACGGTATTGGTTTGTAGTACGAAGAAACGTTGATAAATACATGGATATATTTTTAAAATATATAAGTCAAATAAGCTTCTCAAATGTATATAATTTTGATAATCCAAACGAGGCCTTTGATAATTTCATAGAAATTTACACACTTATCTTTGAGCTCTCGATCCCTGTTGAAAAAACAAAAATTTCTCACAGAAAGAAACCTAATTGGAAAACCAAAGGCATTGTACTATCCTGCAAAAATAAGAGAACATTTTACCTAAATTCTATTTCAAAAAATGACACAATTGAATCTGTCAAATACAAAACATATTCGAACACCCTTAAAAAGATAATAAAGCGTTCAAAAAAGATAGCAAACATAAGATACATAAATAGGAGTACCAACAAGATGAAAGCCACTTGGGGCTTAATAAAACAACATACTGCAGCAACTAATGCTATTCAAACTTCTATTGATACTTTAAAAATTAACAATACAACATTTAATGAACCTATTCAAATAGCAAATTTGTTGGTAGAACATTTTTCAAAAGTTCAAAACGATCTTCAGTCAAAAAATATACACTTGAATAGTAATCCTCAAAATTGTAACTCTATTTTTCTAGCGCCAGTGGACTATTCAGAAATAACCAAGATTGTTAAGAGCTTCAAAGCCAAAAAAACTACTGGTCATGATAAAATATCTATGCAAGTAATAAAAAAAAGTATCCATATTATTATAGAACCTCTCGTATACATCATTAATCTAACCCTAGAGACTGGCATATTTCCTGATTTCCTTAAAGTATCTCTGATAAAACCTATTCATAAGAAAGGTGCAAAAGACGACGCGAACAATTACAGGCCTATAGCACTTCTTTCGTGTATCTCAAAAATATTTGAAAAGGTTATATATAACAGGATCACGGCTTTTTTTACCAAGAATGGTATTATAGATGACAACCAATTCGGGTTTCGAAAAGGAAAGAATACTTCAGGTGCAATATTCAAAATGATAAAAAAACTAAGTGAAGATATTAATGAAAAGAAACCTGGCATTGCTTTGTTTCTTGATTTGTCTAAAGCATTCGATTCTGTAGATCACAGCACATTGTTAAACAAATTAGAATCAACAGGAATTAGAGGTAATGCGTTAAAACTCATAGAGTCTTACTTAAGCCATAGAACTCAAATTGTTGCGTTAGATACTTACAACAGATCTACAAAAACCGTGGAACAAATATATTCCAAATCAAAGATAATGTCTATAGGAGTTCCACAAGGGAGTATTTTAGGGCCAATATTATTCTTACCGTATATAAATGAATTACCAAAACTTACAGAACACTTATGCGTAATGTTCGCAGATGATGCGACTATTTACATACCTAAATGCAACAATGTTGAAGAATTTAATAGAGAAATAAACAAAACACTAAACACAGTAGGAACTAAGTTAGGAGAAATTAACTTGAACCTAAACGCGGAGAAAACAAAAATAATTCAATTTAGAAACTACAAACAACAACCAACAGATTTAGAAATATTGTATAGAGGGAATAAAGTCAAAGTCGTTGACAATACAAATTTCTTAGGAGTGTCAATAGATAATCACTTAAACTGGAAATCACATGTAAATAAAGTCAATACTAAATTATCAAAATATTGTTACGTTTTGGCAATTCTCAGTAATATATCATCAAAGGAAATTGCATTGAACGCCTACTATGGTTATGTTTACCCTCAATTAATTTACGGCGTGATATTTTGGGGCAATTCTGTTGAAATAGAATCAACTTTCATACTTCAAAAGCGTTGCTTAAGAACAATATACAAGCTCAACGCTAAGGACAGTTTACGTAACATTTTCAAAAGTAACAATATCCTCACTCTTACTTGTATTTATATTTATGAGATTTGTATTTTTGTCAAAAGCAACAGGAACTACTTTTTCGAAATTAAGTCTAGTCGATCAGAGATTCTCAGGAAAAAACATAAACACAACATCTTTATGCCACAAATAAATAACAGTATGTACCATAATAGTCCGTATATCATGGCCTTAAAGATTTATAATAAGTTACCAACAGATATTAAAACTCTGGTTGATAATCATTTTAAAATTAGGCTAAAGACATGGCTAGTTTCTAAAGCGTATTATAAACTAATAGAATATCTGAACGACTAGCAAGTGTAACTGTACTTTACTGTAAATAATTATTAAATGCATTATGCATAGTACATAATATGGATGGTGATATGGTATTTAGATCATTTAGCAGTTTGATCAGTTTGAACGACTTGTAATCTTAATTAGAACTTTATTTTACTTTAATTATTATTGTATGCTCGCAAAGGGCAGACTGTTTTAAGTACTGGAAATATTGTATACCAACTAGTTTGTACACAGTTCAACAATAAATTTTTCTGATTTCTGATTTCATATTTTCGGCGCCAGTCCGCTCCCCCGCCACCCGCGCCAGCGCAACTGACGCCGTGTGAATTCAGTTTCGAAAATTTGCTCAGTCGCGGCCACTGTATCGTATGGGGACCATGCTTCGACTCGCACTGAATCACAAAATGACGCGAAAACTGAGCGACACGGAAAACTTGAAGCTTTTTCAACTAGACCGCGATAATGAATGCCTGTGGGATAATAAATCACAAAATTATAGAAATAAAGAAATGCGTGCAACATCATTACAGAATATTGCACGATTATTGAATTTAGAAGGGTTTGGCCCTACCGAAGTCAAAAATAAAATTAAAATAAAAAATAATTCTCAACAAATTATTTAGTTTTATTTTATGCTGTTTTCGAGAATTCATTTATCCGCACTGACTTTACAAACGTGTGTACACTGAAAGAAATATCCTCGACTACTGACGAAATACTAACTGCGTCTAAATAACACGAGTCAGTTTTCGGCGCCAGCACTGGCGACAGTTACTGACTCTGTATAAATCTGCCTTTACGGTCGGCCTAAAAAGTACCCAGTATATTAGTTTTGACTTTGTTTCCTAGTGTACAAATTTAAACCTGATTTATACCAGGGCTTTTTTGAGGAGGCACGCAAGAGCCTACAGTACCCTCAAAGGATTCGAAAGTATACCCCGGGTTTCTCCGGCAGTGATTTGGTGACTGATTCGCGAGAGCGCTCTAACACTCGACAGCGACCTTATCGCTGACTCTATCGTAGAGCTGTCACTGACCCTGTCGCGGGGGACAGAACCCTTGCACACCAACCATGCAACGGAAACCAGCATTCCTTGAGCGTCACCTTTTCGGGAGGGCCACCACCTCACCTTCTGAAATAGGGTGCTGGATGGCATTGAACGTCCGACACCTCAGGCTCTGTAAGTGGAGATGGTGTAGGTACGAGCCAGAGTGGCTCGCTCTCGTCACTACTTCCTCCTTCGCGGACAAGTGAGAGTCCACCTCCTTCTTGCTCCTCAGCTATCTTCATCTGCGACTTCTGCGAGATAATGATTCCTCAAAAGGAGACCACCGCTTCCCATGACCTCTCACTGCTAAACATCTTGGCTAAGGTAGTAGGCAGTAAGAGGTGCGCCACTTCTCCCGGGTACATCTTCAATGCGTGTTGATCGGTGTGATCTGCGCAATTGCACTGGTGACACACCAGCCTTTCTACCGCCTAACTACATCGACTTTGGTTTTGCTATTGCTGTCTCTATAATTTCAAGCTAAAAGAAATAAGGTACCGTCTGATGCACCCGTGCCCTATAGTACCTATGTCGCTCTCACTGAACCCACTCAGCGTTGGCCCTGAGACAGTTTGCTCTTCAAGTTGACGCAAATACGCCCCAAACTTCCATCTGATCTGCTGTCAAATACCGAAATATTACAGTGTCAGCTTGCCAGCTACAGACACGCTTCACACTACAATATTAGAGGCTAGAGCTTGCAGGTGCAGGTGAAGGTATCCGTCAGAAACCACGTAAACAGATGGCCTCCAACTTGTGAAAAACCACCTCTAGGCCGATGCTCCTAATCCTGGCTACCACTGTCGCCAGCACCGCCACCTCGTGAAACCTCCGCCCCTCTCACAATAACCAGCGTGCCGTTGGCATAATAAGCAACACCGATGCAACGCAGTTCGCAAGTCGTAAGTCGGCCCACTATCACCCATACACTGTGGATATTCCCAAAATCCGTACAAACGGTTTGAATCCACTTTTCTCGTACGTACAGCTTTAGAGTGGTATAAGTTGCCGGCATCCTTGTTCCGTGAGAGATACAATCTAGAACTTTTCAAGGTCAGAGTGAATAGGTACTTTCTAGGTCAACGTGCGTCATCTTTGACCACACCGTCGCTTACCATCAGGCGAGTTGGTGGTCAAAAGCGGACTTACACGCGATAGGAAAAAAAAAAGTTAGCGCTGCTTATTTGTAACCGAACAACCGAAGTGTCACAGGGGTAGCGTAAGAGCAAACTCCTGTCGTACCCCACGTGACATGAGGATAAGCTCCCTCCCTTTCTAATGTTAGGGACATCACCTCTCTGTGAAAGAGGTAGTCTCTTACGATGCGCCATAGATATTGGGCTACTCCAACACTTCTGTTGTGGTTGTGGTGTGGTGGATTAGGATGTAGAGCGCGTTTACTATGTTAGGAGACACCGTAAACAATACGCCGCCACTGGAGCACACCTTCCTTCGGACCTTCGGACGAACGGCGTCGGTCGTGGAGAGGTCTTTCTGTAACCTGAACTGTCCCTTCGACAAACCCAGATGATTTCAAAGCGCCCCTCCAGATCCTCGCGCCCTAGGCTGCAGCCTAATTAGCCTAAGGGTTAATCAGGCCCTGCGTGTCCCTGTGCTGTTATATATGCCGTCAGGGGGTCCCGTCACTAATACGGTCCGATAATGGTATCAACTACCTATAAGGGTACGGATAGGTATCTTAAAAAAGTCGGGGACTTCTTATCTGCCCAAAACGGTTTGTTGGGCCATACTCTCGCGCAGCGAGGGATAGAGTGCCGCTTCGGGGTGCCTGCTTGCCCTGATTGGGGTGGGATCTTCGAGGTCGCAGTGAAGTCGGCCAAGATCCACCTTCGACGCTTCGTTGGGAGACCGTGTTGACCTTTGAGGAGCTGGCTACGGTCTTTTGTCGCGTAGAGGCGGTCCTCAACTCTCGTCTGCTCTGTCCTGTGTCTTAGGACCCTAACGACCTGGAGGTCTTGACTCCTGGTCATTTTTTGGTCGGGCAACCGCTTACGGCTCTGCCCAAATATCCTTGGAAGGATGAGCGCGCTAACCGGTTATCGCGTTTCCAGTTGCTGCAGCAGATGCGCCAGGACTTTTGGTGCCGATGGTCGGTCGAGTACCTGCATCTGTTGCAGCAAAGAGTCAAATGGACAGACCGGACAGATCCGCCACAGGAAGGCGATTTAGTTTTGAGATAGGGCAATCTGGCTTCGTTATATTGGCGGCGGGGCCGCATTTTGAAAATGATTGCGGGCGCGGACGGAACGGGCGTCGCTGAGGTATTAGTCGACGAATCTCGACTAAAACCGGCCGTCGCCACTCGCCACCTTGTCTCGATTGCCGGTGCATTGAACTAATGAAGTGACGGATTCACTTCAGAGCGGGGGGTTGTTTAGAATAGAATGACGTAACAACATATTTTAGCTAACTTGTAGAAAAAGGTAATGGTAATTATTAAAGTATAAATTCATTTCGGTTCGAAAGGGCGTTGCCGAGAAAAATGTACGCGCGGTCGCGTTATCATTCTGCTTGAAATAATACTTGTTAAGTCATCGCCGTCGCCGTAGGAATGCGCCGCGAATTGATTTGTTTTGTACGCGAGGATCGCGTTATCATTCGGTTTTCAAATAAGTGGTCCCGGACGGACGATCTTCGTTTTACACACGAGAACGAACTTGTGTTTGTGAAATACAGGATTTCAGTGGCTGGCAGAAGGAGGCCGACCGGTCGACAACTATTGTACCTACTAGTATTTATTCATTATAAATTTCTAACCACTGGGAACAGGGGTAGTTCTTGGGGAAGTTTAGGCATACACTTTTATGTACGCGGAACCCGGTTACACAAGGTACCGCGTCATATTCCTATAGATTTTAAAATAACGTCCCAATCGTTTTTACATTGGGTGGTAGCAGAGATTATTTTAGTGTGTTCACGTTGAGCTAATCATTACCGATCAGATAGTGGCGGATTTCCAGGCTGGTCGCGTAATTTACCCAACACCCAGAGTGACAAGTGACACCCCAATAATATTGTGCGCGATCCCTCCGAACTCCAGAATCCACAGCCACTTTAGCAATTTAGCAATACACCTACTGTATTCAACGCCATGAGTGTTAATAATCTGAACTAAAAATTGTCAAAGAGGCGGCTAATCTCGCGCTTTATTACATTACGGCTAGCCGTATTGAATGGCGTATGGCGTCGAATACGTTCTGGCTGTTTTTTAATCAGCCGCATTCAATCCGGCTAATCGTTAAACCGCCGCTTTACAAAACGGCTCTGCTTTTCAAAACAGCTAGCCGTAATGTAATACGGCGGATTATACAATCCGGCTGCGACAGGTATATTATATTGCAAGCTAAATTTGATCCATTTCGTAGGGTACCTACAGCTGAATATTTCTATACTTACCTACCTATACATTAAGAAACTTGAATGGTTGATAGGGACCTGCGCCTTTTGCGCGAGCCTAAAGTTGGGTAGGCCATCTGAGACCAACTATCATAGGTCCCTAACAAAAATAAAACTTTAAAATTAAATGTGATAATTAATTTGGCTTAGGACTAGACTGGAGATGTTGTTGAAAGATGGATTTGGAAACTCAAATAACGTTTTATTTCGAAATCCACCTTTCAACGACATTATTTACTTCAGAAGTGTATATTAGGTAACATTTGGCAGAAACGATAAAATAATAATGGTACTTAAAATGATAGTGGCAGCACTATCGCAACTTGTTTGTTGTTGACTACATTATAACATTTAAGTTTACTAGATAAAGGATAAATAAAATGAATCCTCAAATTATTTATTTACTAAAAGTATCAAACGTGTAAATTTTTGTCAAATTTTAAAATTCAAATTTGATATTGACAGATCAGCTGGTTCCATTTCTTGACGTAGTAGACGTTCCAAATAGTAGGTAATCAAGAAAACAAACTAAGTAATTGATTAATCGTTTATTAATCGACTACTTCAAAAATATAATTACGTGGGCAAATCCTTAACAATCTTACTTTATTAGTATTTTTACAAAGATCAGGTTTCTGACGACAAAAAAAATAATCCAAACACAGCTACAAGGTCTATTGTACCACTATTATGTTACATCCTTTTTAATAGAAATACAAAAATCCAAGCGAACAACATATTATTTCATGATTGGCTTGAGTGTGCCGAAAAAGTAAAAGGAGAATCAAAAAACATAAGATCTACACCAAAACAAATTTGTCAGTTTCAGAAAAGTAATTTGTCAAAGTGTAGAGGTACGTCAATACGGCTTATTATATTTGGCTAAATTTAGCCGCAGGAATTGAGTCGTTACTGATTTCAGTGAGGTGTTGTGAGCTAGGATACTACATTCAAAAGCGAGGATTCCTTGCTTTTATTTGATTCTGATTTCAGTCAACCCTTCAAAATCAAGTCCTTCTGAAATCAGTTGCTAAATTTAGCCAAGTGTACCTAATAATAATAAATAATACCTCTAATCCTTTTAGCTCAATTGACATAGATTTGTTCAAATCATTTTAGGTCTATCGTAAATTTAATACATTTTATTTAAAAAAAATGTGTGTCATCGGAAAACAACCCAAACGATAATCTCTCGATACCTGTTCCAGTAATACTTTCAGCTGACTTCTTTATAATTCAATAGCTGTCTTCGGAAGACATTTTTTGTGATTTATAGAAAAAAAAAGATGTTACACATCCGTAGAAAGGATATACTTAAACCGAAATATACATGTGTATATTACATAATAATTCACAATGTTTCCGCTGTCTCTTTTTAAAGGAACACTCGAGTGTTGAGATATTGTTTGTAGCTAACACCTAGTTCGGTAGGCAGAAGAAGCGATCAAAGTATAATGACAAAAAAAAATGTTTTCGTAAAAAAACTGTTGATTGAACTGTGAAAAAGAATTGGAACTGCGGGCAGCTCCAATTCAGCACCTACGAATGAAATGAATGAATCAAACAAGTAAAGCACAGGAATTAAGTGTGTAGGTGTAAAAAATGTATTGTCTAATAACATCCCAAAGACGTTTATAATCGCAAATAAAAAAATTGATGTGATTTTGATAAAAAAAAAAAACATGAGACCCCAGTTAAGTCAAAAGTTATACTTAATTTAATCACATGGGTTTGTAGTCGCGTGAATATGAACTATTATACAAATCTTATTTCGGGTGACACTCTATACTCACTCTATATTCACGATAAACGATTGAACGACATTACAAAAAATAGAAAAACAAATCAAGATTATAAATATACTAATACAAAAGGCCTTAGAAATCTAGGGCAGACGATTAAAGCAGTATACATATTTTATGAATGTGGGAACATGGACGTATATACAAAAAAGTCGGACATAGTCTCGCTAAAACAAAAACTGTGTCACTACAGTCGGCCACATTTGCACGTGTGCGTTGTCAGGTTGTCACTGATAGGCTGATACGCACACATATACACAAGAGGCGCGTGTAATGACCCACTGATATGTGCGTGTCAGCCTGTATGTGACAGCGCACAGGTGCGTATTATGTGGCCGACTCGATGGGCACAGTCTTTGTTTTAGCGAGACTACGTCCGACTTTTTTATACGTCCATGTGTGGGAACTATACGAACATGACCGAAAACGGCCGATTCGTCCACAAACTGTGCAAATGTATTGTGACGCGACGTCGGAGACAAATGGATTACTGTCTTCTCGTCTTAGTAAGGGACATAAAATGTAACCCATAAGGGGTTATTTTCATTCATGTACACTTAAAATAAGTGTATGTTTGTTTGTACACACGCAAAAAGTTATAATTGAATTATATTTTAAGAAGTATTACTACTACGCGCTAATGTTCAGGCTATTAAGGCAGTAAAGGCCACTTCAAACCAATGGCCATAGGTCCCTTTTAAAAAAACTGACAGAACTGAACAGAACTAACTTCAGCGTGTCGAATTTGTGAGTCGGTATGCACGCATTATAAAAAAAATATTCTAAAGAGACTGTTTTCAGCCAACTTCATCGTGTCGTTTTTGGCTGTCGGTATCCGCATGCGTGAAATATTTACTAAATAATTTTTGCCTCGTGCCAAAAGAAGTTTAACTTCAGAAACACTATCTTTCTTAAGTAGTCGGGTAATATTACATTGTATACCATGAGAAACAAACAAAATTCATAATAGACTCATTTGCCCAATTAATCTGTTACCTTAATAACTAAATATTTCTCATAATTTGGTGAAATTATATATTGAAGTACACTATTTTGTACCTTTTATTATATAAATATCTTCACAGTGTATAGATATTTTTATTTGTACTTCATAAATAAGTTTTGTGAGTATTTTAACACTATTTTACAATTTCAAAATAACATATTATACATTAAAATATTGAACACGGACAGTTTAGCTCATAATGCGTTTCTCTGTCTCTCTTGGGTGTCCGCCATATTGGATTTAGAACAGCGTCACTAAGCCTCTAAACCGGTGTCATACATATGAAACGTAGGTGTAAATATCATCAGATAACAGTTTTAAGATTCAGCGGAAGATATGACCCGATTGCATACATTCAATGTTGCAACTGGAATAAGAATTAGAAATATAAATCATCTTTAATTCACTCAAAAAAATGTTGAAGAGTGTGAGCGAGACAAGTATTGGATGAAATAGATTAAAGGAGAGAGAGAGATAAAAGACGCGTTTAAAAACCGAACTATCCTATATTTCGTACATTCAGATCAATGTAATAGCTTGCTTTGTTATTCTAATAAATAATGACATTAGAAATAAGTTTAGTTATTATTTGTATGGCACACAATAGAGAAGTACATTCAAATATTTATGTATTAGACAGTGAAAAATATAACTATTAAAAAACATTTAACAAAATAGCTAAGCATAAACTAGGGCCTATTTTGAAGTTCATTCTAAAAATTAATATATTGCTCTTCCCTTTTATTACATCGAATACGACAAGGACAGCACAGCTGTCATAACTTTATTCTAATTATTTTTAGAATGCCCCTTCAGAATAATTCCGATTAGAACACTAATAAATTTTTCCTTGATGAAAAAGGCCTTAACACATTTTTAGTTTTATTATACACTAAATCATTTTACTTTAAATATCAAGATACGTAAACAAAAATGGCGATTATTTCTACCAATAACAAACTTTAAGAGGGATAAAATCGAGGTTTATTATTGGTCAAATAACGCAATGTTTGTATACGTTGTTACGACATTTAAAAACTACATACAAATTTACGGTTCTCATGACATGAGACCTTTGCTCTCGTTCAAAACGAGGGCAAAACTTCGTAACATACAAATGTTTAACATCGAGTTTAAGAACAGCCAGTCAGAATTTAACCAGTTCTTGACACACAGACTAATCATATTATTTTAGGTTTTACAATAGTTGTAGACTGAATTACTTAATCCGTTGCTTTTTCAGTTTCATTCCAATAATTATTTTTGTTTTCTTTCAGGGGCTATGCTATGGGATCATACAAAACGGTACTGAAACGAATTCCTCATACATTTCAGAGTAAATTCTTAATGGAGGAATTGTAGATTTATCATGAGAATTGTAATTAGAACATCTTCATGTATTTATTCACTCGTTAGCATGAACTACGCCCCACTATTTTTTAAGGATCATCCAAAATGTAAAATAGCTTTCGTAAATAGTGTATTGTATTGAAAACAAAAAAAAAGGTACTTAATCAGATTTTTTTTGTATACAATTAATTTTAATTTCGGCCACAACGTCGATATGCACCGGTGAGTTTATTTCGATTTTGAAATTTACTAAGATCATGGGCAAAGTATTGAAACACCAGATCGAGACTAGTGAATTTAGTGATTTTAGAAACATTATTCCATAAGAGTTTCAGTTTTTTTCGAGAAATAACATAGTTTTCTGACATTCCAGACATAACCATTATTCGATTTTTGGATTTCCAATGTCATTGAGTAACGAACATCCAAACGATCTAAACTTTCACATTTATATTATTAGTAGGAAGACTCAAAAATCACAAACACATTTGGAACGTTTGGTAACAAAACTGCATTATCTCTCTTTTAGATGGATCCGTTAGTGTGTAATGTTTTAAACATTTTATTTAAATTCAGTTTATATTTCATGATTAGATGTTATATTACAAATCCTCACTTAAACTTAATTTTGTTTCTTTGACGTCACAAAGCTCTAATACTTTTATACCGTTTCGACTCAAAAATTTGCAGGTTTTTGGTTCCCGTAAAAGGTAAAATTTAATATTTATTTTAAATTTTACGTTAACTATTTAATTACTTAAATATTTTACCTTTAATCTGCTTTAAGCTTTTTTAATACAAAAAGCAGCGTTGGAGTAAGTCTGTCTCTTTCAAGCGATTAAATTAGTCGTGTCATTACTGCTGTACTCGTCAATATCGATTTAATTCGTTACAATCGATTCGAACAATAAAACTATAGCTTAGCTTATAATGTATATTATATACAGTGATAAAGCGATCAAAAGGCACTTCGATTTAATCATCACACGTTACAGCACCATTTCTTTGTGCATAGAACAACCTTCTTTTACCTCACGCCGTCTATTATGCTTATGATTAATTTTAGAATACTTTTTGGAAGAATATCACAAGTCAAAGATAACTCTTTGTGACACAAACAGGACTAAATTCAATTTGGAAGAGCTTCGTTTTATATGTATTTACAATGAATTATATTACTTATACATTACCTATCTGGCTCCCAGGTTTGCTTAGTTTGGGACTAGTTAATGTGAAAAAAATTCAACAATATTTATTCATTTACTGCTATCCGATCTTTTTTATTCACGGCACTTGTATTGTAGATCGACTACAATGTATATCACTTTTCACAACAATTCTGTGTAAAAATACTTTGATATATAATAAAAACAAATTCAAATCTTCGTTTCAGGCGTCTTGGAGTAATCGGTGAAAATACATAAAAAAATGCGACTAATTGAGAACCTCCCTCTTGAAGTTAGATAATAGTAAGAAATCTTAGTCTGTGGAGCTGAATATATATATATTTAACAAAACTTCAGCGACCACTGACTTCATACATATAGCTATTATATACTTCCATTTCTACTCGATTATGTATGTCTACTACATTAAACGTTCAGTTTTTTTTCGATGACTTGTCAAATCTTTCCAAAATAGTTATTTACAAAGTATATTTAAAACAAAAACGATAGCGATAAATACAAAGCGATTATTTACATATTTTTCTTTATTAATTGGATGATACACTCAAGGCCTCTGTGGTTATGCTGCAATGGTTTTATTACTATGTGAATGGTAAGCGGGTCTTGTATATTTCGTTATTACTAAACTAAAACTATAGAACACCAATACAACTTGATCTGTTGACTGGTTACGTATTGTTAACGGAGGTTAAATTATTTTCAACTGTATAGTTACTACCATAGCAACTATACTCGTATAAGTTTCTATAATTGCATAACAAGTAATTCTTATTTTCAAACATTGAATTAATGAAGTTCTTTACTGTTCACCACCATTTAGATTATATAAACTATATAGGTAAAATTGTAAGAACAGTGAAATAATTGGAGGTTTTATCGATGAAAGTAATTTCTTCTAGGCAACATTGTGGTGCGTTTAAACACATTGTTTACACGTTTAATAGCTGTATGGAACTGTGTTTTAAACTTAATTTGATAGGTTAATATTTCGTTTGAGTTAATGTTGATTAAAGTTACTGTTACTATGTTTGTTAGCATATTATTATAGCTTATTACATTACTTCTGGGCGGAACAATTTCTAAGGCATGATTTTAACGCTAATAGCACACCATTAAGCGACAAATGTAGCACACATTTAAACTCTGATGTGTTCACACAGATGACACATATAGCAAGCCGAACGGAGTATTTTTCAGGGTTAATCCCATAGTAAGTTAAAGTTTTGTAAAGGATTTCTGCGTAATCCTGTACAAAATTTTCTATTTAATTTTAATTCTGTATCTTTGCAGCTTCAATAGTTCCTAGTTACTGTTTTGTCCAAAATTTTTAATTTACCACTGAGCGAGACCAAACCACACGAATTTACTTTCTAATTGTTATGGTATCAAACACCAACACATAAAATAAGCCTAAAGATGCTCTGTTTCGTTTTATCGTAATTTTTATTTATACGAAATTTTGTCAGAGCTCTTTCCGTCTATAAGGAGCGATCCTATAAAATATGATTGTTGACACACATTGTACACGATAAAATACCATAAGGAGTTTATAGTTAAGGACTATAATCCTAGTTGCCAGATCAGTTTTCTGGTTTAAATTCGTAACTTCGCTTTTACTGCAAGTTTCAACCGCATCTAGCGGTCTTTTATAACGCGGCCGAAATTTCAGCCAGGAAAGTAAACTATATCCCATGTGAGTAACTAACTCATTTTCTTTGTAGAGTTAGTAATCATTATAGTTGTTTGACAATAAAATATATCTGCTTCGATTGATAACACTGGTCAACATTGATTTTAATACCTTGATATAAGACTGATTTTGCTTGTACTCACAATTCATGAAACTATCAATATATATTCTGAAAAATCACTATTTCTATATTATTTGAAACGCCTTTTATATCATTAAAACAAAAAGAAAAAAAAAATAAAAACTAGAACACTTAAATTCATTATGATCATATTCTTGAACTGTGAGCTTAAATACATAAAAAAGTCGCGGAGATATTCAAGGCAACATACAAATATATTGTTTTTTACAACCATTTAGTATATATTTGTTCTGGTAGATAATACGGATCGCACCTATAGATCAGCTTATTCGCAGGCCCTACTGTAGAGTGCACCATCCACGCAATAGTCAAAGGTCCGAATTATTCCCATAATATTCGATCCCGTCGCCGTTCAGCTGTTCTCTGATGACGACAGAGGGCGTGTTGGGGGTCGAAGAGTTGTTAGACCGTTTGGACTTGCACGTCTGACATTCGACGACGACCATGCTGTTGTCAATGTCCGTTTCGGTACTGCTAGACCGGCGGAGAGGCGTTCGGAGGCGGTGCTCTTGAATGGAACGCCATAGGCGTAGCTCTACGCCTCCTCTGTAAGAATATTTATAAGACATTAGGTTGATGAAAAAGTATATTCGCATTATAGTATGTATTATGAACAATAAAATTCTTTGGCTATACTATTTGTATCCGACTGGTGTTGGTATCATTAAAAGTTTCAATTTTAAAGAACATAATTCCAAATTCAATATTACGAAAATCTGTGATTTTTATGTTTTTCGTACTATCAAGATGAGTGAATCTAATGAAGAAATTCGATACATTTTAAAATTTTACTACAAAAAAGATAAAAACGCAATGCAAGCCGTAAAAAAATTCGATGTTAAAATGGTACCTACATACTTAAATGTAAATAAACTATATTAAAAAATGTTTTAAATTTCTTAAAAAATGCGAAGAAACTTTTACCCCAACCTATTATTTAGCTCTAGTCTAAGTCACTCGTATACCCTCGAACGGTGTCTCATAGGACGTGTTACTAACTTGAGATTGAGTCTCGCGATGTCTTCCCGTTGCGCGTGCCGAAGCAAGTCGTCCAAGGTGTACTGCTCGGCAACAATGGCTCGAGACGCCACGGCGGGGACTCCACGAGACTCCAGCCACTCACGAATCTTGCCGGCTTCGCTGGGATCGGGCGGATCTTCTGGTTCTGGACTCACGCTTCTATAAAAAATTGGATTGGATAATTATGACGACAGGGTCAAAAATGTACCATTCTAATTTTAATTACGTAGATAATGGAATAATAGTTGTCAAGCTATTAAAATCGACAGAGATATAGATTTTATCAAACTTCCGGGGTGGGGGTTGTGACGTCACTTTTTTTGTAAAATTTGTACCATAAAGTGACGTCACTTGAAACTTGTAGTTGTAGGACTCTTTGCAGCGTCCGTCTGGGTAAGTACCACGCTTTTGCCCGTTTTTCTTTGCCAGTTATTCTACCACCAATCAGTAATGTGCAATAAGAAAATAAGAAGTAATCTGTCAGCTTATTCTGATGAATAAAAATAATTTTCATTTTGTTTATTGAAATTGTTTATCTTGTAAATATGGTCACCCTTCAATATAAGCAGTAAAACAATGCGGCTAAACGTGGGCCGCTTTATTGAAGAACGTATCGCAATGACAATCCGGCTAATCGTTGAACCGCTGCATTACAAAACGGCCCTGTTTTTCAAAACGGATAGCCGTAATTATATATATTTACATGTAATTTTGTATATTATATTCTTACGATCCGGGACTCTCCATAAGTGGCCAAAGAGTTGCCACAATAGCAGAGGCAGTGCCTTTCAAATTTCTTGGTAGAAAGATAGACTACAAAGGACGTACACCATCATTAGAGGTAGTTGTTGGAAATTTCATGAATGACCTCAGTAAGGTAGACCAACAGCCTATCAGCAATATCAAAAAAGCATGGATATATGACAACTATCTCACATCACGTCTCACTTGGCTTTCCTAGTATATGACATCGGTAAAACCCTCCTCGCAAAATTAGATGCTAATGTCATAAAGATATTGAAGTCATGGTTTGGATTGGCACATCCGGCTGATCCCTCTACTCTATTTAGGGATCACAATAGTTTTGGCCTGAAACTAAAAAAAACATCCGAACTCTACAAACACCTAAGAGTTACAAAAACGCATGTTTTGGGAAAGTCGAAAGACGAATTAATCGCATCTCTCCCAAAAGACAAAAGCGCTTCGGAACTTGAATCTAGACTTCAATTCCACAAACAATTTATGGCAGGTGCGCAAGTAAATACAGCTGGGTTGGGTGCGAGAAAGAAAAGGGAAGACCGAGACATGGTAAAAACCTTTCTACAACAAGACGAAAATGATAGTTACAAAGTGCACGCTATGAATTTAGAAATGCAAAGTGAGTGGTTAACCATAGGTGAGTTTTGTATCCCATTAGCTCTAAAGTGGCGCACCTTGCTATATGACTGGTCTCCTGCCTTATTAAAATTTTATCTGAACGCTTTCCAAATGACCCTCCCTGACCAGAGTAACTTGGTAAGGTGGGGAAAAGCCTCTGAAAAATGTTGCTATACTTGTGGTGAGGCGATATGTACAGCAAGGCACATATTTGTGGGATGCAAGGTGCTCCTTAATAGGGGTCATTACTCACAGCGCCATGACAGAGTACTTGAAATCATACGTGAAGCAGTAAGCCTTTCGGTAGCTAGAGCCCAAAAGGGATTGACGATGAACAAAAGACAAATTAACTTTGTAAAAGAGGGCTCAACTTCAAACTCCAAGAACAAGCCTTACTCAATCCTGGGTTCAGCACCTGATTGGACAATTTTAATGGACACGTATGAAAAGCACTACAAAATCCCAGAGGATGTGGGTGTTTCGTCATCCAGACCGGACATTTTCCTTTTTTCTAGGGCTACGAAACGCATAGTCCTGGTAGAACTTACCGTACCGTGGGAAACTAATATACCTAAAGACCACGTGATGAAACAAAATAAGTATTACGACCTACAAAATGAATTAACAAAAAATGGCTATGTAGTTAATTTATACGCTGTAGAAGTAGGAGCGAGAGGTATACCAGCAAAATCTCTCTATAACCTGCTTAAAGACCTTGGATTGTCCAGAAGTGCAGTAAGTTCTATACTAGAACGAGTATCTAAAGCTGCACTAGTAGGATCATATCGGATTTGGCTGGGCAGGGAGAGAAATACGAGTAGTGAAGGTGAGTGTTGACGTACGTCAATGTAAGGGGCCCCTTTTAAACCTACAGCCCGAGTCACAAGTCTTGGGGTCTATTCGAGATTTCTCTCTCTGCCACACGATGGACCCGGCACCCGCACGGTGAATCCATGGAATGCTAAGAAGTACGTCTCTCTATTTAAAAAAATGGGAAAACTTCGGCAATGGCAAAGAGAGTTGTTATATTAATTTCGTGGGCAGATTTCCTATTTTGTTATATCTACCGTAGCTGTTAGACGGTTTCTGTGTTACCTGCTTACTGTTGCTGTTAGTTGTAACCATAATTAATTATTTTTTTAAAATAAATATCAGTAGATACTGCATTCGTTTTCAAAGTCTCTAAAACTTACCTCGGTTTTCTTTCGACAAGTTCTCGAATTACTTGTGTCTGTGTCTTTTGTTCTTCTAACATCTGTCTAAGTAGAGCTTGGTACTGCTGATAGCTTTCTATCAGCTCTTGATGGAGTCTGAAAAAAAAGGTTTGAAACTTAAGTGAGTGTTAAAAAGAATTATTCCATCCAATGAATGATTCAAAAAAATAATGATGATTGAAATTGAATTGGATTATTCAATCTAACTTTTTTTTTGGGCTAAGTAATCTTTCAAAGTTTTTACTAACGCTAACAAAATGGCTTCTGATCAACAACTACCCCGTCGCGTCCCATTCGCAAGCCACTTTAAGACTTCAGACAAGAACTGCAACTGCACTTCAAGCCATATAAGTATTACGTAACGTGATTTTTGAAGACTTCGTACTCTAATTTTGTGCCAAATTTGCGTAACAGACTTCAAAGCCTTGAACATCGCCGCAAAATTGCTAGCTTATCGGTTTTTTTATCGGGTACACTTCGGAGAGTGTGCAACTGATCGGCATGATCTAATACCATCTTGCCCTTTCTTCTATCGGACTTCTCGTATCTCAAAAAAGGGACATCGTTTCATGGTCGATGTTTCGAAAACACGAACGAAGAGATTTGACCCCACGTTTGTGATAAGAACGTCTAGATTGTGGAATGCTTTGCCTGAGTGGGTTTTCCCCGATAGTTACAATCTTAGTGTCTTCAAATCGAAAGTGAATCGGTTTCTTTTAGGTAAGCACGGTCCATCGTAGATCGCATCGTCGCTTAACATCAGGCGAGATGGTGGTCAAGTACGAGCCTACAATAGGTAAAAAACGATAAACATTTTACGACAATTTTATTTAAGTAGAAGAGGTATGTCTATGTCTGGCAGATATAATGATTCTTTAACAGTCATAAAAATAAGTTTTAAACATTTTATTAGACTACTGGGCACTTACTTATGATTTTCTTGCCTCAGCTGATGCAGGGGATGGTCCCTGGTGGAAGTCGCCGTGGACAAGGCTGAGGGGGTGACGGCTTCGCCACCGCGGGCACACTCGCCCCCACCCCGCCTAGAGTCCTGTCCTGCTAGGTTCGCTCCTAGCTCTGTATACAAGGAAAATATGTTTTAGTTCATTTACCAACCCTCACTGGGCCATCGTTCTGAATTGACTGTCTTATGAAAGATGCCTTCGAGCCCCAGCTATGGGAAAATTTTGTTGTTACGCTATACATTATTAGGGTTATTGGTAATCAGCCTGCATCCTTTTAAGGGGTAGTTAAGTACACTAAATACGTCAACTTTTGTTCTACAGTTTATAAAAATTCGTATATTTTTTTCTCCATGCAAAATTAAAATCGATATTGTGTCTGAAAGTATTTATTTATAACTCTTTGTAACACAATATAGATAGTGCAATCCACGAAGACGCGCCCCACTATTCCTCCTAACCGTTTATAGTATATGTGTGCAAGCTTCCGTCAATGTTTGAGTGTTATCGGTACACGCTAATTACCTATGAATGCACACGCACACTACAATGACTGGTGAATGGTTCGCGACTGACGCTCGGAGCAAACGCGATTGGTGGAGAAAAAAATTGGTGGGGCGCGTCTTCGTGGATTGCACTATCTACTATACTTTGTAACAATTCGTAACAAAAGCGCGCGCACAGATAAATGATGTGACGAAGTGAATAAACACCAAACAGCCGCTAAACAGTGCTAGAGAGGACAACAAACACTCTCTGGAATATGTATTGAGTTGTAACAAAAGTTTAAATACACAGAACATGGCCTGACTCCCAGTAACCCTGTATTTTGTTGATATAAAACGTACTAACCTGGCGACAATACTGTAATAGCAGCCTGCACGGCATTTCTGACTAGATTGTCAAGCGCGAACATCCAATGGGGTTTGATACTGTGCATTCTCAGAACCACATTCACGGCCTCTTGGAACATATAAATCGCTGAATGTAGCTCGTTTATGGCGTTTGAGTCGAAGTCCAGCTCCTCTTTGAGGGTGGTCATCGCTTGCTCTATGACGTTTCTGTTCTGATCCATTATGTACTCTTTGAGAGCACAGCGCAGGGTCTCGAGGTGGCTCTGGAAATTTAGTTGAAATTACGAGTTTATATCGTTTTAACTTAGAATCTAAGCTGTACTTTAGGTAGTTGTCGTTTTTTGAAGAAACAATACACTACTACGTATTGTATCGGGGATACTTTAATAGTGGAGTTTGATACAGATACTGCCAACGTCCCAACCCGACCCTGATACATTTTTTTCTTCATATAAAATTAGAAACAAATACACCTATGATATGATTTATATACGAGACGTATGAAGTTTGCGCGTCCATCGACGTACAAGAAAGATTTCACTAATTCACTTTCTGCTCATATTTTGTGATTTTCGAGATTTTGGACAGGACTTTTTTACGTTTCAAGTTTTATTTTTATCAATGGTCGTTAATGTTTTAATTGTAAATAGAAATAGTATTGTTTTTACAATTACATACATACTTATATAAGTATTCAATCACTTATCTGGCTCTGATTGTTACAGCAGCATTAGTTTGGGGTCATATCAAGAAGTGTCCACAGATATTTACTATTTTATCACATTGTCGCTAAACATCAGGTGAGAACGGCGGTTAGGGCAAACCCATTATCGTTAAAAAAAACATTGTATAAGTTTAGTATATTAAATGATATGACTTTAACTTGCTTGACTTCACTGGTTACTCAGAAATACCTAACACAAACTGAAGTTAAGAACCAAGCCTCAGGTGAATAATATTGATCAATATTTTTTTCAATAAAATCCGTTCGTCAATAAAAAACACATTAACAAATACATTTTAAAGAGTCGATTGCTTACCATTCTCAGCACTGTGTTACCGAAGTCCTGTTGTACGCTGAGCATCCATTTAGAGCATATTTTCTCGCTGTCCTGCTCTAACACCCGCGAGAGAGTGAGACGGCGCTGCGAATCTTTCTTTAGTAAGTAGAAGCCATCGTGTTCTACGTCAATGGACGAACGAGGGACATTGCCCATGTCCACCTAAAATAAAATAAACAGAACTATACATTTTGAAACTACTACATAAAAAAGAAATATATTTACCTAACATTTACAAAATATTTTATATACGAGTGTGTAAAGTGTGTAAGTTGAAAACCCTAGTAAATTATTTAAAACTACATATTGTATTACCTCTATTCACGTAATTTGTGTAACTTCAGACTATTTTTAATCCAGATCTATTTGGTAGTTCTTGAACAACAAACATCCATCAATAATCTTTCGGGTTTATAATTTTGATATGGTATAAACAACCTTTAAGTAATGAATATTTTTGAAATTCTATCTGTATATTGTCAGACTATTATCTATGTACTAAATTTCATCCAGTTCGTTTCAGTAGTGTTTACTTGTAAAATTAATAAACGTTCATATACACAAACTTTCACATTTATAACATTAGTAGGATTGACGTACCTCTGGTGAGAGCAGACCTCCAGAAGAACTTCTCCTATTAAGTAATGTATCATTGGCATCCATTTCATCCGTCGATGGTGTATTTGGCATAGTACTAAAACATAGATTCTGATTTATTATCAGCATAACTTTTATATATGTTAAACAAGCTGTTAATACTTTGAAATAAGGTAGAAAATAGCTAGAACTAAGCGTTAGTTTTGAGCATTACACGAAAAGTTACATTTTAATGATTTTGATGATGTCCCTTCACAGGAATAGGTACGCTATTTCGCACGCAACTGCGTACAAAATTGCGTGCACGGGTTGTTTTCATGTATCATGTTTGGATGGTGTGAGATGTGGATTCTACAAGCGTGGTGCGGATACGTGTATTTTAAGCGAAAAGTGCTCTGTGATTTCATAGAATGCAATATTTTAATATTTTATCGAAATCCAAACAAAAAATAAACTTGTGATGTTTCGATGAACGAAAATGGATGTTTTAAAAACGTCAACTAATCTCAACTACCTCTATCTAATAATATGCGATTTCAAGGTACAAAGACATCAGATATTTTTTAAATGATAAAAGAAATGAGCAAATGGAATGCCATAAGTGACATATTAACTTTGCTCACATAAAGTACGTACAGTATTTTAAATTTTGCAATTCAAAATACTACGTTGGCCATTGAAAGATGAGGCGAGTATTGTTGTAATTACAGCAGTTTATCTGGGGATTAATTCCTTCTAAGCCATAGATAGCCCAAATTATTATATGTTCCCATCGCTCGGAATCAGAGTATTCATTCTCAAGACCACAATCAGTGGCCAAGAGCAAGATCTCTCTTGTAGAAAAAAAAATCTTTGTTGGATCAAGACGGTTTTCCTTCACCATTAAAGCCAATGACAAACTAGCATAATATATTAAGACTTTTAAAACTTTTGGAAAATTCAGATCGCAGTCGAGATTTGAACCTACCACATCACGCATTTAAATTGGGCTTCCTAACCACTGGGCTACTACGGCTACTTGCCATTTCAAGCTTTATTTTACAAGTCACAACAAAGTACAGCAGCAAATTGTGTGGTATCCATTTACCTATCTAAACGGATCCTATAAAACTATTCAATCCTTTAAAGGTAATTCCTCGAAACTGAAAAGCGAAAAACTGCGATTTTTAAGCAGCTTTGTCTAATATAGTATTCTATGAATTGAAAAAAAAAATTGCATTCAGCATCGTATGTTACCTGCTACTCGAATAGTCCGGTGGGTATATCAGAATCGGCGATAGCATCGACGAAGCGGTCCTAGTGATTGTCGGGTTAGACCGGACCGTTTTCACCCTTGACGAATGAGGAAAATAAACACAGGCTTAGGTGCAAAGCAATCGACATATTGTTATTACAATTTGTGTGTTATGTGTGTTAACATAAGGTCGACTGTCGAGTGAAAGTGCGATTGTAGAGAAATTGAGTGACTAGAGTTTCTTTAAAAGTGATATTTTATTAAGATTTAACATGCGTTGACTGCATTATAAGATTGAGCATGCTCTTGTAACAAATCTATATTTTGACGCGATCTATATTATTTATGTTATCGTTTTCTATGTATCTTCCATTTTGCTTCAAAGTAAAACCAATCACAAAATTACATATGCCATTTACTCGTAGTTAGCCCCACAGATTGTTAGCTTCAGCTAAAACTAAAAAACATTTGGTATACATTGACCTATCATGTCATAAAATCACAGTTAGTATCAAGGTTCAACTTATACTGGCAAATCACTTTTTTTGTCATGGGGAACACAAGTATCATAGACGTCCTTTTTTGCCCTTTTCAACTCCTCTTCCTTTTTTCTCCCTTTGAAAGACCGCGAATTGCGGTTGAAACTTAAGCTGGACCGACCGGATATTACTAATCCTCATGTGAGTCATCCATTCATTAGTCAAAAACGAAAAAAATACATTTTATGAGTCCAGAAGTGGAGGAAATTTCAGAACTTAGCTTTTTTTTAGGTACTAAAAAAAAATCTGACACACCCATAGTCGGGGGTCTAATTAGCTGGCCAGACTGAATAAAACATTAAAAATCTCAATACAGTCACACTTTCAAACAACCACTTCAAACCTGAACGGCTACACTAAGTTGAAACTTACAAGTTTTGCGCCTGTTTCGGTACGAGCCGAATGGTAGAAAGGACAAATGAATATGCCAATCGATTTCATGTAAAACTCAATGGGTTACGACTAAGTTTTTTGTATCGTTACATAATAATTCTAATTTTATAAGCTTACATTGCATGTTTTCAATACACAGTCACCAACTTAATAATAGAATAGAAAGACAAAATATGGAAACTATGTAATTAACATGTATAGTATATAGAAGTCAATAGAAGACTTGAATGTTGTTTGCGAAGCTGAGCTTGACAATTTGGTATAAAGCACAATTCATACCAATGTGGTGACTGGCAATTGTTATAGAACTTTTATTTCTTGTCTGTCGATTAGAAAATCTCTGGCAGATACTTTGAATACTTATTCCAGACCCAATTCTTGCCATTTTTTTATATGAAGCGATACAAAAATACTTAAGACTGCCATAACCGATGTTAATCGTCGTAGCCCAATACACAAGCCCTTTCACCGCATCATGTAATGGCAATGTATGATACAAAACATCACACAACGCAATAAAAATAAAATTTTATTCACTACCACTTCAAGGGCCATGCAAAACTTTGATATATTAAATTGTAATTTAACTTTTTGAAGTCCATGCTTTAACTCTACAGCAAATCGCTAAAGTGCTTCTAATAGTGTTATATAGTATATAGTAATACTATTTTGGTTTCGACAATGCCACAGAATATTGAGAAAACACAACTATTTTGGAGACAATATTAAGGATTTAACCACAATTTAAATGCTTTTTGATTACGTCCCGACATGACCGATATGTACCATTAGTATTCTCTTAGTCGGGAGGTAATTAAAATATGTTCGTTAGATGGTTATAAAATTTATTGTTGATTTATTTTTGCGTAGTGGACAACAAGAAGTAGGTATATATATCTCTATCTGTTGTCAAAATTAGTTAAAATGTAGCTATTTCGTGTGTACAGTGTACACTTACATGTTATTTGTTACTTTTATTTATAACAGTAGTTATATGCACCAACAATTATATAAGGAAACGTCAAAAAAAGTGGTTCACGAACATTACATTTTATCCTACTAAAAATATATAGAAACAAAAATGTATTTTATGATAGGTAGTATTATTTTTTACTTAGTGAAAAAAATATGGGCAAAATATAAGTGCGTTTTTATTTCTCTTTTTCCATAAGGCATTGTCCAAACCAACCCACCAATGACAGCCAGTGAACTTACTCGATATCCGGCGAACTGGGAACGTTTCCCGCCATGCTCGGCTCGGAAATCTTCTTCTGCGATGTGATTGGCCGAGCTTTGTCCGCTGGGACGGATATACTGCGGCTATAGTCCATGCTGCTGCCGAGGCGACTTGTTTGTTTCTTTTTCCTGTAATAATGATAAAAGAACGATTTTTTAAGTTTTTTTCCATAGATATCTTTCTTGTTGGATGATTTTAAGTGAAAACGTCTAGAGCGTGTAGCTTTTTTTGGGTGGGGGAAAATCTTATGAATGCGAGTCAACGACACGCTAAAGGTCTGCGCCGACTTATACGACTCGGCTACCACCCGACAAATAAAATAAGCTCAAATATGGGCTTTATGTCACACACGTTAAGATACAGACATTGACAACACAAATTAGCAGACCGCTCGCTGATGCCTTCTGGTAATTAATGTTGCCAATGTAATCTTTATCTTAACGGGGATGACATAAAACCCATATTTGAATGTATTTTATTTGTCGGGTGGGAGCGGAGTTGTATAAGTAAGCGCAGACCTTAATGTTGCGGCGGCAGAGCGGTTCGAAAGTTCCGATACAGCAAACATAAACAAGAACAAAATTAAAAATGTTGATTTATCCCCAACCACCTTGGATTTGTAATCTGCACAACATTCTACTAGTCTAGCCCTTTCATTGTTTCATTCAATGCCCATAAATATGAGCGAGGTTGTGAAAAAATATTTTGTCCGCCATTTTGTGGCGGCAGCCATCTAGAATCGATATTAACCAAACATAGCTAAGAACCACCGCATGGAAACTAACATTCAAAGAAAAAAAACGCATCGATATCGGTCCATCCGTTTGAGCTCTACGATGCAGGCAGACAGACACACACACAGAGACAGACATCGACGTCAAACATATTTCTTTCTTTGATTGGGGCTTAAAAACAGTCGAAAACTTCCTTTTTTGAATTATAAATGTTAAAAAGAATATTAAATGGGTTACTTACTCGCATAAAAACGCGTCTTCTAACAACTCAGCGGCGGTGGCTCTTTGTTCCGGCTCCGGTATAAAGCAACGCAGGATAAAATTCTTCGCGCGCTGAGACAACTCGTTCGGTATTTCGGGGTGTATCTTGTAATAGCCCACCTAGAAAATATCAACTGTTAACGTTGCTATTGAAGAATGGTTCAGAAAGTAACTGAAATTTAAAAATATATACAGTACTTTAAGTTGGGATAAACAATTGTTGGACACGTTTTTTTTTTAGTACAGTATAGCGTGATGAGATGAGCAGGACATGTGCCTGATGGTAAGCATCATGCCTGCCACATAGCAGCACAGCGACATGCAGCTATTGATACATGAAGCCCAAATCATTACTTACCAATACACTGCGCTCGTCACCCAGAGGTATAAGATGTTTTATCTCTATGCCCTGTTATTTCACTGGAAACATTACCTTTCAAACCAGAACACAGTAATGTTTGCTCATTACTGCTTGGCGGTAGAAAAACGGGCACAAGCGTGGTACTTCCCCAAATGGACTCTGCAAAGAGCACTACCACTACAAAAAAAAAATACACAACCGAAAACAGTCTGTGTTTGGTTCACTGCATCGTGTAATCCTTTCAAAAATAAGTATACGTAGCGCGAAATGAGTTAGAAAAAGCATGATGGTATAGTCAGCACTGTGGTACATTGACATTTGTGATATTAGTACTGTAGGTAGGATACATAAAGAGGTATCAAGTACTTACTTTGAACACGGCGGCTTGAGGCGATCCTAGCTCTATAAACGGTGGGTTTCCAGTTGCCATTTCAACGACAGTGCAGCCCAGAGACCAGATATCAGCCTGCCAATATAAAAACAAGAAAACAATAAATTCAGTTCATTAAAACTTTTTAGCTGACAGCTTAACGTTATATGCACCTCTGTGTGGGGGGATATAATAGGAGAACTATGTTTTTTCAGCTTGCCTCAAATACCTAGTTACCCAAATAAGCTCTCGGAATATTACGTCTTATTAAAACAATATTAGTTTTTGTAATAATTCTTTGAATAAATTTCCCATAAAATTGTTGTTTTTTTTCATTTTTATAACATTTGTAAATTAGTTTAAATTGATGACTGAACGAACTTTGGCCTAGTGCAGATAGCGCAGCGATCTACTAACTCGACTATTCTACGAATAATATATACCTACGAATCTCCTTAGCGGCAAGCACTAAAAATAAATATAAATAAATAAATATTGGTGGTGGACAATTCACACACAACACCATCTGACCCCAAACTAAGCAAAGCTTGTGTGATGGCGGCCAAATAGCTGATATAATACTTATATAGTTTTAAATACATACTTATTATACATAGAAACACCCAGACACAGTGCAAACATTTGAATTCATCATACAAAATACAAATATTTGCACTGGGTGGGAATCGAACCCAGGATATATATGGTTTTCGAATTGATAACCTCCTTTTTTTATGAAACTCGGTTAAAAGGCTATTTTGCTAATTTACTAAAGTTTACTAACTTACGGCTGGTCTAGTCGAGAGAACCGATCGAGTTGCCGATCCGGAGACCCCGGGTTCAAAACCACGCGCACCATTTTTAAGTCATGTGCGTAATACCGCTAACTTAAAACGGTGAAGGAAAACATCGTGAGGACACCGGCATGTACCTAGAATCTTTCGAAGTCATGTGTCACCCACCACAACCCGCACTGGGCCAGCGTGGTGGATTATGGCCTTGACTCTCTCCTTGCAATCCATGCAAATCTTAAAATTCAATAGTATAAAAGTACTTACAGGAGCGCCATATCCCCTCTGTCCTTTGTCTATAACCTCCGGTGCCATATACTGCAAAGTACCGGCAAATGTTTCAGTCGACGGGCACAGGCCTGCCAAACGTTTGGACGTTCCGAAATCCGATATCTTGACCACGCCGCTGTACGTGTTTACTAGAACGTTGTCGCCTTTTATGTCGCGGTGGACGATTTTCTGGTCGTGGAGGTATTTTAAACCTAAAATAAAAATAAAAAACGTAATTAACCAAAATCAATGCCTACTGCACTGCGCTTGTCACTCAGAGGTGTATCTTTATGCCTTACAATTTCTTTGGAAACATTGCCCTTCAAATCCGAACACTGTGATGTTTGCCCGTTACTGGTGGCGGTAGAAGAACTGGAAAAGGTGTGGTATTTCCCCATACTCTACAAAGAGTCTCGTCACTACAAAAATTCAATCAGAGTAGTTTAAGTTTAAAATGTCAAGACAGCCACAGAACACTCGATCTCGACACAGTATAATGAAAAACTACCAGAAGGACAAAGCCTTTGAACTTGCAGTAAATAACGGCAATGCTGAAAACTGTGACAGATAGAAAATCCTTATTAATTAATATTTGTATTAATTTATTATCAACATTGTTCAGTATCAGCAAAATTATTGGAAAAATATTTTTTTGTTATTCTAACCAAATCCCAATTATTAAAAATAATTATGAATTAAATAAGATCAAAACACGTGTCAAACGTCAGCGTGGTTCGGCCACGCTCCCAAACTGCTTACGTTTTCGTGTTCGTAGCTCGGGACCGGACTTTCCACTTACAGCTTCTCGCCCCCACACGATTGCCCCATCTAAACGTCTTCGTCGAACGACTGTATGATGACTGGGACCTTGAGTAGGTTACGTCAATTTTTTTTATATTTTTTATTGTGTAGAGTGACGAGACGAGCAGGACATGTGCCTGATGGTAAGCAACATACCTGCCACATAACAGCACAGTGGCACGCAGCTATTAGAATACGAAGAGCCCTAATCATTACCTGCAGCACTGCACTGGGCTCGTCAGAGATAAAAAGATGTTTTATCTCTATGCCCTGTAAATTCCCTGGAAACATTGCAACCTTCAAACCAAGTAGTAACATTTGCACATTACTACTTGGCGGTAGAATAGCTGGCAAAGGTATCTGCTGTAAACATTACCTTCCAATATCTGCTTGGTGTAATAAGCGATGGTGGCCTCGTTTTCCTTGAGAGGCCCCCATTTGGAGCGCAACAGCGCTGATAGAGAACCTCCCGGAACCTGCTCCATGAATATCTTGAAGTAGTTGTCTTCCGATATCGAGCCCAAATACTGGAACAAATATGTATTATATTATAGAAAATTGTTTGAAGCCATAAAGACTCGAACTGTGATTTGAAAAAAGTGGCTCAAAGTTGTATCGCGCCAACGTTAAATCGAAGGAAAGTCAAATCGAATCTACTTTCCAGCCAAAGTTAGGTTGAATCGAGTCGAGATAAAGTCGAGTCTAGTCAAATTTGAGTTATTGTTTCATTATTAGTAGGCTTATACTTGACCGCCACCTCAGATATGAGCCTTAGATGAGGATCTTAAGAACGTCGCCTATGAAACGGCGTTGTCTTTTCGAGAATCAAGTTAAAGTTGAGTCAAAGTAAGTTTAAATGAGCATGATGACTAAAAAAAATATTAACCCACTAGTTAGCTTACAAAAACATAATGTACCTACACGTATTTATTATTTTGTTTCAAAAACAAAAAATGACGATGCTTAGAAGTTTCGGCTGACGTCACTTCTTTATGCAATTTTTACGAACACGTGACGTCACAACCTCTCACTCCGGAAATTTGATGATCTGGGTTAATATTTATCGATTTTAAATTTTTTGATAAAACATAAATACAAACATGTCTCATATTTTTCCATAATCTACATGACGGACATTAGTCCGTCAGATGTCTGACTAAATGACTAGGTTAAAAATATACCATTCCAATTTTATTATATAATCTCTCTCACTGGGTCAAAATCAATCAATACTGTTAAAAATATACCAATTCAAATTATATTATGCCCGGTTTACATAATTCCAGTCCAGCGACCGAATCCGGCGCTGGATTGCTTAATGGAAAAATGTAAACCGGCACTGGAAAGCAATGAATCCAGTTAGGGTTCTATTCCAGTAACTGGATTGGCAGTCTACTTTTGAATCCAGTGTGACCAATCCAGTCCAACTGGAATAATGTAGACGGCCAATCCAGTGCCATACCAGTGCTTTACGACACTGATCTCTTCTTGAAATCATCGTCACTTTAGTGTTAACACTTCAGCGGCTTCTAAATAACTGGAATAATGTAGACGTTAAATAGCACTGGACTGGATTCTCGCTGGATCACTTGACTGGAATAATGTAAACCGGGCATAATGGTATATTTTGACCCAGGCATCATCTCAATTCAAAGTAGTCTAACCTATCGACTGACCTGTACAATATTCCTGTGTCTCAGTTGTGAGTGCAGCAGGATTTCTTCGTGTAACGGTTGCACATCCCCCAGGTTTCGTTCGGGGATCTCTTTGACGGCGATACGCACTTGCGTGTTCAGATCGCGAGCTGCGTACACTATTCCGTACGTGCCTTTGCCGAGTATCACCCGCTTGTTGAAGTCGTCTAGCTCGTATTCAAACTGGAAGAATCAAATTTAAGTATTATATTATGGAATAATTATGTATAATAGTATAGTTCTTAATCGATAAAAGTCATAATAAGACAAAATCACTACTTCATAGTTTATGTTTAGTTGAACCCCAATTATCCGAATCAATTGGGACTGAGAAATACATATACTCGAAAAAATCGGTTTTATAGTCTGTTTTTAACAGACTTCCAAAAAGGAGAAGGTTCTCAATTCGGTTGTATGTTTTTTTCTTCTTTTTTTATGTATGTTACGCGATAGCGCCGCCAATTGTGGATCAATTTCGATCAGACTGGCACCGAATTCAAATACATGAGTGAGTAGCGGTTATAATAATTACCTTTATTATCAATTTATTTTTTGCTTTTGATTGCCTATTTGTGGTGTTGAAGTCGGTTTAATTGTTTGTTTAAAAATATTTATTATATTGACGATTGGCTGTAACGCGTTTTCGGAGCGATCAACAATGTAGATTTCGCACCAATGTTCGAATAATTATTATTGAACGTTTCGTTCGGATAATTGAGGGTTCATGTATAATTACTTTTATCTGGTGTTTGAATTAACCGGATAGAAAAACATTTGAGGGGAAACGGACGACCGAGGGTTGGGGATTTTGTTTTGGTTGGGGAGTTTCTATTTTCGAAAGACCAGAAATGAGATACACGAAAACAGTAATTGTCTATTTAATTTAATGTAAACCTGACATTTGTGATTCTGCCAGAAAGTACCTACTCTATCTACATTCCATTCTATCTGACCAATCGATTTTTTTTTATCCTGAAAAATCCTATATTTTTAGGAAAACAATTGTTATTTTAGTGTTATTTATTACCTTCAATTGATCTTGCATAACGCTTGTGTCCAGATCTGTGACTTTTTCGTGGTCAGCCGTCAGTTCTCCGAGTAAATCGTGAAGGCGCTGCCGACACGCTTGAGACGGGAGGAAGATTTGGAAGTCGTCCGAATTCTCACTCACGTACAGGAACAGGCAGCGCTCGTCGCGTTTGTATAAGCTAGAAGTTAATCATATATTTTTTTCACATAGTAAGAGTGACGAGATGAGCAGGACATGTACCCGATAGTATACAACATGCCTGCCACAACAACACAGTGATACGCAGCTATTGGACCATGAAGTGTCCGAATCATTACTTAACACTGCACTGCGGTCGTCACCCAGAGATCTGAGACATTATATTTCTAAGCCCTGTAATTTCTCTGGAAACATGCCATTCAAACCGGAACACAGTAATGTTTGCACTTTACTGCTTGAGTAAAGCGAAAAGCGCTCAACAGAGCAGCCGAGGGCAATATGGCGGCGTTACTCGTTAAATTATGTACTTACTTAAATCGAATATTTTTCCAATAATGTCTAGTTATATGTCTACAATGCGAAAAAAAGTTTCACTTTTACCGTGGTTTCATAAAACGGCACAATATTGTTTTTTAAACGTTCCTTCTGTAAATTACTGTATGACTTTAGAGTTGGCGTAGTATTCCTTTACTTTTTTATTTAAAATTTAGCAACTCCACGGACTCCGGGGTCCGTGGTCTTTGTCAATTTGGTCTTTTTTTTACATAAATACAATATCATGGATTATAAGAAAGAAAATAGGGGAGAGTCCCCTACTCCCTGTAGGGGACATTTTCAACCTAATTCTAGTGCTTTTTAGCCCGATTTTGCTATGTTTTAAGTTGCCTCTTCCCGGCTCACACGACGGCCTTCACTGCGACCGCAGTTCTGCACGACTTCTTTCAGGGACAGAAATATTCCTTGGAAGTATCATAAAAAAAGTCTAATAACTATAATCACCTGTAACTTCTAATCATATCCGAGGTGAACAGCCACCGATGCACCTGCCTGCATTTCTCCCTCATCGCCTCTAAACAAAGGTTGAGGATTTCCACAGACTTCTGTTCCGCTCCCATGTTCACATTCAAGTACGAAGGCATGAACACTTTTGTAGTTTCTAAAATTAATACCTGAAAAGAAATAGACCATATTAAAATTGTTAAATTTAAAGATGTAACTCGGTTTTAGTTCATCTCATACGACGACTGTGGTAGTTATTGTGCACGGTAACCCCATCACAAATTATAACTAAGAACTGTCTCGATTTTGACAATTTTCGGACCGAAAACCGCATCAATCATCGGTCCATTCGTCGAGACTTCCAACCACCCCAGGCCGTCCCAGAAGGTTAGCGGGGCCTTTTCCGCACCTAGCCTCTTTATTGGGCCATTGTGCGTGACTCATACTTCCCTTTACTCCTTACTCCTTTAGACCTACAATGACCTAGAACCTAGACTCATTGTACAGTTACAGAGAGAGTCTACTCAATGTTGTCCATGCCAGCAAAATCTTTCTGATTGCTTCGCTTCACCTTCGAAATAGAAATATAAAAAAACAGTGGAATTCTGGGAGTGCCGAAAAAAGTGAAAACAAAATATATATTTATACTCGTACTTGCTTATATGGAGAGGTATCGGTAAAGGTGATAACGGTAACAGTATCGCGAGTTTAATTGTTTTTTCTCAATTCAATAAATGCCCAACACACCCAAAAAAGTTCGAATAACTTTCATACTCACAGGAAACCTGATAATATTTTCACAGCTGCTTTTAGTTGCTTCGACAAAGTACTCCATCCAGAATGAGAAAACTTGCTGCTCTGGTGAAGAATCTTCGCTTTTTCTAAGTCTGAAAAACGCAAGGAAAATCTCGCTTAAGAAATTTATATTAGAAAACCCCTGAGTTGCAGTTATTCACAGACATAAGCATAAATAGGAGTCGAATAATAGGCGAGATTGAAACTTCAAAAGTTATCCTACTAATATAATAAAAAAAATCAAAGTTTGGATGTTCGCTGCTCAATTACGTCATAAAGTCTGAACGGAACGGATTGAAATTTGGAACACAGTTAGATTGTAGTCTGGAATAACACATAGCTACTTTTTATCCGGAAAAATAACGGGAGCTGGAACTAAACAGGTGATACTGCTGGACGCTTACTAGAATATAAAATAGAAACAATAAAATTACCTATCAATTAGCTCAATATTTCCGATGGTGGACTTCAGGTACCAGTTAGGCGGCTTCAGTTTGAACATGCATTCGGCTGCTTGGATCGCTTTCACGTAGTCCTGTGCCAGGACGGAGATCTCGAAGAATGTCGCTACGTCCCAGTAGTCTTTGAGAGATGATAGGCTGCCTTTCTTGCCTATCAAGTGATTTAGAACCATACCTGGAAGCAGAATCGAAAAACATAAATTTATTAAAACGACAGTCTGTCGTGTCTCCTTAAATGTCACGTTATACGGACGGCAGAGACGTCTTGTACACTTAACTACAATAAAATGTTAATCTTAACCATTCTCGAACCCACTTGAAAACATACAAAAAATTTCATTAAAATCGTCCCAACCGTTTAGGGGCCATTGAAGTATTACTTAAACATTATATAGGGGGCGCGAGGGTTGCTTAAGTTTGACAACATATAGGGTGGGGGAGGGTCTAGTTGGTGATTACGTCAGCAATAGTTATATATCTTTTATACAGATGGCAACCCATACATTGTATATCCATGTAAACTTGAGGAATAAGTACCGATGTTTACGTAAGAATGGGAGGGGGTCAATAATCAATAAATCTTGATAATACTTGAACGGCTTCTTAAGAGGTATTCACCTCTGCCATAGCATTTACCTTAATTTTCTAGTATAAACTAGTTAACAATCTTTGCATAAGTCAGTAAAAACCAATATCAGGTAATGCTTTTTCTCCTATCCCGATTTCTAATAAAAACTTGTGACTCAATGAGGTCAAGCAAGATTATGTTGAAGCTAGCAAGCAAAACGTTGCAACAAAATAAAATTAACGATACATACAAGTTTATGGAGATTGTCAGTACTAAGCCAAAATATATTGTACTCATAATTGTTTAATTATTTATTTATTGTGAACAATTCTTACTATGAGATTGGTACGCCAATAAGGGGTGTTTCGTGCGTTTTATTGAGTGGAAATGGCAAATTTTAGAAACATATTGACTCTATACTCTTTTTGAAAAAGTATAAGCGTAGATATTTACCATGCGCCCGCGCACCGTCACGAAAAACCGACACCCTGAAGTTAGTTAGTCAACATTTTAGTAAACAATGTAATTAACTTCAGTTTAATACATCTACATTGAAGATATTATCTATTCTATGGCTGATGTTAGTTTTCCTAGCACGAGGAATAAAGAGCTTTTTGTGTTCGTGCGTATACATATATACTGTTTTATTTATTTCAAGAACTGCAGAAATAGAAAAAAAAAATATTTTTGTTTATGTGTTCTTGTGTTGTGAAAAATATAGTTTTTTATCTATTATCTACATACCAATATGTTGCAATTCTTGTGAGTTTTTGAAATCGTTGCCAGCTATGACTAGAAGTGTAGCGAGATTTATTCCCGCGTACTCGTTTGGCTGCACTTCGAAACCTTGTCTATACCTAAAAAAAAGACACGGGTATTTGAATTGTAGACTTAATCCCTTCATTTGTCTTGGGGTATATGTTAACTAACAGCGCCTCACGGCTTTACTTACGTAGGTACCGTTCCCGTTATTTGGCCAGGATACAGATTAGTATACGTGTTATTCAAGACTATTATCTATGTATGTACCAAATTTCACCCAGATCCCTCCAGTAGTTTTTGCAAGAAAACAGTAACAAACATCCATACTTCCTCGTAAAATCTTCTCCAACTCACAATTTTTTATAATACCTATAGATAGATAGATAGATAGAAACTCTTTATTGTGATACAGACAAATTAGTAAAATTACAGTGAAATACTTATGAACTAGTACCACAAGTGGCGGCCTTATTGCTAAGAGCAATCTCTTCCAGGCAACCATCACAAAGGAAAAAAAAAAAGCCTACATACAAATACAAACAGGGACGAGTGACATTAATTAAAAAAACTATTAAACATATATTCCTAAAATAAAATAATAAATATTAACCAATAAAAAATAATAATATTATGCTTCCATAATATTTAAACCTTACATAAATAAGTGATAACAACAAATAATTACCTATACTAAGACAATAAGAGTGCGGATATTATGAACAGTGATTCAAAAACCGCCAGAAACACGAAACAATTACAACAAGTCTAAAACAATAGTGCTACAACTTGCTAGTGTCAACAGTGTTGCATTGTGATAAATAAAAATCTTTTACTTTGCCCTTAAAAACGCTCAAGGACTGCGACTCTCTCACAGAGGATGGCAAAGCGTTCCACAAACGGACAGCCTTAACAGTAAAAGAGTCCCCATAGTAGGAAGTCTTGTGTGATGGTGTGGTAAGGTTGAGTGCCACAGCAGCTCGCAAAGAGCGTGGGCGTGAAGTTTCGTAGCAAAAACAGAAACGTTCCTTAAGGTACGAAGGAAAGGTAGGGATGAACAATACATTATACAGAAGTGATAAGATGTGTGCATTTCTGCGGAGACGAATTGGGAGCCACTTGAGCTTAGCGCGAAATTGAGAAACGTATCCTATAGTTCAGTAACTTTATACATCACCGTTTGGGTTAAATCCGGTAGATCTGATTTTTTGCAGACATGTTTATGATTGCGAAGTTCGAAAAAAATTATAAACTTTGAAAGACTTATTCTCAGAAACTGTTGGGTGTACAGAGACAATTCTAGTACCATATTGTAGCAAATTTAGTCTACTTTATAAACGTCCTGAGACAGTTTTTTTTTCAAAAACTAGTCGTTTAGTGTTATAATGGGCAAAATTTAAAAAATAAACGATTTTTTCGATTTTTGACAAAGTTGCGTTCGGCGCTCGAGGTCACAAACTTGGATTAATCATTAGGCCAACTTCACAAACAAGTCTCCAAAAAATCAGAACTACCGGATTTAACGCATACTACTCCATACTATCAGCCGACAAAGTTACTGGACTACTACTTAAGCAACATAAATTAACAGACGGCTGTCAGCGAGCGGTCAGCTAATTTGTGTTGCCAATGTTATCTATATTATCTTAACACACATGGCATAAAGCCCATATTCGAGTGTATTTTATTTGGCCGGTGCGGTGGTAGCGGAGTCGAGGGCGAAAACCTTAATTAGTTTCATAGCTTTATGATAATAGTAAGGGTGTCATATCAATACTCACCAATGTATAGCATTAGTTAAACTCTCCTTATCCGTATGTTGAGATTCGACGAACTTATCTTTGTAAATGCGTCCGCACAGGCACAGCATGTCTGGAAATCGATTCTCTTTCTTTTCCAAAGCATTTACGCACACTTTTAGAGCGTTCTCTCGGTCACCTTCTTTGTTACGCCTGTAATTAACAATACCATTTTTAATGTTTTAAGTTAGATGTATACAGTGTAATTTAAACTAACTTTTATTGTATTCAGTTAAGTATCCTATTAATATGCATGTAAAAGTGTTGAATATGAATGTATGATGCTGAGGTAGAGGTCGACCAAAAATAGCGTGGATGGATTATGTGAAATAAGAGTTAAGTTTGACGAATGGAGGAAACGGACATTTTGTACCTACCCTACATAAAGTGGGATAAGGGTAGTAGTCGAATCATGATTATTATGCAAGTAATTATTAGAAAATCGTATTTTTATCAGTTGATCGGAGCGAGGACCTGGGTATGTCATTACACAAGAAAATATAGTTTCAAAACATTGTTATAATTTAATCATTCCGGTACATTATTATAAAACGCGTGAAATTATAAGCCTACGGTAGTTTGGGTTAGTTTATAATCCAGCGTCGTAAGAATATAGGCTGGCGGTACATTTTTTTTTTTTAATTTCAGAGTGCATTTTTGTTTGATAAAACTTACCTGTTCATAGCGAACGCATGCATAAACCTAATAACCGGCATGTTCACATAAGTCTTCCTATTCATAATATTACTCAAATCGTCGAAGACATGTACTATAGCGTCGTAGTATTGCATCTCTCTGTACGATATGAGCATGTTCAGTATGTGTCGCCGGACAGAATGGCCGTGTCGTAGCTTGTGTGAAGTTTAAGCACATTTTTGTACAGTAAAACTCACCTGTTCATAGCGAACGCATACATAAACCTAATGATCGGCATGTTCACATAATTCTTCCTATTCATAATATTATTCAAATCGTCGACGACATGCACTATGGCGTCGTAGTCTTGTATCTCCCTGTATGATATGAGCATGTTTAGTATCGTGTCGCCGGACAGAACCGCCGGATCGTCGAGGCGGCGTCGCATTGCGTGCAACACGTTGGCCAGCTCTTGACCGCTGTACATTTCTCTCGCTTTACGTAAGTCGGAGAGGAATTTTTCTTGAAGATGCGCTCTGAAAGCAGTAAAACCAAAATTATCTATTGACAAAACGTTGGTGTCAAAAGTTACGGCTGGTCTAGTCGGGAGAACGGCAATTGCTGATCGGGAGCCCGTGGTTGAATCCTACCACTGTCTTATCGAAGTAATGTGCGTAATGTCGCTAACTTAAAAAAAAGGGAAACATTGTTAGGCAAGCGACATGTTCCAAGAATGTTTCGAAATCATGCGCCACCTGCCCACACGCACTGATACAGCGTGGTAGATTTAGGCCTTAACATTCTCCTGGCGAGGAAAGGCCTCGAATCCCAGCAGTAGGAACAGTTAGTGGACTGCTTATGCTAGTGACAAAGAAATTGTAGTCATAGAGACAGCCCATAGAATAGATGTGAGAACTTATAAATTTGAATTTAACATCATTAAACTATTTCTATTCAACGGCACAAGTGTTACACATTATGCCACTTGTAACTGTAAACTGTAAGCTATAGATATACGCATGCCCGTGATGCGAACTCAAAGGATTTCACCCATCCAAAAACGTATAACCCGCACGTCCCGTTCAGCTGGTTCGCCGTCGCTCCGACGCTACAATAGCACCTTCCCCCTACTAAAACATTGCTCAACGCTGATTCAGAACTTTTCACTTCATATAACCCCCGATACTTACTTCGTCTGAACCTCGACATCTTGCAGTATATTCTTGAGCCTCAGTGTGAGATGCTGTTTAGGGTCCGCCGAGTCTTCGCCTTTGAACTTGGTGGCGGCCGGGTTCGTGGTCACGCACGTACCAACGTCACTGAGCTTGTAGGAGACGAACAGGAAGTTCGGGAGAGATATCTATGAATGGAGAAGGATAAAATTAAATAATTTTAGGGAAAACTGATACAAAATACAGCTAAGAACCTAGATAACTGTAGCTTTAAAACCAATAAACACTTCAAATGGAGCATTCATCGCTAGCGCATTTTAATCTATATATATAAAAGCGAAAGGTCACTCATCACAAAATCTCAGAAACTACAAGTGCTAGGAGTCTGAAATTTAGCATGAAGGTTCCTTTTAGCACGTAGGCGCTCGCTAAGACGTGGTTTTGCGAAATTCAACCCCTAAGTAGGTAAAACAAGGGATGAACGGTTGTATGAAAATTAGATCTTTAGATCAACATCTGAGCGAAGCCGGAACGGGCCGCTAGTGTACCTATATATGTAGTGGTAGGACTCTTAGCAGAGTCCGCCTGGGGAAGTACCACACCTTTGCCAGTTATTCTACCGCCAAGCAGTAATGTGCAAACATTACTGTGTTCCGGCTTGAAGGGCATTGTTTCCAGAGAAATTACAGGGCATAGAGATAAGACATCTTACATCTCTGGATGAGAAGCGCAGTGCAGTGCTAGGTAATGATTTGTACTCTTAATGTTGCAATAGCTGCGTGTCATGTGGCAGGCATGCTTACCGTCAGGAACATGTCCTGCTCATCTCATCACTCTATATACTATAAAAAAAAAGCCTACATAGTTCACTAAGATAGCCCATGGATAGATTGGAAGACTTCACCTGGCACCAAGTTATTCAAATTTTAATTCAGTTTAAATTCAATAATAACCTACATTTTAATTTGCAAACAACGTTGTCAATTAGGTACCTATTCGTTTTAGTTGTGAATGATCCTATTCATCTGTTGTTGTAGGTTATTTAATAAATACATGAATGACCAGGAAAACATAAAAACAGAGATATTTTAGGTATAATAATTCAATTACTCTTCGCGCTACTCAATCTGTCGTGGCGTGAATAAGCATAGGTCAGGCAATTTGACAAATTGAGAATAATAGCTATTGAGGTACCCTCAGGATATGGCTACCGATTAGGATGCATTGTGTTCCCAAATATAATAGATTTGTCTAACGTCTAGGTATGAATAGGTATACAAGAAGTTTTTGTTGTTATTATAGAAAGAACTGAAGTTTTCCTTGTGCGGTTAGAGTTAAAAATCATAACAAAAAACTCAAATTCTTAGAGGTCTGCCGCAGAGACCGCGTACCGACTTAAATCAGCTGAAAAGCGCGTCCATATTATTATTATACAGCTAAAGAGGTTTTTTGTTTGAACGCGGCAATCTCGCTATTTTGTTTATCTCGTAGTAATAGTCTTCGTTGCGCACCACACTGTAAGTTCTCCTAGTTTTTATGTCCACCCCAAGGTTGCCTGGAAGAAATCGCTTTCTGCGATAAGACCGCCACTTGTTTCACTAGTTTTACTGTATTCCTATATTTTATGTAGGTACTATTTTAAGGTGTGAACAATAAAGAGTTTTCATCAAAGATAGTTGTTTTCATTCATTCATAATCTCAGGAACCACTGGACCGATGTCAAATATTCTTTCACCGTTAGACATATATGATCCCTGAGTGCTATATTATATTGTACTAGTTGTTACCCGCGACTTCGTCCGCGCGAAATAAATACTAAGGTAACTCAGGCAGTACCTATTTGTATACCCATACACATTTACGGTTACTAAAAAACAGCTTATAATAAAACAATTTCATCAAAATTGGCTCTGTTGTTTAGGTGTGAAAGCGTAAAAGACGTTCGTTCCCCATTTCAACTCCAATTTCACCCCCGTACAGTTTCAAATTACAAAATTGATAGAACAAACATTTAATTGCTTCGTATCAAGTGTCTAGATACAAAATTTGATAACTTTGAAAATGACGAATTTTCATACAACCGTTCATCCCTTGTTTCACCCTCTTAGGGGTTGAATTTCGCAAAACCCCGTCTTAGCGAGCGCCTACGTGCTAAAAGGGACTTCCATGCAAAATTTCAGATTCCTAGCATTTGTAGTTTCTGAGATTCCTTGATGAGTGACCTTTCGCTTCTATATATTTATATAGATAACACAGGCAAACCCGGGGCGAACCGCTAGTCGCATATATGTATGCTGAATTTTCATCTCGTGTTAATTAGTAGCAGCACCCAGAGCGGCGGTTTTACCCGCGTAGTTCCCGTTCCTGTTATTTTCCAGAGATAAAAACTAGGAAATATTAGTTGTTAGTATTATTCTAGGAGAATAAATTCAGAGAAGAATGGAAAAACTTGGAGGAGCCCTATGTCGAAAGACAAACTGGAGAATAAATAATTATAAAATGAGAATAAATATGTTTATTTATATATTGTTAATGTTCCAGATATCAGGAAAATCTTTATCTTTATTAGTCTAGGAAAGGTGTTACTACGTATAACCAAATTTTACAACTGCTGTTATTTAATACTCAGAACTCAGTACTTCTGCATTGGGCGTTCTACAGATATATTAGTGGCAGCTTACCTTTAGTCTCAGGGTAGAATCTGGGTCGACGTCATTATAAAGCAGCACATTCTCTTTCATGTCGAAGCTCTCCCGTACCCCGAGATGGTACAGCAGAGAACTCTGCTGCACCACACACGTGAGATCCACCAGTGCCACGTCTGCATTGTAGAATGTATCCAGCACATTTGTCTCACCAAAGTCTAGTTTTTCAAACTAAAACAATATACATCAATTTCTTTTAGTAGTCAGTTACGTTCGGATTATAAAATGGCAAATTATGGTTACTAGTTTGGACACCTGTTTTACAATAATGTTATTTAATATCAATGAACTTATGAGAAACAGAAATTACAGCTGTAGTTGGGAGAAATGTTTGGAAAACACTGAGAGGAAACCAACATGTAAATAGAATCATTCGAGGTCATGCATCATTCACCAACCCGCACTGGACCAGCGTGGTGGATTATGGTTTGACTCTCTTCAAGTTAGAGAAGACTGTGTCCCAGCAGTGGGAGTATTTAGTGGACTGCTTATAAACGAATATAAGCTGAATTTACTTATACATATAACTAAATCTGAAGGGAAATAAATCTGGCTGTTTATTATTATTGCCTTACACTAAAAAAACTACTAAATGTATTTCAGTCTGGAATAGCACATAGGCTACTTTTTATGCCAACAAAATGTTTATATTTTCTTTAATATCATTTCAATAAACTTACATAAAAAACTAGACACAAAGTTTCAAATAAAATGTCAATGTTTTTAAACACACTTCAAAGGGGTCAGGACTTATTCAATTGAATTGCATTTAAATATATTTTGATCAACATTTGCTGTGCATGTGAATATAATATCATTCAGGTTTAATTTGATTCAATTCACACATACAGGAAACTATAAGTTACGGCTGGTCTAGTCGGGAGAACGTTGCCTGCCGATCTGGAGACCCCGGGATCTAACCTCACACACACCACTGTCTTTTCGAAGTCATGTGTGTAATGCTACTAACTAAAACATCGTGAGGAAACCGACATGTACCTAGAATCTTTCAAAGTCATGTGTCATCCACCAACCCGAACTCGTCCAGTGTGGTGGATTATGGCCTTAACTCTCTCCTTACGAGAGAAGGCCTCGAAAGCAGTGGGTACATTTAGTGGGCTGTTGATGATGATACAGGAGACTATAGGAAATGTGACAAGTATGTGAATGATACCAGACTGCTTTACAAATCCCAAGTGGGCACCCAGCCTAATAAATAGCAGACATAAATCTTATTGACTTTGCAATATCACCAAGGTCATAGAAATTATCTCAGTATGAGAATGAATTCGGACGGATACCTAAAATTTATCAATAATTCATTAGTAAATTTTTTTTGTTTATATTTAGATTAACTTCTGACCTTTTTCCTAGATAATAGTCACTATCGTAAGTCATTGCTTTACAGACTCCAAGATCTTTGATTCTATGGAATCTGATAAAATTTTCTTTCATCCATTGAGAATGAAAGCTTTTTTCAAGTGTATGGTTAACCTACTGCACAGTCATACAGAGGGAGGTATTATAAGAGTCAGTAAGACAATTGGGATGACAAATAAAAAAAATTGTTTTCCAACTATCTACCGAAACATCCAAACAATCTAAGTAGGTACTGAAATTGCAAAAGCAGGACTTTTGTCTCATAATACTTCGAGCATCATTTAACCAATGTATTTTTATTTGTGCTTATCAGTAACGAAACGGATCACAACACAATCAAATAGGGTGCCCGAGAATGACAATTCTGCAGAGATGTAAAAATGTTTTGTATACAAACATAAACAACAATTGCTTATAGTTTTTGATCATGTAAGATAGGCACATTAAAGTGTTTAGTTCATGCATAAGATGCCCAATCTATTTTCAGACTACTATCTCTGCACTTGGATTAATACTCGGAGGTATGGATTTAAACCTCAAGATTGTACAATTTAATGTTGTGGCTAGGCCTAAGCCACCATAACTTTTTCAATGCAGCTTGCCTATCACAAATTAAATAATTTATACAGAATTTATTGTTGCAAATAATATTAAGCGCATGATTATAAAGCATGCTCATAGTTAGATATTTAGGTTTTTCTTATCTCACCGTTGGTGGAATGGGATAGAAGTAACAGGAAGTGATAGCAGATATTGGGATTTACGATGTAGGTACAGCCACAGTTGTCTGTCTCACAACTAATGGTTAGCTGGCTCTTTCCCAATTAGATTTGTATCTACCTATCAGAATCTATTTAAGTTAAAACAACTGTCATTATTTTTTTATAGGTGCAATATTTGTACCATTAGTACTAAGTGATTATTTGTAACCTACTGTACTTACATGAATGTGATGTAAATTAGCATTTACAAGTTCAGAAGCTAACCGAACTTCTTCTAAAGCTCTTTTCCTATGTGCAAGGTTTGATGTTTGTGTGATATCTAAAACACAAGCAATGTCCATCCTTGGGCGCTGGTTTGGCCCGCCAGGCTGAACTGTAGCATTGGAACCATCACTGCAAACACTCTCGCAAATGCTTCTCACTTCTCCAGCTGCAATAAACCACAAAATTATTCGAAATCAAAAATCTCAGCGCGAAAACAGAGTTCACTTGCAGCCACCTGTGTCCTCCAACGCCGTAGAAGTGTTAGCACCGCCGAATGTTATCATTTTCTCACGTGTTTGTCACCATTTGGACGCTTTAAACACACATTTCACGTTTCATTTGCGCAGCTTGTGATACAAATTCGTGAATTCCACAACAAGTAGCGCGAGTTTGTGTTATTTAATAATAGTGATGGGCTTGTAACAGTTACCAAATTTCCTATTTTTTGTACGAACAAATCGATTAACAATAAAACGTAAAGACTCGAACAAGAAGGTTTAACTCCACGAAGCAGTTTGTAATAAGAACATCTAGGCTATGGAATGCATTGCCTGTGTGAGTTTTTCCCGATGGTCTGGGCTCTGGGTTTTATGTCAAGAATGAATTGGTTTCTTTTAAGTAATCATGTTTCATCATATACGCGTAAAAGCGACGGTCTACTCGTCGCCTAACACCAGGCGAAATGGTGAAAGGTGAAAACCTGTGATTGGAAAAATATGTCTTCCAATAGCTTAGATTCTTCCCATTCTTAATTTTTGAAGTGAAACTTCTTTTGGGGCGCTCCGGACAGATTTTTCGTGGACTGTGAATTGAATTCTAGCGCCACGCTCGGGAATGATAAGAAGCCACAATGCTTTGAAGATTTATTCCAGAATAGCAGTGCCCTCCGGTTTCACCCGCATAGGTTTCAAAGTGGGCTATCAAATTCTGAATTTTATGTTTTCAGTTTTAGCGGCAGTTCATAGGACTGACAATTCTTTTACTCACGCTGCTCAAAGCTCTGTAGCTCTTTTTGGTACCATGCATTCAAAACCAGACCAAATTACTCTGCAACCTCATTTTTTGTAAGAAAAAATATTTTTTTCTTTCGGCTTGTATGCCTATAAATTTATTGACGTGACAACGTCTTATAATTCGATGAAGCCGGCTGCACACCCGCAAAACATGACGTCATGTGCCGTTAACGCCGTTACCTCGCTGCCGGCGTTACCTCGCTCTAAGGTGTAGTTGAAGTTGTCACGTTCAACTAACGTCAGTAACCCGACTTTACAGAACACCATTTTTTTTTTAAATTAAATTGCGACTCCTTGACTATGTTTTTATTTTGACATAAAACACATTTAGATTGAAGTTCATTCACCCTTGCTATCTTTCTCGGCAGGCACACTCGGCGGTCCCAATCACAAGTTACAATTATTATTATTTTTGAAGTGAAAACTTCTATTGGCGCGCCTAGACAGATTTTTCGTGGGCTGTGAAATGAATTCTAGCGTCACGCTCGGATATGATAAGAAATCTTCGGGTAAACTCGGGACCATAGCCATTGGCTCTCTAGAAATGCGTCATCCAATGGGAAATGATGGTGCATTTCTAGATGGTCATGTCGTGATGACCAGGCCACACCCTCCGGTTAGACCCGTGTCGTTTCCAAAGTAAGCTATCAAATTCTGAGTTATACGTTTTCACTTAGAAATGAAACTGCCGATAGAACTATCGGCAGTTCCCATGACTGCCAAATTTTTTAGACAATTCACACACAACACCATCATCGGCCCCAAAATAAGCAAAGCTTGTACTATGGTGGCCAGATAGCGAACATAATACGTAAATACATGTAAATACATACTTTTTGTAGGTACATAGAAACCCCCAGACACAGTACAAATATTTGAATTAATCTCACAAATACAGTGAATCGTTAGAGATTGGCAGCCGCGCCGTGTGAACCGGCTCTTATTCCCTTATAGTGAATCGGTCAAAAATCTTGGTGTAATTTTTGAACGTACTTTGAGTTGGGAGCTGGGAGTCTCACTTGGTCAGTCGATCAGTTGCAAATTATTTGCATCTGGTGGATCTCTAAGACGAATCCGTAATTTCTTACGCACTGCGACTACGGTTGCACTTGCAATCTCTTCTTCGCCCTATCCTTGACTACGCTGACACCTGCTATCTTGATCTCACAGAGAATCAGCTAAATAGACTTGAACGTCTCCGAAATTACTGTTTAAGATTTATATTTGGATTGCGCAAATATGAGCATGTATCTCAATTTCGTTTACAGCTCAAGTGGCTCTTCATTCGCTTTCGTCGGAATGCTCATATCCTTTCACTGCTTTACAGTGTTTTATTTAATCCTGCTACGCCACGATATCTTAAAGAGTGCTTTACATTCTGGATAAGATGACGTGAGTGTGCACTACGCACACTCACGTCATCTTAGATCTACCTATAATTTGTCCCTGCAAATGCCCTTTGCACTGGGTCAACTGGGTGTGAATCGAACCCACGACCCTCGGCTTTTGCAGGCAGAGTTACTAATAGAGTTTACCCAAACGATATTTCACTAATTTTACATACGAACGTGACGATGAGCTTCATTCACAACATCACAGCCTACAAAAAAATCTAATTCACACCTCAATACAGACATTCTGTCTTAGGCATCCGAATATTTTTCAAGTAGCTTGTGTTTTTGCGAACTTGTTCTGTTGTTGTTGAAGATGTACATCACTAGTAGTTCATGTCCTTGATCTTTGATGACAGTTTGCAGCGACGTCTATCACAAAGTATTTAAACTATCACGTTTTAGCCAAAGAAAACAATGCTATTAGTTCTTGACTATGTGCCTAGATGACGCTAGCACCGATATTTGCAGTTGAAAATTTACATTCAAAATACTACGTCGATATTTAGCTAGATGGCACTTAAAACAGTTATTACCTATAAAACATTAGAATTGAAACCAACTTGGCAGTAACGATGATTAATGTTCCATACGCAAAATCGCAGCCGGCTACTATTAATTGCTCTCTCAATAGTTAAATAATTGCTGAACATTTTTTTTGAGACAAATTCTAAATTGCTGCCTATCGAAAAATGGGAGCACTATCCCTAGCGGAAGTAGTTGCCGACGTAACACCGTAACACGGATGACACGGATTCATACCTTTTTAGTCTACAATTCGTTGTTCACGCAAAGGGAAGAGAATCCGCACCAAAGGGGAGAGGCAAATTTACATTCTCTTTGGAGAAGGGCACTCAAGCCAACTACGAAGGTAACCTTTACCTTCTACCATAGATCTGATAAGAAAATAGTTACTCTCTACTGCCTACCGAACTTTGGGCAAACTTAAGCAAGTATAGGTACTACTTGTATGCACATTGCACAGTGCATAATATGTGAAAGTACCTACCTACTAGAAACGCTAGAAATATTATCAGAAGGCAATTCATAGTAAACTTGCCGTTTTCAACGAGTGTAGGTACTTACCTACTATCTATCCGAAAAGTTTGAAATTCTGAGGTCTGGAGATAGGTACCTACTAGTGATATCTACCTACGTCATTTTTTAAACGACTCTGATGACGACTAGATGAATGCGTAACGGCGGACGAAATAAACGACAGGCTGGTGGAAACTGTTCAAGCAATTGGCAGGAAATTTTATAAGAGCCGACGCCAGAATAGAACATAACATAGCTGGAAACCACTGGTTGCAGGTTGCGCGGGACCGTTCGTTGTGGAAATCTTAGGGGGAGGCCTATGTTCAGCAGTGGACGTCTTGCGGCTGATGATGATGATGATGATTATTATTTTTGTATGTTACGGGATAGCTCCGCCAATAAGGCGTTTTCCGACGAGACAAAAATATATCGGTTGACAACTCACACACAACACCATCTGACTCCAAACTAAGCAAAGCTTGTGTGATGGCAGCCAGATAGTTGATAAATAATACTTATATAGTTTTCTAAATACATACTTATTATACATAGAAACACCCAGACACAGTGCAAACATTTGAATTCATCACACAAATATTTGCACTGGGTGGGAATCGAACCCACGACCCTCGGCTTCGCAGGCAGAGCTACTACCAACTAAGCCACGAGGCCAGTCAATGTTTTGCTATGGTTTAATAAAACGACAATAGGTGGCGCTTGTAGGACTTTCACGTTGTTGTCAAAAGCGGTAGGCAATGGGACGCAATTCATTCAATTTGCGAAAGCACAACTTCTAGTAATAAATAATAAACTACTACTATATCCATGTACACATTTTATTCGAATGAAAACTATACCAAAACATGCCAATTTCAAAACAAATTCGTAAACCTGATGAAAGACAAAATATATATTTTTTAAATTTATTCTTGGCTATGGATACTAATCCTTCAGCCGAGAGAGTAGCTCTCTAACTCTCTACTTAGTCGTGATTGTCGTATCAGTGTTGCTGTTGCTATTTATATCTTTGAATGTTCCTTCTACTTTGGCTTAGTTGGTGTTTATTGCATCGGGAGTTCTAAATATTTTTACTGAAAATGGAGTGTGATCAGTAACGGTTTTTTATTACATTATCGACTTAATTGGCTATTTAATATTTTAAGAGTTTAACTCAAAAGGTAAGAAGAAAAATTGTTTCAGTTTGAAATTCCTTCACGTATTTACCTAGGGCTTTTTATAGAAGGTAGACATACCAAACTTATCAGCTGAGCTAAGAAGAAAATTACAATTTAAGTATCTAAAATAAATAATTTATGTGTTTACGAAACCTCTAAAATTTTAATAATTTAGATAAGACTTTTTACTTGAAAATAGGGAGGGGTTTCATTGTGATTACACTTTTGAGAGTCTATGGTAGAGACAGGACGTCTACTCTATTTCTACGAAAACGTAGGTAATGTCGAAAAAAAAACTCGCGACTTTCCTACTCTCGTTCTACTTCGTTTCGTCCGATACAACATTGTTTGACGTTTAAATGTTCTAAGCATACTCTAGTTTAAACGGACAAAACGACGGATTGAAGTACAATCGGAGTTGGAAAGTCGCGAGTTTATTTCGAAATTAAGTTTTCGTAGAAAGAGAGTAGACGTCCAGATCTTGCTGAATCTACACTATCGCCATCTAGTGCGTACTGTGGAACTATTTTTGTCTCGTCGGAAACCTCCTCATTGTGAACCGATTTTAATGGTTCCTTTTTTTTTAATAACGAGAGACAAGAAGAGCAGGTCATGTCCCTGATGGTAAGCAACATGCCTGCCACGTAACAACACAGTGACACGCAGCTATTGGAACGGGAAGAATCCAAATCATTACCTAGCACTGCACTGCGCGCGCCACCCAGAGATCTAACTAAGGTGTTATATTAGAGATATAACACCTTAGTTAGATCTCTGGGTAGCTCTGTAATTTCTCTGGAAACATTGCCCTTCAAACCGGAACACAGTAATGTTTGCACATTACTGCTTGGCGGTAGAATAACTGGCAAAGGTGTGGTACTTCCCCAGGCGGACACTGCCAAGAGTCCTAGGTACAACTACAAAGATATTTTGTTTGGTAGATCATAGTTCAGAGGTGATCCCATAGTCCCATGTAGGTAAATATTATCGAAATTGGTGTGGCGGTTTTAGAAATATGTACTACAAAAAACTAATATTAGTTTTCTTGTATTCAGAATATAGTTATAGATTCTTATGAAATAAAGTCGAGTGTCTGAGTGATTATACGGAATTAGTTATTAGTTATACAAGAGTGCAAAGTGGCTTTTTAACCGCGTGCTCAATTTTGATGACCGAGCAAGCGAAGGATTCTAAAGTTGAATCACGAGCGTAGCGAGGGATTCAAAAATTAGAATCCTGAGCGTAGCAAGGGAATCAAAAGGGCACAAGGTGAAAAATCTTTGCACTCGAGTGTAAAACGTAATTTTTCATCCCCCCCTAGCGAGGAAATTACTAAACGCTTTGCGCATTTTCAGTTTCAGTCGATTCTGTTGGCGTTAAATAAACTTCGTGGTCGCTAGAATCACTTATTATTATGGTATTTCGGTTTTTCACTTGTATTCAATTTTATAAGTTTTAAACTTAAGTTTATTTAGCCATGGTTTTAACAATAACAATATGACGTGAAAATATGGAGAGTTGACCGATTGAGGTAAGGAGTTTCATGTGTACATGAAAAAGTGTCCGCCCAAATGCATTAAATTATAGTAGTGCTAAATTTGCATCAGGGTACATTTTAAAGGAAACTAATAAACGTACTATTCAGAATTCATGAAAGAAAAATATTGGCAGTCATAGGCACTGCCGATAGAAGTGGTAACTTATAACTCAGAATTTGATTTTTACTTTGGAAACTACGCGTGTGAAACCGGAGGGCGTGGCTATGAGCATGGCCATCTAGAAATGCTGACACATTGTTAAATGGTCAATGGGAAAGGCTGAGACATTTCTAGATAGCCATTGGCTATGGTCCCGAGTTTACCCGAAGATTTCTTATCATTCCCGAGCGTGACGCTAGAGTTAAATTGACAGCCCACGAAAAATCTGTCTTTGGCGCGCCAAAAGAAGTTTTGACTTCAAAATATATTGTACCTACATGTTTTCTCAAAATAGTAATAATTTATTTGATGTTATATTTACTACATTATTTTGTACTGCACAAGTAGTTGATATTATCTATTAGTTACTATTTTAGTAGTCAATAATATTTAATTATTTAACTCGGCAACTCGGCATACTTCAATTCGCTTACAATTGATTAATTCATAGCATTTCAAAATGTTTTGCCATTTGAAATAACATTCTTTACCTCTATCCTCCATTCGTGAAAAGAAAATTGCGCGCAAAGCAAAAAAAAAAGTACACCAAAGAGGTTCCGAGTATGAGTTTTTAACAAATTAAAAATAAATGTATGATGAATTCGGCACCAAGGAGGTAGAACTAAATAGGTTAAATTATGTTTTGAATTCAAAACCTCAGTACACACGATGTTCTAAATTCAAATTTACTTTAACCTCTAGAGGGTAAAAACGACTTTTGCGCCCTGATATCGAGGAGCAAAAGTACTCTTTCCGAGCTGGTGGGATGAAAAAATATTTTTAAGTGAAAACTTCTTTAGGCGCGCCCAGACAAATTTTTCGTGGGGTGCAAATTGAGTTCTACCGTCACACTCGGGTATGATAAGAAATCTTCGGGTAAACTCGGGACCTTGCCCATTGGGCATCTAGAAATGCGTCAGCCAATGGGAAATGCTGAAAGGACGTGGCCTCGCCATCATGGCATGGCCATCTAGAAATGCGTGAGCCAATGGGAAATGCTGACGCATTTCTAGATGGCCATGCCATAATGGCGAGGCCACGCCCTCCGGTTACACCCGTGTAATTTCCAAGGTAAGCTATCAAATTCTGAGTTATACGTTTTCACTTCTATCGGCAGTTCCTATGAGCGCAATTTTTTTTTTTATTAAACACAATAGTTTTTATTTAGCACCGTAGAATACGATAGTGGCACGTAGTTGCGTGAGAGTTCATGTTTTGTTAGGTGAGAGTGTGTATGTGAGTAAAGGGAGACTGATGGTATTCAGGGTTTCAACATTACAATGAACACAATGTATCAGCTGTATTCGGCTTAGTACAAGTTTTCTGGGTAACCCTTTTCTTGGATTACTATCGCACACTACATAATATATGCTCAAAGTCACACAGCGAGCTATGGAGCGAGCTATGCTCGGAGTCTCTTTACGCGACAGAATCCGTAATGAGGATATTCGCAAAAGAACGAAAGTAGCCGACATAGCTCGAAGAGTAGCTAAGCTGAATGCTAGATGGACAGATGACCTCACAAAGGTCGCTTGCAGTTTGCGCAGGACCGTTCGTTGTGGAAATCTAGGGGGAAGGCCTATGTTCAGCAGTGGACGTCTTGCGGCTAATGATGATGATGACTACATATGGCTGAACGTTCACAATCCTTAGCTCATGATTGTGAGGTGTCAGTGTCACTCCTTATTTTGTAGGTACGGTGCATATACCTACACCGTGTGCATATAAAGTAATAAGTAATTAGTCAATCCAAGTATGCGCGTAAGTAGATATAGACAACGATCAAATACAAAGATGTGCCCTCCTAAACTTCAGGGCGCACGGAATCATGTCATAGTTGGGAAGAGTGAGCTCACTCTTTCCGTTTTAGTCGGTTGCAGGAACCGGTGGACGCTGGATGTTTTTACCTATTACTATTCGTTGTCAACAACCAAAATAAGTAGAATCACAGCATATCTCGTCGCTAGCGATTCTAGGGGTTAAATTGAATAGTTGTTTGTAAACCATTTACGATACACACAGAGACGCAGTTTATTACCAATTTCAAGGTACTCAGGGCACATTTGTTGGTTTATATCGATGGGTATAGACGGTAAGATGTCAGTGGGGCTCAGTAGGTAGTAGAGGCCTAAGGATAAATGCATATTTATACTCTTCAAACAACTATTACGGCGAAACTAACAGTTGTTGTTCTATTGAGTAGAATGCAATACTTTTAACATAAGTACATGGGGCCATAGACGTATAAAAAAGTTAGTAGGCAACTTTTTTATACGTTTACGGGGCATATTGCCTTCAGTACCGCATTATTCGGGAAGATTAAAAAACACACAAGAAAAATTGTTTGTACGAAGTTTTATTTCAGTTCTTAGCGTCTATAGGGTACTTAAAGAGTTAAAAACATCTATTTCACCAAATCACTTAGAAGATATATTTTCTCGAATAAATATTTTAAGATTTAATACAGTAGTAGTATAAATAAAATTAAAAATACTGAATACGCAAAGTCTTAGTTACAACTAAGCCCAAGTGACTAGCAAGGAAACATAAATATACATAACCTAGCTTATACAGGCTGTACTTAGCTAATTTGAATGAAACCTTTTTAGTATGAAAAAACTAACGAAAAAAATGTAATGAAACTGCCGTATTATAAATCGTTCCAAACGTAGAAAGTTTCTATACTCATAAGACTTGATAAAAAATTTGATAGCTGTTTGGAATACGTTGACAACAGTTGACAAGCAAGAACAATATTTAGGATATTGTAATAGACGAGAATTAGGTAAGTATATTAGATAATTGTAATTTTCAGACCATTTCCTACAGTGTATCGTAAATTTTTTAAAGTTACAGGTTTAGAATTTATCGGATAAGATTATTTATAAATTACTTATTAAATACAACGCTAATTAGACAATAGGCATAAAATACATCACTTGATAAACACGGTTTTAATGACATTCATTGAATTACAATATCATTTGTAAATTCACTATATTTTTTTGGTTATTTAATTAGTAAAAAACTAACAACACAAATATTTATTATTGAAAGACGTTTATGAGATTCACAAACACATTTTTAAAAATACCATAGGTAGTCGACCTCTAATGGGCGCTACAGACATAGGTTAATATAATAGACATAATATTAAACCATACTACATGTTTATCCTGCGGGTTGTAATGCTTTAATTGAATACATGATAAGCAAATTATGAATAGGTACAGTACACATAATACAATTTATTACAATGCAATGCGGCTAGTAGGAGACTTTTGTACCGAATGCTGTTCAGGATTGGTTAAATAGATGTACATTTCTGTTCATTTGAATTATTTTACCTTATGTTAATTAATCTTTTAATTTTTTATGGTTAACTTTATTACAGCAATAGTTTTGACTTGTTATCTTGATTTATTAATTTTATTAAATAATGTTATTTATGTAAAATATACGTAGTATTTTGAGTAACATACAGCCTGTATAAGCTATGCGGCTTATTATCTCTTTGGTTTCTTAAAACTTCAATTTTACTTCCCGAGGATGATTTTACGAGACGCACCGAAGCTCTGGCCAGATTGGGAGGCGAGCTTGTTTGTTCCAGCTTGGAGGCCAATGACGGCATTGCCCGCTCTTAGTACGTCCTCGCTGAACTCGCGGCGATTCTCTTCGGAAGGCTTAGGACCGAGGTTGGGGCCGCGCCATTCGGGATGTTTGTGGGCCTGAAAACAAAATAAACAATACATTGAAACAACTTGGAAACATATCTATTTTTTGACGTGATAACGTCTTATAATTCGATGAAGCCGGCTGCACGCCCACAAAACATGACGTCATGTACCGTTACCACGTTACCGTCGGTCGTTACCTCGCTGCATGTTTGTTACAGTTGTATTAATTATTTCGACCAGTAATTCAAGCGGGGATGTAGCTCAGTGGTAGAGCGTTCGCTTTGCATGTGAAATGCCCCGGGTTCGATCCCCGACATCTAAAAGCTTTTTTGCATTGTTTTGATTGAAAATGACTAAATTCTACTGATTACTTTTTACATACAAATCTATTAAACAAATGAAATTAAAATTTTCTTTTGAAAAATGCTACCATTCCATCAGTATTTTCTTAAGACGTTGTCACGTTATATCGTCAGTAAACCGACTTTACAGACAAACATTTTTTCTTGAAATAATTTAATTCTCTCCGAAAAAAACAACGTTAATTTTTAAATAAAACTCAGACACGTGACTAAATTTTGTGAAACTTTTTTGTGAACTGGTTTTTCCAGTTCCACAGCTAGATTTTGGATTAGGTAAACAAAAATATCATCGATTTAAATTTTAGATTTTTCAAACACGGTTAAACCAATTACGATGAAACAAACAAACAAAAAAGAATCATTGAAATTTATTCACATTTTTTTATTAGCGAATAAAAAATTCTTATTTTTAATTTTACTAGAATTTGAGTAATTAACACAAAATAACTAAACAGTTACATACATAAGTAAACAACAGAAAAAAGTGGTAGCCTAATAGCTGTGCGATTCACAATTGTGAGGTCGTAATTTCGAACCCCGCCGGCAACTCTGTATTTTTCTAAGTGCGGATATAAAATCAATAAAAATAAATTTGTCGTCCCCACTGACTTTAACAGCGAAGGAAACCATCGTGAGGAAACTGCAAAATTCCAAGAATCTTTCGAAGTGATGCGTCATCCGCAATCCAGCACTCGGTCAGCTTCGTGGATTATGGACTTGACTTGGGAGTCAAGGAGGGCCTTGCGAGAGAAGACGCCGAGTCGCAACGGTGGGGACATTTAGAGGGTTGCTCCTGCCGTATTATGTGACCGCTTCTGTTTTTTTTTTTTTAATATTTTTGGACAATTCACAAATAATTCACAAATAATCTGACCCCAAACTAAGCAAAGCTTGTGTGATGGCGGCCAGATAGCTGATATATTTCTATCTATAGATTCTACTCAAAAGTTGAGTGTTGAACCGATCGACATAAAAATTGGATCACTGATAGTTTTTAGTATACATCGGCTACTTGACATTGCCGGAAAATTACGGAATTACGTGGCTAAAAGCGCAGGGAGCTGCTAATAGGATATAAGTATAGTAAGTATATATATTGGATATATTTTTTGGTCTTACCGTCCTTCCGACAGCGAAGATGGTCTGTGTGACAAGAGTGATGTTCTTCTGGTCCCAGAGATCGGTGGTCTGGAAAAGATCGACGTCAGGTACTCCATACTTCACACAGGCGTTTTGGAACCTGAAATTGGAGAAAACTCAAGATTAATACCCTTTTTCTTTATGGTATAGAGTGGCGAAACGAGCAGGCCCTGTAAGGCAAATGCCTGATGGTAAGCAACATGACTACCGCAGAGTGACACGCAGCTATTGGAACATGAAGCGTCCAAATCATTACTTATCACTGCACTGCGCTCGTCACCCAGACTCTTTTTATGTCTAGGCCCAGGATTTAATTGGAAACATTGCACTTCAAACCGGAATGTTTGCACATTACTGCTTGGCGTTAGAAGAAGAGTCCTACCACTACTAAAACTGTGGTTGAGTTACAGGTCCTAGGGGTTTCTAATATCTATGAATAAAAAAAAGCACAATGAACTTTCGAGAATACTACATGAGTTTATTTTGTTGAACCATTTTGACCAATTAACCATTATTTTAGACCTTTTGCACACTGTGTTCCGTTTTGAAGGGATGTTTCCAATGAAATATTGAGCATAGAGATAAAATAAGTCTGGGTGTCAAGCGCTGTGCAGTGCTAGGTAATGATTTGTAGTCTTCATGTTCCAATGGCAATGGCATACGTCCTGCTCGTATCGTCACTTATAAAAAACACAGAGACGACACTAGCTACTTATCTCTTTGCTCTGTAATTATTCTTCAAACATTGCCCTTCAAACCGAAACATTGTAATGTTGACACGTTACTGCTTGTCGGTAGAATATTGTAATGCTTCCCAAAGTGTGTCCTACATCCTTGTCAAAGGGGGACTCTTCATATAATTTTACCACGGGCCGTTAGTAGATACATAGAGAGATAATTCGTTTCATTGGCATCAAAGTAATATATATTTTACTAACTAACTGGAAATACCCATTATCTGAAACAGTGTCGGAAAGTATTTGGCGGGAAGCCAACTATGATGGAACACTAGTATTCATGCATTTCTATTTAAACGTGTCTCATTCAAAGTGAATCTTTAGATTACGGCTGAAAGTTTCAAATAAATTAGATTTGTTTTAGGGTATCACGGTGTTTACAATCAAAGTGTTATTACTTACGGTATATTATCCGTAAACGTTTGAGCCTAGATGGAGTGACGATTTACGAAAGACAGCTGCTGGCGCTTGGATACGCAAAACTTAAGATCGGGCTACTTGGCGGGTTATTGGAGACGTCTATGTCTAGCAGTGGACGACTGTGGGCTGATTGTGATGATGACCCGTAAACATCATCAACTGCACACGCACACTTTAGCATGCCGGTTTCTTAACGATGTTTTCCGTCACGTTTAAAGTCAGTGCTGGTGATGAATATTGTTAGTTACGGAAACATTATTTTTACCTACTTGTGAACATAGTGCATGAAACTCAATAGAAATGACGGGAATCCGCTCATCCACAGTTTGACAATACTAACATTAAATTTTTAGCCCAGTGACGTAAAAAGATGCAAGTTTAGTTTGACTTTGTTTTTTATTTGTGACTCAGATGGCCAGGACGTCTACTCTAATTCAACGAAAACGTAATTTCGAAATAAACTCGCGATTTTCCAACTCCAATTCTACTTCGATCCGTCGTTTTGTCCGTTTAAATGTTCTAACCTTACTCTGATTAAAGTATACTTAGAACATTTAAACGTCGAACAATGTTATATCGGACGAAACGAAGTAGAACGAGAGCAGGAAAGTCGCGAGTTAATTTCGAAATTACGTTTTTCGTTGAATTAGAGTAGACGTCCTGGACTGTCCATCGACAAGCTAGACTAGACTAAGGAATTGCACACATTGGGATAAGATACATTGGGAAGTACTACAACTTTGACGGTTATTCTACCACCAAGCAGTAACGTGTCAACATTTCAATGATTCTAGAATAATTACAGAGTAAAGAGATAAGCAGCTAGTTTCGTCCCTCTGTATTATTTAAAAAAATACTTCTTAAATCTTTGAGAGACAATTGAAGCGCTGTGCTAGGCAATGGACCCCTTTTGTTCAAATACATGCGACTATATTGGTGGGGGGAGGCGTGTTGCTTACTATGTAACCATATATCAATAAAGGTAAACAAATCTGATCTTCCTATATTTAGAGGAATCTCATCGTTTATCGGGCGTTCCTACCAATATCTTCAAATAACCACACATATTTCATAAGAATTTGGCTCATAGCCACGTGGCTGGACCACTCGACTTTGATAGGTGGAGTGCAGATTGCAACTCGCGGCCCACATGTTGCTACTAATTATTTATTTTCCTCGTTCGTCTTTTCAACGACTTTTATACGTCTGTATTCAAGTTGTAGGAAAATTTTTGCAATTTTAAAGATTATTTCTATCGGTTTTTGCAGTTGATCGCCATCCTCCCGCGCTTCTACCGCCTAACAAAATGGGCTATCGCTTTGCTAATGCTGTCTCTATCATTTCAAGCGAAAAGAAAAGAGAGAGAAACATCAAAGCTATGACATTTTTCGTTCGGCGGTAGACCCCCGGGCGCTGCGCGGGCGCCCGCCGCGACGCCGCGCCGTGACCAGATCTGGCCGTTCGGGATGTTTGGTGATCGACTAAATGGTCTACGATGGGGCGTGGTTATCTAGAATCTAGAAGAAATCAATCCAGATGAAATCTGGGCGTACTATGATTATTATAAAATATCCATAAAAATATCCAAACTTTTACATTTATTATTCTCCTGTCTTTGCATATAAAGTATCACAAGATGTATTTCTAAAGCAGACAGCTCTTTCTTTAAAAGGTCATATGACAGTTGGGATCAAGTGACCAAAGACAATATCCCACTGGACTGATCGTACAACTTCCTCTCCTTCGCTGTTTAGTAGCACGATTGCTCAGTTCAGCACAATGGGTCAGTTGATGTCTTTCTCGTTTTGTCCGATCATTCGTGGAAAGTAGTGCACGTCACACGGATGTTCGCTAATCTCAAACTAGTAGGTATAGTACTTCGTCCTGTGCCCTCGCTGGTGAGTTGTGAAAGTAGTAGTAGTAGAATAGTAAGTAGTAGCGACATTTTTTTTTAATAGCATAGGGTGACGAAACGAGCAGGTCATGTGCCTGATGGTAAGCAACATGCCTGCCACATAACAGCACAGTAACACACAGCTATTGGAACATGATAGTCCAAATCATTACCTCGCACTGCACTGCGCTCGTCACCCAGAGATCTAAGATATTATGTCTCTAAGCCCTGTAATTTCTCTGGAATCATTGCCCTTCAAACGGGAACACAGTAATGTTTGCACATTACTGCTTGGCGGTAGAATATTTGGCAAAGGTGTGGTACTTCCCCAGGCGGACTCTGCTAAGAGTCCTACCACTACCAAGTATTTCTTATTATCGCCGATCAACAGGGTATCTAATCTGTATCTACCGCCTACCGAACTTTGTATTAGCACAAAAGGCCACCTTACTACACCTTGCTAAAGGCCGGGCCTCACTAACCTAATCTTTCCGTACTCAACGGTTACCTACAACGTCTCGTACGACCACTAGTGCAAGAACACCTCAGTCGCTACGATCTCGGCTTAGGCTGCCGCCGACTGATGCTCCATATCACTTTTCCACTGTTTTTTGACGTGACAACGTCTAATAAATCGTGCATGCACGAAAAAGTGGTACGTTATGTCCTGGTACGCTTGCGCCGCATCTATTCATGTTTTGTTGTGACGTTGTCACGTTAAGCTATCGTCCGTAATCCAACCGACTTTACAGAGAACCAATTTTTTTTTACATTTTTAGGTTTACTTCTTATACTTGGCCGTCATCTCGCCGGCGACGATGCGACCTACGATGGCGCGTGTTTACCTAGAAGAAACCGATTCACTCTCGATCAACATTTGATCATTGGTTAATGATAACATCAACCATGAAACGATGTCGCTGTTCCATTATTTCCAGACGGCTATGTTCATAGACCGATTGTTTTGTGATTATAACTCCGAAGAAGACCCCCGGCCACAAGTGTAATAATTATGTTACTAGGGTAACATAATTATATAGGGTAATATAATTATAAAGTTATACATTTTATTACCTAGAAATTTTCAATGCTCAATCACGTCGTAACGGCTGAACGGATCGGGTCAAAATTTGAAATACAGATAGATAGATAGATCTTAATAAAATCTGTAATAGAACGAATTCTTTACTTTTAATAGCGGTAAAATAACGGGAACTACTAAAACCGCGGGAAACTGCTAGTAATTCACATTTATGTATTGGAACCATCGATATCAATGAAATCGATGATTGGAACATAATTATGTTTTGGTTGCTGGTATCTCGTATTGACGCTAATAGGTAGTATGTAAGCAGATACGTGGACTAGCCCTTAATTAGACATCACATAAAAGGTAAGCGACGAAGTTTGCTTGCACAACCATGGATTATCTTAGATTAACATTCGCGATTGTACGAAGAATACAAAATACTTACTTACCTTCAAACAATTTATAGAACATACGTCATGAATCTATTTCTTCATTAGTTTGTTGCTCAAAAGAATTATGATAATTTCTATTAGGTATTCATTTATAATTCTCTATTTGAAAATTATGTGTTGTTTTTTTCATAATTCTATACATAATTTATATGTATAACTTTAGAATGACGTGGGATATATTTTCAATCCACTGGAGAATTAAATAATCGTCATTCTTGTTAATATAGAATAAAGGTTAAAGAGCACCTACATATGTATAAAGGTTAAAAGTTTTTTTTTAAAGAGTGACGAGACGAGCAGGGCATGTGCCTGATGTTAAGCAACATGCCGGCCACATAACAGCACACTGACACCGCAGCTATTGGAACATCACCATACAGAGTCTAAATCATTACCTACCACTGCACTGCGCTCGTCACCCAGAGATCTAAGATAAAATATGTAATTTCCCTGTAATTTCTCTGGAAACATTGCCCTTCAAACCGGAACACAGTAATGTTTGCCCATTACTGCTTGGCTGTAGAATAACTGGCAAAGGTGTGGTACTTCCCCAGGCGGACTCTGCCAAGAGTCCTACCACTACAAATATGATTTTGGCCTTAATTTCTTTAAACTATAAAGGTGACGGGACGACCAGAACATGACTGTGTCTGATGGTAAGTAACACGCCTGTCCATAATAACAGTGTCATGCACCCATCGGAACATGAAGAGTCGAAATCATTACCTAGCACTGCGCTCGTAGTCTACACATACCGGATGATTGATCTCTATGCCCTATAAGTTGTCTGGAAACATTGCCCTTCAAACGGGAACACAGTGATGTTTGCATATTACTTTTTAGAAGTAGAAAAACTGGCCAACATGCATTACTTGCCCAGGTGGACTCTACATAGAGTCCTACCACTAGTAAAGATGACAATTAAGATGAAATATACTCATCAATAAATAATAGCAATTAAGTCCCAGCTATTTCTGTTTCAAACTAAACATGGTATCTAAGATAATAGGTACGCATACATTACATAGCATACATACTAGCGGCCCTTTCCGACTTCACTCGGATATTATCAGAAACCATCCATCCTAAGTAAACTATTGATATAAACCAATGGATGTGCCCTGAGCACCTTGAAATTGGCAATCAACTGCATCTCTATGTGTATAGTAAGTGGTATATAACAACCAATCTACTTGACCCCTAGAATCGGTAGCGGCGAGATATGTGTGGTTCTACTTATTTTGGTTGTCACAGTGAATAGTGATAGGTAAAAACGTCCGGCGTTCACCACTTCCTGCAACCAACTAGAACGGAAAGAGTGAGCTCACTCTTCCCAACGATGACATAATTCCGTGCACCTGAAGTTTGGGCACATAATTTTTTTTATATCGATGAAGTAAATAAACTGTCTTATGACTCCAGTTGGGCCAAAAATGCACATAAATGCCAACTTTCGCGAGTACCGGTTGACTTGGTGGAGAGTTCACTGAGAACAGACATAATGATACTGATTTTTTTATAAATGATTATTTATATACATGGGTAAATAGTAGATACTCACTGATTAATGTTGTCCATAAACTTGTAATCTCCTCCTCCGACGTTGACCTTCGTGATGATTCCTGGCTGGAGCCTGTTCATGAGTTTGCAGAGGATGATACCGTCTCGGAGGGCCAGCTCATAGGGCAGGTCTGAAGGGAATCTCTCGCCAATCACAGCTTCTATCCACTGCTGAGCCTCTGCTTCCTTTTCCGGCTCGCGTTTACCAGCGCACTGGAAAAGAAGATGTGTTTAGAATTGCGATGATGACTGGTAAAAAAAAAATATTATTCTAATTAATCCGTCAGTTAGATTACGAAAAAATACGAATTTTTTGTTTATCATATTATTCAAAATCGACAAAGATATAGACCGTCAAACTTCCGACTGACTGAACTGAACAGCCTACAAATTGTTACAAGAACCTAATGTGCAATGAACAAAAAGCATAACATAAAAGAAAAAGTAGACCCTGAAGTACGTTGAGTTGCTATATTCAATACCTATATAAACAGATTGCACACCTAAATGACGTCTATCACGTGTTTTATACCCGGAATTGGGACTTCTCAGGGCTTCGTTAATTTAATAATGATAGTGCAATTCACAGAGAATGCAAGGTAAGGTAAGTACATATAATGGAGTTAGTGTTTTCTGATATCGTGTAGAACGTTCGAAATGCTGAGCTACCGTTATCTAAGTACTAGGCATATGAAATGATTGCATTGTTGCATTACGCTTATCGGCCATCGGACTCCGATAACACACCCATGACTTTACATACTCGTACTGCGTAAAAGTAATAATTTAACTTTCCTTTAAGATAGTTCTGAAGTTAAGGCGAATTTATTTGATCATTCGCATCCAATCGATTGGAGACGACGTGAAGACTTTGAGGATTTAATAGTTGGTTTGAGACTGGAGACGGTCAACCCAATACGTGTATCTTGGGAATGTTCTATCTTTTGACAGGAACCTTCAAAGAGCTAGCTAGGTGGATTCTGCTTGGGTAGGCGGCATTAAATACATTTGATGGATCTGTCATCGTTCCACAATGCCTGAAAACCCACCTCTACAGTCAATATGTCCTGCCCACCTTGACGAATGGTGCCGAGATATAGACACTGACTAATGAGGCTATGTACAAAATCCAAGTTGCACAGAGAACCGTGAAGCCATGGAGGACGTCGATGACATTCGAATGATCGCTAGTCATACATGCATAGCACATGATCAAGAGAAGTGGCGTACGCGAAAATAGGCCTATACTCAACAGTGGGCGATAACAGGCTAAAGAAGCATAATATTCACTTTTCATTCAAATAAATGGAATAGAGTAATTTTGCCGCAGTACAAGTACAAAACTTGACATAAGCTCAATTTTCTGTTTCTGAATACGTTTGACGTCACGAAATTCATAGATTTCTTTTTTACCGTATAGAATGATAATTGATAAGACGAGCAGGACATGTGTCTGAATGTAAGCAACACGCCTACCCATAATAGCACAGTGACAAAGCAGTCATTACCTAGCACTACACTGCACTCGTCACCTAGAGATGTACCTAAGATCTCTACGCCCTGTAATTTCTCTGGAAAAAAATTCTACACCAATTTGACTTTGTTCTAAAATTTCAAAGATTTTTCACAGGTTTGAGGAAATGAATGGACTATGGACCTCCACGCATAAAGCTTTGTTCTATTTTCACCAGTGCTAATTGCAACGTAAACTTGACTCACAACATGTTTTTTACGCGGAAAACATTACCTACAGACCATGGACGTATAAAAAAGTCGGACGTAGTCTCGCTAAAACAAAACCTGTGTCCATCGAGTCGGCCACATAATATGCACGTGTGCGGTGTCACAAACAGGCTGACACCCATACATCAGTGGGTCATTACACGCGCTACTTGTGTATATGTGTGCGTGTCAGCCTATCAGTGGCAACCTGACAACGCACACGTGCAAATGTGGCCGACTCTAGTGACACAGTTTTTGTTTTAGCGAGACTATGTCTGACTTTTTTATACGTCCATGCTATAGACATATATTTTTATTGTTAAAATGACTAAAACGAGTGTAGGTAGAACACGACTCATTCTACTTTAAAGACATTGTCTCTACACTGGTTATAACTAAAGTGACCATTATTACTAACAGGACAATTTATTTTTAATGAAATAATTCAAAATCAAATTTTCGTAGATAGTGTTGTTAGTCAACTTTGTATGTGTGTTTATTTGTTTTTATACTGTGTGTTTTGTATAGCGTTTCTCTTCCACTATCCATATTTTAGGCATATTAAGTAATTTTTAATCGACTTTTAAAAAAAAGTAGGTTTCTCAATTCGACCGTATATTTTTTTATAATTTTTTTTGCGTCAAAAAACTTAGGAACTGCGCCATTATCTTTGTTACGCATTTAGCTTGTTATTTGTTGTGTGCTTTAGATCCATGGCGCTAATTCTGAGAATATAATCTAAGCTTAAAATTTAAATTCTATAACCCAAGTCAGTGATACTACACATTAACTGTAATAAAAATAATTCAATCTAAAGTGTGTACTGTAGAATATTAAATAGCTGTACAATGTACATAAATAGGTGCAAAAACCTTAGGCAGGTGTCTTGAGGAGACATAAATGATATTTTAAAGACTTTGACATCGGTATTGACTGGTAACAGAAAACGGGAAAATTTGAAATTTCTACCGTGGCGTGGCGTTATTTCCACGGGACAGAGTAGTCAACGATGGTATCAAGGGCGAATCCATTTATTTTATTTATTTAGGTAGACCACTAATGAAAACGCACGCACACATTTGTCTTAAGGGTTTTGTGATTTGACCCCGATTATTTTGTGACCCGAAGCAATTTTGAGCGTGTAAGCTGGATCAACCTTTGAATGGAATGGTCCTATACAAAATTGGGCATATGGTTAGTTCTGGTATAATGTTATCCTACTCTCATCGCTGTGTAAATTTATAGATCGACTAGCTGTTACCCGCGACTTCGTCCGCGCGTAATAAATACTAAGGTAACTCAGGCATTACCTACCTATTTTTATACCCAGACACATTTACAATTACTTACTAAAAACAGCTTATAATAAAATTTCATCAAAATCGGTTCAAATGTTTAGGTGTGAAAGCGTAGAGACATTCGTCCCCCATTTCAACTCCAACATCATCCCCATACAGTTCGAAATTACAAAATTGCTAGAATAAACATTTATTGGCTTCGTGCCAAGTCCCTATATAAAGAGTGTCATAGTTTTATCTTCAACGATTGGGAACTTCTATATTGACATTCATCCCCCATTTCAACCCCGATTTCATCCCCGTAAAGTTCGAAATTACAAAATTGCTAGAACAAACATTTGCTTCGTGTCAAGTGTCTATATACAGAGGTTCATGGATTTATATACAGCGGTTGGGTACTTTCATATTGACATTAATCCCCCATTTCAACCCCAATTTCACCCCCGTCCAGTTAGAAGTTACGAAATTGATAGAACAAACATTCATTTGCTTCGTGTCAGGTGTCTACATTCAGAGTTTCATGGTTTTATCTTCAACAGTTGGGATCTTCCATGTTGACATTCATCCCCCATTTCAACCCCAATTTCACCCCCGTACAGTTCGAAATTACAAAGTTGCTAGAACAAACATTCGTTTGCTTCGTGTCAAGTATCTATATAATAGAGTTTCATGGTTTTATCTTAAACGATTGGGATCTTCCATGTTGGCATTCATCCCCCATTTGACCTCAATTTCATCCCCGTACATTTCGAGATTACAAAATTGCTAGAACCAATACGTTTGCTTCGTGTACCAAGTGTCTATATACAGAGTTTCATGGTTTTATCTTAAACGGTTGGATCTTCCATGTTGACATTCATCCCCCATTTCAACCCCAATTTCACCCCCGTACAGTTCGAAATTACAAAATTGGTAGAACCAATATGCGTTTGCTTTGTGTCAAGTGTCTCTAAACAGAGTGTCATAGTTTTATCTTCAACGGTTGGGAACTTCCATTTTGACATTCATTCCCCATTTCAGCCCCAATTTCATCCACGTACAGTTCGAAATTACAAAATTGATAGAACAAACATTTAATTGCTTCGTGTCAAATGTCTAGATACAAAATTTGATAATTTTGGAAATCACGAGTTTTCATACAACCGTTTATCCCTTGTTTCACCCTCTTAGGCGTTGAATTTCGCAAAACCCCGTCTTAACGAGCGCCTACATGCTAAAAGAGACCTCCATGGAAAGTTTCAGATTCCTAGCATTTGTAGTTACTGAGATACCTTGATAGCGAAAGGTCACTCACCTTTCGCTTTTATATATATAGATAAAATGTTGATTGCACTTACAAAACAAAAACAAGCTAAGATAACATCTAAAAATATCGTAGTAGGGTAGTTGGGTATCGACCCGATTCTCAAGGACAAAGGACCGTTTATAGATCAATAATTCTAAAGATTAGGCACTTTTGATTACAGATTGGCCTGTTTTTAAACGATTTCGAAAAATGAGGAGGTTATGATATGTTCTGGTGTAGGAACTTTGTTGTTGTTGTAAGTCCGTCGATAATTGCATAAATGTGAATTAATATTGTTTTTTTTTATATATCAACTGATTTTATTTTAATATAAAAGCTTGTAAAATATGTTCAAACCACAAAAGGGAAAATTAAGGGTTGCCTGTCCAGAGATAATCGGAGTGAACTGAAAAACTGTTTGAGATAGAAAAAGTCGTTTATGTGATATTTAGATAAGTCCAATAGAATAATGCATTATTTTTTTTGATAACCGTAATAGTATAGGAGCTATGTATGACAAGAATTTCCAAAAAAAAAAATCATACATTTTTTTACGTTTATACCTTCCAAGTCTATGTGGTTGTAGTGATACTATCTGTTGGTACAAGGTAAATTTTGAAGCTTAAATTAACACTAAAATTGGTAAAATTTCGTGAAACAGAAACTTAGTTATAATAACTATCATATTCGATTTGCCAATGTCCTCGACAATGCCTCCCTCGTGAAGGGAAGTACAGGGGCAACAACAAATAAAAAAATATAACGTCATATCAATTACAACAAAAAGAGACAAAATTAAGCCGAAGCCAAACGAACGTATTTTTTGGTTTTGTAATATGTTTCTTTTTATTATTTTAGGTAATTTTTTGACTTTTTTGTCTCCGTGTGAGAAAACGGGGGTTTTTGCAGAAAATTAAATAATATCATTACTTAACATCTTAAACGAAGTACCTAAGCGCCTCGCGCCCCCGATTAATATTCTTTGTAAACAATTTAAATAGTTATAACGAAAACATTTTAAATTAATTATTTTAGCGTTTTTTGTTTTTATTTACGTTCTTCCTTTTATTCGCAACAATCAATCGAACAAATTGAGAAAAAATATATTACGATAGTTGTTCCGTATAACTCAGAGTTGGCAACCGCCGAGCGTACATTTTATTAAACATCACAAAATGACGTTTTTTGAAGTCTGTTAAAAATTGAGATACTACGTGAAATTGAGATCTGTAAACTGATTATTTTATGGCCAATAAATGACTCAATCGTGTTAAGAAATCTAGAAAATAATCAGATATACCTCTACCTATATTTTTTTTTATTTAGCCTCAGTTGTCCTACTGCTGGACAAAGGTCTCCCCATTTCCCTCCACTTTATTACTTTATTGGAGGACCTATTACTAGATACCTATTTAAAATACAATGCAATTTTTCCCCAAGTCCAACTGTGTGGCGAAATATAAATGTATCTAAATAAATTTGTTACTTACATTTATTTGGTACTAGTAGAATCCTGCGGTTTCACCCAAGTAACTCCCGATTATTTTCTCAGTATAAAAAGTAGCTTATTTTATATTCCAGACTATAATATCTATATCAATGTACCAAATTTCATTCAGTTCCCTTCAGAAGTTTAGGCTTAAAAGAGGCAAACGTCCATACAAGTTTACCAACTTTTGCATTTATATTATTTTAAAGTAGGATTGTTTTTGGTTATCCTCCTCAAGGATCAATAAACAACCCAGTTCATCAAACCAAAGGACGCTGTAAGGGCACGTACAAAGATGTGCGTGTGTGTTAGTAGGTATTGTGTACAACATAAGGACTAATTTATTAATTATTGTTCGTTGAAATAATAGCTAAACACATACATAGCTTGCGTTTGCTATTGATCACACTTCTCGCTCGCACATGCGTGCGTGAACGAGAGGAACTTATACTATCTGCCTTTTTAGCCCCTGACCAAAAAGAGGGGTGTTATAAGTTTGATAACGACATCTGACAACGACAACATCTGTCTGTGTGTGTGTCTGTATGTGGCACCGTAGCTCTCAAACGGATGGACCAATTTTCAAACGGTTTTTTATTTGAAAGTTAATTTGTGAGGTTCATAGCTATGTCTGGTTAAATATCGATTCAAGATGGTGGCCTCCCCAAAATGACGGATAAAATGTTTTTTCACAACGTACCCCCCCAATATGGTTATCAAATTAAAGGGCTTGACTAGTAGAATACTAAGCATCATGATACATTTCAAATCCAAGATAGCTGCCACCACAAAATGGCGAATCACATTTTTTTTCACTATAAGTAGGTACTCCTTCGATATGGATATCAAATGAAAACGCTTGACTAGTAGAATACTGTACAAAATTTAATTCCAAGGTAGTAGGGGGGTAAATCATTTTTTTAAATTTTGTTCTTATATGAAATAACCTATGGCTCTTAGGCTTTAGATGGCGTTGACTGCCTGATTTTTGGACACTACCAAATATTTCGCTTTCAGTAGGTATTTATTGACAAAAAGGTATGTTACCAGTTAGTACACATAACTGATAATACCTATTACAAAATTCAAATAAACAAACTAAATTCACAATAAGAGAGTAAAAAATGTATTTTTAAATATATAAAAAATAAAATAAATAAATAAAAAAATATTTTTTTTTACTTAGCTAGGATATATTGTCCTAGCTAACTGGTAAACGTATTATCAAAATACATACGTGACGTAATAATATTAATTATATCCCTATAAATATGATCTAAATTGTTTCAAGGGGTCTGTATCTAAAAGTGTTTTTTTAATTAAATTTATCAACTCCACTGACACCGGGGAATCCGTGACCTTTTAATATTTTTTGTTTTTGTCTCCAAAGACTTGCGACCCTTTTCCTTTTCTAAGTCAGATTATAGAACGTGTTATAAATCTACATTCTTAAATCGATACATTTTAAACCTATCATGTCTGATTTGTGTAACTATTGCAAATGACAATAAGTGCGTTGATAACGGAAAAAAATAGCATTGTATAGTTATATTGAATGCGATATCTCGCTTCACATCAACCGTTTTGTCTCAATTGAAACCGATAAGTTCTCAAGCGTTTTGCCAATAATACGATTAAAATCCAAATCACGTTTCGTCTAGTTACAAAGTCCTTCCAAACAATCCTCATAAATCTGTACTTTAGGTAGGTACATGATCATAAAATATGTATCATTGTTATATAATGGGATTTATTAATTTTTATAGAGATACAATTATTAGTATAAAAATCAGTGTGAATGCACGTCGTGCTGTGCAATGTCGTGAGGATGACAGGAGCACTTTGTTGTTTTTATACAGCGGAAATCTGACATATTTTTAAACGTACCGTAGTGTTTGTACCGATACGGACGTATTTCGATTTTGAGTTATTTTTGAGAACGAAAAATGTTTTATTCGTCGCTGATCGGGACTGCAGTAGCTATCTACGCGATAGTGAATACGCCACCAGTGATTCTGATGTATTTCGGTTTTTTGTACTGTCAGGCGTTTGTCGATACGTTTATTTTGAAAAAAATAGATGAGTGAATTGTGAAAATTTTTGTCCGGTGATAAATTGTGTTTGGTGATCAAGAGTCGAGTGGAAAATGAAAAAGGCGATGTGTTAAGACTGAATAATGTGGCCGCTATGTTTGTCTTACGTTTGTGTATTATGTACAAAATATATCTGTGTACCGGGCGTTGTATTTATAAAGAATTTCATGATTGTTTAATTTAATTTCAAAATATCTGTGATAGTACATTGGCAAGGAAAGTAAATAATCGAATTCTCATAAGTGCCTTGCTTCTCGTACACTTTTACAGAAGATTTACTGTGTTTTTTACCCGTAGTTATGCCTAGTTTATCCGTATCGGAAACTCGCTCCATCATACTATTATTATGGTAAATATTTATTGAATAAATAATAGTTCTAGTGTAGTGAATAATATTAAATTTTAAATATTTTTTGTAATAGGTTTGACATTACCAGTGGCTTTAACGATAACGGTAAACAGCGTGAGAATACCGACATATTCCGACGAATTAAGACGAGAGAAGGCCCCGAATCCCAGCAGTGAAAAAAATGGGGGTTTATGTTCGGTAACAAACCTATCTGCTTTTTTTAGTTTTATCGCTGTAGTCTGAGATAAAATATTAGCTCTCGACGTAAACAATAAACAATCAGTAAAATAATATGTAAACGATGTAAGTAGCGTCTTTAGAAAGACAGATGGTAGCAAAAATCTATCTAAAATAGTTTTCAATTAGGCCACATGTTACGTTAATGTTTAATTTTGTTAAATTGATAGGCGAAGTTCCGTCTATGTTAATTATTTTAACAATGATAGATTTGCATTTAACGCTATCTCGCCTGATTTTAAGCGATGCGACGATGCGTTAAGTCTACGATAGAACGTGGTTACCTAGAAGCATGGATGTTACGGAGCTTCGACTCCGACTCCGATAAGTCGGAACTTCCGATTGTTATTACACATTCGGTTCCGACTTCGGCTCCGAAACTTTTAAAACGGAGGTTTTAATCGGAGGTAAGGTGTATAAATATTTGAGATAATCCCTTATTGTGGTCGAAAGTAAATGAAAATATAAAATCCCATCCCCTTAAATCAATTGCCCGTCAATGTTTATCGTGTCCACGTATTTGCAAAATTTTTTATTTATCCCTATTAAAAATGTATCTCCTGCCACCACTTCTGATCCTGCCTATGCTTCCGACTTCGGTTTCGACTCCGATAAATCAAATTTAAAAACTCCGACTCCGCCTTCGGTTCCGATAAAATGACATCCGTTACATCCCTGCCTAGAAGCTAAGAAGAAGGAAGACAGCTAGAAGACACCTGTATTCACTCTCGACTTGAAAACACCAAGATTGTAACCATCGGCATCGGGAAAAACTCACTCAGGTAGTCAGGCAACGCATTCCACATTATAGACGTTCTTATTACGAAAGCGGAGTCAAATTTTCTTGTTCGCGTATTTGGAACGCCAACCATGAGACGATGTCGCTTCGATGTCTTACTCGAACGAAGTTGGGGCAGTCCGCTAGTCTTTTAAACATTTAAATATTATAACAAGATCATATTGTATTATAATATCAAGCTAAAGCTAAGCTCACTGCAAAATGTCGAACTTTTACGCAAGTTTATTCAAGCTAAAAATGTATCCAATTTAGTAATTTAAAATTTTCGACTGTTGTGGTTAAATTAGTTTGACATTACCCACTCCAATCTATACATATTTGACTTTATCTTATAACATTAAAACTTTTTCGTTCGAGTATAGGTAAGCCTTGATTTTATTTTTAAAATATGGCGGAAAGAATCAAAATCGTGTTTATTTTTAAGTGAATAAAGAATAAAGGTTTGAATCCTGTCATAAACCTTTTTGGGTGAGTGACATTGCACTACCGATTTTTGTTTTTGTTTTACCGATTCTGTATATCTGTTTTACCGATTTTTTGTTTTGATAAAGGCTAACGAGAATGCCAAATTATAGGAAAAAAGAGATCAATCATCTCTACACATATACCATATGCATATCTAGACACATGTATACTTTATTGCACACCAAAGAAGAAAAAAAATAACGGTGCAGTGATTCGGACTCTTCATGTTCAAATAGTTGCGTGGCACTGTTTTTATGTTGCTTCCCATCAAGCACATGTGGTGTTACTCCCGCCATTTTATATTATAAAAAAATATTTTGCATACCTACCCTGACACACCTAAAATATTCGTCATTGTCTTAGTGTGCCATTGTATTAATACCTACCTCTAAATACGTACAGAAAGACGTCAATAACAATACAAACTTAACAATGAAAAATATATGATTTGGAAAACTTCAACAGAGAACACATAGATGGACAGGTTGATGATTGGAATACTAATAAAGTGAAGAAGCGTGCGTGGTATCATATTCAGACTTTTAATTAAGTTTTAATATTTATTCCTGGTAAGTTTGTACACTAAACAGGGCATTTAAGTTTAATAAATGTCAAAATTCTTGTCACCTGTATTTGTTTGTAGTGTATTTCGCTTGTTACATTTAATACAGGTATTTGAGATTTGAGTCTAAATATGTGTCATGTAAAAGAATAAGTACCTATCTGATTATTTAAAGAAATGGGTATGACTGGTAAAATTTAGTATAGAGGGCGCCTGTGTGAAACTATTTACTACTTACCCGCCATCTCAAAAAGAGTTTTGGAGGGGTTGGGGCTATAAGTAGTGTTAGCAATATTAGTAATTTATATAAGTTCTTATTGAAAGAATAGTAAGAATACCGAAATGCACTCTATGGCAACCCTACGATTCCGGGTTTGATTGATATATAGTCTGTGGCTTGATTGTTTTTGGCGGGAAACAATCAAGCTCTTGTTTTTGCTCGAAAAACAGGAAAATAAGTAAAATCATATGCAGCAGCAAGTCTAAGCGAAAGGTTTAAATTAAAAGTACTAGTAAACCGATAAACATCTAAGTAAAAGTGATAATTGTACATCTGTTACTGAATTTAAGGTACTGTAAAGCGTTTGCTTCAATTTTACAAAATATACTACTTCAGCTGCCCGAGGCAGCTGTGAATAAGTTGGTATGACGAAGGATTGATTCCGAAATATAATGCTGTAGACTGATCATAGCTGTTTTATTTATGGACTAATTGTCTTCAATTTAGAATAAATTACGTACTTAACAATTCAGAAGTGGGATCGGCGGACAAGAAGACTATAATATAATCAATAATAGAAAATTATATAATTGTCCGTTGATCCCGCCCATGTGATATATTTTTTTCTTTCCAATGTTTTTTTTCTCTCCACACTTATCATGTGCTTGTTAATGTCACTCAATACGAAAACTCTATGATCAGTAGGTATTTAATTTGTTATTAAATGTACGGTTTAATGAAACGATTTAATTTGGTTTAATGAGTTGCAGAGTGAACCATCGATATAAACCAACAGATGTACCCTGAGCACCTTGAAATTGGTAATAAACTGCGTCTCTATGTGTATCGTAAGTAGTTTACACACAACCAATCTACTTGACCCTAGAATCGCTAGCGGCGCGATATGCTGTGGTTCTATTTACTGTGGTTGTTGACAACGAATAGTGACAAACGACTAGAACGGAAGGAGTGAGCTCACTCTTCCCAACGAAGACATGATTCCGTGCGCCCTGAAGTTTGGGAGGGCACATCTGTGTATTGAGATCGTTGGAGTGAACAATATCACTTAAGTGGATTTTGTCCGTATAGGTACTTACCATTTTTGAATTTTTCACGCAATGCGGTCCTCACTATCTCTATTACTGGAATAAGTCAAGTAGACTGGAACCTATACCGCATTATCGAGATGTTCAAAATACAAACATAGTCTGGCTATAATTGTGCAAACAGCCAAGCCAGTTGTGATTTTGTTATTATTTTTATGTAAAAACAAAATATATCTGTCTAATTGGGCACACAATATTACACAAAATAATTAATGTGTAAATGACGGCTATTCAAATTTTCTATGCAATTTAAAAAGAGTATGCCATTTTACAAAGATACTCTTTCATATAGTTTTCGAAAAATCATGCTTCGATAAATATGTAACACCAATAACCGCAATGTCAGTAATTCTGGACAATCCGCTAACGTTACTTTGAAGCTTATAAAGTGTTATTTTTAAAACTGGTCGCCTAGTTCTGAGAACGTTCGATTTACACGAGGTTTGAATCCCGACCGCATGTTTGAGTATTTTTCCATGTTCTGTTAGTGAAACTTTGTCATGACCACTAAAGTCATATTATGATGATGCCTGATGACACATGTCCTGTAAGTCATAAGGGGACGGGTATGGACCTAGAACGATATTTTTCAGGGAATCGTTATCCGTCCAGCGGCACTTAGCTAGAGTGATGGATAATGGCGTTTGTCTTTTTTTAAGAGAAGTGCCTTTTTAGTCCCAGCCGTGGGAATAAAAATAGTGACTCAATAGACATGCATGTCAGATCATGGGTCAGACGTTGAAGCTGTATGTACAAACCGTATCATACATCATAATAAAATATCCTCAAAATACTATGAAACTATTAAATGTAGAGTACTACCTATAACGAATCGAACTATTAAATGTAGAGTACCATGACGAAGCGAAGCGGTAATGCATTTAGTATATGAATCAGTTCAAATGGTTTGACGGCAACTTGCTTTTGCCTTCTTGGTACTATGTTTATAACTTACATGGAGATCCGGACAGAGTAAAAATTGTCTTTGTCTAGTCGTTTTAGCGATTAATTCAATTTGAGCGATAATCTTTTGCACGTAGAATATTTTAAAGAAACTGTATTTAACTGCTGAGTCAGATAACCATGTGCATGTGACGTATATTAAATTAAACGCCACTTTTCTACCAATAGCTATGAACTAAATTGACATTGCCAGTAATTTGATCTTAAGTCACAGCATGTGCCATTCTTTGAGAATGGAGTTGAGCTGTGAACTGCGATTGAGGCTATTGTTCAGCCAAGATGTAATTCAATGTGTGTTTGTACAAAATGTAAAGAGTTAAACTTTAGAGTCACACGTGCCTAGTATTATAAAGGTAGAAAGTAGGTACCAGAGCTTCTCATTGCAGTTTAGCAGTGTTCTAGACTAAAGTGATCTGATGAAAGTACTTGCTCATATATGAGAAAGATGGAGTTAAAAGTAGGTTGAGCAATTATTAATGCCTTTATTGGAAGTTCCAGATTATGGTTAGACTGTACCAAGGCCGCAAAGATAGCGTCGAAAGTTGCGACATGAAAAGTGAACCTGAAGTCGAGCGCTGCAAAGGGCGCGTTCAGATAAAGAGTATTCCACCGATTGACAAGGACCGGAACGAAGAACCGGGAGTGCAAGGGAGTCTGAATGACAGGCAAATCCACAAGCGTTCTAATTTAAACTTGTTCAGTAATGGTGTAAATTGATACTGAAATCCGCAGCCAGGAAGTGGAAGGGAGTCTGGATAACAGGCAAGTCCACAAGCGCTCTAATTTGAATTTGTTTAATTAATGGTGTAAATTGACACGGTTTAGAACCAAGGCGAGGATGTGGAAGGTAGTCTGGATTTTAACAGGCAAGTCCACAGCCGCACATAAATATATAGATTCGATTTATGGTGTAAATTTGACGTGGTTTAACGAAGAGTTGTTTAGCAACGCATTAAGTTATTTAAAAAAAAAAAGTTTGTTTTACTCTCTGTTCATTGCATTTTGAACCAAAATGATTTGAGTTACAAAGTAATGTGTCAAAATTTACGAATGGGACGAAAAGGAAATAGTCCACTTTGCTTTACACAATAATCAGGCATTGCAAAATCTCAGAAACGTTACTCTAATAGCTGGGCCGAATGGATAACAAAGCTTAGCTAGGCATTCTCCCGCGGCCGCTGAGACAATCATGCCGAATTACTATTATTATTAGGCTTTAAAGCTTGCCAAACTTGCAAGACATGGTCTCATGAAGGCAATATTGTTACTTAAAAAGCATACACAAGAAGAATATCGCAGATGTAGAGAGAGATACGGAAGGTAGCAGACTGTTAATTACACGAAATTGACGATCGATTAAGAGGATCAAATTGCAAACCATTAGACCCATTGCTCAAAGTGAAAAGTGAACGTAGACATAAAAGCTTGTATCAGAAAAGGTCGACATATATAATATATTGTCGAGGATCAGTTTTGAATGGATTAGTTGATCACGGTTTAACTGAACAAAAACTAGAGCTCGCTATTCCTAATAATGTTACTTTGTGTTTTATAAAATAGCTTATAATATAATACTCTGGTATTATCGAATGATGGTGTAAATAAAATTGGCATGTACTAGTTGTATTAAGAATTTAATATGGAAATAACAAATACACCAGATGACCTCTTTTCGAAAATAGGTCTGAAACAAGAGTTTTTCTTAAGTTGAACAATGACGTTGTTATTGGTCCGGGGCGATCAATACAATCACATACTGTTCCAATAAAATCACAAGTATAAAGGTAATCTAAACACACCGTTCAATTCATAAATAATAAAATAAATCTTAACATTCACAAATTACGTGTTACGTTGTTTGTCAGCGACGGACTCTGCGATTGTAATCTGGTTTGCGCACCGTGTAAGGCTTGATCCAACTTAAATGATGATGAAATGAAAGATGAGATAGTCTTTGTATGGAGGATTGCGAGCGAAGTTGAAGCGGGCCGCTAGTATCTATAGATAATATAATTATATATTATATTACTGCATTGATGCCTTCCTAATTCACACTTGATGATGGTCAGGGAAATGTAATCCGAAATCTCGTTGAAGCGAAGATTCGGTTTAGAACAGTACTTTAGTAAATCGAGTTATACCTACAAGTTATAATGAGTGATATCTGTCCCGTGGCATTTGATAATAAAGGGCACTTCTTCAATTGTGACTAGCAGCCAAAATTTTAAAAAAAAACGTAACTACATAATTTGCTCGTTGAATAAAGCGATTGCTTCTTGTCGAATAAAATAAAAAGATTTAGGAGTTTGCCACAATTGATGAGGTGAAGGATACGAAGCCAGCAATATACGAGTACAAGACGTATCGTATGTCTCATGACAAAAAAATACGGGTAAAGCCGAAGTAAAGTATCGAAGTGGCATTTCTTTCACGCTACAACTTAACAGACTCCCTGGGGTTTGGCGTCAGTATTACCAGTTTAAAGCCTGAACTTGAAGGCGGTTTCGAAGTGGGTACTCTAAGTACATCGAAGAACCAACTGGGCTTAAACAGTTTTCCATGATTTGTGGGCCGTTTGGCCGGTCCACACAGATTCAACTAAGTACGGCGTGGCAAGTATTCTTGGGTCCTTAGGACAGTCTCTTTTAACAGTAAAAAGACAAAGAGGAGCAAAAGCTCCACTCGTTCGAACCTGAAACCCTATCATTATCATCCTCTTTTGGTAAATTTAGAGTTAACCTTCAGAGTATGCAACTTAAAATATTGTCAGACCGCAATGCGCCGAGAACCACACTCACTACAGAGATCTAGTACCGTGTATTGCTCGTTGAAGGGTGTAGTTCCAAGAATTCAATTGCGACATCGAATATCGAGCTGTCAACCCACATTTGGATGCTTTAGAAAAGGAGTCCCAAGGAGAAGTTATAGATTCATATCCTAGACTTTATTAGAGTATTCTTAAGATTATATAGAAAACAATACAATGCAATACAAAATACTTTATTATATCACAAAACAATAGAAAAAAGTGAGTAAACTTGTGATTAAAATGTCGTACACAAAAGTCTATCCTATCGCTAATAGAGATCTCTTCTAGATGACCTTTTGGTTGCTAGGACAAGGTAACAAGTAAAGGTATGGGTGTGGTATCCATGATATAGGTACTTACGTACATAAATAATTACACAAATAAAATACATATCATTTAAAAGTAAATGCGTTATACAGATATGGTACTGTGCAGTAATGGTTGAACGCACTAATCTCTGGAACCACCAGGCTGATTTTAGTTATTACACCGTTGGATGTGTGCGTGGTCTTCGAGGGATTTAAGCTATAAATATACCTACCGCAAGCGAAGCTGGGGTGGGTGGCTAATAAATAATATAATGCATGAACATAATATATTAAAATATACTAACATAAACACACTTCATAACATAGAATACCTACGCGTAAAGGACAATACGCACATGTTTATGAAACGAGGCTGAAAAGATATCTACTGTTCAGAAAATAATCCGAAAGTAGTAATAATTGAATGTTGTATAAATAATAAATATAGTATAAGAAGTAAATATCGTCGAAATTCAGATATCATCTATCAAGTAATCAATGACAATGATCAGATCCGAAACATACGTGCATACTTCTTCATTAATAAGGTTCAACGACGAGGGTTTAGTGAGAATGTAAGGCGCGAAACGCCAAGTAATAATAAAATTAGCTATTAAATTTCAAGGCCTGTACCGTATTAGAAATTTTGACAAATATTAAAAAAATCTGATTGATGATATGCCTTTAATAGCTGCGGTTGATATGAAGACGTGGTAGCCGCAGATAAACTCAAGTCATCGATGATGTTCAATAGGTGTTTTAATACTTTATATTCAAATAAAATTTCAATAGAGATTATCATATTGTTGATCACGAAACAATCAAGAATTCCGTATAAGTACCTATAAGTAAAAATTATTTAATCGCCCATATGAAGCAGGTTATAATGCTAAATGGTTAGATACGCTAAAAAAATTACATTGCCTAGTAGAGAAACCATTGATGTGATTCATCATCATTAATTTGTGAGTAAATTATTACTTTGGATTATGTTCAACGAATAAAACTTTTAGTAAAGTTATTACAACTAAGACCAAAAACTGTTGTAAACAATTGTTACGTTACTTAATTATTGAAATGAAATGAAATGAAATTTGAAATGAAATGAAATGAAATTTGAAATGAAATGAAATTTGAAATGAAATTTGAAATGAAATGAAATTTGAAATGAAATGAAATTTGAAATGAAATGAAATTTGAAATGAAATGAAATTTGAAATGAAATGAAATTTGAAATGAAATGAAATTTGAAATGAAATGAAATTTGAAATGAAATGAAATTTGAAATGAAATGAAATTTGAAATGAAATGAAATTTGAAATGAAATGAAATTTGAAATGAAATGAAATTTGAAATGAAATGAAATGAAATTTATTAGCAAACATTTGAAGTTCACAAATTAGTACAGATTATCTATCCTTGATTGGTAATTCAGATTGAGAAGCATTGTTACCCAAGCTAGGGTTAAACCTGTGTTATGGCGTAACAATATTATATATTAGGTATAAAATATGAAGAATTCAGTTATAATTGTTTTGTTTCTTATGAAATGCAGGTTATCTTTTGACTGCAAAGTATGGATAAATAAATAAATAATTATTGGTGGATAATTCACACACAACACCATATGTTAAATAAATAAAGTAGATATGTTATCGTATATGACTGAAATTAGAGATATCTATATTTCTAATTATAATTTTAATGTGATAATTGTCAGAAATTAAAACATAACAATATATCAAGGTTTACCTACCGTTGACTTACCTACAAGGTTGTTCCTACCGTTGATTCGCTGATTCGGTATTTTGAATGGAATACTTTTATTATATAAAGCTAGCCCATATTTTTGTGTTTTAGAACACATCCGTCAGTTTGTAGTACAATTATTTCACAAAATGGACACATGGTAAACAGGTGACTAGATACAGGCTTAGGCCTAGTTTGAGATTTATTGACAGAAGCTTAATTTATTATGCAACAATAATACCTACTATGTTCATGTCGTACAATCTTATTATTGTGAATTGTAAATTTAAATATAATGAACATTGTTAAACTGTGTGTGTCAATAAAGCATGATTTGATTTGATAATGTAACTACGAAGATATTTTCCTTGTTAAGTATAGTGACACATTTAAAGAACCGTATAGTGACTGATGATGCCATGTGCTCAATTTTATTTGTTTTCTTTCGAACATTACTAATAAATTATGTTCCTTAATTTGAAACACAAATTGTAACGTACATATTATTTAAAATATAGATAGAAATTTAATGATAATGGATTCGGGCTATAACGTACTTATTATATTATGGCTGTCAAACCTGAGCGACCAACAATACCCACATAAGAAAATTAAAAACATCTCAAAATGCCATGGAAAAGTGTATGATGAAAAAAAAGCTATCTGATAAAATAAGAACAACAACTTTAAGAGCAAAATCAAAAATAAAAGATGTTACAATAACTGTTAAAAAGCTTAAATGGAAATTAATACATAATAATTAGAGGAAAAGAAATCGTGGCAGACCACTCAGAAGATGGGTCGATGACATAGAAGCGACAGCAGGTGCTACATGGACCAGAAAAGCTTACGTTTGGGAAGAAGTTGGAAGAAGTTTGAAGGCAGTTGGAGGAGGCCTTTGTCAATAAGTAAACAGACGGTGCGATGGCAATCTAAATTTAAGAATTTTAAATTGTAATAACAATGAAAATTTGTAAGCATTACCTGAATAGAGGCTATTATTATTATTACTATAGAAATAGAACAGAATTACTCGTATAATTTAGTCAAGATATGTGAAATAAACTTAAAATCCTTCCACATGTATACAATTAACAATATATTATTACTAAAGCGCGAGGACTCGCTTCTGCAGGATGGCCGAGCTGTTAGCAATATTAGTAATTTATATAAGTTCTTATTGAAAGAATAGTAAGAATACCGAAATGCACTCTATGGCAACCCTACGATTCCGGGTTTGATTGATATATAGTCTGTGGCTTGATTGTTTTTGGCGGGAAACAATCAAGCTCTTGTTTTTGCTCGAAAAACAGGAAAATAAGTAAAATCATATGCAGCAGCAAGTCTAAGCGAAAGGTTTAAATTAAAAGTACTAGTAAACCGATAAACATCTAAGTAAAAGTGATAATTGTACATCTGTTACTGAATTTAAGGTACTGTAAAGCGTTTTCTTCAATTTTACAAAATATACTACTTCAGCTGCCCGAGGCAGCTGTGAATAAGTTGGTATGACGAAGGATTGATTCCGAAATATAATGCTGTAGACTGATCATAGCTGTTTTATTTATGGACTAATTGTCTTCAATTTAGAATAAATTACGTACTTAACAGTAGATGGAGCTAAGCCGGTGACTGGCATTCCTTTTTGAAATTTTATAAGAGAAAGATGTAACAGTTGCCAATATAAATTCTTACATTTATTTAAATGGTTTATTTTTACTCTGAATTGATAACAAAATAAAAAAAAATGTTTGTCTGCATGTCCGTTATAGAATCGTAAACTATATAAATATGCATGTGATCATGTGATGATTTTATCAAGGTTTTTGTGCATGAGCCTAAGGTTTCCGAGTTGGTACGACCATTTTTTACAACGACAGGTGGCGTAGCAACGCGCTCAGGGTTATTATTTACAGGGTTACAGTAGTATTTAGTACTAGTAGTATTTAGTTAGTAGTACATATTTAAATAATTGATCTGAGCTGGCATAATAGCTTCAATCATGTGAATACCGCTAAATTATTAGTTTTTTTATGTATTGTACGGCACTCTAGTGCCGGGAAGTGTAAGACATGACTATCTTGATAAGAACCTGCCCATGACGGGTTGGGCCCAATGGCTCAAAGGCTAAACTATGCAATTTTCAATGGTGAGGTCGTTGGTTCGAATCCCGCCTCCACTTCTGAGTATTTCTTCTGGGTGTCTTCAAGCCAATCATTTTCGTCAAGGTAAGCAAGCTTCATCGTCGCTTGACATCAGGCGAGATGGTGATCAAGTGTAAACTATAGGTTTAAAAGTGTAAATTATAGATAAACTATGGTTAACAAAAAGTACAAGATTCGCATTTCACTAGCTTTAACAGTGAAAGAAATCAATTTAAAGAAACCGGCGTATTCCAAGAATATTTCAAGGTTATATCCGTCAACGTGGACTGGGTTAGCTTTGGTAGAATATAACCTTAATTCCCTTCTTGCGAGAGAAGGCCCGAGTCCCAACAGTAGGAACATTTAGTGGGGCTTAGGGTTGACATCTCTAAAGTTTGGCGACCAGGACAAGACTCGTGAAAACACCGGATTTTAACCGGACGGAATGCAACCCTAAGTGGGCTGCCTATGTGTTATTCCGGACTATAATAAAATCTGTGCTCTACATTTCAACCCAAATCCGTTCACTCGACCCGACGTGATTTGGCAACATTCATCCAATCTTTGACATTTTTGACGTGATAACGTCTTATAATTCGATGAAGCCGGCTGCACGCCCACAAAACATGACGTCATGTACCGTTACCGCGTTACCGTCGGTCGTTACCTCGCCGCATGTTTGTTACAGTTGTATTAATTATTTCGACCAGTAGTTCAAGCGGGGATGTAGCTCAGTGGTAGAGCCACAGTAAAGAACAGTAAAACATCTTCATACAAACGTGCCGCTCTCGGCTTGAATGTGTGCGTGCGCGCCGCGCGCCGTGTCGGCACGCGATTTCACGCACACGCTAGCATAATATATGGCGCGCTATGGCGGCGACAGTAGGGGCCGTGCAGCGCGACTGTGAGCACGTCCGTAAGTTACATGACCGCTCGCGTTCGTCAACTCTCGCCGGCCACTTACCATAATATTAATAACTAGCGGCCCATTCCGGCTGCGCTCGGATATTGTCATTTAAAGACTATTAAACGAAATAAAACTATCCTATCTCTCAAGTTGGACCAGACTGCTCACGGTGTGCCAATTTTATTTAAAATCGATTAAGTAGTTTAGGAATCCATCGCGGACAAACATCGTGACAGGAGATTTATATATATTAAGATTTATTTTGATGAGGATTAATACCAAGGTACAAATGAAGAGCCTTTTCAAGAGGCGGCATATATAAATTAATATTTTAGAATAAATAAAGTAGCCAAGTGCGAGTTGGACTCGCCCATGAAGGGTTCCGTTCCAGCAAGTAACATAATATACATAGTACACATAGTTCTTGTAGTTCGTTGTAACTTTGATCGAAGTTTTAATAATAATGTATTTATGACGTACTAAAAAAAACTACTCATCAGATCGAGTTCAAACTAACTTTCGTTGGTAGTTTTCATGGTAATGTACATCATATATTTTTTTTAGTTTTTTCATTCTCTTACTTTAGAAGTTAGAGGGGGGGGGGGGACACATTTTACCACTTTGGAAGCGTCTCTCGCGCAAGTTAGTCAGTGTAGACAAACATTATATTAGAAACCTCAACATCATTTGTTAAGACCTAGCGATAGATACCCCAAACGTGTAGGTTTGATGAAAAAAAAATTTTTGAGCTTCAGTTCTCAGTATGGGGGGCACCCCTAATTTTTGTTTTTTTTTTTAACTTTTGTAAAAATCTTAATGCGGTTCACAGAATACATCTACTTACCAAGTTTCAATGGTGTAGTTCTCATAGTTTCGGCAAAAAGTGGCTGTAACATACGGACGGACAGACAGACAGACATACAGACAGACAGACAGACAGACAGACATGACGAATCTATAAGGGTTCCGTTTTTACGTTTTACGGAACCCTAAAAACTGCTTACTGTGACATAACTATAATATTTAGACATATGCTGTCGCGACACTTTTTGTAGATAATAATGAGTTCTGCAAAGTCGTAGTAAATGATTTTGTTCTATCATCAATAGTTTTCGCAGCGCACGCGACGTAAGGAATTTTTCAGGTCATTTTTTTACACCTTATGTTACATTATTGGAGTTTTAGTAAGGATCCCTATTTTAAAAAAAATTATAATATAGCCTATGATACTCGGGAATAATGTAGCTTTCCAAAAGTGAAAGAATTTTTGAAATCGGTCCAGTAGTTTCGGAGCCTATTCATTACAAACAAACAAACAAACAAATCTTTCCTCTTTATAATATTAGTATAGATATAGATTATAACGAGTATCATGACTTCAAAAAGGGGAAAAAGATATTGTGGTGTTTTCGGGTGCCTCAATAACGATTTCGCAAACCCGGATTTATCATTCTTCATGGTTCCTACTGAAACAGAAATGTAAGTACCTACTTATACTTAAATCTTATTAGAAAATGTGGTAGGTATTGTATTATTGTTTATTTCACAGTTTATTTGCTTTAGCGTAGCCGAGTCAACGAGTTTTGTATCTGATTCTGATTCTGACCCGGCACTCGCACGGTGAATCCATGGAATGCTAAGAAGTTCGTCTCTCTAATAAATGTTACGTGAATAAAGGCTTTTTATTTTTACTAAATGTAATAAATTGGTAAATTATTCAATCATAATATGCTTTTTGTTGCATAAATTTAGATCAAGTGCTGCTTGTTCGAAAATAATTACTAAAAGTAAAAGTGACAACCCTGGGGATGAACGCAAGAGTAGGCTAAAAACTCGGCGGGCGGCCTTAGATAACCTACTGTTATGTATTTACTGTGGTAGAGCGTTCGCTTTGCATGTGAAATGCCCCGGGTCCGATCCCCGGCATCTAAAAGCTTTTTTGCATTGTTTTGATTGAAAATGACTAAATTCTACTGATTACTTTTTACATACAAATCTATTAAACAAATGAAATTAAAATTTTCTTTTGAAAAATGCTACCATTCCATCAGTATTTTCTTAAGACGTTGTCACGTTCTATCGTCAGTAAACCGACTTTACAGACAAACATTTTTTTTACATTAGTGGGATCTATCAACTGTCACTATTAAATCCAATCAGGTCACGGCAATTACGTACAGTTTGTCGTCTATAGCCGCTACGAACCTGACCGATCTTATTGTCTTTTACTTCCTCTTTTTCCTCATTCAGGCCTGTAGGTACTATACAGCTGGCATACAGTACTAATACAGTCGTTCGATGAAACCGTTCGTCTAGACTTCTAGACTCTAGACGGGACAATCGTGCGGGGCGTGCGGGGTGAGACGCGGGAAGCGCGCTCTTGCATTGCCTACATTGCAATGTTAGTATTGCAGGAGCGCGGTTCAGGGCTGACGTCTTCCGTATGTTTTAATTTTATTTTGGTGCCACGTTTTTAAAATTGTGACAACCCTACCCGTGTCTAGGTATTATCGGCGTTTCTCCCGATGATCCCGGTAGTATTTCTTTAAACTGTAGTAATATACAGTAACAGTAAGAAGGCTTACATAAAACAATCAGAGGTGTTTGTTATTAGGTCATTATCATAGGATTTGACGGTCAAGAAAACCATCGAGATGAAACTGAAACACTGACACGTTCCAAGTAATACGACTTTTGAAAAGATGTGTCGACCCGCACTTGGCATTGAAGATTTTGAGCGAAGGCCCTAAGCCCAAGGGACGTTGTACATACAAAAGTAAGTTAGCATTAAGAAAGCTCAGACCCAGACTGATTATGGAGTAGGTAACTGTTAATCCCGCATTGAGTTACATAATCCAGAGTCTAGCCATCGATTCTGAGCAGCAAGTACGAGAGATATTTATAAAGTTCTTACGCCAGCCGTTATTTTCTTCGGAGCTCATTCGATTCTATCAAAACAAACAGTTTTAAATGTTTATGTAAAAGTTGAAAACAGTTACTACATCAATGGCTTATAATAGCTCGTACCTACTGAACTAAAATAATGACAGTAAAATGTAATTACGGAAACTTCTATAACTTCAATGATTATCATCGATCACTGTAAAAGACTGATATGCATCTTAATGACTGATCTAGTGGCTGAGTTGGTAGTAAGACTACTAGCGGGGACCTATAAGTTGTGGGTTCGATTTCCACTTAGGACAAATACTTGATTTCAGATATTTGTTAAATGTCGGGGTGTTTCTATGTATCATAAGTATGTATACTCGGATATTTACGATTTTGATTAGGTAGTAGTACGTCACTAAGGGGCCCCTTTTAAACCTACGCCCGAGTCACAAGTCTTGGGGTCTACTCGAGATTTCTCTGTCACACGATAGACCCGGCACCCGCACGGTGAATCCATGGAATGCTAAGAAGTTCGTCTCGTCTCTCGATAAGTCTATTAATATCCACTGACTAGTTCCCATAGTAGGTACCAAAAAAATTTGCTTTTGGGGCTAGATAGCGTTTTGTAAGAAATGTTCAACAATTTTTATTTAAATTTTACAGTCATTTGAAAGTCATTGTAAACGGAAGAAAACACAAAAAAATATAGGATTTAAGCTCAAGAAAAGTAAGGGAAAGAAAAGCGGGATGTTTTAAGGATAAAAAGTGATTTATCGCGATTTCCGGTAAAACTACAAATTATGTAAAAAAAATAACGGCATAGTTGTATTAGCTTTAAATATTAAATGTTTACAAGTTTTCTTGGTTTTATTTGAAAGTTATGTTATTAAATCTAATAATTATTTCTCACAATAAATACATATCATAATATTAGTTAATGATTACTATGAATTACAAATGAGCTTATTTGCTCATTCGTTTTGTTTTTTGCGATTAATTATCTCCTTCTTACTTCAAGTCTGGAACAAAATGAATGAAACGTAAAAAATACTAATTTTCTAGCCTCAAACATTTAATTCGACTAGATTTATCGTTAGTTTCCGGTGGAAAGCTGACGTTAGTAGATGATGTAAATAAAGATGACGCCAAAACACACAGCAGCGTATACCGCCACATTAATTAAACAAGTCGATAAAATGTCTGAACTAAAAGAAGTGTAAAGACAGCTTGTTTGTGAAAAACGATGTTAGCTCTCTCGTTTTTGATGGACAAGTCGCACTGAAGATGTTTATACTTTTGTTACGTAGTCAACAGAAGTCGTGCTGCCCGCCCCCGCATCGGAGCCGGCCTGTTGGGCGGGCGGCAATATCCCGCAGTTCACTTGTTGATATCGCGCCGTAAACTTGCCCTCAAGTGTCAAAAGTTCCGTGATATAAAAATGGCTGTACGTAAAACGTATTTATCTTTATTTTCCGGTTTTTTAATGTCACTAAACCCAACGATGTGTGCCAACTTATCTATTGGGTTGGCCGAATTTTGGATCTAATTATTTTCTATTAGTGCCAGTTTAATTTAGAATATACGACGGTGGCTCTCCTTTCAACTCATGAGATAAGTTGGTGTAAAGATAAACGGGTTATAATCTATCCTGCAAATTAATAATAATATTTTTTATTTAACGACAATATGACCTACGCAAATTAATTTAATATTGGTTGGTAAACTAACTACTAACCGCGTTCGTGATATTAATTATAGTTTTATGCATTCTAATAGTATGATACCTACTTAACTGCCAATTATGATAAAAAATAGGTATAATGTTATCAAGAAAACATCAGTAAAAATTACATTATTTTGTCAAAAAAATACTAATTTATGCGCTGTTTCTTAATTAAAAAACCTTGAATTCATACTTGTTGAAGCGTATCACAATTTTAATTTCGTACTACATTATAAAGTTTATAGTTTATACCCAGGATATAATCATAACATTTCGATACACTGAATTTATTTTTAGCTTTTTGTTCAACTACTGCATTTCATTTTGAATTAATGTGAGCGCTTGCGTATTCCGTATTATTATTATTTTATATCTTGACGTATAAATAATTCAACAATTTACTACAACAAGACTTCTACAATTTACTACAATATTCTATAGGATTGTAATACTGGAAAAATGTATTCTACGTTATTACTGAAGATAAAGTATGCTATTTTAAAAAGCGAAGAATTCATTGCAAAAAAACACTAAAAGATTATTTCCATAATTCAGTATGATACTCTAACTATGTAGTAGGTAACCACTAAACACTAAGTAGTTTCGCTCGCCCTTTCAGAATGTAATCCTTTAAAATTAGTTAATATTAAAGTATCCTAGAGATAATCTACTGTCATTTCCACCTGTGCTATTAAAAATTGTTGTGTGGTCTTCTTTAACATCAAAACACATACAAATTCGACGTAAGACGCACTCGTCTTACACACTCACTCGTATCACAATTTCGACATGGTTAGGTATATGTACGGTTAGCATTGTGGCTTTTGAATGGATTTTAATATGGATTTTTTAATGTTCTTTTTCTTTGCAATTCAACATGCTGAATATGATTTTAGTCAGAATTTTAAATCAGGGTTACTTCATTTTGCCCTTGTTTATTCGCTGGTCCTACCCTATAGTGTCATATATACCTACATAACTGGCTTTTCATAACAAAACAAAAAAACGGGGTAACTCTTCCCAGAAGATATGTTTGCTTCTGTGACCAAACATTTCGTTAAACAAACAACTAGCAACAAGTAGAACTATCATTGCTATAAGTTAAACCTTTTAATGTTACTTGCTAAAATTTAATTTACAATGAAATTATTTTTTATTTTTCAATATACCTACTTAATATTTTTGGGGTTCTAGAAATTGCATTTTCATAATAAATATATAGAACTTATTAATACAATCTCATTGTAACTTGGATACCTAAACCTGCACTATAGAATATTTTTTCAACTGAAAGTGTAAATTATAACCCCTGGCGTTAACGAGGAAGGAAAATATGGTGAGGAAACTGGCATCCAAGAGAGACACCTTTCTTGGATATAGGTTATCCGATAAATAATCCACCCAAGGCTAGGATTGTGGATTAATGCCTTGACCATAATCCTTGTGACAGAAATCCCGCGCATCTACCTACCGCCTTACTAAATCGGCTATCGCTTTGCCAATGCTGTCTCTATCATTTCAAGCGAAAAGAAAAGAGAGAGAAACGTCAAAATGATGACATTTTTCGTTCAGCGGTAGACCCTCCGGTGTCCCAGCTGTGGGAGAACATGAGTGAGCCACTTATGATGATGCTTATCTTTAAAGCTATTAGACTCAATCTAGTGGCAATAAACTGTGAGAAACGAGAAACATCTAGCTTTTAATCTTTTAAATTATGATTGTAAGTAAATTTAACAGGCAAAATGCGATTCTTGACGTCACTAAAAGCGTTTTGATTGCGAGGAGCAGCTGCGTTAGTAAAAACATTTTACATTAGTGAAGAGATCATAAATTACTTTTACTTAAAACATTTCTATTTATCATAAAACCTGTCAATTTTATAGTAGGGTTTGTTGTTGGACATGTCATAAAGGTCATACATTTAAAAAAACACTGTATTTATGTACATAGGTATTTGCAATGACCTTCGCCCAGCTGTAGACCACTTTCGATTTTTTAAATGTTATTTTAATTCATAAATTTACTGGTAACTACTAAATATAATAGGATAAAAATTAGCTTATGTTTTAATCCACGTAATGTAATGAAGTACTTATTTAATTTTATTTCAATCATTTCAGCTGCTATAGAGATACATGGGGTACAAATATACACTTACAAACTCACAAATTTTCGGCTTAATAATATGTGTCAATCAGTGACACAAAGACGCTGGCTGATAGACAATACAATTTGAATAGTTTGGGTCTCTTTGCCTTACCTGTCCAATACCCAAAGATAGAAGTTGATTTCGACTTCCATTATCAGGCAAAGTTAATTAAAAGAAGTGCCTAAAACCCAGAATGGTTTTGTGAACAATTTTGTTTGGTAACTAATAAATGAACAAGAAATTGTTTGTTTGGACAAAAACAAACAAATACTTTGAAATACCGCAAGGTGCTATGACTCGGATTAGTATGAATAATGCTTCCTAGAAATAATCATCAGTTTCATACATAGAAAGTACTTAATATATTTTAAAATATAATATTGTTTTTACTGTTGGTGTTCCAGAAAATATTTTAAATTATTAGAAATAAATTCATTTAGTTGAAGATTAGTGGAGTAACATGAACTTCATCATAGTTTGGACACAGATACTTTATTATTGAGAATATACAAGCATTTCGGAATTTTTTTTTTCTGCCAATTGTAGAATGTTTAGAATAAAATAAATATGTTCCTGTTCTCCAGAACATATCTGCAAATGTATATGTTCTCAATTACAAAGATTACGAATGTGTACGAGAAGCAACTGAAAATGGTTTAGTTACAGTGATATCAGATTTCTGATAATTTTATTCTAAAAACGAGGCATTTCACTGAAATAAGTACTCTTAACACGAAAAGTCAGAGAAAAACTTCCCAATTCATTGATATTTTTAGAGATTAGATTTATATTTATAGATAGATAATTTAGGAAAAAAATTAGATATATATTATTTATATATTTATACATAGATTTTTACTTGGAAATAAAAATACCTATCTGAAATAAGTTTTATATCAATAATAACAAAAACACTGTTTATAACTGAATATTCCTTACGTAGGTATTAAGCTATTAACAAAAGGAGAACATTAAAAAAAACAGACAAACAAAAAAAAAAGAACAGCAATGATTCCTAAAACTTCAAAGAAAAAATGATCATAACAATTAGAGCAAAGTCAAAAACGCATTTATAATCTTGACTAATGCGATTTCTACACAGGCACCGCCTAATTTATCAATGGCCAAACATCCGCTTGATCCCATCCTCTATGACCTCATTTTCATTCTAATCCACGATGCTATAAATATACAGTTTTACAATTCAGAATGTCCCACAATGACTTGCATTGGAATGCAAGCTTGGAATAATAATTGCGTGCGAGTGGTATTTTAGAATGAGTATAATTTCGATTATTTGGATTAGCTGTTTCCTATTTTTTTGTACAAAACTACGTTTTAAGAAAAGTAAGCTGAGCGCCTGATCGTAAGCAATTTCCTATCTCATTGCAGTGCTAACGATGCTTTAATCCTACCGAATTTTTTGCTTGGTATATTCTCGTAGAAGTGACAGTGGTTTTTATTTTCTCGCGTAAATCTTGTACATTACTATTTGGTGGCAGAATAATTTACAAAGGATTACAAGCAGTTTCTTACGAAAAAACTGATACTAACAACAACATTAAACTATATTACAAGTAATGAAGCTGTTATCACTTAAATTCAATTACCCATTATTATTAGATTTAAATTGGCACGATCCCAAGATCAGATGCTGGAAAACATAATTCAATATGACGTACTTATTTGTACCTAGTAAGTAACAGTTGAGATTTTATGTAAGTACCTAACTATTAATGATTATCTAAAATACATTGAACTAAATTACAAAACTACCTATTAAACATAAGCAAAACATATTTGATGAAGATACAAATTTACCCCCTAAAGGTACTAATAGCCAATAGACGAAAGACAACAAAGTAAATTGAATAGGTATACAGTACAACACTCAAACCGTTCCAGCTCATCACCATGGAAATAGTGATATGTTTGTGTTACGATGCTATTTCGGGTGATGCTGGAATCCATCCATTCGCCATAACGACTTGGCACTGGAAGCGAGTGGTTTATGGCTGCCGTTCAAGACTTGCATGCTACTATTTTACAATATTTTCAACGAAATCCGGGACTCTGGTACATTAACGTTTTCAGAGGCGTCAATCGTCTATACGCTCTCTCGCCTATCAATGTTACAGAAACGAATGGTATGACAAACAACTTCTGAGTGTTTAGCTATTTTAAAAACACAAGTTTCGTGTGCACCATTTACACAAACTGCAGACGCAAACACGTTAATGTTTTCCAAATAAATAACGCTAAAGTAAATGTAGGCCAATGTTCTAGAAACAACTGTGAAAATATTAGGCATATTGTTTGGATTAGACTTTATAGACTTCTCAAGGATTTAGAGAAACAGTTTGATTTTGTAACAGGAAAAACGAAAGTTCATAATATGAAACATACACGCCAATATTCAATATCATTTCATTCATGAGAAGACGATGACACGAAACTATTTTAACAGACATAAAATATGAGTAGCAACCGGTCTGCCATATTTCCGGCGATCAAATTTTTGTAGGCGTCAATAATCTTGAAAACTTTCTCAGATAGAAAATTCTGCACCTGGCCGTTTTTAAATCTTGCAAGGAATTTAACGTAATTACATTTTCTTATTTCAGCCCAGGAACAAGGAACAAGAACAGGAAGTTCTGACCTGGATCGGTGCTGTTGTAGGAGAACCCCTTCCTAAGGGAGACTATGAAGATATTCTGAAGGATGGGATCGTTCTCTGCAAACTCATCAACAAACTGGCTCCTGGATCAGTAAAGAAGATACAGGAAAGAGGAACCAACTTCCAACTTATGGAAAATATCCAAAGGTAATTTGACTAATTACACCTCGATCTCTAGCCGCTGAAATTTTTTTGAGACTGACTGAGAAAAAATCATCACCTAAAGTCATTTCAGAGGTATTATGGGTAAAAACAAGAAACCAAGTTAAAATTGAGTCGGATCGATGATCCAATATCTAATACTCAATAATGTCTTGTTAAAAACTATGAAAAATATAAAGGTTTTTAACTTTTATTTTTGCAGGTTCCAAGCCGCTATCAAGAAATACGGTGTTCCTGAAGAAGAAATTTTCCAGACAGCTGATCTCTTCGAGAGGCGTAACATTCCCCAAGTCACTTTGTGCTTATACTCGCTAGGCAGAATTGTAAGTAGCTATCTATTACTTCATTTGGATGTTTACCACAAAAACAACTAAACAATGTTATAGAAACTATGTTTAAAATAGGAAGTATAATTTTTATACTTCCTATTTTCGAGACGTAAAATCGTAATTATTCGTGCAGTAAATTTGTTTAATTCCGGCAGCAATACCTTTACTAAGTAGTTGAATTTTAAGCCGTACCTAGGTACTTTGTTAATTTTTAATGTAATTAGTTTTACCTTTCAGGATGTAATCGATCAATACTTAACATTTTATTTTTCAAACTTACATGTCAAATTCGTACTTTACTAAATACAAAGTAACACTATACAGAACTTGTTGTATGTAGCTCCTCTAATTCTGCTTCAAAGTTTTATTTAGACGCTCCTAATTTATTATCTTTATTTCAGACCCAAAAGCACCCAGAATGGACAGGACCTCAACTCGGCCCCAAAATGGCGGACAAGAACGAGCGCACCTTCACAGAGGAACAGCTTAGGGCCCATAACGCCGAGCTCAACCTTCAAATGGGCTTCAATAAAGGTGCTTCACAATCAGGTCATGGCGGTTTTGGAAACACCCGTCATATGTAAATTAAAAATAATGTCAACATACAAACGCAACTTTCCTACTTGCTTTTGAGACTAATGCCCAAATTAAAATCGGACCCAACCAGTATTTTCTTCTAAATCTAACGTAATTCGTTCTTGAATTTTGATGTGATTAATTAAATTTGAGTTTTCCTGATTTGAATCACAAATATCTCCGGTTTGACTTGTCTTGTAACTTCTTACGAATTTTCTTGATCATACGTGCTGTTATGCAACTTCAAAGATGTGTGATAGGTCTCTATTTATTAAACTCTAGTATTATCTAACAAAACGCTATTTTTGTTAAGTCTTTTTACGAACATATTCTTAATTTAGATTGTAAATACCTTTAACACTATTTTAATAAACTTTGTTCTAAGGTTATTTTGTTTTATTGTCAAACAAACTATTTAAGAACTTATCACGCCTACATTTTCCGCATCAACCCATGCAATACATTTACGGATAGGATAGGCACTAGAAAATTAAGATACAATATTTAATCTGTTCAAATTACAGTTTTAAAATTTCAATAAAGTTACTCTGCAGTGACCCAAATTGAGTCTGACACAATCCTTTACTTTGTGTGTCATCACAAACAGGTACGTCAGTTTTCCCATCAATATTTATTTTGACTTACCTACCTAACTTAAAAAGTTTGGGAATAAAAACCATATTTCCGACGACTGAGACTATTCTCTGCAATGAAATTGTAATGTAGATGCAGAGTACCTACATGATTGGTATAGCAGATGTTCTCACTTCTGAATCAATTCATAGTCTTCATTATCAAGATGTGGACACTGATTTACAACGTATATTTTGGTAGGCTCAGTTAGTGACTGCGTCTCAAACTGCGTGTGAAACGAATCGGTATTACCTATAATAATTACTCTTCATAACTTATATTTCATTTACAGGACATATGACACGTGCACGATTTTGGCTAAGATCATGGTATTTCTTAACCAGAACTCTTTGATTTTTAATGCATATTGTAAATCCTTGTATATTGTTTCGAAATAGTTGTATTAATTTTGGGAAAGAAATATGCTGCTTGTGGTTAAGGTCTTTAGAAAAATACACCATATTTTATCAAGGTCTGAACAGTAATTGTTTTGTTATTAACAAAGTACGTAATAAACAAACAAAAAAATATAAAAACACCTTTTCGAGCGCTCGATGCAGGAGACCAAAATGCAGGCGTTTGTTTGATTCATTGTATTGGCATTGTCATTCAGTATGGTACTACACGGTACACAGCATGCTAGGCACGCTTCCAACTGTTAGTGGGCTGTATCACCTTAATCTTAATCTTTACACCTTCATCAGTCTATGGATCATTTAAACGGGCTTAGGATAAGTAAGTACCTAGTTAATTAGGTATGTAGTATAGAGTAGTTCTCATTGTCATTTAGTTTTGTTAATTAATACTCTGCCTTTAAAAACATCTAAAAAAAAAACAGTTTGATTCTAAATAAATGAATGCTATAGATAGGCAAAGAATATAACAATGATGTAAAATTTTCAGAACATCTACACACAACTAACTAAAGATTGAAAAGATAAGCACGAAATAATTAAGCACGAATGCGATTAAAGCAAGGTATCTATTTAAGCACTTTAGATTCGCAAACAATTAACGCCAGTTGTAGCATTACCTATTTTTTAAATAACACAATAGATTTCAGGCACCAATAAGTTTTAGGAACAAAATAATATTTTGTTCCGAGTAAGGACACCCAGTATTATAGAAAGGTATTTTGAGCAACTACAGGTAACTGTCGATTGTTCGGCACAGTGGAATATCAAGTTTTTTGAGTTTAACCCCATTAAATGTCAGCGACATAACAACCATAATATTGTCCTGGGCGTTATTATTACGATTATGTTATTTTTATTAATATTGTTTTCCAAATTTGTGTTTAAATCGTTATCGTCATCATCATCATCATGTTGATGTTAATGAGAGTCCTCCTAATATTTATAATTTTTTGTCAATTGCACTTGGATCAATCTAACTCATTGCGAGAATTTTCCATAATCCCAGAATTACCTCTGTTTTTGTAATAAACAAAGTTATTTTAGGGCCCCGAGTGAGTTCGGTAAAACAGAATGATCTCGCAATGTCTCTTCGCAATATAATTTACGACTTAGCGGCGGCGTTCTAGGTTATTTTAACTCAAAGACATAGGGAGGTCGTTCAACCTATTCATTCTTAAAATTCTGAGTGTTATTACACTTTGAATTCTTTGAATCTTTGTCTGTTTGAATACCAGTGGTTCTGTTGTTATTTGTGTTTATTTCCACTCTTTGAATATCTGTGGTTTCTTTATTCATTTGTATCGTAGTTGGTCAGATGTTAACCTAATTCGGAGTAAGATATTTTATGTTGGCAACAGTACCTAGTTGTGGTTTGTTTGGCATTGGATTTAATGTTAGTGTTTGCTCAACGCCTTGTATATTGCCTAGGTGTAGTAGTTGTAATGGATGTTTATGATGCTTACAAATAATGTCCACGCACTAATACCATAGTACACCTACAACACAGTCTGATGACGTAAAAAAAATAATGCTGAAGTAACAATGCTACATACAATGTCAGATTACTTTTTTTTAACGGTCAGAGCCTTTATTAACAAAACTAAAATACAATGAGAACTACACTCATGCGCGGCTCCAGTAGGTCTACCGCCTAACGCTCTTGCTTTCGGTCATGCTTTGATTTGTGACGTCATCGGCCAATTTGGTACCGCCGATGAAAGCCGAACACTACAAATGCTTTCCGTATGATGGAAAGCATTAGTCAATCAGAAGAATGAACGAAACTCATACATTTCCACTAAAATAGCGACCGCCTAATGTTTTAGCTGCTTTCAAGCAAAGCATTAGCGGCTTTCAAGTCATGTCATGAAAGCATCGCCAAATTAGGTGTTGTTTTGGAATTCTAGTAGTGTAATTCTCAAATATTTTCGTTAGATACTGCCTTGTAAAGATCAAAAATAGCACGGTGAACATGTACTATTGCGGGGTCACCAATTACATAACAAGATTCGTCGAAAGAAATAGTGATTTTACTAAAAATAAGTGTGTCACTGAATTTTACAATTTTACTATGGGGAAGACCACTTTCGAGGGCGTAATTCCCTCTTGCATCTTTCCTGAAAGACGATACATCAAACCTGAGATAAAGGTAACAAGCAACTTATAAATAACTAGAAACCCTTTTTGTCTTGATAGTAAGTAATACTTACCTAGCTTTATTTATTATCATTTGTGATTACTTACATTCACTAATTGTTACAGAAACTGGCTGCATTAAATACCTACCTAGTATTCAAAGAAGTCTAAGAATGATTTTCATATACTTACCTAGTACCTCATTGATGTGAGTACAGTGATATTGCAAGGTTGACAGATGCACATATAAAAGAAAAAAATATTCCAGAAACGGAATGTTCCTCTTGTTTGATGGTAAGCAAAAAAAATCTTTGAACATGTTGGGTCCCTCATGTTCACCTTAACTGGTAGCTTGGAATGAGTACCAAGGAAAATGTGATGAAATCTTAAAAGAAGGGTAAATTAATAAGTCATTATTTTAAACATTCAAAACTGCTTGAGATCAATATTACTGCGTTATCAACAAACAGCAGTACATTAAGGCACTAATATTATGAAGCTATTGAATATAAAATAGCAGAATGTGGTTTAAAATAGGTAATAACTAGCAACTATTCAATTCCATAAATATATACCTACATAGGTAATTTATGAACCAGTCTCCTAATATTGTAAATGTGAAAGATTGTTTGTTGCTTAATAACTTTGATTTGTCTGAATGGGTCAGATTGAAGTATATATAATATGTACTTTTCATAAAAGCAAAATAATTGGATGGAACTGTGCCATAGCCATAGGGTGCTGCTATTCATGTGATGAAATATTAATATCTTATATCAATATAATTAGATTTTGTTTTTGTTTTAGGAGTCAAGACTGCTGGCTGCTCCCGTAGCTTACAAGAAAACAAGTTGTCTCACAAGCAAGACATTGGGTCATCAAACCCATTCAACTGTTAGCAAATGATTGATAATAAATACACCCTTTATACAATATAATACATTTCTAAGTGTTATGATTCCATAATCTGCCTGAGGAAATAGAAAACCTTTGTCTAAATCATTCTACGACCAAAGATATTGGTGGACAATTCACACACAACTTCACCATCTGACCCCAAACTAAGCAAAGCTATAATTTTAAATACATACTTATTATACATATAAACACCCAGACCCAGTGCAAACATTTGAATTCATCACACAAATATTTGCACTGGGTGGGGATCGAACCCACAACCCTCGGCTTCGCAGGCAGAGCTACTACCAACTAAGCCACGAGGGCAGTCAAAAAAAAGAGCAAACATCATATTCGGTTTGAACAGCTAGTAGGATAGTATGGCTGCTGGTGTCTTAGTTGGTAGCACAGACTAAGTAGAGAGGTACGTTGGTAGTAAGTCTGCCATGTGAAGCTGTGGGTTGTGGGTTCTAGGTTCTATCCTCACACAGTACAAATATTTGTACTGTGGTTGGGTGTTCTCTATGTATAATAAGTATGCATTTTTTAAATATATACTTATATATTATTTTATATAATATGATTATGTCAGCTATCTGGCACCCATAATACAAGCTTTGCTAAGTTTGAGGCTAGATGGTGTTGTTTGTGAAATGTTCACCACCAATATTAACAACTAATAGAAAATCTTCCTGTTCAATAGTTGTATGGTTGCTTGCCATCAGGCATTATCTCATCTCTCTTCTACTCCATATATCTACACAGATTAAACTAATCTGTGTATATTCATAAATCATTACATTGGTGTACTACAATAAAATTCTCATTTAGGATACAGAAAATTTATTAAAACAATAATATTTGTTATTCTTGTTGGTACATCTGATATAAATATTATATCAGCTATCTGGGGCTAGATGGTGTTGTGTGTGAGATGTCCACCACCAATATTAATAACTGTAATAGAAAACCTTGTTACATCTCAATCTCAAGGTGTCGACGGTTAAGTATGGTTAGGACTTTTTGTAGAGACGGCTGGGACAAAACCACTTCTGAGTAAAGTATAGTGCTAGGCAGTTATTTAGACTCTTCCTGTTCAATAGTTGTATGGTTGCTTACCACCAGGCATTATCTCACTCTTCTCCATGAATGTACACAGATAAATCAATCTGTGTAGATTCATGGATCATTAAGAAATCATAACATTGGTATTCTACAGTAAAATTCTCATTAAGGATACAAAAAAAATAATTAAAACACAATATTGATTGTTATTGTTGTTGATGCAACAGATAAATTTAATTTTCAGTACTTTGACAATCACACTTAACATATTTGTTTTAATAAATCAGCGACATCACTTCAGGAAGGTGTTCTGGGAGTCGAGATGGTTTCAGAGAATATATCGGCCACCACAAACCATAACGCATAACAATAGATATATCTGAAACAAAGAACTTTTATTTTTAACATGTAACTTATTGATCTAGTGGTAACACTTTGCCAAGTCTGTGTCCCGGTTTGAAAGGCAATGTTTTCAGAAAAATTACAGGGCTTAGAGATATAACAACTTAGATATCTGGGTGATGAGCGCAGTGCTAGGTAATGATTTGGACTCTTCATGTTCCAATAGCTGCGTGTCCCTGTGATTTTATGTGGCAGGCAGGTTGCTTACCATCAAGCACATAAAAGTCTGCCTGGGGAATCAACACCTTTGCCTGTTATTCTACCACCACGCAGTAATGTGCGAACAGAATCAGGACTACTTCATTACTTACAAGTTTATTATGTATCACTTTGGGAGGGTGAAGTTTGCACAGAAATCACAGGGCCTAGAGATAATCATCTAATAGGTATCTCTGGGTGACAAGTGCAGTGTTAGGTAATGATTTGGACTCTAGTTCCAATAGGTTTGTGACACTGTGCTGTTGTGGGCAGGTGTGTTGCTTACCAAGGGGAACATCTACCTATCACTTCTAAAGACACCAGTTCAGAGCCGCCGCCTCGACAAACATTATGTCTATACTAATATTGGCAGCATAACATGGACAGCTCAATACATGCTACTGCTGGGACTCTGGAAAAATTATGACAAACTTACGTATAGGTACATCACCACTAAGAATAATACTCAGAGATGTAAGCGGGATTCGAACCCACAACCTCACGAAATGTGAAAACAAGCTTAACAACGATTGACACTATTAAAATTTACCTATTATCATTACATACCTCATGAAATACAGTGTACAAATACTTGTTTTTGTCATCGCCGAAGTCGTTTTTATAGGGAATCGCTAGCTAGATTCCTGAAGCAAGACTTTACGAACTGCATGACTTTAAAAAGTAAATATCACAATAACAATTAATATATTAGATATTTATATTATGTTATAATTGTTTATCATAAATCTAAATTGTAAATGTTTACCTCAGATGGAGGTTATGAAAAGTATACACAAAAACAATGTTGCCAGCCAAATATATCTAAACAATGCTAGGCTTACGTAGGTATTTTTTTTACTACAATTAACTTTGGCGAAGAATAGGTAACTTGTGACACTTTCTTGCGATGAAAACTTCTATTTTTAAATGTTTTCACTGAGTTTGAAAAGAAAAACGACGATTTTCTATTAATTACGGATATTTGAAATTTATGTAGATTTTTAGAAATAAACCCTAGGAAGAAATTTAAAAATACGGTGGGAACACTTAGAGTAATTGACAAATATTGCGTTCCGTTTTTTGTTTTTTTCCTATCTTCGGTTCATCGTAATGCTAATAATGCACTTCTATATTGACCTAAATAAATGGAAATAAAACAGATTTATAGCAAATCTAGTAATTCGAAGTATCAACCGATGCTTTTTGACGTTTTAACTGTTGAATAAACTCATAAAATATTTTCGCATTGTCTAGTTTGACGAAACCGATTACGTGGTCTCGAAACGTAATAACGAATGCCTTACTTCAATTGTTTTTAATCTGCGAAGACACGATAGATTTTTGAAAGCAACATTAGTTAGGCGATCGCTGTTAGATGAAAGCATTACATTACAAATGCAATGAAGACATCTCACGCTTTCCGAAAGCTTTAGAGTTAGGCGGTAGACCTACAGGGGGGGGGTCACGGGGGACATGACCCCCCCAAAATCATATACCAGGTCACTTAGAAAGTTTTGCAAAAAAAAGTGTCTATGTATAAGACACTTGTAATTATTTTGAAAACTTCGATTATTTTAGCGGGTGCCCAAGATACAGGCGTAGCCTAGTTTGGGGCCCACCGGACAAACTACCGAGCTACAATAGGATTAAAAATGTATAGAATGTGCTTTAACTTAAGGATAACAAGAAATGTAACTTTGTGTTTTGGTGAATAAATGACTTAAGTATCTTATCTTATTTAAAAGTAAAAATACAACTGTTCGATTTTCAAATTTCCCTCCGCATTTCTTTGAGAGCCAATATATTTTTTTTGTTTTATTAAAAAATGGATCTGCGTCGAGAACATTTTCGTGCTATGATTTTTTACGATTTCAAATGTGGCTTAAAACCTGACGAGTCATTTGATCGACTTCGAATTGGTTTTATGGACGAAGGACCTTCAAAAGCAACCATCTACCGCTGGTATAGCGACTTCAAACGCGGTCGTTTTACTTTGGGGGATGAACAAAAGAGTGGTCGTCCTACGACGGCTGTCACCGAAGAAAGTGTGCTGGCAGTAAAAAAATTAATTCAAGAAAACAGACACATTAATTATGAAGAGATTCAGCATACTCTGCAGATTGGTTCAGGAAGTGTTTACAAGATTTTGCATGAGCACCTTCGCGTAAGGAGGATAGTTTCCCGCTGGGTGCCGCACAACCTCACCTAAGCTCAGAAGCAGGCCCGTGTGGATTGGTGCCGTAATATGATACAAAAATTGGATGCAGGCTCGTCACGGCGCGTTTACGACATTGTGACAGGTGACGAATCCTGGATTTATCAATACGATCCAGAAACAAAGCAGTCGACAGTTTGGCTGTTTCAAAATGAACCAACACCTACGAAAGTGAAGCGATCGACGAGCGCAAGGAAAATTTTGATCGCTAGTTTCTTCACTTTGACGGGGTACCTAATTTGAATTCCACTTCGAGACCAAAGCAGTATCAACGCCGAATGGTCCAGCATAAAATGCTTGCCAGAAGTTTTTTCTGCAATGAGAAACAAGCGACCGAACACCGGGCTCCGCGGGATCCTTCTTCACCACGACAACGCGCCCGCGCACTCGGCGATCAAAACGAGGGACTTCCTGGCCTCCACACCGGTCAGAGTCTTGGGGCACCCTCCTTACAGTCCTGATTTGGCTCTGTGTGATTTTTTTTTATTCCCTAAAATTAAAAATCAGCTCAAAGGGGTACAGTTTTCATCGCCGGTAGACGCGCTAACAGCGTTTGAGAAGGCCGTGAAAGAGGTGTCTGCGGAGGACTGGAAAAAATGTTTTGAAAATTGGTTCAGACGCATGAAACTTTGTATAGAGGCTGGTAGAGAGTTCTTTGAAAAGATTTAGTAAACATTTTTTTTTCAAACTAGTCAGTTTTTTAGTTTCTCAAAACTTTCAGAGTGTCCCATGTACATTAGATTAAAAATCTAAAAAAAAAAACAAAATGTCTATTAGTACATAAACTATTTTTAAACGCGGGAAAACAACTGGAGCGTCAACTACGCGGGTAAAATCGTGGGGCGCTACTAGTAAAGTCTTTTTTACTCGATTTATTGTATTTCTACTCGTAACCGCCCCCCCCCCCCCCCCAAATCTAAGGCTGCGTACTGGTGACCCCCCCCAAAATTCGAGGCTGGGACCGCGCCTGACTACACTACGCTACATACCTAACTATCTACTTACACTAAGTACGCCTGAATTATCCATAGATTACTTTAGGTGCTGCACAAACAAATTTAATTTTTATTTACCGACAACGAACATTTTTTGATGGTCAATGTGAATTTTTGAGTACAAACCCAAAAAATATTTACGAGCAAACGTGTGCAGGGAGCAGGGAGTGGATGACTGTTTACTGGTTCTTTAAAATACACATTTTCATTGGTAGCTTTTATCTGACATAGGTCACATAGGGACCAAAAAGTATCTATGTTTGTGCCTTTAACTTAGAGAACACATTAGCGACTACTGCCTAGAGTTTTCTATTTCATACGTTCGTTTCCTTCTCCAATATCAAGACAATATTGTTTATACATAGGTGGATACATTTTAGAAGCTATCAATTTGTAGTGTGTAGAAATGGTATCAGTGTCCTTCGACTTGAAAAACTTTGACTTTGTTGGTGAATTGTGGGCATCCGCCTCGCAGTTTCTCTTCTCATAACTTTCCTGCGATAAAAATTAGCGTAACTGCTATGTTCAGTCTATGATCTAGTTTCAAATTTCAACCCGTTCTGTCGTGATTGAGCAACAACCATTCAAATTTCTACATTAACCTAGGTATAAACATTACAAGTAGGATTTCAATGTTCAATTAGATTACAGAATTTGAAAACATGTTATGGTGTGTTTCTTTTCTATTCATCGAGTATAAATATGAGACCAAGTCCTTATATCGGTTCTAGGACAGCACATAGGCTCAATATTACGTGGGTATTATCAGATTTCACCATTATGTACATTGTCCATTACGGCTGTTCCAGAACATGCCATTCCATCATACGGCGTGGGTAATTTACTATTTACGTTGAACCTCAGCCAAAAGCTGAGATGGATTCATCGTCAGTGCGTAGGACCTTGACATTACCGGGTTATATTTATACACTAATTAGTTGTAATTACGAGGTACTACCATCTAAATAACACTTACAAGGTTGAAGGGAACCTTGTCAGTTTATTTCTGGAAATAAAAGCTTTGTGGAAAATAATCTGGAGCGTGACTAACAAGGCTAAATTTTTGGCTAGAAAATTTTTACTGTTTAAAATTTATGCAAATTGTTTTGGATTTTCAATGAGTTTTTGTGAGTGAAAAATGATACAGATTTTGCCGTCAAAACTGGGTTATGGCTTAGGTAATAATTTTAATAAAATTAATCCTACCAATATTACAAATGCAAAAGCTTGGGTGTTTGTTGCTCAATCACGTCGCAACGCAACGGCTCAACGGATTACGTTGAAATTCTGAACATAGGTAAGTAGATTAGTCTGGACTGGCACATGGGCTATTTTTTAGTACGGAGAAAAAATGGGAATGGTGAGCACGCCTACTGGGAATATATAATATAATGCCATGATGGATAAATAAAAAAAAACGGTGAAGGAAAACATCTCGAGGAAACCTACATGTAAATACCTAGAATTTTTCGAGGTCATATGTCATCCATCAGCCCGTACCGGGCCAGCGTGGTGGATTTTGGCCTTGACTTTCTCCTTGCGAGAGAAGACCCCGAGTCCCAGCTATGGGAACATTTAGTGGGCTGCTTATGATGGATGGTTGCGAGAATATCTGATTTCACAATCGTGAGTCGTAGGTGCGAAACCCACCTTGACCACTACTTTTTCAAAGTCTACAGTGAAGGAAAACATAATGAGGACATTGTCATATATCAAGTATAAGTATATATATAAGATAACATTTAAAATATTCGATAACATTTCAAAACTGGTTTTAAAAATAGAAATTTCCAAATCACGTCAGGTGTCTTCGAAAAATTGCAGAACATACAAAATAACGTTTCCTACGACGGATCTCAATTCGTTGTAATTACGACGTAGGTACTACTTAATAATATATATCTAATGAAATCGGTAAAACTACATTAAATCATGTAGGTACGAGTATACTATTACTGTAGAGTGTAGATTAAGTGCACAGAACACTGAATATTGAGGTCACAGAACGTATTTAGTGAAGCTACATATTAAGTACTCCTATCGTACAACAATTCCTTTTAAGGTAGGCTAAATTTAGGCTCAAATAGGAGGTAAATGCACGGATTAGAAGGTGCAAAATGTGTTGGGTCAAAGTCATTCAGTTAGCTATAGCAACATTATAATATTCAATGCGTGGCTACTGGGGGTCTACTGCCGAATGAAAAATGTCATCGCTTTGATGTTTCTCTCTCTTTTCTTTTCGCTTGAAATGATAGAGACAGCATTAGCAAAGCGATAGCCGATTTAGTTAGGCGGTAGAAGCGCTAATCTGAATAAATAAGAACATTCCGAATTGACTGAATTAACAAAGAAAATTGGAACATTCATTTTTTCATTCATTTTTTTTACGATAAAACAAAGACCGACTTCAGTTTAAAATTAAGTTCACTACTACGTCGCATCGTCTAAATAAATGAAAGCAAATTGTAGTCTTTTGTTCATATTTCCAAAACCACCACACTAATGTCATTACAATTAATATGGGACCACCTCTGAACTATGATCTACTCGATCTATTTGATCTAAATAATAAAGTAGCCAAGTGCGAGTTGGACTCGCCCATGAAGGGTTCCGTTCCAGCAAGTAACATAATATACATAGCACGCATAGTTCTTGTAGTTCGTTGTAACTTTGATCGAAGTTTTAATAATAGTGTATTTATGACGTACTAAAAAAAAACTACTCATCAGATCGAGTTCAAACTAATTTTCGTTGGTAGTTTTCATGGTAATGTACATCATATATTTTTTTTAGTTTTTTCATTCTCTTACTTTAGAAGTTAGAGGGGGGGGACACACATTTTACCACTTTGGAAGCGTCTCTTGCGCAAGTTATTCAGTCTAGACAAAAATTATCTTAGAAACCTCAACATCATTTTTTAAGACCTATCGATAGACACCCCACACGTGTAGGTTTGATGAAAAAAAAATTTTTGAGCTTCAGTTCTCAGTATGGGGGGCACCCCTAATTTTTGTTTTTTTTAAAAACTTTTGTAAAAATCTTAATGCGGTTCATAGAATACATCTACTTACCAAGTTACAACAGTGTAGTTCTCATAGTTTCGGCAAAAAGTGGCTGTGACATACGGACGGACAGACAGACAGACAGACAGACAGACAGACAGACAGACATGACGAATCTATAAGGGTTCCGTTTTTACGTTTTACGGAACCCTAAAAAAGTAACCATCAAAATTCATTCACAATAATTAGCGGCGCTTTAGCGTAACAAACATACAAATAAAAAAACATACAACCGAATTGAAAACCTCCTTCTTTTTTGAAGTCAGTTAAACCCTTTCCGTGCGCTTGGTCTACGCGACGCGTGAAGAAAATTTTGGCGTTTTTTTGTCTCAACGTATAGGCGTACCACGAAATAATGGCACTTGAATGACATTGTCAGGAGAGCGTGGGCATCGGAAAATCGGGCAAAGGCCATCGATATAAATAAAAAGATGTGCCCTGAGCGCCCTTAAATTGTTCACAAACTGCGTCTCTGTGTGTAACGTGAGTGGTTCAAAACTACCAATCTGCTTGACCCGTAGAATCGCTTGCTGCGAGGTATGTTGCGGTTCTACTTACTATGGTTGTTGATAACGAATAGTGATAGGTATAAACGTTCGGCGTTCACTGCTTCCTACAACCGACTAAAACGGAAAGAGTGAGCTCACTCTTCCCATCGATAACACAATTCCGTGCGCCTGAAGGTTGGGAGGGTACATCCAATGATTTAGATAGATGGTATCGGCAACCCTTGTTAGCTTGACGACGACGACGTTAGTTCCAATTTTGGCCACGTGCTATTATTTCCATGTAAAGGAATATAAGCATTGTCATTTAGCACCCGATTATATTTCTTGACTTGAGTTAGAACTCAAATACATTTTATATAGTCCGGAATAACACATTTCGAAAGAAACCAAAGTTTCTAAGGGAATCATTTTCTAAACTCTACGTGGACTTGTCCCGGGTAGAGGTAATTAAATTGAGAATGGGTTACAAAGAATGTATACACCGTTGAGTTAGTTGTCTTTTGGAAGTACTTAATGTTTTTTATTCTAAACTTAGAGCATCTTAATGTACTCTAAGAATCGATTATAATGTAAGTACCTAATATCCTTCTAATTATATGAAAATGAAAATTTCGACATTTGTTGCTCAAACGTGTCGGAACGTTTGAACGGATCGAATTAAAAGAACAATGTCAGACTTTCATAATTTAAAATAGTTGAGACGAAATGGTAGCGTCTATACATCAAAAATAGCTTAAAATATTAAACGTCAGACCCTGAGTAAAGAAAGATTTTTGTCTTCAAAAGGCCTAGAAAAAAATATATTTAAGTTGAAACTTTTTTAATATCGAATACAACCGATACCAAAATCGCAGGACTGAGTATTATGGACTGGCATTGACTTGCTGGTGACAAAATATATATTTTTAATTTATTTTAGGCTTTGGATACTAGTTCTTCAGCCGCAGTGACAGGAGAATTTATTATGTTGCCATAACATTAAAATAGAATTAATACTAACAGTTTCAACATTAAGATTATTAATACTGTGGAAAGATGTTTCAATCAAACTATCTTCTATTTTTCAAAACTACTGATGTTTTATCTACTAATGATAACCAATTCTAAATAAAGTATATTTTTACCTTCATTATTATTTTACAATAACTTCCAAAATGGTACGATTATAGTAAATGGTCATATTTAAACTGTGTGCAAAGTTATTTTAATCATTTGAAATCCCAATATATTGTAATATTTTTTGAGGCTTCCTTTTGAGATTTTCCACATATATTTATGTGAAAAATCTTAGAAAAAACAATAAAATAATTTCGTGTAAACGTTATTTCTAGACGCTACCATGAAGCTAACTATTATTTTGCCATTGTTCTTTAAAACACAGTTAGATTATTATAGGAATGCAAGTAGGCTACTATTTATCGCGGGTAAATTAAGGGAATAGGTAAACGTAGCGTAAAACTGAAACTCGATGGAGTGACGATACGTAAGGCAGCAGGCTTGTAGCTGGAGAAGAAAAGCTGAGGATAGCGCTGAATGGCGTATCATGGGAGAGTCCTATGTCCAGCAGTGGAATATAGGGTAGGTGGGTAGGCTGATGATGACGAAATTTCGGGAACAGAAACGTAAGTAAGACCGTGGGGCGTTGCTAGTAAATTATACATTCAATATAGGCAAGGAGAACAAAGCAACATTACCACAGAATGGGACACAGTGTCTACCAAATGTGGGTGGATTTAGTAAATACATTGGGCAAGCCTAAGCAGGTAGGTACGATGTGGCCCGATAAACTTAGTATCAAGAGGAACCGAGCCGTGGCGCAAGCTTTGTGAAAGCTGCCTACTCAGAAACGTTTTAAACTGGTCTCGTTTTTAACGAAACTGCTAGATAGTCCAGAGTTGTTATTCAGTTTGTATTTCGTTGGCGTCTAAAAACAATAGTACAAATTAATTACTTGATCGTTTTTAAATTATACAAAAATATTCGATTTATCAGCAAATTCAGTTAGTTCTAAAAAGCATCAGTAGGTACTTAGAATTAAGGTAGGTAATTTGATATTACCTTACAGGATTTTTTGGAACACTTCGCGAAAAAAAAATTCTGAAATAATTATAATACAACCAAAGCCATAGTACCTTCAGTGTAATTTCTGAACATACTTTGTGTTTAAATTGTTTGCTAATTAAAATACTGTAAGTAGGTATTGAAATAAAATGGGTTTAGTTGGTATGAAAACAAAATTAATTTAAAATCCCAATGTAACTCATGGACCTTGAATAAATGTTCCAAGTGCTACGGTTAACGTTTATAATGGTGCTGTAATAATGTTGATGAGAATTTACACGCTCACTTTCACAGTAGCGCCCAAACATTCCACAGACATGGCGAGATGCCGTGTGACAAAATACACGACGCAATATGCAGTCGTACGATGTATTGGGACATTTAATAAGCCAAGACCTAAAAGGAATACTCAAATACAATGTCAATTTTCTAGGCTAAGTGGACTTACCTTAAGCTCAATCTTGTCAGTTTGAGGACGTTCGGCGTCGTAAACGTCGAATATTTATCAATACTTCTATACTAATGTAGTTAATATTATAAAGCTAAAGATTTCGTTTGGTTGAACGCGCTAAACGCAGGAGCTACTGGTGCGATTTCACTATAGGGTACCGGACTGGGTCAAAAATACACCACCTTAATTAGTCCGTCAGCTAGATCATGGAAAAATATTGGACACGTGTTTTTTCATAATATTAAAAATAGTCAAAGATATAGACCATCAAACTTCGAGAGTGGGGGGTCGCGACGTCACACGTGAGTAAAAATCGTACTCACAAGTGACGTCACACGAAACTTCGAAGCGCTGTATCTTCGTATTTTTTTGTTTGTGAAACAAAAAAAATACGTGTACAATATTTTTTGGCAATCTAACTAACGGGCTACTTAGTTTTTTTGAGGATTGTACCCTATTCTTTTACCGTTGGATATGTAAGTGATCTCTGAGTGCTACAGACTATAAAATATATTTATGTACCACGGGGTCCACGGTCGCAGTCGGGGCGGATCGCTAATATATAAGACCTGGACGTCTACTCTCTTTCTACGGAAACGTAATTTCGAAATAAACTCGTGACTTTCCAACTCCGATTCTACTTCGATCCGTCGTTTTTTGCGTTTAAATGTTCTAAGGCTACTCTAATTAGTAGGTAAGCTTAGAACATTTAAACGTCAAACAATGTCCTATCGGACGAAACGAAGTAGAACGGGAGTAGAAAAGTCGCGAGTTTTTTTTCGAAATTACGTTTTCGTAGAAAGAGAGTAGACGTCCTGAAGCAAACACGTTGTACCTACCTCTTTTTACGAAAATTACGAGGTATTTTAATTCAACCATATATCTTTTTGTTATCAAATACAAGTACTGGAGTAAGTGGAGTACATAATTATGTATACTCAGATACTTTCTATGGCGATAATGAGCGTCTTTAGGAACTCACATGTATGTAAAAATTGGAGGTTTAACAAACCGTTTTAGGGTATCTATGGATTTTCTTTCAATTTGATAAAAAATGAAATTATATACAGTAATTACAAATTTACTTTACTGCAAAGTTTGAAGACTTCTCGGGTCGCGGTAGGTATAGCGCATATTTTTGGTATAAAGTAACTGTAAGCGATGCAGTTTAACCTTTAATTATGTTGTAGAAGGTGCTATAACTAGCTTTACTGGTTCGAGAAGCCGGTTAAACAAACAATCTCCACTACACTGTACTGTACTCGTTCCTTATCCGACTGCTATTTTTGACTCGTGTTAATTAAGACACATTCTAAGAGGTTTGACTCTACTTTTGTGATATGTGATGAGAACGTCTAGGCTGTGGAATACGTTGTCTGAGAAGATTTTTCCTGATGATTACAATACTTTTCAGTGCAAAATTATAATTAGTAATTGCAGTAAACTTAGCAATAAACAGTAATTGCAGTCTTCAAATCGAGAGTGAATCGGTTTCTTCTAGGTAAACACGCACAGATCATATCATAGATCGCATCGACGATTAACATCAGGCGAGATGGTGGACAAGTGTCAACCTAAAAAGTAAAAAAAAATGTATAGACTGATGAATAGTCTAGAAAATCTCGTAGATAAATATGGTGTAAACCTGGTATAACACGCAGTCGAGTTGCAACTGATTGATAACTGAGATAACAAAGAGGACTGTTCTTTTTTTTTAACGATAATGTGCGCACTTGACCGCCATCTCGCCTGATATTAAGCCACGGTGCAATCTACCATGAGAAGCGTTTACTTATAAGAAACCGATTCACTACCGACGCCGACGTAAAGACAACCTGACAATCCATCAGGAAAACCCAGTTAGGTAACGTATTCTATAGTTTAAATGTTCTTGTATCGATAGTGGGGGTCTAACTTATTTGTATCTTTGAAACTACGAAACGATGTCACTTTTTTGTGTTAAGAGCTGACTATTAATCTAGACAAGGGCAAGATTGGTATTAGCATATTTATGCATATCGGGCTATGTGGAAGGAGGGAAGAGAGTCCTTTGCCCAGCAGTGGGACAGTTTGGGCTAGTAATAAAATATTCATATCAGCTACACATCCCAATCCCAATGCATACGATGAAAATTCGATGACATAGCAACTATGAGTCGTTCTTCTAGACTATTGAACATGCTGCAGTCGCCGATAGGTATTCATTTCACGGGTGGCAGGACAAAAGAAAGGCCTCTACCTACAGAAACAGAGAAAGCTGTGGATAATGATGATCGAACAATCACATGTGCGAGCAAATTAATTAAGCCACAGCACAATACGATTACCACATGCTTGTTAAAGAACAAGGAATTGATGTTACGGAACGATTGTAACAGTTACTACACGTAAGGTCTAATTATTGCTCTACTTAGACCTAGGAGTAATATTTAGAAATGCTTCCTATTGCAACCTGCTGCCCTTGTACTTTCCGTGCCAATTCCACCGCTCGCGTAATCTGCGCTCCTGGTATATTAGCCACATCCTTGGTTGCATAATTTGACATAAGTAGAAATTATTATGACAAATGTTCACTTTACGATTAGCAATATTAACTTGGGCAACCAAAGTTCAAGCGTTATTTACATAGTTAACAATTGCGTATGGCTCCCCCTCCTTTCTTCGGTAGCAGGTTGGGGCCGAGAGTCTTGTGTCTTAGTCTCGTACCACCACCTCGAGCACATGCTCGAGGCTATCTCAGCTTCCAAAACTCGAACGTTAAAGCACAGACATGCAGTTCAAATTGTTTATAGTGATTTTAGTGTTTCATTACTCTACGGCGGAATATTATAAAACGAAACGTAAGTGAATAGATGTAACAACTGGAAATTGTGTACGGAATGTAATTATAGGTGGCACTATTAATAAAATCGATGACCTAAATTTATATTGAGATAAACAAATATTACGAGGCATGGTTGTGCAGCTCAGTTTGCTTGGTTTCATAATTCGTACCCATTGCATAAATCGATTGCAACTGTATTTATTATATCAGAACGCGAAGCGTTGTGATGGAAAAAAACAGCCAAATGCAAGTCAGATTCACATAACAAGGGTACCATACTAACCTATGAATATTGATAGAGTATAGGGTACTATTGATTGAAATAAAAATATTGTTCGTCACTTTTTCGCATTACAGCCCGAACTAAACAAAGCTTGTGCCTTAAAAGCCAGATACCTGAAACAAAACATAAGTGGACCAGCATGCTGGGCACGTTTTCGACTGGTAGTTGGTCCATTTGACCATCATGATTTCATGATTATCTTTTGATCGGTGTATGGATGATTCGGTGCTTAGTGTAATGTAAATTGTTGGTTAGGTAGGTAGTGTGACATCTGAATGCGAATGAAATGTTTGCCCTGGACCAATTTTACTGCATCCAGCTATAAATTCATACACTGAGCCCGATTCTTCCTTGTCCAGTCATTGGTGTTTGCTATTTTACTCTAAGGTGAGCTTACAGATGTTTCAAGTTTTAATCTTGTGTGAATAGTAGTGGTAGGACTCTTAGCAGAGTCCGCCTGGGGAAGTACCACACCTTTGCCAGTTATTCTAGCGCCAAGCAGTAATGTGCAAACGTTACTGTGTTCCGGTTTGAAGGGCAATGTTTCCAGAGAAATTACAGGGCTTAGAGATACAACATCTTAGATCTCTGGGTGACGAGCGCAGTGCAGTGCTAGGTAATGATTTGGACGCTTCATGTTCCAATAGCTGCTTGTCACTGTGCTGTTATGTGGCAGGCATGTTGCTTACCACCAGGCACATGACTTGCTCGTCTCGTCATTCTTCATTTAAAAAAAAATAAGAATACAAGAAAATAAACTTTACTCACATAATTAATGGAAAATCTGGCCAATACATGTGTTTGTTGTCTGAAGCAACGAAGAGCCACTCATTTTAGACTGATCGGCCGTAATGGCACATATGCTGCGATAGCTTTATTTACCTATTAAGGTTGGGATTCGGAGTATACAACTGATGGACAGACACCGGATTCTATGTACTGATTTTTGTATAAAATCCTAGAAGTATACACTTGATTATGTATATATCCCATCACATTATTTGATGATATGTATCTGAGAAGAGATAGAGTCTAGAACTTTTCAAGGTCAGAGTGAATAGGTACGTTCTAGGTTAGCGTGCCTCATCTTCTATACCTTCGTCTCCCATCTAGCGGGTCTTAAGTGGGTCTTACGCGATAAAAACAAATAGTAATTAGCAGTATTTTAAGGAAGAGAGACTTGTATGCAGACGCATACAATAACAAACCAGGACGTCTACTCTAATTCAACGTAATTTCGAAATAAACTCGCGATTTTCCAACTTCGATTCTACTTCGATACGTCGTTTTGTCCGTTTAAATGTTCTAAGCCTACTGTAATTAGAGTAGGCTTAGAACATTTAAACGTCAAATAATCTTCTATAGGACGAAACGAAGTAGAACGAGAGTAGGAAAGTCGCGAGTTTCTTTTCGAAATTACGTTTTCGTAGAAAGACAGTAGACGTCCAGTAGTTACGAGGCTAATTATTAAACAATATATATTTTTGTCTGATAAAAGACCGACATGACAGGGAGTTCATGTCATGTCGTTAAATTGAAAAACCAAATAAAATACAAAATATCGAATATTACGAGCATAATATTATGCTATTTTTTTACCGGGTATTTTATGCGCGGGTAAAATCGTGAGGCGCTAGTATTAAAGTCTTTTTTACTAGACATATTGTATCACTAATTGGTGACCCCACCCAAATTTGAGGATGTTACCGCGCCTGTTTTCGTGTTGGGTATAAATGACTTTTATTGTCTTTGAATGACATGATTAAAGATAAATCAATGACATGGACTGCGTACTAAAACATAATACGTGGAATAGGGTAAGTGTACCAGTGAATGAACACACCCCAGTGAATGAAAGAAAGGTGGTTATTTCCCAAAAATAAGGAAATAAACAATTTCTGCTATGAATATTTTCATGTTTTTCGTTGGTAACACTATATCGAAAATGGAAATACTAATTCTGATGAGATACATAGCTCAGTTGCAAAATGCCGTCGATGTAAAGTTCACGTGAGGCAGGAAAAAATATTTTATATGAACAGGAATTTAGAAGCCAGGTGAGACTCTGCTATTCTTATTGAAGATTTGTAGGCATATTTAAACATTTTACTGTGATTATTACTAAAATAAAGATTATATATGAATCAATGCTTGCACTTTCATACAATTTTATTCAGTTTTGTAAGTAAATTTTGAATAAAACGCGTGTTTATGCACCAGCTCAAGAAATAGCAAAAATCCTAGTGAATGAACGGCCGTTCATTCTCTGGGACATTGCCCATTTTAATTTTTTTCTTATATACCAACTTCGACTGATTGTATTAAGATCGTTTTTACAAGATATGTTCCAAAAATGATTTCAAATCTATTGGCTAGTGTTGGAACATAGGTGTTCATTCATTGGTTTTTAAAATCCAGTGAATGGACTATGAAAAAACTGACGTTCAATTATTGGTATTTTAACTTTTATTGAACCAATTAATGAACAGGTTCAAATTTGACTTTATGATCAAAAACTATTTAGAATTATGTACCTTGCATCATGGTGAGCTGATGGCCGTCATGCTGAGTCGACATACGGACCTTCATATTATACTTATACAAATAGTTTTCTACTGTTTTAGACATGTACGATTGAGCCCATAAAAAAGTCTTGTACTAGATTTCGGTACACCCAAAAGACACAGGACACAGTGCTTTCAGCACTTAATGCTATAATCAGAGGTGAAACTAGTTTAAATAAGGCGAGCCAAGCATATAACATACCAAAGCCAACTTTACACAACTAAATAAACAATAAAGTTCCATGGAAACGAAAAATGGTCCCTATGGAACTATCGTTCAAAGCAGATATAAAGCAGCACACTGGATTTTGAATAAAGCTAAAGTTGGGTTTCCTATGCACCTAGAGAAGGTTCATGATGTAGTCAAATATTTTTTAGACACTAATCAACGAAATACAAAAACTCACTGATAATAGACATCAAGATAAAACAAAAAGGAAAGCTGAATTCATATCAAAGGCAAGAGCTGCTGTTACAAAAGAAAGCTTAAGGAAGTGGTTTTTAAGCTTGGATGAGTTTTTTGGTGATGAAAACTTGCTAGATATAAAGGAAGGAGGCGAACCTAGTCGTATTTTTAACGCCGACAAAACTGGCATCATGACGCTTAAAAACGGGATTCATTCTTGGACCAAAAAATCACAAAAATACCTACGAGATCGCAAATGGAGCAGAAAAAGATTCCAAACAGTATTGTGCACGTTTGCAGCAAACGGGACTGATGTGCCACCTTTTGTAGTTTATCCGTACAAGAGGATGCCACCAGCAGTAATACAATATTTTTCAGGTTCTACCTAGTTAGTGGCTTGATGGTGTCTGAAACTTTTGTATCTTATATAGTCCTGTTCTATGAGTCATCATCATCACCAGCCCATTGTCGTCCACTGCTGGACATAAGCCTTTCCAATGTTGCGCCACCATACCCGGTCCTCAGCTCTCCGCATCCATCCACCACTGCCATTGCCACTCTCTTCAGGTCGTCAGTTCAATGAGCGGGAGCCCGCGCCACGGGACGTCTCGAACGTGGTCTCCATTCCAAAACCCGTCTTCCCCAACATCCATCGGCTCTGCGACATATGTGACCCGCCCACTGCCACTTCAGCTTGCTTTTTCTCAAGGCTATGCCGGTTACCTTAGTTCTGAGTTGCGGATTCTGTCCTTCAGAAAGCCATCCGAGCATAGCCCTCTCCATAGCTTGCTGTGCAACTTGGAATTCATGGACGAGGTATTTTGTCAGTCTCCATGTTTCCGCCCCATAGGTTAGGACCGGGAGGATCCACTTTTTATACTAGGACTTCAGGCACTGAGGCAGTGGCGACTCAAAGATTTGAGGCAACTTTCCAAACGCTACCCAACCCAGACGTATTCTTCTATCAGCCTCTTTGTTGAAGTTGTTTCTACCCAGTTGAATAACTTGACCTAGTTGATATATTATGTATTCCTGAACAACTTCGATACTTACACTATCGACTGTGATTGCGATTGGATCTGCGAAGGAATTGAACATGACTTTCGTCTTGTCCAAGTTCATTAACCATCCACCAGTTAACTGACTAATAGATTGAAACTGAAAGTCAGTTTCAGTCAATTATGTTGACTAATTTGGTGGGTACTTTAAGTTCGTTTTTAAGTAAAGTTGCAGTCCTTTCTAGTTATTTTTATCTCTTGAACTAGTAGTTTAAATAATATAAATTAGAAAAAAAAATATAAGCAGTTAAATATCTGTGATACAGGTATTTTATTAAAATTAAATAAATACAGTATTTGTGTTCATTTACTGGGTTTCATTGTGTTCATTTACTGGAAAATGGCGTTCATTCACTGGTGTTTTAGGGTATTTTCGGATATTTTATCAAATATTTTGATAATTGTGCTAACTACAGCTCTGAACAATTGTTTTAATAAATCTTGAATAGTTTGAGGTCACCATGGTAGACGTTAGAACATTAGAACACTGAAATTGTATTTTTTATCAAGTTTCAAAGTTGAGGATTTCCTTAAGGTTTCATTCACTGGTACACTTACCCTATGTCCGAGCTTGTCGTCGAGAGATCGAACTCTTAGTAATAGGGCTTTCGTTTCGCTATGGAACCCTAAAAACAGTCCAACCGAATCAACCGATACAGCTGTCATCATGTATTATTCAGAAGTTAAACGCTCGTTTGTTTATATTTTCAAATGCTTAGACTATTTTTGTGAACTTTAATCTGATGGCATTTATTGACAGAAAAACTACTGACAGAGTAAAATATCCCTAGTAAAATGAATAATTCGGGCTGTAGGTATGTGAAAAAAATACTCGTACCCACTAACTTTTATATTACTAGCAGCTCCCCGCGGTTTCACCCGCGTAGTTCCCGTTCCCGTTATTTTTTCGGGATAAGTAGCCTATGTGTTCTTCCAGACTATAACCTATATAACTATATATGTTCCAAATTTCGATTGATTCGATTGAGCAACAAGCATCCAAACATTAACATTTATAATGTTAAATAGTAGGATTATCTCGCTGTCTAAGCAAGCGAAATTCTGCGGTTTTTTTTTTATTTTCATACGTAATTTCTGTTAAATGGTTGCTCTCGTTGATTCGGAAAAAGTAAATTACATGAAGAGTTACTACTTGAACTAATAGTCGCTATGTATTTTCAATGAAAATGGTTGTCTGTAAAGTCGGGTTACTGACAACTTCAACTACGCCTTAGAGCGAGGTAACGCCGGCGGCGAGGTAACGGCACATGACGTCATGTTTTGCGGGCGTGCAGCCGGCTTCATCGAATTATAAGACGTTGTCACGTCAATAAAAGGTCATGCCAAAGTGATATCAACAAATAATATGAATAGAACTGCGGATACTTAGAATTTGAAGTAGTTTCGGGATCAGCATACAGTGATTCAGCATGGAGTTTGATTTTTAGTATCTACCGGGATTATTTCGATAAACGTAAAATTCGTGCACATGTTGTTATTTGAGAAAAAAAACATTTTTTATCGATAATGTTTTATTTGATAAGGTTGTTTGGGTAGAGTTTCTGAACAGGCCTCGAAGCCTTAAAGGGTCTTAAAGCGGATGCACAGGTTTGAATACCTAAATAATGCCATAAGGATCTAAACAGTCCTAAAAGGTTTATTACCCTTGCCTAAATTTAGTGGCTGATTTTAGAAGCAAAACTAATCGAATGAATTCAGAAGCAAGTTTAAAAGCAAGCTAGAAGCAAGCTATCCTTGCTTCTGAATTTAGTATGCGAGCTACTGAATGCTATTACTCTTCAGTAAAGTCAGTAGTGGCTAAATTTAATCGATTCAATTTAGCCAAGTGTAGTCTTACTCTTACACTTGGCAGCTTGAACAGCAACTCAATAGTCCTTGAGTTTCTAACAGCCTTAAAGAAACTAAAGAAACATGTCTGAAAGCGTATGAACAGGCCTTAATACACGAGCTACACGAGGCTAGTTTTTCAAGCTAGTGTTAGTAAGCTAGCAAGCTAGTACTTCTAGCTTCGTCTAGACAAAACTAGCGTTGCGTAGCGCTATCTCCACGCGTTGTCCTAGCTTGCTAACACTAATTTGCTATCCTAGCTTGAAAAACTAGCCGCGTGTTGCTCAGGCATTAGCATCTGAATATGCCTTTAAACATCTCAATAAGGCATAAAATGTCTTAAAACGTGTACTACTCAGACATGGCTGAGGTTTAGCGTAACCATGGAAATTGTGCAAAATCTTTGCTAATATACGATATTGAAAGTTCATATTTTTCGTAGAGATCTGTCAAAAAAACTGTGTGTAAGAGTACCTAATCAATCTGTTTTATGTATTTTCCTAATTTCTTTTTTTCAGCCGATTTCGTAAAGACATGCTTGAAAAGCGATCCAGAGTTCGACGACTGTTCTCGAAAAGCAATACAACAGTTATTCATAGCTCTAGGACCAGGTATTGATATATTTTTTATTATTTTCTATTATATATATTTTATTGAGATTTTTTACTATAGGTAGGAACAACTCTAAAACACGAAAGAAATTGTGGAATTGAGAGCAGAGCTAAAGAGCAATTTTGAATTGACTTGCTGATATTTTCATGATTTTATGGTTGACACCACAGAATATATATATAGTTCTGTGGTTGACACCACATTAAAAGTTTATTTATGAACTTGACCTTATTTTTCATTTTTTTTTAAATAAATAGTGACGAGACGTGCAGGAAATAAGCAACATGTCTTCCACATAACAGCACAGTGACACGCAGCTGAACATGAAGAATCCAAATCATTGCCTAGCACTGCACTGCGCTCGTCGCAGGCAACGTATTCCATAGCTTAGACGTTCTTATCACAAAAGTAGAGGCAATTCTCATCGTTCGTGTTTTTAAAAATGTCGGCCGATTTACCGGAAATCGGAGATACATTTTGAATTAATGAATAGACTAGTCAAGTGTCCCATCCTATTAGGACCACTTTAGCCCCACTTAAGTTTCAACCGCGTTCGGCGGCCTTTTTCAAGGAAGTGCACGTAACCGCGTTCTCAAAAAGTGTTACATTTTTGTTACCATGGCAGACAGAGTTGACGTACATCAAAATTATTTCGACTAAAATTACTAGACTTGACCATGGCTTCCATCAAGAACATAGAACTTACATTATTTAAATAAAAGATGCGGTGTCATTGGACACAAGGTAGGAACGAAGTTTCTTAGGATAATATAGAAGTAACACAATTTGCAAAATAAAATATTGCTCTATTTTATTATTTAACAACAGTATAATATTACCGATTTACGAAAAAAAATTGGGAGTCTTAGGGACTGCTGATAGAAGTGAAAACTAATAACTCAGAATTTGATAGCTCACTTTGGAAACTTCGCGGGTGAAACTGGAGGGCGTGGCTATGACCATGGCCATCTAGATCATCCGAGTTTACTTGAAGATTTTTTTTCATTTACGAATGTGACGCTTCAGTTCAATTCACAGCTCACGGAAAACCTGTATGTGGTGCGCCATTATTCAGGTCCGCTTGAATTGTCGTGTAATTGACGTTTCCCTTTATTTAATTTTATTTAAAAGGATATAGATTTTGCTTATGAAATTTAAATGTAACACATTGTTGAAATTGATTATGTCTCCTTCTAAAAGTGTTTTTTTTATTATGAGTAAAAACTATTAGTAGTACTAACAAGCGATTTGTGTAACCTGTGTACAATGCGATATACGCGTACATATTTATACACAATACATAATGACAACATTCTCGCACCTACAAAATGGCAAGACCAATGTAGTCACTACATGACGGGTGCTGAGCGCCTAGTTACTAAACCTCTATAACAAATCACTGCCTTCAACTGAAGCGCGTTTAGCATCTCTTCACATTTCTGCACCCCTGGTACTCGAATGTCATTTAGCCGTAACGTGCTGAATAAAAAAGAACCAAATAGAAAGAAAGAAGAAGGAAATTAATTAATTTTGTTTTGTCTGTCTCCACAGGTGAACAAATTTGCTTGTTTTTAGGGTTCCGTACCCAAGGGTAAAAACGGGACCCTATCCTTCGTGCGGGTTTCCCGCTCGCACTTGGCCGGTTTTATTTTTTTATTTACCTAATATTATTTGTGTTTTGCCCTTGGCTACCAACGTGTGTTGTTTTAAATGTAATGAATTAATCATAACTAATGAATGCATCTTTAGTTGCGATTAACGATTTAAAAAAATTAACCTTTGGAGGCCAAGTGGAGACGGAGCGTGCCTGAGTAGCATAAAAAGTCCAATAAATGTTCCCACAACTGGGACTCGGGGCCTTCTCTCGCAAGGAGAGAGTCAAGGCCATAATCCACCACGCTGGGCCAGTGCGAGTTGGTGGATGACATATAACTTCGAAAAAACAGTGGTACGCGTGGTTTTGAACCCGGGGTCTCCGGATCAATAGTCACCGTTCTCTCGACTAGACCAGCCGTAACTTCGTACTTATTTATACTTATTCTAAACTCTATAATATCTATCTATATATATAAAAGCGAAAGGTCACTCATCAAGGAATCTCAGAAACTACAAATGCTAGGAATCTGAAATTTTGCATGGAGGTCCCTCTTAGCACGTAGGCGCTCGCTAAGACGGGGTTTTGCGAAATTCAACCCCTATGAGGGTGAAACAAGGGATGAACGGTTGTTTGAAAATTTTGTATGAAACGTGATTTTCAAACTTATCAAAATTTTGTATCTAGACACTTGACACGAAGCAATTAAATACATGTTCTATCAATTTTGTAATTTCGAACTGTACGGGGGTGAAATTGGGGTTGAAATGAGGGATGAATGTGAATATGGAAGTTCCCAACCGTTGAAGATAAAACCATGAAACTCTGTATATAGACACTGGACACGAAGCAAACGAATGTTTGTTCCATCAATTTTTTCATTTTGAACTGTACGGGGGTGAAATTGAGGTTGAAATGAGGGATGAATGTCAATATGAAAATTCCCAACTGTTGAAGATAAAACCATGAAACTCTGTATATAGACACTTGACACGAAGCAAACGAATGTTTGTTCCATTAATTTCCTAATTTCGAACTGTACGGTGGTGAATTGAGTTGAAATGGGGGATGAATGTCAACATGGAAGATCCCAACTGTTGAAGATAAAACCATGAAACTCTGAATATAGACACTTGACACAAAGCAAACGAATATTTTTTCTAGCAATTTTGTGATTTCGAACTATATAGGGATGAAATTGGGACTGAAATGGGGGATGAAAGTATACACGGAAGCTTCCATTCGTTGAAGATAAAACTACGAAACTCTTTATATAGGCACTTGGCATAAAGCCAATAAATTTTTGTTCTAGCAATTTTGTAATTTCGAACTGTATGGGGAAGAAATTGAGGTTGAAATGGGGGACGAATGTCTCTTACGCTTTCACTTCTAAACAACTGAACCGGTTTTGATGACATTGTTTTATTATAAGCTGGTTTTAGTAAATGTGTCTGGGTGTAAAATTAGTTATTGCCAGAGTTATCTCAGCATTTATTTCGCGCGGACGAAGTCGCGGGTAACAGCTAGTACTATGTATAATATTATCTGCAAATTATAATATCTCTCCAGTTCGTATTAAAAAACATATTTATTTACATAATATCTGCACGGTTTAATGTATATCTACTGTATTTATTGTTTAATTCTACATAACAACGAGATAAGTAACTAATAATGAGTGCCTAGTCAAGTCGGCAGGCAGGTCTACCACAGGCACTGTGTTAGCTGCATAGCCTCATTACGAAACATTTTGTACATAACTCGCGGAAAGCGAAAGCGTATTTCTTCACCACAACCGTATGGCCCAACCAAGAATGAAATTTAATGACTACATTTTAAACCCTTATGATTACAGGTCTCCCCGAAATTGGTATGCTACCATTAGACCCACTAAAAATACCGAAAATCAGGATCCTTCAAGGCGAAGGCCCTGTGAACATCAACGCGGCGCTAGATGACGTCACTGTGACGGGCTTTGGCAAAACAGAAGTATTGGTTAGCCAGTAAGTAGTTCTCCCCGTAACTCATGATCGCCTAGTACATCGGACAACTGTTTGATCGACTGAGTTGGGGAACATTGAACCGGCTCGTGGACGACGGGAAAGATAAATAAAAATAACGTTTGCTTGTCCAACCAACTTATTTTTATCATTTCATGATTTTTACCAAATAAATAATTTATATACTCAATCTATAACTAAAAATGTATATAAAAACTTAATCTACATTCTAGTTTTGATGTTTATAATATACTTAGGTATTTACTTTACGGATTAATTATTATTGTTGTAGGCGAGATTTGTAAATTGATGTTATCCAAGGACGTTTAATAAACGTCCTTGATGTTATCTAATTAATTGAATTGACAATTGAATGATAGAGTATCCCAAGCTAATATGAAAAGGTTTAAATTTAAGAGTTCAATGCTTCTAACGCAAAATTTTGGTACATACCTAGTCATAGTTGACGAAAAGAACATCTAAATGATTATCATAAAATAAATTCTAGCTTTGTAGGTACCATAACCTAGCTATTTTAAATTTTGGAAAATGTTTCAGGGTCGATGCCAAAACTTACGATTTTTATACAAGAGTACGAGTCCCGAAAATAAGAATAGAGGGTACATATGACCTGAAAGGAAAAATTTTATTGATACCGCTAGTCGGGCGAGGAGTCTGTTGGTTTGAGCCTAGTAAGTTTTTAGATCCATACGTACCTATTTCTTTTTCGTTTTTTATTTTCTGTCATCTCCAATGTTGAATGTTTTTGCTTTTTTAGGTAATATGACGATTGACATTGTGAGCGACGTGAAATTGTATAACAAAGACGAATATACGTTTTTTAACGTGACTGCAGCCCATGTCAAATATTCTATTGGAGGTCTACAACTACGAATGAATAACTTATTTGACGGAATCAAGGCCCTTGGTACGTTTATTATTTAAAACTAGTAGCGACATCTACGAATTGAGGTAGTAAAAATGTATTAGCGCCATCTAGCGTTGAGTAGGGTATCTGTTGCATGAATGTTGTGATAAATGTGTGTACAAAAGATAGTGACGCGCCCACGAGCCCGGTGTTGTTGAATTAGAGCTGGGGGCGCTTTAGTCAATTTAAAATATCGGATAACGGGTTGTGGTGTGTTGATCTTCTACACGCTTATGACAGCCTAGTACTAACGTGATACAAATTGCAACGTTGAGATGTTAAACTTGCCCGAGCGGTCAATCCCGGCCTAGGCAGGAAGGAGAATTTGACTTGTTTGTTTCCCTTGCTTGTCTTATTAAAAAAATTATTATTGATAATAAATAATAATACCATAGCTTCCTTCCTGTGCGACGACTATATTATTTGCGAACGAGATTTAGTTAGCTACAAATAACACTTTAATTTAGATATTGATAACAAAATAATAAGAAGTTAGTTGAAAATCAAATAAATATCTACTTGACATCGGGCTTATAATCAAATTGGCAATTTTTTTTTTGCAAGCGTTCTAAACTACATTATATTTAGTACTAGCAGTGCCCCGCGGTTTTACCCGCGTAGTTCCCGTTTCTGTCTTTCCCGTTGTTTCCCCAGGATAAAAAGTTGCCTATGTGTTCTTCCAGACTATTATCTAACTGTATTCTAAATTTCAGCCTGATCCGTTACGTACGTTACGGCGTGATTGAGCAACAAACATCCAAATATCCAAACATCCATACTTTGACATTTATAATTTTAGTGGGATAGTTTAGTTTTTATTTATTAAGTGGACGGTTTCTTATTCATTCGTTGTTGGGGTTCCGATCACATTGTAGTCTGTCTGCCTGTTTGTCAAGACAGCTCTGCTTCCAGCTCGTAGTTGGCCGATTTTTTTGTATATTTCTAGAATTAACTGTTTAAACTTTGGTGTATTTGATTTATTTTATATATTTAATTTTCAGAGGAGAGCACAAACGCCTACTTGAATGCTAACTGGCGACCCGTTGCTGAATCATTGCGGCCAATACTGTCCAAAACGATAGAAGACATTCTACTCGGCTTCATGCAACAACTCTTCCACAACTTGCCTGGAAACTTCATGATCGGCGACGTTACGAGCACAGTTAAAAAAACCGAAAAGAAAGTTTAATTTGTAATTAATTATATTTAATAAAACTGTAGGTAAGCTTTATTACAAAGACACAAAGATGATTGAAATAGCGCTGTCTTCTTAATAAAAGCCTGTTTGACATGGCCTTGTAGCAACATTTTAAATTTGATCGATTTAAATAATAAAGTTTTTTCAGAATAAGGTTCTAAATCTTTAAAAGCAGCGTAACTGTTAATATGCCTGGAATGTTTAGTAAAAATGAGAAGAGAAGGCAATGACAAAACAAATTAAAGGTTAAAATTGCGAATGAAAATGACCAATTTGTTAATTATTTTATACTAAGCAAATTTGCAATAATTGTACATTTATCACGATTGGAATGTTATCCAATACCATGTAGACTGATCTTATCAATTTGTTAAATAAATAATTAAGTAAAGAGTAAATGTAAATAATTTAATCATAATTATTATTTCCAAAGTGACGTTTGTTTCATTTTTAACAATAAATAAAATGAATCTATGAACAGTAAGTAAATATTTGCTCCTCACTGGAGTTACAAATTTACCGTATTAATGCAATCTTTCGTAACATTAATCTATTGTACCTACATATTAGACAATAATATTTAATGGTTTACTGTAAAGATATACTTTTATAAATATATACCATTGATAAATTACCGATATGTAATATTCAGCCGCCCATTTGGGTTGATTGCTTTGGTGAAAGAATTCAAAACAAAATCAATTCAACAATTCAGTACTTTTTGTGATAGGTAATAGGTCTATGAAAAATAAAACAATAACAATGTTTGTTTAATACAAAATAGGTACTAGGTACACATCTAGCGAGATAAAATAATTTCATACCAACACCACAGAACTACTGTATTTTTTATAAATTAAGGGTTCTATGCTTCTATGGCAGACTCAAATACACCTGTACCTACTGCTTATCAATTTTTGGATTACCGCCCTTTGTAAAGTAGGTACTTAATGTTATAACTATAGTGTAATACAAAACTTTGGATCCTTATTTTAGTTATCAAAACCATTTAATCGTTTTTTTCCTGAGTATCTAAGTACACAACATTAAATATTCTGTCAATGTGCCAGCGAGTGAAGTTTCCTAAGCGTGGTTGTTTACCCACCTGGATTATTTTCAGGTACGGTAAGGTCAACTAGCTGATTCATCAGTTTGTTTTCTTGTAAATAATCATAACATTGTTAGTTTTTGCAAAATACATGTTCTGAGTTTATCATTTAAATGTGGCAACGACTTTTGATCAATTTAATTAATTTGAAGCTGAATTAATTTGAACGATATCATGTTTCTTTTTGTAACATGTCATGAATTCAAGATTTTCTATAAATTTAAAATTCATTCTGTCCACTTGTTTAAAGTAATAGAAGATTGATATCTGAATATGAATATCTGCTTGATAACTAGTTTGCCCTGCCAATAAAGAAACAATATTTGCGGTATCTTGTAGGTTATGTGCTACTTTTATAAATTATTATTATAGAATGATCTTTCTGTAATATTAAACGTATCAAAGACTGAGATTTGGTACACTTGAGACCTATTAACATATATTTCTTAACTTACCTGCCAAATAGGGCGTCCAGGCATGTTGGGAATTTGGTATTTCCAAAAAAATATCACAACACAAAATCACACACGCTCGTGTTTCGCGCGCTTGCCACTAGATGGCTCTCTCACCAAAGTTGAGAACAAAATAAGCACTACTGACTTCTATTAACGTGTTTTATACAACGGTAGAAGCTCCATCCACGTAAATACCAGTGCGAACGAACACGACGCAGAAACGATCGACAGAAATATCCCTTACTCAGTTCGAGAATTATATTATAGAAAGTCTTTTGGTCTATTGGTTGATGGCAATAAATACCTACTTAATAAAAATTCAAAGCCAAGTCTGATAAAAGTTTGCGAACATTGTATCTACACTTTAACTAAAATTATATTGAATCTGACCCACAAAAAAAACTTTTTCTAACATTTTTATCGTTGAAAATAACAAAACAATGAAATAGGTACAAAAGATCCAACAAATTTAGTGAATTTAAGGATCCATCAACAATTCCAAAATATTTTTTTTAGAAAATTTGATAACTAGGTAAACTCTTTTATTCACTTATATCAATTTGAGTATTATTGTTCCTAAATATAAAAAACAAAACATAAAAAACGTAAATCACAAAAAGAACCTAGTTTTTTTGTTAAAAACCAGTGTTATGTTGTCGAGATATTTCAACAAGCAATATTGCAATCGCAGATAAATATAATAACAATATGTTTAGTAACAAAATAATCCCAATTTAGACCTGTTTTCAAAACATGTCCACGAAATTTAAATAAGTATTTAAATGGTTCTTGTCTTAAAGTTTAGGTCAAGTGATCATTCGTAGGAATAAAATTTAACGCTGCCAAAACACGTGTAACGATAACGGCTGCTGTCAAATGAAGCGTTATCTACAGGCAATAAACACATCACACATGCTCCTGCATTGATTTAATTAGATCGATTTAAATATAGATACCAAATCCGTGTTAATCTGGCGCGAGGTTATAAAATTCACACGAAATTTTACGATGTTACCGAATGTTTTTCACACCAGATGAAATAATAGTAAGTACACAGATTGATATTTGGTTTCATATGACTCAAAGACGCAGGACTCAGGCATGAAAAAGATATAGGAATGACAATTTTTTTAGGGTTCCGTACCCAAAGGATAAAAACGGAACTCTATTACTGAAACTTGGCTGTCCGTCCGTCCGTCCATCCGTCCGTCCGTCTGTCACCAGCCTGTTTCTCAAGAACGGTGATAGCTAGGCAGTTGACATTTTCACAGGTGATGTATTTCTATTACCCCTATAACAACAAATACTAATAATAAAATAAAATAAAGATTTAAGGGGGGGGGGGGGTACCATACAATAAACTTGATTTTTACCGTTTCCATTACCATTACCGTTACAACCATAAGGTAAAATCAAAATTTAAATAAAGCTTTTCGGATGAATGCCTGTCTGCGGAAACTGCGATAGTCTACGAGTATGTATACGGAAACCCTTCGTGGGGAGTCCCACTCGCACTTGGCCACTTTTGTTTATTCTGTTCTATTGCTGAATCAGTAGGGATTCACCGATCACATTTTTGAAAAGGAATCTATGGCAGTTGGCCTCTAGTGGTTAAGTTTGGTAAGCATCTACTGCCTACCAAACTTTGGGACGGGGTAAAGAGCGCAGGATTCTAATATAATCTTACCGTACGATACGAGTGTTACATTTCTTACAGTAACTAGCGAAATGGTCACCTCAGACGATACGACTTCAGCTTGAACTGTTACTGGTTGGGAAGACTACGCCCCTAGGGGAGCGGACTTGTAGACGATTTGTAGAGCTAATACAACATATTATCTGATGTTGGCGAACTTATTACTTAGGAGGTCGCGTTGCAAAATATGTAACTGGATTAGCTGACCAATTGTTAGTTTTTACCATGCAAGTTTTGGCAGACTGATTTTTAGTTATTTACTGATGATGTCGACTTACTTATTGTATCTTTTAAGGCCAAGACTTAAGGACCAATCTTGTGTCAGCTGACTGGATTATCGTTAAGGTGATACCTACTTGCTGTTGTTGACTGATTTTTATTGGAACTGAAACTGGTGTCGTTTGACTTATTATTGTTGAAAAATTTAAAGAGATCGTCAGGTGCCTTGTTTGAGAAACTGGTGCTGGTGTCGAATCACTTATTATTGGAGAAAAGGTAAGAAATCCGTTTATAAATCCTTGGAAGCTTATCTACCTACTGGCCAGGCTGACAGGGCTGTTGTTGGTATCCGGCACATGTACAAAAAAAACCGAGAGCTGGGGGCTATGCTGATTACAACGTTGCTGAAGTAGCGGTAATGGTGAGTTCGTCGTTGTTATGTATTATGTAGCCTTTACCAAGAATTGGCTTACCTACTAAATATTTTTTCATCCATCGCTGTTATGTGGCTTGTAAGAATTGGACTAGAATATGTTTTACTTTTTTTATCAGATTAAGTAGTTTCGGTGAGTAATTAATTTCAAATAGAAAAAACTAAATATCAGATTCTGTGACCAAAGAACAAAAAGCTTGAAAGGCTTCCTGACTCTTACCGCCGTACAAAAAAAGCTAACATAATCTCAAAATTGTCATTTTGAGAATATTTGTCAACGAAACCGAAACGTTCCATAGTCAATTGGTTCTACTTAAATTAAATTTATGATGGATTTTAGACTCTCGCAAGCCTTAAAATACACAATCGTGAAACAATGGTTATGTACACTATAAAAGCTGTTTAGAAGCCATTGTCTAATTTATTTTGAAAGTACAATAACTTTCTTGCATTACTTTTAATATTTTAAGAGCAATATGCTAAGATAGAAACTTCATTTGGCAACTTAAGTATTTAACTCTGCAATATAGGTGTGATATGAGTAGTATCCTCCCAAGATATAATTTTTAAGAGACCATATTTAAATTTTCACATTAATATTTTTATACTTCTTATGTATTTTACTATGACCACACACTATGTATTTTATTGATATTAATAGCAGTGCTTCGCGGTTTTACCCACGTAGTTGCCGTTTTCGTCATCATGAAAGGTAACCCATGTGATATTACAGACTATTTTCAAAGTTTTAAATTTGAACCTGATTCGATCGGCTGAACGGGTTTTTTGATTGAGAAAGAAACATCCAAGCGTTCGATATGTCCGTGATGCCTGAGTGCTCTATGTATGCTAACTACGTACTACGGGCGAAGCCGGGTTGGACAGCTAGTTTATTATAACTTTGATTTAATTTGGAGTACCAAATATTTGAGATCTATCGCCGTCATTTTTGAGTAAACAGAAAATAAAGAGCCAATGTTCCTTGACAATAATGTATGCAATTTTATGCATTATCAATCATCTTTGCATTGCATATCCTTTTTAAGCAGGATTCTGCGTGTCTACTACTTTGATTTTCTGCTTTCCTCGTACCACAAGTTCCTGGTATGACATACTGCAAGCATTTTCCAATTTTCATCTCCATTTATTATTCTTTACTAATGAATAAAAATAACTAAAACTGTAAAAATCAATCTGACTTGACTGATTGACAATCTGACAATAATAATATAAAAATCAGTTATTAATTTGTTGATGTTAAACTTATGTTGTATATTTCCATTACGTGATATGAAGCATTCTCATTTAGAAGGTCTCTATCTATCTATCTGAAGTGCATGCTGATACTGCATGCATATTTTTGAATTATATACTTTCACCGGCGGTATCACATGTCGCATTTCTATCTTTTACAGCTAAAAACTGTTTTTACAGAAAAAAATAATTTTAGTAAAATAAGATTATCCTTTGAAAAAAATACAAGCTGAAGATAGCCTAAAGACAAATCTGATGAAGGCTAGTGGTGAATGACCGGTGGAGATGCGCATTGACCCAGAGAAGGGTGCACGAAGGGGATAGGGCCCCTTTGGTGTCGGTCTGCAAAGGAACGAGCACTAGGGAGTCATGACGGTGAGGAGGTTGGATGCACATGCACTTTGCACTGAACGCGATGACGTCAGACCAGTTTGCAGCGCATTGTTTACGGTTGCACTTTTCGATTGTACGGGCCGCGGCCATGCAATTACAAACGCGCGCGGCTTAGCACGTTCTCTATACTACATGGTAATGCACATAAAGATTAAATTTAGCTCATGATTCATAAATAAGAATCATGAGATTCGAATTGTATGTATCTTTGTTATAGTTTACTAAACAAAGATACCGAAAAATGCAAAACTGCATTAGCTATATTACTTTAATTAGCGCATTGGTAATTTAACATAGTCATTGGCTGATTTTTTTTTAATCATATTTGCTTTATTATTAGTGATATACACAGTATATTATTATGTATTTATGCATACAAATACTTAACATGTTAATTCAGTTTCTACGTTTTAGTGTTGGCTGTCTGAAGTTCGTTTTCGGAACAGCAATGCCTGTAAAGTCGGTAGCATGGAATTTTTGTGCAGAACCAACGGTACTGTACAAAATGTATCATGATGTTGATATTTTTAAAGAAACATCTTATCAAAGTGTAATCTACGGGTGATACTTTGGTGTTCAGCTGCAAAACATGTTGCCAGAGGTTTTCGGGAATATTTTTTGCAATCATAAAAGACAGAAAATTACTTGATTTACTCTTACTGAACGTCTTGTCTCAACTGAGGTTTGTGAACGTAATACCTACTTTGTTTGGAAAGCGTAACGTTTGCATATTGCAATACGCAAATATTATGCATGTCTTGCTGTTTTCGTCACGCTAACTATCTTATAAAAACTATACTAACAAAATAAGTAATAAAAAAAGAAGAGTATTCATTTTCCTATGTTCTAACCTTGCAATTTTTCGGTACTTATTCTACGTATAACTATGACGTAATACCTAGTACAATTTAACAAAAAATATATTTCTATATAATGTAATTTTTCACTCATAATTAGCATAAAACTCATAATTCGACCTCCATCTTGTTGAGGTATATGATAGAGTACGCTTATCTAGAAGAAACCGATTCACTCTTAGATTTGAACACTTTGATTTAAGGATATTATAACGACCTAATTATAGTCACAGTATTTTATTGATAACAATATAAGTTACATGTCCATGTGTAAATCAATCAGGGAAAATTAATTGTGTCGACGTTACATGTTTAAATGTTCATTTTGCCCCATTTATTCATATTTTAAGCTAAAGTTTTTGCTTGATCGTTGACGGCTGTGGGGTAAGGTCCAAGCTATTATTATATTTGTAATGTTATGCTAAGACTATGTAGTATATTATTATATTCGATTTAAATATAGTGCCTATAAGGTATTTATATTCTCTGATTATATCAAATAGCAGCTTCCTTTCTCAGATCCAGAGGATCATTATTTCATAGTTTTATTTAAAAATAGAAATAAGGAACCCCATAAAATATTTTCACAATAAATAAAATCTGTAAAAAAGATATTACTATGATGCTATTGTAAAACATGCCTGGCTGGAGAAATTCCTCAACTTCAAAAACCTCATCTTCAGTGTATTCCAGAAAAAGTAAGGCAAATTAGTGTACACAGTAAACAACCCACATTACTTAGTTAAAAATGATTTATGTCTACATAAATCACTTCAGAAGATTTTCTCTTTCTGACGAATTGCTAACGTGACTTGATTTAGGTCACTGACTGAGTGGATGGCATCAACATCTGTTGTAAAATATTAATGTCTTATATCAATTACAGTTTTATGAAATGATAACTATGCCCAAAACTCCCTCATGTTCAGTTATACCACATCAACGCTATTAATTTTATTTACCCGCCAAACGTAGTATACTACTGCAACCATTTCCAGTTTAAAAGGGGAAACTGAACTATAGAAATGGCTAAAATTACTCAGTAAGTGCCATAATTTGTTTACCCCATTGGGCTAAAACTCAGTGTAATTCCTTGTACTGTTCTGTATCAAATGATAAGTGACATTCTGTAGCTATCAACTTGTGGTGATGTTATATCTCTTCAGGTTTTTGATTTACACATCATATCGCGATTGATTTCTTTTACTTTTTATAATAATTATAAAAATGAATGGTAACCATAAAGTTTATGTGTCATCGTAAAAAAAATCCTACCACTGAGAGTTCAACAATAACGAATTTTGTTACATAATGTAAAATGCACGCTAAGAACCTACGAAAATAGTTCCTAATGGCAAACACAGGTGGTGTTAGTGTTAATATTTAATTACATCATATTTGAGAAAATAATTTGTTAAAAAAATATGTCATGTCCATAATTTGATAAATTATGCCATCCATCTGTCACTCGTATTTTTCATTACGTAAAGGTCGCATGGTAAACAATGTCTGTGTTTTCTGTTCATGAATTGGTTTCACTAATGTTGACGCAACGAAATACAAAATGTAATAATGGACAATTTCACCACACCGTTTTGTGATCAACGACTTCATTGTAATTTCAGAAACTCATCGTGACAGTGCCAATAAATAATGCTGCACTGAAAACGTTAAAACTTTCTGGCAACGAATACGAACATAAACAATACAGACAGCCATTCCTTCTAAATTTAAACCTAGGTAACGAGTAACGCGCGTTAATAACGTAACGAACTAACGAATTTCTACACCCACACAGTCGACTCTGGTGTCCTATCTTCCCACAATCTCTTTGAAATAACGTTCTCGAATGTTCTTTCGTTAAAGTGAAATAGGTCGTACCTCTCGGTTCAAGGTAACGCGTGATCTCCAGAATAGATTGTGAGTAAGAAGTTTAAAATAACCGTATGGCCTCCTACCGGCGTGCTCCCAATCTCATCCGTCGACAACACGTCTTGTGCAAACTTTAGTCATGGTGGTTATTATTTGCTTTAGCGTAGGATTGATGGCAGCTTGATGAATGACTAGTTGATATAATCACTGGCATAATATACTTGACGGCAGCAGCATAGTTCTAGTTCCTATGGAATAATATTTTAACTTTTAACATATAATGTAAATGGTGAATCCACATCATCTAGTGGGAAGTAGCGAAATCACAAAACTAACAAATGAATGTCTTGTGGTTCTTCGCTTCGAGGTTATACATTTGTGGTTTGCAAATAATTAATTTTACAGTTTCTATACTCGTACAAATCGAAGGAGAAAAGTTATTCAATTAAGTACCTACATATATGTAAAGGATTATATTGTCCCTACTTAGCTATTAATAAGAACCTACCATAAATATATAAATTGTTTTAATCAAAACAAAAGATATTTGACAAAAAGAAAAGGATTTAAAAGGATTGTTTATGAAAAAAATAATTATCTAAGTATACCTACCTACTTACAGAAAAAATCAAGCCAGTTATTTGTTTCAGGATGAAGTAAACGAAACAAGTTCATTTTCGAGTAAAACTAACCAGGCATTGTACGTTTTGAGTCAATATTCAGTAGGTAGGTAGGTGTAACAAATTCAAAATTTTTGCCCAATAAATACGGTTCCCAAATACTCCCCAATTTCGATAGGTAAGTAAGTAAGTACTCCTGAAATACTCCTTCGAATACCTGTCTATAAAACTTGTAAATACACGACTTGTCTTTTATTATCAATGTAATTGTTCTCTAAACTATTTGGTGAAGAATTCAAAACACTTTGTAATTGGAATGACAAGCATTCTGTTTGTTTTCTAGGACAAAAACAGCATTCGTTGTGAGGATGGAACGATCGGAACGTTAAAAGGCTAACCTCGCGATGGCGGAGAATCTGGAGCAGGCTGTTACGATCGCCAAGTACCAGGCGAGCATCTACATATAAGAGTTTGTAAATGCACACTGTGGCGCCCCCTATCCAGTTTTAGTCAAAACATTATGATATCTGCATTGGTTTACGCCCATCTCTATTTGTAGCTTGCCGCAACATTCAAAGGCCCTTTCTCCATAAAACTATTGGGCGTCAGAATTGTGTGGCGCCATCTATGAGTATGTGATAGAACCACTTATGAGTTTTGCCCAACTTTTACTGCACTCTTACGGAGAGTAGCAGTACTTATATAAACCTTTGAGTTACACTCAAAGGAAACAGATGTCGCTACAAGCTCCAAGTTAAATTTTCGAGATCTGGCCGGTTTATTATCAGCAGGCGACTATAAAAACAACAAAAATTAAGTAAGTATACAAAATTATCAAAAAACATGATTGTACAGGATCACATAAAACACTTGTTCTAATCTAAAACGGATGCGTTGCACTCATCACTAAATAGGTATTTTTTGAAATATCTGTGAAATCGTATGAAAATAAAATGTGTGTGCTTAAGACCACACGGCAGAAGTGAAAATAAAAATTAAAAATAATTTAAACCATTGATTAATTTTAATATTACCAACATGTTATTATAAATTGAATATTGTCAACATAGGTACCGATACGACAGTGACAGATGCGGCTGAAGGAGTATAGGTCCATGGTCATTGGCCAAGAACAAATTAAAAAAAAGACAAGTGTAGTCTGTGATGCGACAAAATAAGTTTTCAGTTCAATAAAAATCTATACTAAAACATAAAGCTGAAGAAGTGTTCTGTTTGAATGCTCTAAGCTCAGGAACTATGTACCTACTTGACCGATTTCAAAAATTCTTCGTTGTTGAATACCTACTCGTACATGATCCCTGAGTGCTATAGGCGTATAGGTTATTGAACAGGCACCCTCGGCGGTCCCGAGGTAACCCGAACGAATTTTTAACTTACAAACGCGACGCTTGAGTTCTGTGAACACCACGTGTGATGAAAATGATGCAGTGATGAAAATGTTGAAGTCCGTTCAACCCAGGCGCGGTCCCAGCGTCGAATTTCGGAGGGGATCACCAGTACAGAGCCTCAGATTTTTCATGTCCCCTGTGACCCCCCCTTCGGACCGCGCATGCAACCGAACAATCATGGCAATATGAACTCACAAGCAGCCCCGCGGGTTTGCCCGCGTAGTTCCCGTTCCCGTTTTTTGTTTAGTATAAAAAGTATAATAAATATGTTCAGGATAAAAAGTAGCCTATGTGTTGTTCCAGACTATAACCTATCTTGCCTACCTATGTTCCGAATTTCACCCCGATCCGTACAGTAGTTTTTACGTGAAAGACAAACATCCATCCATCCATCTATCCATACTAACAAACCTATGCGTTTATAATATTAGTAGGATTGTACGGTGTTGATGAGTGATGACTGTAGGACAGGACTGTGCCTAATTCCTGGTTATCAAAACACAAACACAAACTAGTCCTTCCCGTAGAGCATAGAGCCATAGAGCCTTGTGGAATGCCAGGCCTTTTTTTATGTATCTATAGGTTTACACTTGAACACCATCTCGCCTGATGCTAAGCGACGATGCGGTCTACGATGGAGCGTGCTTACCTAGAAGAAGCCGATTCACTCTCGATTTGAAGACACAAAGATTGTAACCATCGGGGAAAACCCACTCAGGCAACGTATTCCACAGCGCTGGACGTTCTTACCACAAAAATAAAGTCGAATCTCTTCGTTTGTGTCTTTGGAAGATCAACCATGAATTGATATTGCTTTTTCGAGCTACGACCATACCGATAGAAAAAAGGGCAAGGTGGTATTAGATCGTGCAAATCCTGAGACCAACAATTCTTAGGGGACGAGCCTAGTTCTAACATGTCCTTCTTGTGTCCATATGAATGCCAAATGAGTTAAATTGTCAAAAATGGTCAATCGCGTTTTATAAAGCGTTTCGTAGATGTGTGCATGTTTTGTTGCTCTTGTGTGAGTTCAAGTTTACAAATGTGTGAAATATAAGTTACCCCGCGCCCCGCAAAAAATGTGTAAAAGTTTGTTAGCAAGCCAAATGTCTTGCGTCCTCCTATGGTAAATCCTCAAAGTGCAAATCAGTTGCACGCTCTCCGAAGTGTAGGTAGCTCCTTGATCTTCCCTATCGACGGCAGCCCAATCGAAAGTCGTACCGCCTGAGGTGCCCTAGAGCTGGCCGTCGCACGCGATGTAATAGGTACTCGTTGAGTAAGGTAAGGTTAGGTTGGTAGGGTCTTCGCCTTCTATGCTAGCAAGTGTTGCCGTTTTAGTGACTTTGTCACTAGACCTAGTGTGTTTTTGATGTCTATATTGACATTTTTTTATGATTTTGTGACCAAACAAAAACTGGTGATTTTTAGTGACTTTTACATGACTAACGCATCAGTTATGTAATATCCTACTGAAACGTGTATATGTATACTTTTGCTTTACCTCCTGAATTCTAAGCCGGAACTGTAAAACACACACAACCGCAAGTTTGCAGTTCTACTACTATATATAATACGTGATTTTGTTTACAAAGATCGATTGAACTTTAGTGACTTTTAGAATTATGTTTTTCTTCAAATTGACTGACATTTTAATAATAGTTTGGTGCCTGTTTTTTTGCCTAAGCGGCAACACTGTCGCTAGCACAACATTCGGTTACCAATGGAGGCTACTTGAGATCAGCTATTGTAGGACTTTAACTTTGTTAGTCGCGGTGGCCGAGATTTCACAATCATGAGGTCGTCCATTTATATCCTGCCCGCACCCCTGAGTATTATTTAAATTCCATGCATGAGTTTTTCGTCACCACGGGCTATAGCAGTGAAGGAAAACATCATGTGGAAATCAGCGTGTTCCAAAAAAAACATCTCTCAAGGACATTGTCATTTGCCAACTTTCAGTTGGCCTACTTGGTGGATTGTGGCATTGATCTCTCCTAGGGTTTTGCCCCAAAGCCACGATGAGGCTGGCGGCGCCGGTGCAACTGAGAAGTGGCCATGTTATTGGGGTTATGCTGTTACGAGAAGGCACCGTGGCGGGAGAGGATTGTGCTACATTTATCGAGGTCTTGCGTGTTCGCCAACGTTGGAAGCTGTCCTCTGCAGCCGGATGAAGTTAGCAGTGGCAGACAATCTGCCTCGCCATGCCAAGAATGCCCAGACGTGAGGGCGTTTGGCATCTCATTTCTTTCTGGTTCTCCGGCATCAATGGCGGGGCGTTACCCCGTGTGGGCTCGTAAAGGGTCAAATTGGGCCAAAAAAGCTCGGGTGGCGGTCCATGGCGATCACAAGCCCGGGGCCCGAGACCTTATCCTACAGTTGCCGCATGCCTTGCAAGCTAGGCCCGTGGGAGGCCCGCGCAGGCTGAGGCCCGGCTGGCAAATGTCACCTCAACTATTTGACCTGTCCGGCGCTGGGTTTGCAGAAGAATGCGAGAGCGTCCTCGCCGTATGCGGTAGTGTTAGTAGTGGTAGGACTCTTGGCAGAGTCCGCCTGGGGAAGTACCTTTCCCAGTTATTCTACCGGCAAGCAGTAATGTGTAAATGATACCGTGTGCCAGTTTGAAGTGCAATGTTTCCAGAGAAATTACAGGGCTTAGAGATATAGCATCTTAGATCTCTGGGTGATGAGCGCAGTGCAGTGCTATGTAATGATTTGGACCCTTCATGGTCCAATAGCTGCGTGTCATTGTGCTGTTATGTGGCAGGCATGTTGTCTACCATCAGGCACTTGACCTGCTCGTCTCGTCACTCTATATTACGAAAAAAAAGCGGCAAAAGTGGTGGTTTTAGTCGTTGTGTCGAGTTCGACACAATCCAACTGCGCCCTTGGAAGGTTATAGTTATTTAGACGGAAAGGAAATGTATTTGCCTCTACATGAAAATAAGATAACCATACTTACTGTAAGATAATTCGGTTATTCTTCAAAAACACTTATACATTAATGTCCATGACTGTAAATTTTAAAAAATACACTTATTTTATGTAAGTAGCTTCTTTATTTACATTACACAATAGATAAACTGGAAACATGATTTTTACAATGATTATTTGTTATTAAATATAACTACATAACTCTAAGTGTTACATTAACTAAAATAACCATGAATTTATGACTTAGTACGATTCATTATCAAGAGTTTTTATTGCACGATATACTTATTCCTATAATCAAATTAAAATCTATATTAGCACGTAATAAACCTTATTGCTTGAAACACGTAGTTATTATTATGATATTATATACACTTATAAATGAGTATTCAATTTTATTCTTAACTATTTACATTTAAAATGTTGGTAAAAGTGCGCATAAAAAATGTTTAAGTTCATATCATCACACTCACATTTTTTGGCGATTTCGATCAATCGTTGGTTGAAATGTAAATTTTATGTAGCAGAGAATGCATAAAATTAGGAATTCGTCCAAGCCCAATGAAAATAGGCTATAAGCCTAAAGCTGCGTCTACGCTAGGAGAGCCGAGCACGAGCGGAGCACAAGCGGAGCCGTTCTCGGTTTCGTCGTTCGCGGCGTCAAGTGTGGACGTACAACGAACCTACAACGACCACTGTCCTCGAACGTAGTTTTCCGCAGTGAGCTCGCGGCTCTTGGCGAATATGGACAATGTTAATATGCAGCAGGGATATATGAGACCATGCATCTATCTTCTTTTTTTTTTATAGTAATCCTCATGTTTTTGGTTCCATATCAATGGATTATTTTGATATAATTCAATTAATTGCACGGAGGCATCTTCGGTCCACGTTTCCATGACGTTCGGCTCGAGCGACCAACGTCTGTCACTAAACACGTCCACGAAAGCGCTGCGAGCGCAAAGCAAATTCCTTTGTGTTTGTCAAAACACCGACAACAGGCGGAATGCAGCCGAGCACGAACGAAATGCTCGCAGTGCGCTCGTTCGAGGCTTGTTAGCCGGTCCACAGTAGACGAATTGTGTTCGGCTCGTGCTCCGCTTGTGCTCGGCTCGTGCTCGGTTTTCCTAGCGTAGACGCAGCTCAATAAAAACTAACTAGTCCGTCAGCTAGATTGCTAAAAAATGTAGTACACGTATTTTTTCTTTCAGAAACAAAAAATGACGAAGATAAGAATAATGCTTAGACGTTTCGCGTGACGTCACTTGTGGGTACGATTTTTACCCACCAATGACGTCGCTCTGGAAGTTTGATGATCTATATCTTTGTCGGTTTTTAATTATTTGATAAAACAAAAAATACGTGTCTCGTATTTTTCCATGACCTAGCTGACATACTAATTAGAATGGTTTATTTTTGACCCAGCCCGGTACCGTATTGACAGATCAGATAAAACAGTCCTAATTTCTGATGAGATAAATGTGAATGGAAAAAATGCTATAACTTTTTTTGTAGGAAAAAAATCTGTTTGGTTTTTTATTGTGTTGAATTAGTTAAAACTCCAATGAAAGAAGAAAATGACAATCAATATTTCGCAACAACCTTGTGAGACAACGGGAATTTAAATTAAATAGCTATCTTGTTTGGATCGAATTAGACACAAGAAAGATTTCAGATCATAAAATAATTTAATTTCGTACGTGAAAATTACTGTTTTAGGATTCAATATCGGTCATGGATTCTTCATTGGCGGTTATACAGGCGAACGTCACGATGTTGTAAGAAACTTTAGTAAGAATAAATATTTAAAAAAAATAAGATAGACACATTTTTTGTAATTAAATACCAGACGTACATTTAATTTATCAGACCGATATTTTTTGATCACGCCGACCCCTTATATAAAATTAACATCAGAACATTGATCAGATTATTGTGGATCACTATTTACAACAATATTATGCATAATACTATATAATCAGCGGCGTAAAATTACCTAAATTATTACGTTATTTGATAACATTAATTAATAAGGTCCTAAAAATCAGTAAAACCAAGCAAATTATTTGCCAATACTTAGCTATTCACTTAAACCAAATCATCGTATCCATCTGTGAAAATTGGTTCCGTCGAGTTGTCAAAGCTCTCTGTCGTGTTAGGTCTTTGTTTCTGAGCTAGAAGTCTGTCGCACTCATTCAACCTCCCATGTAAGACGTCATACACTCTGGTCATCGATGCAACCTTTTCTTTGCAAGATGGATCAGTTTCTATTGCAAATAGTCTTGAATCTAGCAATTTAATTGCAGCTACAATGTAGTTTCTCAAAGTCTTCGTTTTGTGTTCAGTGCGGACTCTATCCAGAAATTCACAGACTTGTCTTTCGCCACAGAGAAGAACGTCTACGTCGTAAGCTAATGGTGAATGCTGTCGGTGCAAATAAGCGATCAGTCTCTTCGCATACCGTCTGTAAGTTCTGTATGCTTTCCGCTTTCTCGCACCGAGAGTTCGTCCCATTGTCATAGATTTCTTCATATCGTCTATTACTGCTTTGTATCCAGCATCAACTTTGGAATCAAAGATGTCTTGTAAACGAGTTTCTACGGGCTGAAGCTCGTACGGTGCAGGAGATGGAGGTAAAGATGGGGAAGATGGCGGTGGAGATGGTGGGAGAGGATTGAGTTCTTCCTCGCTGGCTTCACTAGATTCACTTGAAGATCTCTCTGGTAGTTTTGTTTGTTGTTCTGGGTAAGGCCGCGGTCGCTTCCTAGGCCGCTGAACTCTCGCTGGTCTTGGAGCCGTTCGAGCATTGTAAGCAGTCAAAACATTTGCATCTTGTTCTGTCAGAGGACGAGCTCTTTGCGTGGCAGCCAGAGGTATAATTCTGATTTTGACGAGCCCATAGCTTTGATGAATTTTTGCTCTAATATGAGGATCATCATAGTCAGATCCCCAGAGCTCTCTGATAGCAGATTCTTTTAGATACCTGACTTGACACAGCTCTCCGTTGAAGAAACGTTTTCTTTGTTGCTCGTTGAGGGCATCTCTTTCTTGGCCGGTGACACCGTGGATCTTTGTGAGATGGTCGGGAAGTTTTCCGTATGTGAAGCGGCCGCAGTTTTCGATGGGGCAAGGGATGTTGGCGTGATTTTGTTTCTTGGTCCTTGGAACAGGGGCAGCTGGTCTTGGGGCGGCCATTTTGTTTACCTGAAACAAAAAATTATACGTTATTATTGAACTAAAAAGAAAGTAAGTTCATATAGTTTATTAGCGAAGGTCGCAATATCGCAAATGTAGTCAATGAGACTTGATATTTGTGTCCCGCTATTTTGTCCAGATAGTAAAAAATTTTAACTTTTATAGTACGTTTAGTTGAGTAATTTGTATTTATTTAGGAAGTAAGGTAGTTGACCTAGCCTATATATTTTACTAGCAGTGCTCGTCGCGTTTACCCACGTAGTTCCTATTCTCGTTCAATTTTATATCGTGAGATAAAAAGTGGCCTATGTGCTATTCAGGCTTTATTTAATCTAACTGTTTTCTAAATTTCAACGCAATGTGTTTTGTCGGGTCTATATGGGGTGACATAACATTTTTGTCCTATTTTAGGTAGGCATAACGTTATTAGGACTAATTATAATTTACCATATCAACTGAACGCATAACTGTCTTCGCATAATGTTAACTAGCACAACCATATATAATAACTTAAATAGCGACATAACGATAACTTAGCATAATGTTTAAATGCATAGCCATATATAGCATACAGATAACTTAGTATAATGTTTCGACGCATAACTACAAATAGCATAATGTTTAAAGGCACACATTGAGAAAAGCATAATAATACTTGAACATAATTATCAAAGGCATAAACTTTAAACACCTAACTAAAAAACAAGTGCAAAGAGCGGACTGTAGCAACATTATTTAAATAAAATACGTGGGTGTGTGAAATGCGGGTGGGTACTTTGACAACAATATTTATTATTCGTAATGTAAGTATCTACTAATTTAATGTAATATCTATGCAGGACTATGCAGTAGTATTACAATTTTTGTACTAATTTATGTAGACATAACGTTTTTCTTTTCTTAAAAACCTACATACACCTAAGACATATGGTGCAGTTTTTGACTTCGGGTGGGCTCCCGCCAGAAGCTCTGCGGTCAGCCCTGACCTCCCTTGAGCTTCTGGCTCCCGCATTTTTTAAATATACTCTAGGAGTAGTAGCGACAAGACTAGGTGGAGTCGGGGTGCTCCGAGTCGGATCTGGACTCTATATAACCTGGTTATATACTTAATACGTAGCACAACAAATAATTAAAAAATGCCTAAATGCGTCTGAGCAACACTCGAATTGAATGTAGTACAATAGATTTTTATGATTCAAACTCATTACGCCAAGAAACGATTACGCAAAAGTTACATTATGACACTATAATTTATGTTATGCTACATTCATTATGGCAAAGCAAATTAGGGTAAAAAAAATATGCGATTTAAACGGCACCTTAAAAAAATAGAACAAATAAAAAAATGCCTAAAAACTATTATGCGTCTCATCAATAGTCGAATTAAATGTAGAACAATAGATTGTTATGCTTAAAACACATGACGCCAAACAATTATTATGCGAAAGTTGCCTTATGCCGCTATACATTATGCTACATTCATTATGACAAAGTAAATTAGGAACAAAAAGTTATGCGTTTTAATAGGCTCCCGTTTTGTCGACGTGATTGACTACAAACACGCGAATATTCAAACAACCAACATTTGAGATTTATAATATTACCTAGTAGGATTCATTACAGTCATGAAAATTAAGAGATCTCTTGTAACGGCCATCGTTCTCTCTTGTTCCATCCACTAATTTATACACCAAGAAAAACGGTATTTTTCTTTTGTGTATTAATTTGTTTGGATTATTAGAAATATACCTATTTCAGTTGTTCTTCTGTTCCCTAGTTCTTCTTTTTTATTAACAAGCGAATTTTATATATTTTCTATTTTATTTATTTTCCTTACCAACTTTTTTACAAATTTGAAAGTAAGTACTTTTTTACAATGTCTGCATGTTTGTTGCTCAATTGCGTCGGAACGGTTGAATGGATCCGGTTTGAAATTTGAAACACAGATTATAGTCCAAAATGCGCAAAGGCCTTAACTGTTCACCCATTGGAAAGTAAAGGCAACGGTAAATAAATGGATAAAATCGCCAGACGCTACTAGTCATCAATATTAATTGAAATACCATTTATTTAAAATGTGAAAATTAATAATGTACTACAACAACACTAGTAATATAGTTTGCGTAGATAGTATGGAAAAACTACTGAACTCTTTGAGAAGTCCACATTATTCAATATTACCAACTCTTTTCATGTAAAATTTAAACACGTTAAAATTTGTACAAAATGTTTTCTAGGCAGGCGAATTTCGTAAATTATTATTGTTATCAAAATCAGTGAAACACCATTACTATACTGTTTTTTATGTCATTCATGCTAGCAGTTCCTCAGTTCATCATATTCTTTAAGAACAGTTAACAGCAATTAATGCTCGGTCCAGTGCTATGTTTTCTCAGGCTGGTAATTTATTTAGAGGGTGACGGACTGGGGTAGCTGTCCGAGTATAATAATTGTGTTTACGAAGGCCGCTGGCTGTTTGGACAGAGTCTGTCTTGTGTAATGTATTGAAAACAATGCGAGATGTATACATCTTGTTGTTCGGAACATACGTTTTGTGACTATGCAAACTGTAATTTAGACGTTAAATTTTAGATGCCATTCTCGTAAATGACTTTATTGTCGTGACCAACGCCGCAAAATTGCTTGCTTATCGATTTTTTATCGGATACATTTCGAAGAGTGATCTGCATGACTCAATACCACTTTGCGATTTTTTCTTTCTATAGGGCTGGTTGTACCTCAACTAAGTGACATCGTTTCACGGTTGCGGTTCCTAAGACTCGTATGAAGAAGTTTGACTCTACTTTTGTAAAAAGAGCGTAATTTGTAAAATTCTTGCAGTAGTAGGAAGGATTCTTTGCAGAGTCTGCCTGAAAAAGTGCCACATCATTGCTTGTTATTCTAGGACCAAGCAGTAATGTGCAAATATTACCGTGTTCTGGTTTGAATGGCAACGTTTTCAGAAAAAAAAGTACAGCGCTTGATGATGAGTAGGTACAATAGGTACAGTGCTAGGTTCCAATTTGGACTCTTCAAATTCAATTAGATGCATGGGACTATGTTGCTTACCATCATGTCTTGTTTGTCTCGTCACTCTATAATATTTAAAAAAGTATCTACGCTGTGTAACTTCCTGTAGAATGTTTTTGTTTATCAAGTGCTAGCGGTCCACATCGGCTTTGGCGTGAGATATATACAGCCTTTAGCACTCAGGGATAACGTACATATCCATTGGTGAAAGATTTTTTTAAATTGGTCTAGTACTTCCTGAAATTAGAGCGTTAAAACAAAAACTATTCAGCTTTATAAAATTAGTAAAGAGATGAAACAAAATAAACTTTTAATTAACACGCACCGAAATACCATCGCATCTCAATATTTATCAAAAAGATGTAAAGATTCATTAAAATGAATATCCCGAGCACTAAACAATGGCTCTATCCAATTCCGTGAGTCTGGCTACGGCTATGATTGCGCCAATATTTATTTTGGAAATTAGCTGAACCTCCGGCGGTCTTCGTGGCCGCTTCAACAATAAATAATCTAAATTGAACCAATCTCAAGGGAAACGGGCTTTCGACGCAGTATACTGTTGATACAGTTCTACAACTTCCGTTTTTCATACATGGGAAACGCAGAATCGAAAGTTTTCATAGGAATGTGTAAAAAATATTTTAAAAAGTAACTAGTACCCTCCATTTTCACAAGAAACTGCATTTCGCATTTTGACGGATAAAAAAATAGCCTATCTTAGTTTTCATTTTCAGCCTGATTCGTTGAGGTTTTAATCATGACAAACATAATAATTTTAATATTATAAGGACCTCGATTAAATTTTATATCTTTAAATGGTCATATCAATGGAAGGAAGCCAAAAAGAAGAATAAAAAAAAACTTTCTTTCCTTGTAAGATTAGGAAATCATACTCTACAATTATTAGTGTACGAAGCGAAATAAAAATACGCGTAGGTATATAAGTACTAATAGGTAGATTGATAAGAATTATTTTTTGTTGTTTACAATTCATCTGATTAATATTATAAATTTGAAAGTTTGAATGTTTGGATATTTGTTTGTCAAAACGCTGTAATAACAAAAATTTCTATAGGCTCAAATTAATTATGGTCAAGAATAACACACAAGATACTTTTCACACTGAAAAAAAAACACAGAATTTAAATTTAAATATGCTAGTGCATTGTGCCATTTAGGGACCTCAACTACTGTTCAGCATTGTTATGCGCCACGATATTTTGTTTTTGTTAAATTTACCCCAATTAATAAGTTTCTTTAAATCGCGAGATGTTTTTCATAGAAATTAAAAGAAAATAAATGATTGTTATATCCGATAATATCTAGATATTTTATTTGAAAATGAAGCTTACAGATTAAATTGTTTTATGTTTTAAAATTGACAGTAATAGAGATGGTATTTATTTTTATTCAAATTTGATTGCAGAAGCGGTGGAATAGTGTCCCATTCTACTACGGTACGATTTAACAAGCCAGGGTGGCCACATGTAGTGCTTTTTGGTAGGAATACCAGTTTAGCGTCATAGTGTTTCAAACAGCGAAGTCACTATGTGATAATGAAATGTGTGAGTAGTTAGTCAAGTAATGAAGTTAACTGTCAACGTTCAAGTATACGAGCGCTAAAAATAAGTATTTTTTTTAGTATAGCCAAATATATGTAAATAGAAGTAATTTATGGATTGGCCTCGTGGCTTAGTAAGTCTACCTGCGAAGCCAAATTGTAGTGCAAATATTTGTGTGCTGAATACATTAATTTGTTCTGGGTCTAGGTGTTCCTATGTATAATGAGTATGTAGGTATTTAAAACTATATAAGTATTTGGTGTATCAGCTATCTGGCTTCCATACTACAAACGTTTTGATTAGTTTGGTGTAATATGTATTTATTTATTTTATTGAAATGGTAGACGTTTCATACATCAAAATATCTCAAAAGCGCCAAAAATTATGCCAAGTGAAATTTTAAAATACATCCCGTATTACAATCACAATCGTTAAACAAATCAGTCTAATTAGAAACATCGCTCATGTTGTAATAACTAAAGTGTTCCGAATCTCAATTGATATGACAGCCGAGTAACGAATTACAAAGTTAGTAAATATCACCCCTTTTGTAAGACGCCGAGACTTGAATAAATAAGTAATTTGCATGTTTAATAACAGGTATCGCGGTTTCAATTGTCGCCTTTGTGAATTATTAATCTGCGGTGAGATTAGCTTCGTTTATAATCAAGTAAAATAATAATACATTAATGAAGTCAAGAAAATTTTGTTATGAAGAATTTATTAATTACCAACATATTCTTCATAACACATTTTGTAAAATAGTAAATAACTCAAATGAAGGCCGAGGCAGCCCGAATTACTCCACTACAAATATATATCATATAATTCATAATGCTTGTGTAACGAAGAACCGTAGTAGCTTAAAAAATGTGTTTGGCCTTTTTTGCAAATCCACATTAATATCGAATCTATCGTAATCGATCTTAAGAAATAATATTTTTTAAATTCAAATTTCAGTCTGACGTACTCGGCTCTTCTGATGTGATTGAATAAAAACCATTCAAGTGACAATACCTAACAGACAATCACACGCGTGTACTCTCCTTGAAATAACGCCGTCGGACGCGGCCGTAACTTGAGTCGAACTGTATGCTGAGTGCGAGTTTTGACGACATCAAAACGCGTTCACCCTTGAGCGCGTAAACATGCCTTTTGTATGAGAAGATTTCTAGCGCCTAGACGCACTAGAAATCTTCTCGGTGTTGGGTTTCTAAGAAATCCAACTTAAAAGTTAATCCGTTAATCAAAATGTTAACTTCGTTAATTAACGATTAACGAGTTAATGCCCAGCTATGGATTTCTTCATACAAATGTTCTGTTTACGCGCTCACGGTAGAACGCGTTTTGTTGTCGACAAAACTCAGCATACTGGACCGACCATATCAAACGTGACTTACTCGTGACTTAAATAAACAAGGAACATTCACATATAAAAACTTTTTTTTTTATAAAATTAGTAGGATGTTGCCAAAAAAACAATATTCGTGACTTAAATAAACAAGAAACATTCACATATCAAAACTTTTTTTTTTACAAATTAGTAGGATGTAGCCAAAAAACAATTGCACGTCTAAATTGAGTTGCATCTACGTTGTTTACGCGTACACCCTCTGTTTACCCTGTTTACAGATGCCACCCCTGTGGGGGAACTATCAGTTAACCTGTGCCTTGCACCACGGGGGTGGTTAGCCCTTGTTGCATCTCGATTTTAAAATGGTTATAGTTCAAAGGTGTTTTAATTGACTTAAAAAAGAGACTTCTGTATAAATAGAAAGTAAATATAGGTTACCGAAATGTATGTACACTCGTAATTTCCGATTGATTGTATCCAAGTGGATAATTCTTTTTTTTGTATTTATTGTTGTTAGGATAAGGTCTGTAAAGACAAAATTTTGAAAAATTGTCGAATAAAGTATGGAGGTACGAAGCTCGCCGAGTCAGCTACAGTCAAATAAATCAGGCGTTTTTATTTTCTTTTGTTTTTGTACTGGACTGTTCTTCAGTTATTAATCCATTAAAATTGCTAATCTAACACTAATTATTAATCTAATAATAATACTAATTATTAGTGCCAAAATAAAAGTATGTGTGTGGTGTTATTGTCATCGAGATATCCCTCAATAACGGAAAACAAAAGCGAAGAATTTAATTAAAAATTATAACAGCCTAAAAGTTTTTAATTAATTTTAAATTGTCACCATTTTTATTTATTTCGACGCTACCATACCGAGTCGAACATTCCTTGGCATTCAGCGAAAGTTTTGTACATTACTAAATTATTTATCTAATGAACGATGATACATAGGTTAAACAATAACAATATAAATTGACTAGAAGTTAGTTAGTTGACGTGAAATGATAATAATTGAAGTTGGTTTTTGTTCTTTTGGATATTATTCCAATCCAAAAATACTGTACTAAATTTATTGTTCAACAAGCTTCGGTGACCAAAGCAGACCGTTGTTTTTCCAAAATTGAATAAAATGTTATCTTACTACTAAGTATTATACATATGTACATTATGTAAAAGTTTGATTTGGTTGAAATTTGAAACACAGATAGTTTATAGTTTCACATACTACCTATCATCTCGGAAAAAGCACGGGCTCTAACGAAACAAATATTAAAGACAGAACGACATTACCAATTAGATTGACATTTGAAACACACATGGCTTAGATTCTAAAACATCACTTCGGCTAATAAGTCTATATCATACTTAGGCTATCATCCTGTAAAAATGTATAAGTGGGTAAGTATCAGATCACGCACATCAGCTACAGACTCTTCGTAATGTATTCTATAAAAATCCTACAAACTTAACACTGCGGGTATGTTCGATTCTCCACAACCTTACTACGAGTATGTTTAATGTTGCTAAAAATATAAAATATGAAGTTGCTAAACTCATATACATTTATTTTTGTGTGGAAAAACAAATTCACTCGGTTTGTGTAATGACCACCCATCTCAATGTTTTTACGTAAGTACTACTAATGTACTAATTAGGCCGCAAGATCAACGTACGCGAACGAAGTAGCGGGTTCAGGTAGTTTAAATTAATAGAAATAATGTGTTTTATTATTAGTTAAGCAATTTTCTGTAGTAATGTTTCGTTTATGGGTCAATCGATTTTTATTTTTCTCTTCACCGACTTCCACAAGCCGAAACCCTGTAAAGTTATTGAGTAAACTAGGAACTAGAACTAGAGTAGTATAGTGTTTGACGTTTGAAACGTGTAACGAAATCTAAGAGAAATAACTAATTTTCTCTGAAAAATAAAAAACCGACATCAATTCAAGATTAAATTCAGACACTTGACCAAATTTCATAAGAATCTATCACTGCGTCGTCTAAAAACCTGAAAGCAAATTTTAGTTTTTTGTTCATGTTTCAAAAACCATCACACCTATTTCGATAACATTTACATGTGACCACTTTTGAACATCTACCAATTTACATGTGACCACTTTTGAACATCTACCAATTTACATGTTACCACTTTTGAACATCTACCAATTTACATGTGACCACTTTTGAACATCTACCAATTTACATGTGACCACTTTTGAACATCTACCAATTTACATGTGACCACTTTTGAACATCTACCAATTTACATGTGACCACTTTTGAACATCTACCAATTTACATGTTACCACTTTTGAACATCTACCAATTTACATGTTACCACTTTTGAACATCTACCAATTTACATGTGACCACTTTTGAACATCTACCAATTTACATGTGACCACTTTTGAACATCTACCAATTTACATGTGACCACTTTTGAACATCTACCAATTTACATGTGACCACTTTTGAACATCTACCAATTTACATGTGACCACTTTTGAACATCTACCAATTTACATGTGACCACTTTTGAACATCTACCAATTTATCTATTAAAAAGGATCATCAAAATCGAAGGGAGTTAAAGTTTTTGTTTCACGTATTGAAATATAGATACAGAAAAAAAAATCAACAAATTTTATATACGGTTTTAATAGCCATGTATTTCTAAATTCCTAAGTGTGGTAAAAAACAGATGGTTTTTTTCTAAGACATGATTTGCGAAAATTTAACAATGTTAAGTCGGTTTTAGGCTCATTTTACTAGAGTACTTATAATTTACTCCATTAAAAAAAAGAGAAGTCCAGTTAAATATTTGGAAAAAAGTAGTTAAAATGTTTTATTTTACTATCGGTATTTTAAAATTTTGGTAACATGTAGTTCAGGTTTCATTTCGTGTTCAAGTATAAAAACAGTGCAATACATTTTAATTTAAACTACTGCTTTAGATTGTTCTGCAAATATTAAATAAACTACGACAATTTTATTTTTTTAAAAAGGCGAAATTAAAACCATAATTAATAAAGTTACTATAAATGCTTATACCAGTAGTCAGCCTATGGTCATTTTCAAAGACTTTTACGCACTCATAATGATATTAAGATAAAATTGTTTAAAGAACGTACGTATCCTCTCATTACTATCGTTGTTGTTTTTTACCGCTAATGGTTTTACAAAAAATACTAAATAGTCAAGATAATACACAAAACAAAATTGTTATCAAAATAAAACATCCACTTACTTGAAACAACTTCAACAGCACAGTCCGAAAACAAAGTTGCGCGGGTTGTTTACGACAATAAACACGCTGTTGTTGTTTATGTTTTACGATAAAACACACAACGTCCTTCCCGCGACTCGGATCTCGCCCAACTGAAGTTACGTAACAGGATCCTGGCGAATCCAGCCTCATTTTCATCCAGTTTTCCCAGACCTCCCTCACCCTTTGCAATGTAACTGTCATAGGACGAAAAAGACGTATTTGCAGTACAGTGGAAGGGTCAATGGAAAGTGGTGAATCTGTCGTAGGCGATCGGGACATTTCGTGTGACGTCGATGGCGTAGCTCCGCCTTGCGTAGTCTTGGGCGATTCTTTCGGCGTAACGCGCTACGCCGTGAAATGTCTCGTAGCACACCGAGGAGACAGATATTCGGTGAAAGCTACCCTTGTTAAATTCTGTTTTTATACTTTATTTCCTTAAAATCCTAATACCTTGTGAAACGTAATATTTTAATTTCATAAAGTGGTAATTCTTTCGTGGATTTTTTTCAGATTTTGAATATTCGCAAACAAATTGTTTTACATTACGTAATCATACCCTCATAAGTTATGACTTTCAAATAGCTTATAGATTTAGGGCAGTGTAATCAAATGTATAAAAATCTTGCATCAGTATTTTAGATATACCAGAGATTTTTCGCGAAACACAATGTTTTTCGAACACCTACGAAACGGCTAGTCTGATTTTAATGAATTTATTTGTAATTCGGTAGGTAGGTTGTAATTAGGTAGAAAAGATTGCAGAATATTTTACATTACCATGCTCTTATGCTCTTATCCTTCATTTTTATTTATCTTACTTTTGTATACGAACTACAAATGTATATCCAATTTTTTGTCGCGATCTTAGTTTTTTTATTTGATTTTATCCAAATAATTTAACTGTCGTTAATTGACGTAGAGTCATTTACAAGAAGGGTCGATTACATTTGAAAAGACGGATACGCATTTGACACGACATTTTTCGGCGCGTGAATGAGTATAATTTGTTTTAAAAAAGAAAACGATCAAAAACTTCAAAAAAAAGCTATCTTGTACACACTAGTTTCCATCCCTACATTGCCAGAAAGATATTTTTCCGATAAAACTACAGCCGGCAGCTTTAAGTTAATTGTTACTTCTATTTTGTGTATCATTTTCATTGACGTACAAATACAGTTTGTTTGTAGTGTTTATTGTCGATGAAAACTTATAATATATTGTACGGTTATGTGAAACAAAAACCTATATAAAATATTTGAGCAACGTCAAATCGGTACAAACATTTTCACCGTTTGTTTTAAATAGAATAGATTGAGTTTAATTTCAGTTTTATTACACAGCAGTCAGGGTCAGGTTTCCTACATGCAGGCTGCATATAAGAAACCTGATGGAGTTTGGACCCTAACGTTAATGGTCCCATGTAGTTTATTGTTACTATTTTAAAGTTTACAATAATTACTTTCTGTCATTTATTTATGCTGCGCTGCGCATATGTTGCACGCCAAGTGTCACATTGCTGTCTGCGACTTATTTTGTGGATTTTAGAAATTAATTACTAGCTAAGGAAGTCGCATTCTTTGGTATAAAAAGTAGTTTATGTATTTTTTAGACAATCATCTGTTTGCCTGTTCTTATGATGTGATAGAGCAACGAACTTACTTATAATTTTAATAAGACGTCATTCTACCTTTTGCTACTTACTATAAATATTATATTTTGTTGTTAGAACAGCCTCACAAAGAATAATTTTCGCAGTCGTCACGCCCCTAAAGGCGTGGTCGTCCTTACCACGCCCACCGCCCACCTCCTTCAGGTATCTCGACCTCTTTCCGTCCAGACAATGTTCTATAACCTTGCAAAATTAAAGGTTCCACATTAATATGGAGTATAATGAAACGTGTCGCCTTTTGAATTTGTCAGTTTATGATATTAGGATCGGCGTATCGATTGCTGCAACTTTACAGACGATTGATTAAGTGCGGTATCCCTTAAATTTACTCAACGCGTAGGTGAGACAAAATTCTGTAAAATTTTTATACAAAGCCAAGTCTGTGAAGAAAATTTTGACAGTTCTGACGTCAAACAAACTTGAAAGAGCTTGGCTCAAGCCGCGGTGGCTTTGTGGCTAGAACTTGTGCTTTAAAGTCCTAAAGTCGCGGATTCGAATCCCATCTGCAACTCTTGAGTGTTTTCCCGAGTGCAGATATACAAGTAATAGTTCCACCACTTACTTAACGGTGAAAGAAAGCATCTTGATGAAACTGTTCCAAGAATCTTTCGAAGTCATACGTCACTCGCACTGCTGAGTCGAAGTCTCAGCTATTGGAACATTTAGTGGGCATGAGCAGTTTTAGCGACAAGTTTTATTAAACTGAGTTAAACTAGGTGGAGTTTTCCTATATGCGGAAGGCAAACGAATTAGTTTTACCACGCTTTGATTTTTCCTAGCCTTTTATCCACCCCAAGGCTGTCTAGAAGAAATCGCTTTCAGTGAAAAGGCCGCCAGTTGTTTCAATAGTTTTACAGTTTTCTTTATTTTATGTCTTATTTTAAGGTGTGAACAATAAATAATTTTCATTAATTCAAAGAGAGCTCAAGTCAGGTTTTGTGTTGCGGTAGTCTTTGAAGATTTTGAGTTTATACTCGTATTATCTGTATACTTACACAAGCGAAGTCCGCTTGAAATCGACCGATTTCCTCATGACGTTTGACTTAAAATTTAGCTTAACTTAAAGCTAAAAATTTAGCTTAGTTAAAGAAATTGGTGATGCCAAAAGCCAATTCAAAAGATGTTCAAATAAAATAATCAATCCTCTAATCCGTAACCTACTTAGAGCGATATCTCTGGTCGGTTACAACTTTTTGGTGAATTTCTTAGATTTAACTCTTAATTAAGATGGTGTTGTGTGTGAATTGTCCACCAATATTTATTTATAAGAAAAAAAAAATTATGATATTAGTTGCGTCACTGGCTAAAGAAAAATATATGATGACAGGTGCCAGGACTCCATACTAGAGATTGCATTCACATTTATATACCTGTATTCTTATTAATACATTTATTCAATCCAATTATTTTATTAGATTTAATTCATGTTTTTTTCATAAAACTTACTTAATTGTAAAATACATTCTAATGATACAAATCGAACCCGCGATCTCTGGGATTTGCAGGCAGACTCATTATTTACTAAGCACACACTAAACAACAAGGCCAGTCAATGATAGATTTACGTTTCTACTCCGTATTTTTTAAATTCTAACAAAGTACTTATGAAAACATTAATCAGGCAATATTACGAAAGCCCATGATATAACACCATGAACCAAAACATTGATACTAATATGGATATGCTTGGATAGTTAGCTACGGGGTGCGTGGCTCGAGAACCTCCACGGGGTGCACCCTGGGCATCAGGCAACAACTTGCCGTTGTGTGATCGCGACTCCCGACCATCTTCGCCGTGATGCTCGACAGTGAGAGGTCGTGTGAGTTGGAGGAACGAGAGTTTGGAAGCCTCTCACTCCTTCACTGAGGCGGAAGCGGGTATGGGTGCGAGGCTGGAGATTCGCGACTCCGGGCTCGCATCCCCATCCATTGAAAGTTCTGAGGACTTCCAGTGGAAACGGGATGCATCGGACGTTAAAGGCCGTCCGGGAGGGACCCTACCTAGAGATAGGCTTTCCCGAGGAGGAGACGCGCCGATGGTTCCAAATGCGAGGGTGTGGACATCCACAGCGAGGTGGACCCGCAAGGGCGGTAGCAGGAGGGTCAGGGTCATTGACGGGAGTGCGAAAAGTGACCCTGCGACCCTGTCCCCTGGCCACGCCGGTGAAACCTGTGGAGGTTTAGGTCGTTAGGGGGCACCATATTAATGTATTAAATTATATTGACTTCTATGGTGCCGAGCCCGACATAACCCACCATGTCCCTGCATGGTGGGTATACGTAAATGTATTTCCCCCACATAAAAAAAGGATAGTTAGCTACAGGTTACGTAGTAATAAGACTCTTTGCAGAGTCCGCCTCCGTGTCACTGCCATGTTATGGCCAGGCGTTACTTACAATCAGCCTCATGTCCTGCTTGTCCCATCACTCTAAACCATAAAAAGTTATAACTGTTGTTCATCACACTATTATAACGAATTATGGGTCATTTTCCGTGCCAACGTGGTACAAGAGTCCTCCAACATTGTAGCCACGATTATTATCACTTAATCGTTTTTAAAGTGAAAACTTCTCTAACTAAGCTGATCCCTTTTTGGTAAGGAAAACAATTATGGGTACGCGTCATCAATATGCTAGTGTAAAGGTGAACCGGCGACAAAGTAGTGGTGTATCGTTAGAGCGGCAGTGGAGCAGCAAAGCGGGACGTGCATGTTAGAAGCTTGCATGGAAGAATGTAGTGAGTTTACGTTCCCGATATACGCTACAGTAGTGTCTCTATACAAGTTACGTATTAGGCAATATTAGTGTTACCATTTAATATTTCAAAGACATGTCAAAAATTTTCATTGGTGTTGGCAGTTCCAATGATTGACATTTTTGTCTCTTCTTGTCTTTGTGCCTTATCACATTCCATCATAAGTGTACGATCGTCATCACTACTTAACGTCAGGTAAGATGGTGGTCAAGCGCAAACCTATTATCAAAAATAACAAGTAAATTTAGTAAAAATTTAAAGCAGACATGTCCACACTAACCTGTTAATTTTTTCTTGACATAATGATGATAAAAATATGATGTCTAGCCTCCCCTTCGGATATCCGGAGGATATTGTGTTATCCGGGCCACAATAAGAACCTCGTGATAAATTTGTACCGGGAAATGCCTCTTGATTGATAATCTTTCAAGTTTGCCGAATCCTATGAAAAACAGGTCTCGAGTCTTGCTCATTGAATTTTGGTAATATACACTCAAAACTATGGTGTTTTAAGTCCAAATTCTAAAACTTTCATGTAATATCACTTTTGTCTTATCTGTGTATTTAAATTAACTATCTTTGTGATTAATCATTGTTTAGTTTGGGGCCAGTTAGTGTTGTGTGAAGATGTCTGGTGTAGAATGTCTATCAAGGAGTGCGAAGTCAGGAATCTTTACGTGGTGCACTATGGCCATCAGACAACAACTTATCACGTTGGTATCTTGTTGTTCGATGGCTAATCCCGGGAGGAAAGAACTTCTATGCATGAACGTCACCCGGTCGAGTAGAGGTTGAGATGTTTAGTTTGCCATTGACATTGCGGTCGCTGAGGAGCAGCGGAATAGCGGCTATCCCTAACAGCGGTCGTGGGGGTTCACTTCTCATTGGTGATCATTTTAGCCAAGAAGCTCGATAGTGAGAGATCGCGTGAGGCGCAGGATTGAGAGGAGAAGACTCGCTCATCCGCGGAGGCAGAAGCAAATACTGAGGCTCGCCTCACTGCAGAGCTCGGGAATTCGGACGTTTAGGGACAAATGAAGAGGTTCTGTCCCTCCGCGAGTGACGAGCCAGGGGCAGGGTTGCAGTCGAATGCGAAAGCGGTCCCACGACTGCTGCCAAGCCACAGCCGGAAAAACCAGTTCAGGTTTTAATAGGTAGGGTAACGCTCTAAATGGTGTCGGACCCAACAAACTCCAACGTGTCCCTGTATGGTGGACATGCCTAAATTAATTTCCGACTAATATAAATAATACTAAAAAAAAATTACGATCAATATTTATTTCTGAGATCAATAGAGTAAGATCCCGTCAGGTCATGGAGTAAATATTTTTTTAAAGTATTTTTAATACTTTAAAAAATTTTAAAAATATTTACTATTTACTTTAAAATTTTTTTTAATACTTTAAAAAAAAATTACATTAGATCAATAGAGTAAGATCCCGTCAGGTCGTGGAGTAAATATTTTTTTAAAGTATTTTTAATACTTTAAAAAATTTTAAAAATATTTAATATTTACTTTAAAAAAATTTTTAATACTTTAAAAAAAAATTACGATCAATATTTATTTCTGAGATCAATAGAGTAAGATCCCGTCAGGTCGTGGAGTAAATATTTTTTTAAAGTATTTTCATTACCTGATATCTCAAAATTGGCCGTATTAGCAAGGCAGCCGGTATGTATGATTTCTTAGGACATAGGTACTAACATTACTCAGTCGTCTACATTTCATTTCATTCATCGAAAATACGAGACGTCTCGCGGCTCTGGGATCTTGGACTACAATTGAGTTGTGAAAAAAATCATTTATATCACGAGTTTTGTTATTGAAGATGTCATTTAAACCATTAAACTTTTTTTTTACTATTAATAAAATAGAAGTCTGATAATATATTTCAGAACAATAGGCTTTTTTCTATTTTGGACACAAAATCCAATATAACCTGCAAGTTATGCAGCGTAAATCATAGGGCGATGTGCATAATAATAAAATGAATTGGCCCCCGATACTTTGTTTATTGTTTTGATGAGTCAGCTATATCTCCCCCTTAACATGCGGGATTTGGGGATCCGACCTGAATGCCCGCATGGAGGAAAATAACGGGATTCTTGCTTGATGGATTTTTTGTAATACTTGATTTACACTTTCGGATAATGTCTTAAATTGTAAAATCACGCCTTTGAAGTTCAATGATTATGTTTTTGAAATGTGTTTAAAGGAGCCCAATAGTTATTTGTTATACAAGAGTCCAAAGTGGCTTATTAACCGCGTGCTCAATTTCGATGACCGAGCAAGCGAAGGATTCTATAATTGAATCACGAGCGTAGCGAGGGATTCAAAATTAGAATCCTGAGCGTAGCAAGGGAATCAATAGGGCACAAGGTGAAAAATATTTGCACTCGAGTGCAACACGTAATTTGTCATCCCACCTTAGCGAGGAAATGACTAGGGACTTAAATGCTTTGCGCATTTTCAGTTTCAGTCAATTCTGTTGGTGTCAAATAAACTTCTGGGTCGCTAGAATCACTTAGGTATTTCGGATCTCCACTTGTATTCAATTTTCCTATTTTTAACCTAAGCGTGCTTATCTAGAAGAAACCGATTCACTCTCAACTTGAAGACACTAAGGCTGAGACTCCAACAAAGAGGAGATATGTGGAAGCAGAGACGTAAAGAGACGTTTTTCAGCTCAAGTGACAACACCGAAGCTGTGCATTACGCCGCGCGTCGTCGCCTGCGGACATTTCCCGTCTCCACTGCGCGTCGGCGAGGCACAGCTCACATCTCCGCTTTCATCGCGCCATACCAATATAATACATCTCCGCTCAGTGGTCTCCACTGGATCTGAGCGGAAACGAGATGTGTGAATAACGAAATTCTATTGGTTATTAAAAAAACATCGCGTTTCCGCTCGCACATCTTCGCTTTGGTAGAGTCTCAGCCTAAGATTGTAATAGGGTACCGGACTGGGTCAAAAATAGACCATCCTAATTAGTCCGTCAGCTAGATCATTGACAAATAATATTGGACACGTATTTTTTGTTTTTTCATAATATTAAAAATAGTCAATGATATAGACCATCAAACTTCGAGAGTGGGGGGTCGCGACGTCACTCGTGAGTAAAAATCGTACTCACAAGTGACGTCACACGAAACTTCGAAGCGCTGTATCTTCGTCATTTTTTGTTTATGCAACAAAAGAAAAAATACGTGTACAATATTTTTTGGCAATCTAACTTGGTTTTTTTGAGGATTGTACCCTAAACCGACGGCAACGCATTCCACAGCGTAGACGTAATTTAGCGTAACTCTGTAAATCAGGTTTAAATAAAAGAAAAGTTAATTGCATCGCATCGTCCGATCGTTTCCGCAAACGAACTTTGCAAATTGCCAACTATTTTGTAGATCGTTTACTTTGTCCATCGGCTCCCTTGTTTGGTCGAGCCACGATTAAGTCACTGAATCTTTTATGAGTCGAATCGTCGTGAAACAACAGACATTCGTTTTTCGCATCGTTTTTCCGAATTTCACGTGATTGTCGGCTGAATTATAGATTAGTTTCCCGTTTGTAGTTCCAGCGCCGATTTTTCAATTACATTACACAATGAAAACGTTTTAAAAGTTTGACAAACATAATGGGGTGAGCAAATAAAAGTTTGAAAACCAGTTAGCGGTTCTATTTCATTGAATAAAATGTATCATGGAATCGGCAGGTTATAATGTGGTGGCTGTTTTTAGTATTGTGACATGGTGGTTAGATCAAGTGATATCACAACAGTGTGGTTGTTAGTTCGAATCCCGCATTCAACTATAATTAACGGTGAAGGAAACGGCTTGTTCCAAGAAAGACAGCAATCATACGATAATTCACGCTTTGCCAGCGTGATGGATTATTATGATTTTCACTCTGTCCTAATAAAACAAGGGCTCAAGCGACTCCTTTAGCTGGAAACTGGAAATAAAAGTGGGTTACTTATGCTATGAAGATGACGTGAAACTAAAACTATTTTTGTTTTCTTTGAAGTATTATGTTCTTTTTATGATTTTTTGTAAATTTTTCATCGAGTTTCTATCACAAAATAATGATTACTACTGTGAGCAGACGTGTTATTTACCATCGGGCACATGTCTTGCTCGGGCCATAACACTTTATTATAAAATTAAATGCTTTTTTTTTAATAAAATTGATTTGCATATGTTGATTGTAAGCTACCGTGCCATAAACAATTAATGTATTGTTGTTGTGGGATCGATTCCCATCTAGTGCAAATATTTGTGTGATGAATTTAAGTAATTGTACTGTTTCTATGTTTCTAAGTATAGTATGTACCCGTATTTACAACTGAATAAGTATTATATCAGGCCGCCAGCTTTGCTTAGTTTGGGGCCTGATGGTGTTCTGTGTGAATTGTCCCGAATATTTATTTATATATTGTAAGTTCTTAAAATACAGATTGAAAACATAGTTAAACATAGGAGTAATGTTCGAATAACTTACACTGAACTGCTACCAGTACAACATATTATGTACCACCAAAACTTGAAAATGTTTTCAGTATCTAAATGAAACAAACTCCATAAAGAAATGGGTAAAGTCAAATCGCTACAAAAGTGTTCGACTTTTGTCACGTCAATCAAACTCAAAAAGATAGAGTTGAATTTAGTCAAGCTTTGTAAAACAGCGGGTAGAGTCAAAACGGATTTAAAAAGGACAATGTCCATTTTTGACCCGCTAAAATAGTGGCCGTGTAGACATATGAGTTATATATTAAAAAATTGGTGATTTTTTGTTGCACTCGTGTGCGAAGTTATATAACTTTCTAACATTCCAAAATAAAATAATTTCCATTTGTTTAAATTAAACCTACCATTTACCAACAAAGCTGACTTGTAAAATATTGCAATAACGAAACGGTACCTGCGTTTCGTTTTAGTGATCCGCGTAAGATTGAAATTGAAAATGGATATTATGTATATCAATTTCTTTCACAATGTCGTTTATTTACTACTTTTACATATTAAAATAACGATATATATAAATACGGCGACAAAGAAACTATCAAAGCTTTTTTTGGTAATGTAAACGAGAAAAAAGGTGGCATGCAATTTTCACCAAATTCAAATTGGTCGAAGATCAATGTCAAATTGACAAATCAAAAAAAAGTAAACAAGCAAAATGTATGGTTTTCTTCTTGTTTAGATTGGTTTTAACAAAACTGGGAATTATGTGATTCAGTGCTCCTTGTTACTTACATAATTGTGGTAATAATTACATAAAACCATATATTGTTGTGATGGCTTGCTTGTGTTTTCTGATGGAAACCCTCGATTGTTATGAACCTTCTAAAACCACTGTCTCGAATACCAAAATAATGAAATATTTCTTATATTCCTTTCTGTGACAATATTTCTATGCGAATGAAATGTTCATACTCTACAGGAAATACGGGGATAGCGCTAAGTTGCTACAAAACCTATGCAATTACCAATTTTAAAACCCTGAGTTGCTTTTAGACACAAAAGAAGTTGAAGACAGACACAAGCTGAAGCAAATAAAATAGATATAATATGTATATTTTAGTTGAAAATGATAGGGGCAACCAGAAGAGGCCATCTTTCAGTACTGCTGTACTTGCATTGCAGAGTTCTTCGTGAGATTTCTAGGATGGCCAGACACCAGGACCACATAAATCCACGAGCAGAGTATTTTGGCTATGTAGTAGTTTTGGGCTATTAAATATATAAAGTTATTATTATACGTAAATATAATTATATGATAGCAAATAATATATTTTATTTATCCTCTCTTGCATTGGTTTGAATATAGATTCAGTAGAAAGATATCGGTGAACAGTATTATCTACACTGATTTAAGTATTTTTTCAGGAAACAATGATAGGATGAGCGAAACATGTGCCTGATGGTAAGCAAGAAAACATGCTTGCCTTTAACAAGACACACTGTCTTGTGTCATAAATTATTAGAACATGAAGACAAGTCCACATCATCAGACCTAGCCCTGCACTCAGTTAGTTTAAGGCTTGTTTACCCTATGATAATTCCATCCGAGAACTATTTTATGGTAATCAGTTGGTAGTGAGAAGTACTATTATTCATATTTATTCTGATAAGAAATATGTTTTGAAAGATAATACCATAGTTCTGTATTTTCTTTTCGGTTCTAATCGAAAAGAAAACATAATTTTAATGTATTTTGACAGTAAACATAACCTTACTTTTGGTTTAACTGTAACTCATTTTTGGTATTTAGGAAATGAAAAACACCAACAGCAGACGTTTTTATAAGCATTAACAATCCTAATTAGACACTATTCATCTCTATACACTTTCAGAATCAAAAAAAGTTGGCCAGGTTTTTCAATGTAGGTATGGGACGTGGGCATTGTCCTTTAAGTAAATTAAATATTATATTATTCGTGAATTTTACATTAGACGATTAGACATTACTATTAGATGTAGTTGCGGTCGATAAGGTTCATTAAATCTCGACTTTTCTTATTTATTTCTTTATACCATGCAAAGGAAATTGCGAAAAGAAAAATTACCCATTTCCTGGGAGAATCCGAGCCTCACGCTAACCACATCCCACATTCAAACATGCGACTGTTTCAACCCAAAATTAATATATCTGAATATTTCCACTTGAATTAATAGGGGTTTTATATAATACGCAGATTATTTTTGTATCAAAATTATGCACACTCGAACGCGTGGGCCGTAGACTTGAATAAATTTATATAAATTTATAACTGGCCGAGAATTTTGGGACGCTCATTACCGGGTATTTATGTGAGGAGATAAAAATATTAGGGACACTTTTAATCGAATACGGATGAGTAGGGTGGAGAGGCTTTGGATGATAGAATTTGTTAAAAATTATAAAGTATTTCGGAGTTGGAAGCATTTTTACTCTTATTTAAATTATTATGTCATTTAATTTTAAAAACAATTTGCCTGTATTTTAAATTTTAAACGATCTAATAATTAAAAATCTTACAGATTTGCTGAATGTTGTAAAGCAGATGCACGGAAAGTTTTGTGGAAAAACTATGAAAATTGCCTGAAATTTAAAACCTTATCGTCTAAAAGATAGAAGTGCTTAGTGCTGTGAAATTATGTTATCACACATTTTATCAACATCATTAAATTTATTTCAGTAAGTTCTATTAAAAATAAATTTAGTGGAAAAAGTTGCTATGTGGTATTTTTTTGGACATGAGGGAAATATTTTTTTTCCTTGGAAAATACATAGCACATACATCATTAGTAACTATTATTCTAAGCAGTAATTTATACATTCCAATCACTTACGTTCAGTAACTCATTCCTGTATTTCCGAGAAGAAGGTCTTATCTCTATGTATCAGAAAATAAAAGACGTTTCCTATTCCTGTAATCCTCACCTATTGTCACCACTAATGACCGCAGAGGGCATTTATCAAATCGGGCCCAAAGTCGGCATTTGCTTTAGACAGTTTTTAAACGTTGAAAATTAATTTCCCCTGATTTCTTTTAAGAAGTTGTAACTCTCCAAGTGGGGATAATGCGATGATATATAAAAAAAGGTCCCACTGAGCCTGCGCCCCTAATAAATTATGCCCTTGATAACAATGGGGTTTTTTCGCGCCCTTTGTTACGACTTTTGATATCACCTGAGCTTACGGACGCGCTTTGGGTGAAAGTTTTTTGTTTATAAATATTTTTTCAGTATTAGACTGTGTTTCGTAAGTTTTGTGTAGTACTTGTTTAAGTTTTTCGAAAAAATTTGAGATTTATAATTGAAAAAATAAATTGTTCGACAATGAAAGGGTCAGAAGAAAAATCTTTTCAATCATAGACAGTAGACGTTCTTATAAAAAAATAAAAGGTTTTTATCGATATTTTCGTTTATCATTAGAACCAGTAATGATGAAATTCGTACATCTACATTTGGAAAACTTCTCACAAGTGCAGGCAAGATTTGAGGCTTCGAACTCACGGTAAGGAAGTTTGGCATTAAAACCATTATTAGGCCACCACAACTTTAACAACACAACAACAACACAAGAAAATTAGTAAACATTTCATTTCAATTCTGACCTTGAAAAGTTTCAGAGTACGTACATTCTTAATAAAATAATAAACTCAGATATTTATTCCATTCCATAACTCAACAACGTTCCCACAACAAAATGGAAAATATAAAGTAGCCACTTCGTAAAATATATCGTTTGAGCTCTTTTTGTCCCGAACTATAAAAAATAAAGCTCTAATATCGTTAAATGTTCCTTTGGGGAGTGACTGGTCAAACGCGGGAAAATGTAGTTTCATAGGGTTGTCACTCACCATACTATACTGATTACATAACACTATTCTTTTATTATTTTGTAACTATTAATATCGGTCTACCAATCGGGGTAGAAAAAATATTTTGCGTTTAGTGGGTAAATTGATGAGTGTGATTAATCCGTATGATTAATATTTCCGTTTTTTTAGAACATTTTAAACTTTTATCATAGATTCAAATATCTTATATATCTTCGCTTCCTTGTGGACCTCCGTCGAGAGTGGACGTGTTTTGCAATTTTGCTTTCACTGTTTTTCTAAAAATAGTTGTTCACGAGTAACGTAATAAAAAAACCAGCCATAACACTCGACAATAGGATTCAAAACTGTTCATACGGCGAGAAATAGTGCTGGTCGTGGACTACGAGCATTAGACTAAGAACACCACGCGCTCATCCCGTTGCTGCGCATACCTTTGAGAACCCGTAAGACCAAACTAATCTTATACTGTTATACTAACGTAATAACCCGTAGCGGCACGGCGCGATCTCTGCGATTTCGGAAAGTATGTCACTACAGCGCACCCCGCCGCCGGCGCCGATGTCTCCTATGCCGACAACTTCCTTTGCAACGCCACTTCAACTTCTTAGAAATTATCCGTCAGACTCGAATATATCCGATGTTAGCGGAGAACCGACCTTCAGCGCAGCATCATCGCACAGCAACGTAAGCCATCGATCGAAGCGCAAGCGCAGCGAGGATATAACTAGATCTGAACTATGGGATATGTTTTCTGCGTTACAACAACGTCAAGACGAAAAATTCGACACCATATTATGCTCCATTAACGAGATTAAAACATCTGTTAATCTAATATCTGCCAAATATGAGGAAGCGCTTCAAAAAATAGGACAATTGGATAAGGAGAGAATTAGCCAAAAAATACAAATACAACAGCTACAAAAACAAGTTGAAACATTACAACATCACTTCCGAGGGGCAAGTATCGAACTTCGAAACATACCACAGCGTGCAAACGAGTCGAGGGTAGTTCTAAAAAATTATATCGCACAGATTGCGCATACTCTAAACATCGATATCAAACTACCTGACATAAAAAATATATACCGTGTAAATAGCAAAGGTGCCACTAAACCGATTATTACTGACTTTGTGACAGTTGGCATGAGAGACGAGTTCCTTGATGCGTATAAAAAATATAACAAAGACCGCAAGTACGACAAACTATCTACATCCTGCCTACATCCCGATGACGAAATAAAGCCGGTTTACATATCGGAAAATCTCACACCGAGCGAGCGTCATCTGTTCTATTTAGCTCGGGAGTTTGCCAAGCGACATCACTTTGCATACTGCTGGACCGCCTTCGGGCATGTATACTTACGAAAAGAAGACGGAACCCCGCATGTTCGTGTGACATCCGAAAATGTTCTCAATAACCTTACGCCACAGTGACTAGTATCGCATCAACTGTTCTGCGTCACCGCAGATAACGTACCGCTCACCAATATATCAAGTGAAAGAGAACATGTTACGCGTACTACGACTGCATTTATTGTTTTTTATAACATACTTTTTAATTTTTTAACCGTCGCTAAATTAAGTTCAACTTGTTACCTAAAAATAGTTTTTACTGTATTTCAGCCCGAAAATAGGTATTCGGAAGCAAATTTGGCAGTATTTACATTTTGTTTTATAGTTGTTATTATTGGTCATTTTATTTATCTCAATTTTTTGTTAAAGCCTTACCATCCATACTTCGCATTAAGTGACCATAAACATTTCACGCATAATATGATCATAAACTTACTCACTACACTACACTCGGCATTCATTCTTCATACAATAAATACAAACAAACAAGCACACCATTCACACCAACATTACATAACTAACAACAATATACATATTAACATGTACTGTCGTAATCGTAGAGGTAAAGTAGCTAGGACACCAGAAATTCTGTCGCATTACAAGTGTTTTGTGGAGGTTATGGATTCGCATGCACTGAGTTATTACAACCCGCTTCCACACACACTGCCGATTATACTCATAATAATCGACTACATAGCGCAAAGAAAACACAATTATTCATTCCCAAGTGGTCACACTTCCTCGGCAGTAGTTGAGTACTCCATAATAATAAATAGGTCACGCGTTTCGCATCAAGCGCCAACATTCCGCTCCAGGTGTCTGCGCCCCAGCGGCGCTGACGCGACTGAGGCCCCAGCCCCCGCCGCCGCGCTCGCTGCAGCGAAGGCGCCTGCGATTCGGTCGGCTACGGTCATGTCTACGTGCCTACACAACCCGAAATTGTACAGGTGTGGGGCCGTAGTATTAATAGCCATATTTTATTATTTGACCAACAATAGATTTAATTATTCATTACAAAACTATGCCGCCCATGATTACTATGGCTGTCTGCTTGTATGTCATCGTTGCCTAAATCAAAATCATATAAATTATTTTCACAGGGGTTCCTGTGAAATAACTTAACATAATTTTAATAAACCTTGACCATGAACCACAATAAAGATTTAATTGATAGCATCGATGACACTACATTGGTTGACAACTACAGTGCTGACTGTGCCGAGGAATGTAGACCAATACTTTTAAATTACTTAGACCACACTACAATACTTACGCAAAATATAAGAAGCGTTCGGCGTAATTTCGACCAATTTGTAATTTATTTATCAAGACTACAATTTCTCCCGAAGTTTATAATTTTCACGGAATGTTGGGGCAGGGATGTAAGCCAATCATTTGACATACCTAATTACGAGTGCCATTCGTCAACGGTGTTTATGAACCAAAACGATGGTTTAATGATTTTTTACAAAACTGGACTAAATGTGGAAATTGCAGAGCCAGCGTTTAACGACGCTAGCTGCTTAGTTCTAAGAGCTGGTTCTGAATTGGCTGTCGTGGCGATATACCGTTCCCCGTCCAAACATAACATAGATAATTTTTTATTATCACTGGAAAGTGTGTTGTCTACTGTTTCCGCTGAAACATGCATAATAACTGGAGACATAAACATTGACATTAAATCTAATAACGACGATTCCAAAGCTTTAGACTATTTAGAACTCACCGCATACTATGGCTTTATACCAGGTCACGTCCGCCCGACACGATTCCGGAATTGCCTAGATCATGCACTTATTCGATCTAAAAAATCGGCTTGTGTTGTAGTTTGCAACTCAGGAGTCACGGACCATGACACAGTACTTATAGGTATTGACAGAACGAACAGTAATACTCACACTATGACTGAATTAAAACCTAAAATAAATTACCTCGCTGTTATAGCCTGCCTAGAAAATCTTGACTGGAATAATTTCTATAGAGAATCTGACATAAAACTAGCAACTGAGTTTCTAATTAATAATATTGCCCTTGCAGTGAACAACAACACAACTTGTACTAAAACTAAAAGCTCGGCAAAAATTACTAAGCCTTGGATGACCAGAAAGCTAATCTACAGTATTAGAAAAAGGGACGCTTTCCACTTAAAGCTCAAAAAAAGTCCTAGTGATCAGGCACTATACGAAAAGTATAAAAAAATCCGAAATCACTGCAACTTTTTATTGAAAACAGAAAAATGTAACTTCGAGGCCGATTTGATTACTGTAAACAAAAATAATAGTAAAAAGCTTTGGCACACCGTCAAAAACATATGCGGCATTGGACGGCGCAACTCTATTTCAAACGACCTTCTCAATATAAAAGAAACCCCTACAGAGTCACTTAACTTTGTCAACAATTTTTTCGTCTCAATTGGTCAAGACTTGGCTCAAAAGACCTTACTTTCACTCAATACGACTGAAGCACAGCTAGCAAACGCTACAACTATTGAAAATAGTCCCTCTGATTCGCTGTTCTTAGCACCTACGGATGGTTTTGAAATTTCTAGGATAATATCTAGTTTGAAAGTGGGTTCTGCCCCTGGAAGTGACCAGATTGATAACAAATTACTCAAAGCTGCATGCCATGTTTTGGCTCATCCTATTGCATATTTATGTAATTTAAGTATGTCCCAGGGAGTTGTTCCAAACTGTTTTAAGACAGCCGACATTTGTCCGATATATAAATCTGGTGATAAATCAACTGTGTCAAATTATCGTCCCATCTCTCTTCTTCCATCGCTCTCCAAGATTATTGAAAAAGTCGTAAACAAAAGACTACTGGGATTCTTGGAAAGCAGAAACTTGCTTTCTCCTAATCAATTTGGCTTTCGGGCAAAGAAGTCAACCGATGACGCTGTTGTAGGTTTAGTGGACTGCGTGACAGGGAGCCTGGATCGGAGCCAAAAGAGTATTGCTGTATTTTTAGACATGGCTAAGGCTTTTGACACGGTAAGCTGGTCAATTATGCTGCGAAAACTTGAGTTACACGGAATACGAGGGACAACTTTGAACTGGTTCCGCTCATACTTGTCAGAACGAAAACAAAGGGTCCGCGTGTCAAATTTTTTTAGTGATTACGCCCCAGTCTCTTTCGGAATTCCGCAAGGAAGTGTCCTTGGACCTACCCTCTTTCTCGTGTATATTAATGACCTCTGCCAGCTCAAGGTCGATCAGGCTCAGTTATTTACTTTCGCTGACGACACAGCCATAGTCTTCCAAGGCAAAAGCTGGGCAGAGGTTATTGATGTAGCGCAGAAGGGACTATCGCGGGTAGCGCATTGGCTTCAAAACAGCTTACTGACACTAAATGCAACTAAATCTAAATACATTGCCTTCTCAATCACTAAACGGACCCAGCCCAGCACTGTCAACCTAAAACTCCACTCATGTGACGTTTCGCATACTCAATCATGCTCGTGTGCAGAGCTTCAACACGTAGCTACCATCAAATATCTGGGTGTAATCATAGACCAACACTTAAAATGGGAATCCCAAATCAATAGCCTATGCGCTCGTGTGAGAAAAATGACACATGTTTTCAAAAAACTTGGCTCGGTGGCCGATCCCAGCACACTCAACATTGTGTATCAAGCTCTATGCCAATCAATTTTAAAGTACTGCATAGTGTGCTGGGGGTCTGCTACTAAGACTCTTTTTCTCAGACTGGAGCGTGCTCAACGATTCATATTAAAAATTGCACACAAAAAACCAATGCGCTACCCAACGACTGAACTATACAATGAGGTAAAATATCTTACAGTAAGGCAACTTTACATTCAAGCCGTTACTTTGCGATTCCATAAGACAGCTTTGCTTACCCTCACTCCACATAACAGGCGCAATATTTGGGAACTCCCTCGCACTCGCAAATCATTCACACAACGAGCATACCAGTTTATGGCACCATTCTTATATCAGAAGCTGGATAAGTCTATTGGCTTGTGACGTGCTCTAAGTCTTGTGACGTGCTCAACTCATCCAAGTTCATTTGTAAGCACAAACTCGCATACTGGCTCGCCTCCCTTGACTACGCACAGACAGAAGCATTTATCTCAACTGCTTTGTGACCCTGAGGGGTCTGTTCCCTCGCCACCGCGTGGGTTCGGACCCCGAAATTGTTATAAACGCATCATCTTCCCTCCTCTCACAAACACACCCTCACCTAACAATACACGAACTCTCACGTAACACACTCACTCACACTCGCACCATCATATCTTATGCTTAGGTCCTGTTTTGGTATTGGTGGGTAAAGGCTATTTCCAAAAGGTGTATCCCTATCTTGTCTTTCTTATTTTTATTTTTTGCTAAATTTTTATTACCTACTATTGTTACATTTATAGTTTTCTTTCTCTTTTTTTGCTCTAAGTTTATTGCTGAACATATGTAATTACCACCAAGGAAGGAACTGGATTCTCACGACACAGGATTTTACCTAGTGTGAGATCCAGGGTTCCTTACACAATACTACTATGTATTATTGTACTTATCACATTGTTTTTTGTTCAAATAAAGTTATTATAAAGGTCTTAGATCTGAGAGAAAATATTTAAATAATAACACAAATATTTATTGTATGTTTCGGTGTTTGTTTGAATTAATTGGATAATAACTATGAAATAACAATTACATAAGTACTAACAGCATCCCGGTTTTACCCGTGCCGTTCCCGTTATTTTTTTGGAACAAAACTGTGTCCCAAATTTCAACCAGATTCATTCACATGTTCTGACATGATTGAGCCACAAGCATCCAAAAGCGCGTATCTACAATATTAGTAGGATTAAATCAGCTATCTGGCTCCCATCCCATAGGTTTGCTTAGCATGGGCTAAACGGGGTTGTGTAAGAAATGTTCACCAATTCCAGTATTATATTGGCCAAAATAATTTTAGAGAAAAGGTAAATGAAGGTGAGCTGTCATACTACCGTTTTTTATTTAAAACAAACTAGCTGCACCCCGCGTTTTCACCCGCGTAGTTGCCGTTCCTGTCATTCTCGTTATTTTACCGGGATACAAAGTAGCCTATGTGTTTTTAGACTATCTATATTCCAAATTTTAGCCTGATCTCTTCAGAGGTTGCGGCGTGAGCAACAAACATCCAAAAATTTGCATTTATAATATTAGTAGGCTGAGATGACAGAAAAATGCCTTACTTACTACTTGATCGCCACCTTGCCTGATGTCAAGCGACGATGCGGTCTCTGATGGAACATTCTAAACTAGAAGCAACCAATTTTATTCATTATCGACTTGAAACGAACAAATATCGTAAAAAAACATATGCGATGAGGTTTCCTTGTATCTCAAATTTTTTGTAAGCGTATGTGTCATAAATAGTTATGTTTCACTATATTAGCATTTTAATTAATTAATTGACGACTCATTATATTAAAAAAAAAGAGTATAAATATTTAAATGGTTGTAACTTAAACAATTAGTTAAAAAACTATCTTCTGACAGCCCTAACGAATCAAATGGGCAACTGCGTACAATTTATATCGCAATAATCCGCACAGACATTACGTCGGCGGCGAGTCGTGCGATTATCGGCCAGCACCGGAGCTAGTTTGAGGACAAAAAACGTCCTCTCATTTATCGACACTTCGCGGCGACAGGCAATCGCTCCTGGACCCTCGCCTTTATTATTCGGCCTCTGGCTATCGCTGTGTCGGCGAAACGAGTACAATAGTAACGCTGTGTAGTACTGTTTCATATTTGTGTCTATAGGTTTTTTATAAGATGTGAAAATACGATCCAATTTTGTGATAAGAACATCTAGGCTGGGTACCTTAGGTAAATAGATCAGGTTTTTCCGCACTGTTCCTTTGTATCAATCGTAAGCAGATGAGGGGTATGTTAGCTATGGCGACATAGTGATGTGTCGCGACAAAAGTATGACACTTCCACGAGAGCGACAAGACAAGAGCGATCAGACTTGCATGCTTTCGGTGTAAAGCGTTTGTTCTAACTTTATACGTAGTATAATATATGTAAACTCTTTACTGGGTACTTTAAACTGGGTACTCTTTACCTGAGTGAGTTTTTCCCGATGGCACAATCTTGGTGTCTTCAAGTCGAAAGGGAATCGGCTTCTTCTAAGTAAGCACGCTCCGTTGTAGACCCGTTAACATCAGGTGAGATGACGGTCAAGTGCAAACCTATAATAGTTAAAGATACGGTTATGTCGGGTGTTTGATGGTAAATAATAATCCTGTGTACACAGGGAACGGAAATTTTCTTAAATCTCTGGGATCATCTTACATGTCTAGGTGATGAACGGAGTGTAAGATTTAAGGTTAAGATTTGGACTCTTCATGTTCGAATAGCTGCGTGACAATGTGCTATTATGGGCAGGCGTTTTAGGCCATCATGCAGATGCCCAGCTCGTTCCATTATTCTACCTATACCATACACTTAGTACATTTTATTTTTGGTATGATATAAAAATATTAAACTAAAAACAACTCAGGATCTATGAAAAGTATCCCGCTCGAGGTCACTAATGGCTCGAGGGCCGATAGCGGCAGAATTCCCTGATTTATGTGAGTCACTCGCCGTGAATAATATAACGGACAATTTATGAACTTTGAACGTTCGCACGCTACCGCAGGGGTTTTGTTTTAAACCGACTTCAAGAAGAAGGTTCTGAGTTGTTTTAATATTTTTTAAGTTTGTTCATTCTTATTGAACTGAATAAGAACCTTGAGCAGATTTTGAGATGGTAGACGCTGATTAAAGACATTTCCTAATAATAAAAAAATCGGAAGTGGATGTATTTTGCTCCTTATTTAAGCATTTTTTTTCCTCTTCGAATACTTTCCTGAGGTTTCCAATATAATGGACTATTAAACACTATGCCACGAACAGAAGATTGTAAAATTGATAAAATAGTACCTTGGTTCAAACTTTTTACATAATAAACAAAATCAGTATAAGGGTCAATAGTTATGATATTTCTTACACTTTAATTATGTTTTCATAATTTTCAGCGCGGTATCCTCCCTTCTTTCACTTTCAACGAAGGCTTCTCTTCTTGGATCTCACTTGTTACGATCCTAACTCTCATACATGCATGACCCGTGAATTTTAAAATTGATATCTTTTCGACACATGTTCACATGCGTTCGTTTAACCAGAGTTTGAGCTCTAAAAACCTAACATTTGTTTAGTAAAAAATGGTTTAATCAACATTTTGACACCGGCGCGAGCGTCGGATTCAGCATTGTCAACTAGCTCAAAAAAAGAGATCAAACATGAATACAAACGCGTGCTAAAACTTTGTCGACTGCATTCGTAACAAACGCTTTTGGCTACTTCCGCGTCAAACGACTAGTTTGAAAACAAAACCAATCAGCGCTCCTCGGTATTTATTTATCAAAGAAGTTTTAAAAACGGAAGTCGTCACTTAGATTTTTGTACCAAAACGTATTTTGCCATAGTAAAAAATATCAAAATGATGTGTAAAATCATCAAATGATGAACCTTAGAATATCTCTGTATTCTCTTTGCAAGTTGTTTTACAGAAACAGATTCATACAGATATGATTAATATTCTATAGACTATGATTAGTATGGACCATGTTTTATTGCATAAATTCTGAAGAGTATAATAATGCTTAAACTTTTTATAGTTTCAACAGTTTTTTCCTCTACGAACATATAAAGATTAATTTATCTTTACTATTTTTTGACATAATTACATAAATTTAAATAGAACGAAAAAAAAGGGAGATGTAGGTAAATAGTAATAAATATTACCTAATTACCTATGTATATCTATATTCCAAATATATATTCAATGTTTAAAAAATAAAATTGAAATACTTTCGCGATCCATTATACGTTGTTCATAATAAGTGTGTGAGATAAAGATTATGATAAAGATTCACATAGTACCAAGAAATCAATTAACATACACCTTCCATTTCGTTTAAAACTTCCCTGGTATTTACCCAAAAGAAGTCTATTGTCGCACCAAACTTACATCAACATTGTTTACCCCGGTGCCAATCAATAGGGTCGCCAGCGAAACCAATCAACTTGGTCTCGCTCGTATTTGCTTAAACTTTTTCCTTTTAGTCGGCGCGGCCCTATCGTCCGTCACCCGTTCGGATATATTTGATTAAAAAATAACGTCGTCAGAAAGCGTACGTGGAGATGCAAAAGGAGAAAAAGCGAAGTTCGGCTTAGTCGTCATTGTCACGTGCGCTAGACTCCAACCCCTACTATAAGTCGCTGTTGTGACCCTTTCTGAGGCGTGATATCGTTCGTACCTTGCAACACTTTTTAAATATTGGAGTCTTTTTCTTCTTCTTTTTTCGTCATGCCTTCCATTCGGTAAATATTGGAGTCAAGATGTTAGAAATGTGACAATAAATGTAATTATTTGACGCATCGAGATGTTGACTGACGTACAGAAAACATTAAATATGTCAGTTGACAGTAAACGTCATGTAGCTGCCGCAAAAAATAACAGGGGCAACATTTAATTGAAACCCATATTAAATCCATGGCCAAGAATAAATTAAAAAAATAACAATTAAATGTCATAAAAAAGAAGGTCGTTGTAAAATTTTACTTTGTATTTCTGTTTGTTTCGGACAACCTTTGAGACGGCTGGATGCTAAACCATAACAGCTACCTTACAAAACATTTGCTAATTTGAACTATCTATAGTGGACTGATATGGCGATAAAATTATTTAATTAAATTTTTCGAACCCTATCTCAAAGAGACACGGATCACAATCGCATAATAATATGCCTGTTATGTGAAAACGATTTAATAATAGATCGTAAGACTTCGTAGTACGGGCTTGGAGTTTCGTTTTGTCCACTATCTGTGGAATGGAAGGTGATCATTCGCTGGAAAAATTGATCCTTTCTCAATTAGCCTTTTTAAGCAGACGGGTTTTATACCGTTTTCCGGTTCGGTCTGTGCGCAGACAGCCTGGGTTATTAATAGGACCGTTAGTGAGTGCGGGTAGGTACGCCGACAGAAGCGAGTCTGATAGTGGGTCCATGAACAATAGAAAGTAATTTTTGGAAAATGTCTCTGAGTTTTCTCTCATGGAATTGCCTGGTGAATCCATTTGAATCGCGATTCAGGTTCTATTCTTGTTTCAACCAATCACATTATAATAACCAAATTTGGATGCTTTAAATATTATTCGTTAAATTCTGGTTTAAAGATCGCAATAATTGTAATTATTGCGATTCAGACTTTAAGATAATTTTATAAAACCTTAGGGTTTTTTCCACCGTCGGGACAATAAAATATCTGACGATAAACAAAATGTCAATAACAGTATAGTAGTAGTACCTACTATTAGTAAATGAGGGGCTAAGTAGCTAAGCACTACACAGTGTCACGAAGTATTATAAATTTCTCCGTACACATTGCCCTTCAAACCAGAACACAGTTATATTTGCACATTACTGCTCTGAATAAAATGGCATAGGTGTGGTACCTGTCCAGCTGGGCTCTGCAAAGACTCCAACCAAACCGAGCGATTAAATGCTGAAGTACAACAGTTCATAGAAGTACGAATCAAATTATCTCGAATTGAAAAAAGATCAAGATTGAAATCGATACAATCATCTCCTACAATCATGAAGCATCAATAGCCGTTTCAAAATCCGTCGACACAGAAGTTCCGAACCCTCAGCCTCTTAGAACGTAAACACATAAATTGCTGGGAAAACTGCCTTTAATTGTCTTGTTTCCGATGCTCTACCTTGCAATTAGTTGTTATTTATTTGTTTTTGTCAAACATAGATTTATCTCTAACACTTACAGAACAACAATACTTTGCAACGATACTGCACAAGATTTTGCTTTGTTTAAATCTAAAGAATATTTATCAAACAACATTATTTGAACTGTTTGATATGGAGCCATTGATGTTTCGGAATTTCTTTTAATTTCCAATAACCTTGCTAAGGGCTTGGTCGTTGCGATGCGTGACCATAGGTGTTTATTTAGCTCAACGTGTAAGCGTTGGCATTTAGTATGTTAATGCTGCCAGTATTCTGGGTATAATTCTACGGCAAGCTCACTACAGCTTGACTGACCATAATTTTCTGTAGACCTTCTATGGATAAAAGAAATGTGCTTAGTGTTAGTAGTTGATTTGGTAAGTAGAATAACGTAATTTTCGTTGTTATTAACCGACTTCAAAAAAGGAGGAGGTTCTCAATTCAGTTGTATGTTTTTTATGTACCTATGTTACACGACAGCTCCGCCAATTGTGAATCGATTTGATTGTTCTTCTTTGTTTGGTAGATAGTTCAGAGGACCAGGTGGTGGTTCATATAAATGTTATTAGAATCAGTGTGATGGTTTTTGAAATTCAAACAAAAGACTAAAATTTACCTTCATTCCACTTTTCGGGATTCTTGACGATTTACATGACTTCTTATGTTTGGTCGAGTGTTTGAATTTAATTTTAAATTGAAATCATCATGTTTTGTGTTTTCAGAGAAAATAAATTATGTTAAAAAGATTTGTTTTAAAATCACAGATTCATACTAGTTAACAAACAAACATATAAATAAGAGAAAACTTTCAAACGGTTTCACCCAAGTTTTAGTTTAATTTTATAATCGAATCTTGCAGACGGGTTGGAAGGGTGCGGATAGACGGGCAACTTTTAAACTGCGAATCTGGGGTGGCTTTACGATAATGATCATAATAAAATATGGAACTTTGTTGTTGCATGTTTGCACTAAACGGTTTATTGTAAATGTAACGGGTTATTGTTTTTAGGTGAACAGTTATAAGATCTTGGTTTTTTTTAATACAGAGTGACGAGACGAGCAGGACATATTATGCCTGATGGTAAGCAACATGCCTGCCACATAACAGCACAGTGACACGCAGCTATTAGAACATAAAGAGTCCAAATCATTATCTAGCACTGCATTGCGCTCGTCACCCAGAGATCTAAGATGTTATATCTCTAAGCCCTGTGATTTCTCTGGAAACATTGCCCTTTAATCCGGAACACAATAATGTTTGCACATTACTGCTTGGCGGTAGAATAACTGGCAAAGGTGTGGTCCTTCCCCAGGGGGACTCTGCCAAGAGTCCTACCACCACAAAATTAAGCGAAAGAACTTTTTTATTTTAAATAACTAAACAGGTATCGAAGTATCCTACTAATATTATAAAAACGAAACTTAGGATGTTTAGATCTTTGAATGTTTTGATGTTTGTTGCTCTATCACGTCAGAATGCCTGAATGGATCGGGTCGAAATTTAAAACAAAGTTAGGCTATAGTCTGGAATAACACATAGTTTATAGGCTATTTCTAATATTTCTATTACGGGAACGGGACCTATGCGGGTAACACCGCTGGGCGCTGCTAGTGATAAAATTAGTGGAGATTACTCGCTTGCATGAGCACCACTCAAGTCAGCACACTCTCCGAAATGTATCTGATAAAAACCTAGCAACTTTGTGGTGATTTTCAGAATTTTGAAGTCTCTTTCGGACAAGGGTGTCTTTGCCAATGCGTCTTTTGACACATATCTCGATCATTTACAGAGCTTAGCTGACCTTTTATTCAACAACAACAACATCAACAGCCCACTAAACGTTCCCACTGCTGGGACTCGGGGCCTTCTCTCGCAAGGAGAGAGTTAATCCACCACGCTGGCCCAGTGCGGGTTGGCGGATAACACATGACTTCGAAAGATTCTAGGTACATGTCGGTTTCCTCACGATGTTTTCCTTCACCGTTTTAAGTTAGCGGCATTACGCACATGACTTCGAAAAGACAGTGGTGAGTGTGGGGTTTGAACCCGGGGTCTCCGGATCGGCAGCCGCCGTTCTCCCGACTAGACCACCGTAACTTTTAACCTTTTATTATCCAACAAAAAAAAACTAACTGTTGCTTTTGCGAATTGTATCGGCTTATTTCAGACAATCTTCCTACAAATAAAGTGTTTAAACAATCCTAAAACCAACAATAACTTGAAACTCATTCCGCCATTACACGCGTACTGCGCCACGAAGGCAATGAAAATTGTCTTATCTCAGCGGCGCGGTTTTCTTAAACTGTAATAGAGAAAGTTTAGATACGAGAGTTTTATCTGGCTCGCCCTCGAGGATCAATTAAAAGTGGGTAGAACGCAACATTTGACAATTACTGTTATAATAACAAGAGCCGGAATTTTAAGAGATTCAGGCCTAAAATTGTGACTGTGTACAATCCTTGGCCAAGAGAAGAAACATTTTTATTTTAGTTAATTCGCGGATAACTCATGTTTGATAATAAACAGCATTCGGCAGGTGAAATTAAAGACAGCACCGATTATATAGCAAGTAAGTTTTTGACGTGATAACGTCTTATAATTCGATGAAGCCGGCTGCACGCCCACAAAACATGACATCATGTACCGTTACTGCGTTACCGTTGGTTGTTACCGTCGGTCATTACCTCGCCGCATGTTTGTTACAGACTTTACAGACAAACATTTTTTTATAACTGCAACGTGAAGGGCAGAACATGTGCCTACCTAAAATCTTTATCCATACCATGCTAATATTATAAATCTGAAAAGTATGTCTGTTTGTTTGAACGTTACGATCTCAGGAACTGCTGGGATGAAATGAAAGATGCTTTTTTTATTTGATCGTCCGTCCATTTATCGAGGAAGGATATGCCTATAGCATATGGATAATATATATAGGTAACGTTACAATATTATCAATAGAAGCGGAACACGAATTAATCATGTAACAAAAACGCGGAAAAATATTCCTTTTTGAGATTTTCGTTGCGTGCGTTGACGAGCGCTGAAGTCCGTGACAGCATGTGTCCATCTTTTAAGGTTGCGTCATTATAGTTACCTTTTTTATGCTAATCAAATCGTGGCTAAATCAAAGTGTCGCGTAATTTATGTATAGTTGGAACGGACCGCTAGTGTGTAACCACCACGTGCTTTCACACGCTAGACCATATATATAATGTGTATATAACTTGTAACGTGTATACATATTATAAATATAAAGTCTTTACTGGATCTCTCCTGTTTTTGAGTATGCCCAATTTCTTACATTAAAAAAAACATAGGTTCAATTGATGTCAAAGACGGCTAGTAAAGGTGCCGTATTTCCCCAGGTAGACTGCAAAAGCTCCTACCACTACGCTTACCAAATGTAATACATGCATTACAATAATACTTTAAGAATAGAAATGTTGAATGCTTATTGGATTGCTTTTAGTTTTGACTTATTTATTTCTTTAGCTTGCCATACAAACTTAACTGTTATTTTATAGGAACCGTAGAACAATTTGATTACCCTAAATCGAGATAATCTCATTAAATTTCATTTTACAAGCATTTTAGATAGTAAAGTTACCGTTTATTGTACGGGAAAAGCCAGTAAAAACACTAATGTCTCCTTTGAGACGGAATTGATGGCACTTATAATGACACTTTTAATTATTTTAATAGCTGTTTGAAAACAAAAGTCGTTAATTCATTAAAAAGAAGTAATTATGGCGTAGATTCTCTACGTAACATTTTCTTGATAAAAATATGATAGATTATCACCATCATCACCGTTTTGAGCTTGAACTTCACAGCCTCTTCTCTCCTGTGCCAATGCCATGCAAGTATGTATAATGAGATTGTTGGAAGGACTGTAATATTTTGTAAGAACATGGGTATGACTAGGGTCTTTACGGTCTTTCTCGGTAGTCTGTCATAAAAAAGTAATATCCTATTTATTTCTATAGTAATCGAGATTGGAACCAAACTGTTAATACTGCCCTCGTGGCTTAGTTGGTAGTAGCTCTGCCTGCGAAGCCGAGGGTCGTGGGTTCGATCCCCACCCAGTGCAAATATTTGTGTGATGAATTCAAATGTTTGCACTGTGTCTGGGTGTTTCTATGTATAATAAGTATGTATTTAAAAAACTTTATAAGTATTATATCAGCTATCTGGCCGCCATCATACAAGCTTTGCTTAGTTTGGGGTCAGATGGTGTTGTGTGTGAATTGTCCACCAATATTCAGGTGGTCGAGTTTCGGTTAGGTATCTAAGCAGATATAGTTTTTAACAGTTAAGTCAAATCTATACCAGCCAGTTCAATGCCAAATGAGTTAAAACAGTAGTATCTAGAGCGTTTGTCTCTCAGATAAATTTCCTGGTAATTTTGATATAAACTGTTCGGTATATAAAAATCGGATAAAATTGTTAGTCAGATTTATTTTGTAACTTGTTTTGAGTGATAGGTACTTATTGATCACATTTATCTGAAAATAGAAAAATCCCTTTACGTTACATTATTGTGAAAATTTCTGGATCTCGAAGACAGGACTGTGTTAAAGAGATTGCTGTACTGTACGAGTAAAAAAAATGTCTAAAACAATTTTTTCAGACTTTTGTAATTTATATTACGATCACAATAAGCTTATTTGATGCGAACTTTTAATATACGTACCGATTACTTTAACATTTTTTAAAGTACTATTCATAGATTGTAGTCTTTCGGGATGATAGTAGAGAGAACATTGGAACAATAGAAAATAACTTTTTACTCGTTTTGTCCTCATCAAAATGAGTGAAGCGGACAACGGACACATTGTAAAAACCGATATTAATATTTCGCCGGCACACCAGCTCATCTGAATTTAGTGTGGGAGATAATAACGTATTTTATTACGACTTAATACCCGAGTCATGCCTTGATGTCAAACGGACATTTTTATGAAACTAAAGATGAAAGTGTTTGTTTTATGGTGTTATGTGTGAGTGTGAGTTTTCCATTTGTGATAAAACAACGTTTGTTTGTTACTCTTTCCCGCAAAAAGAACTAAAGGAATTTGGATAAAATTTAGTACATCGATAGAGAATGGTCTGAAATACAACATTTATATATTTTTTATCCCGGTAAAATAACGTCATTGGGAACTACAGGTGAAACACCGAGACGCTGCAGTAGATAATTAATTTTCTGCAAATCATTTTAAGTAATTCTCTATCTAGTTGCAGTTAATAATCGGCAGGTAAGGCTCATAGAAAAATCATCTGAAATCTCTGATTATGGAGTGCAGTTTAGTTCCAGGCAGTGATTTGGACCCTTCATGTTATAATAGCTGAATGGCACTGTATGCTGTAATAGCTGTTATGCTATTACAGTTTACAGTGCTTTTCATTTCACTACTCGTAAAAGGTCGTGAACTTTTGAAGGCTTTTATATTCACGAGTAATTAATAACGCCGTGAGCGCCTTCTCTAAACGCCCGGGGGAGGTGTCCCCATGATCGCGTCTTATCCACAACGCAAACATTCTTTACAAGCCCTGTTCATTCCATTCACTCTAGAGGTTATCTTTTATTATTTCTCCCCAACATCCTCTTTTTATTGCCTCTCATATTGACTTTTTATTCGGCGCGAGAATAAATACATTTTGATTTTGCTCGCGTCGACACTCTTTATGCACTTCGTCAGACAACGGCGAATTAGTACGCTTCAGGTGTCGTAAAATATTATTTGAGTTTTTTTAAGCACCCTCATCTGTGGATTCATGTACAAAGTTACGTAAAAAACTGTACCTACATACCTGTTAACTAAACCAAATGAGGTGTTTTATATCTAGTAGTGGTAGGATTCTTAGCAGAGTCTGCCTGGGGAAGTACTACACCTCCGCCAGTTATTCTACCGCCGTAAAGGGTAAACATTTATGTGTTCCGGTTTGAAGGACAATGTTTTCAGAGAAATCACGGGACTTAGAGATATAACATCTTAGATCTCTGGGTGAGGAGCATAGTGCAGTGCTAGGTAATAATGATTTGGAGTCTTCGTGTTCCAATAGCTGCGTGTCACTGTACTGTTATGTGGCAGGCATGTTGCTTACCATCAGGCACATGTCCATGTCGTCTCGTCACTCTATACCATAAAAAAAGCAAATACCTGTGTATATTTTCGTACCTAGGATCAGGAAATAGGCGAGTGGCGAAATTGCGTGATGCCACTAGTAAGTTCATAAGTATGTTTTTGTCAGGGGTAAAGAACATTTCAAACCTTATGATCTACACCATACTAATAGAAATGGCTACGAGTATGTTCACATCACAGTAGTTACAACAAATACAAATACTTACGGGAAGTAAAAGCATCTACACTGAGCCCTTGAACAAACACCATTGCGGGATTGAAAACTTCCAACGGGTAAGAAAAACAAAGATAAATCCGACTTACGGACCGAAGATTTGTGGAGCACTGAGAGGCTGTTTACGATCCTTGATTTGAACTAATTACTGGTAAATGTTTTGGAAAACTACAGGGGATGGTTTAGCGTCGGCTAGAAAATAACACGGCACAACCGTACAATAGGCAACATAACAATACGTACAAGCATTGATATAAGAACTATTTGTGGTTTAATGTTATCGTTTAATGCACAAAAGTCGTATTTTGATTACTTACAAAACATTTTATATACCCACCGCCATTTTTCCTGAATATGTATGAATTAAGAATTCTGCGAATTTATCCTATATAATAATATTATAAATGCGAATGTTTATTGCGTTCAATCACTTTGGAAGGGAAGAGAAGGATCGAGTTGAAATTTGTAACACAGATCATAGTCTGAAACAGCACCAGGACTAAAGGATAATCTAATAAAAATATTTTTTTTAAACATTTATAGGTTTAAATTTGACCGCCATCTCGCCTGATGTTAAGCGACGATGCGGTCTAAGATGAAGCGTGCTTTCCTAGAAAAAACCGATTCACTCTCGATTTGAAAGCACCAAAATTATAACCATCGGGAAAAACCCACTCAGGCAACTCATTCCATAGCCTAGACGTTCTTATCACAAAAGTAGAGTCAAACTTCTTCGTTCGTGTCTTTGGCACATCAACCATGAAACGATGCCGCTTCTTCGAGCTACGAGAAGTCCGTATAGATATTTACATAAATATACATAAATGCAAGTGTTTCTATGCCACACCATATTTATACCTACATACTTAAATACAGAGAATATTAATAGTGAAGGGACTTCTAGCGTTTTCTCGTCTAAAAAAATACCCAAAGCGCCAAAACAAGAAAAATGTTTCTTTGAAATAGTTTAAAATTTTACAGTAACTTCTTAAGCATGTGCCGAATTAAAGCACGTCTCACCTGATCTTCCTATCAGACTGCCAATTCCTTCCCCACGTCGAAACCGCGTCCCCAAGGTACGATTAAACATGTAAAAGTAGGATAACAAAGTAGGAGAGACGGTCTTTGGAAAAAGTAGCCATTTAGCACGTACGTCTGAATTGCCGCCAACGTTAGCAGAAACTTAACTATCCGTGTCATTGTCTGTCTTTTGTTGTACATTTTAACTGTTAGTACCTGGAAACAAAGTTAGTTTTATCCTCCTAATTCTATTAATATTATACCTAAATGCGAAAGTTTGTACGTAAGTATGGATTTAAGTATTTTTTTTCTAGGAAAAACTATTGAAGGATCAGTATTTATTTGCTAAAGGAATATAGTCTGGAATAGCATATAGGCTACTTTTTATCCAGGGCATATAATGGTGACGGGAACTATGCGAGTGTAACCGCGGGACTCTTAGTATTCCTTATGTTTAATGTTTAAGCTGAGGTATAAACTGAGAGATGTGTGTTTCTGTGACGTCAAATCATGATCAATGGTTCCAAATCGGCAGTTACTGTTCTCCCGACTAGACCAGACTCAAAATAGATTATTTTATACAACTTTGATTAACAATGATGAAACCAATAACTTAAGTAATAAGTTACCAACGTTTTGCACGTCTTTTTGCCCCCTAGCGAAAGTAACAATCTTGTTTCCCTCCTCACAAGAGAACCTTAAAACTAACACGGCACATATCACACGACAAGGTGTCATAAAGTAACGTACACATGTGCCTTATTAACCGTGTACTTTGCGATCCTCATTCTAATTCCGACGCGGTACGAAACGTTAAGTCGTTACAAACCCTTGAGCTCAACTGTGACAGTAGATACTGCATTGACAGTACTTAAACTTGCTTATTTGAAAGATACAAAAAAACGATAAGCACGTAAAAAGAAGCTTCCATTCTGTAATTGAAAAATCGCCATTTAAAAAATGTTAATATAAGTTGCCTACTGTCATTACCTCTATATTCCAAGCACTGGAACTGGGAACTTGCTCTCCCAAGCAGTAAGCCAAGGATAATTTAGCCAAGGGCGGGTTGGTGGATGACAAATGTCTTTCTTAGTACATGACGGATTCTTCACGTGATGTTTTGCTTGCGATGGCAATGACACACTTGTATTGTATTTGTATTTGGAAAAATAACTAGAGGTGTAGGCGGGATTTGAATTTAGGACCTCACGCTTGAAAAATCTGACGTTCTTGCAAGCAGGCCACCACGGCGTTTTTATTTTATTTAACCTCCAAGAGGGAACAATTAATTGCCGCGAGGCAGCATTTTGCGTTCCGTTAAGGGCCACATAACACTAGCTACTTTTAGCGTCGGCGAACGGCGACTAGTCACTATTTTGAAGCTAAAAACGGCGATCAAACTTTCCCCACCGGACACTTAAAAATGCCAAATCGAGGATTGAGTCGCTTTTCAGGAGCGCAAATACAGCAACTAAACACTAAAAAGCCAATTAAAGTATATTCCGATACCGCAATCGAATGCGGGTAGTCGCGAAATCGCGATGCATCGATGCAGTCGCTAAATTGCTGATCGCCGATGCTAAAAGTAGCTAGTATCTTAGGTACTGTATGCTAGTATACGCGGAGACAATGTTACCGTTCACCGTAACTTCATTTGTGTAAGTCCCGTTTCATGAGTAGATTACAAGTAATTAATTTATAAGAATATGGCTGCGAGCACGCCCTTAGAATTAGTATCGTAGGGGGCTGAGGTGTTTCCAATTTGTTTTGATTGGACTACCTTTTTGAACAGCAAATTCGTAAAATTTTGATAATTAAGTGGTACGTACGTTTTTAGTGTCACTTGTCTTGAAGTGACTTAGTCCGATATCAAGAAATAATTAATAGAGCCAAGAGTAATTAAAGGTGAGTTAAAAAAGTGCAACATTATTAATTATATTTTGTCATGAATTAATTAATGATGTTAATTATTTTGGCTAGCGGTGCTAAAACCTCTTTTCAACCTTGAATTGACGCATTCTGTCGCTTAATACCTAATGAAATAATTTCTTACCTTTAATTTTAAAATTTTTTAATTGGTTTATTTGTTTTAATTGGTTTCTTTACAACCAAAAGCAAATTTTGTTTTTAAACTTTCGCAATTTGTACACATCATGTTTGTATTGTAGGCACGTGGCTTAATCACAATATAATTCAATGTTAATGTTGTTAATTACCTCGACGTTTCGGCAGTGCTACAACCACCGTGGTCACGAGAAGAAAAACTAAATTTGTCCTTGAACGTCATCTCATCTGACGTTAATCGACAACGCTGTTTACGATAGAATACGTCTTCCTAGGAACAATAGATTCAATCTCAATTTGAAGACAACATTGTTAAGCCCGTCGGGAAAAACTCAATCAGGTACCTTGTTCCATAGTCCACGTGGTTGGAAATAACGGCATTAAGGTTGTTTGTAATTAAGTTCATACAAGGCTGTAACTGTAGCCAGAAGTGACAAAAATGACTTAGTACATTTTACAAAATTTGCTTTTGGAGTCTAGCAGGATGGCCCCTAGCCATAAAATGGAACTAATGTTGTAAATTATTATCAGTAGTTCCATCATGGAATTGTGAATGGAACTAGTGGCAATGAACCATAGTTTTAAGCACCGGCTTCAGCGCAGGCTTGTCGAGCACTCGTTTTATGACATTGATGAATTTTTACAATTGTAAGTAATTTTTGATATATTGCTCTATTGTTTAATTATTATTGATTGTATTATTATTAATCACTCATTTATTTTCTTTCTTAATTCCTAAGTTTTTTACAATACATATAAAATAAATATAAACATTATAAAAAACTTAAAAACTAGGGTGCCGCCAGCAGCGGGGCAGGGCCCAAGCTACCGGTGGTTAGGGCTGCAGAGATTATTATTATTATTATTAATTATTATTATGATTAATTATTATTATTTTATATTTAATGACAACTAATTATTTGTGACGTGTAAATTGGCTTTACCAAATAAATTAATATGAATACACTATTTTCGGTTTAGGTCGCTTTCGCTCAGACCGTGTAACGCGCGATAACAAACTTAGTTCGTCTAGTAAAGTCGTAGACCAGGCTAGGATAGCAAGCTAGTGTTAGCAAGCTAGCAAGCTAGTACCTACTTCTACTAGCCTTTTCCCGTAGTTTTGTGAACTAGCTCGTACTTTTATCACAGTCTAGAGTGTAATGACTGGCTTCAGTCTTCAGTCACTATGCATGCGCGGTCCGAAAGTTGGGGGGGGGGGTCACAGGGGAAATTACCCCCCCCCCCAAATCGTATACGTTACATTAAAATGGGGTGCTACTAGTAGTCTTTTTTACTCGATTTACTGAATTTCTACTCGTGACCCAAAATTCGACGCTGGGACCGCGCCTGGTAGACCTATCTGTAAAATAGCTGTACAGCTATAGGTATTAAGATTCTAATTCCTCCATCAGATCTCCTGCAATCAATTCTAAATCTTGAAGAGTGATCAAAGCTCTCTAGCAATCAGACAAAGTCATAACCCGATTCTGTTCCCTCGGCCGCAAGTGGCAAGCCCCGCACAAGCTGTTACTTTTAATGCGATATTCAGTTTGGAATTAATGATTTTACTCCCGACAATTCCCTGTGATTGCGGGGTAAGATTCGGATGTTTATTTTAATCAAAATTGTTTATAACTGTTTAAAATTTTATTTGAAACGGTTTTGTAGCGATAGCGGTTACTTGGTTAATGTATGAGGTTAGTGAATGATAAAGATTCTTTAGTGTAGGTATTTAAAGGCATCTTTTGAACTTTGAGTTTTAAGTAGTTGTTTATTAAGAGCCTATTTTCTTCGCTAGCTAGCTGAACTTTGCAGTTCAACTGTTAAAGGTCCTTTTATTAAAAAAATAGGTAGGTAAATCTACTAAGACGAAAATATAACTTGTGATTAATAGTACTATTCTTTTAATTTGTTTAATTAAAAAGTACTATACTTTTTATACATAATTCTGTAAGACAGCTGTTAATCTACACTAATATTGTAAAGAGGAAAGATTTGTACCTATTTTTGTATGTTTGTATGTTTGTAATGAATAGGCTCAAAAAGTACTGGGCCGATTTAAAAAATATTTTTACCAATAGAATGCTACATTCTTCCAATTTGACATAGGCTACATTTCATTTTGAAAAAAATTAGGGATCCTTGGTAAAATTTGAACAATGTAACCGAAGGTGTAGAAAAATGAGTCTTAAAATGTCTTTCGTCGAATGCGCTGCCGAAACTGTTAGCGATGGAACAAAATAATGTACAACAATATTGAAGAACATCATATTGTTTACAAAAAACTCCGCGGTAGCATATGTCCAACTATTGTAGTTATGTCACTACAACAACTTTTTTCATCTTAAACATTAATGAAAATGCTAACCAAATTCAAACCATGCTATTTATGTGTTTATATTAATCCTTATTCAAAAAAACTATTTTATGGTCAAGACCATTTAACTACCTATAAAATAGTTTTTAAATTATTTAAATTGGACTTTCCATTCAAAAGATATTACGAATTAAAAAATTCAAACAGTAAACAAAACCGTCATAGCGCCGTGGCCGTTGTTTGCGATCACAGAACAGATCAGAATCAGAATTGTTTTATTGCGTAAACTGTGTACAAAGATGTTATACAGAAGAAATATACTTAGAAACAACAGTCTTACCCTTTGCGGGCATGCAAAAATAAAGCCTCTTTGGTATGAGGTTACAAAAACATTACATTACATCAAAGTTATTTTATCATACCTATAATCTAAACAAAAATAAACAACAGAGAGTCAACAAAGAATAAGTATTTAGAATTTGGGATTAACTTAAATGGCAATATCCGAGCGAAGCCGGAATGGGCCGCTAGTATTCAATAAGCGTAATAAACCAAATTTAATTTAAAATATGCGCAAAACATAAAGCAACACATTCAGTTCAATACAACCAGTCATGTGATTGTACTAAAACATCTTTAGCTTCAGCAATATTTCTCCAAAACGTATTTATGCGAATGTGACTTTTGTTTTTCTTGTCTGCCACAAAGTTCGGTATCAATATCTGTGTTTGCATAACTACTTTCCTTCCCTCCAGTTCAGGGTAAACACGGCCATATCGATACCTGAGATGTTACACCATTCGGATAAACAGAAATATTGAAAACGAAACCTATGAATAAAAAGCAATATGAGAAAAACGATATATTTTTGGATCCGATATGAGATGTCCGAAGAAGGACGATAATTTCCCTGAAGAAAGGTCCGCGGACATAAAATGCACTTGCGCGCATAATATACGTTTTATTAATAAAAAAGCTTCGGCAAATCACCCATAAATAGCTATAACGACCGATAGTGGGCCGGCTATTTTTTCCCGATACAATGTGAGGCATTTGTCTGACAAATCCGTGGGGAGAGGTGACACTATCCCCATATTATCCGAGGGATTCTGGGAAGCTTGAGCGATGCGGGGTCATTTTGGAGGTGATGAAAGCCGTATCACTTTCTGTGAAGGCACTAAATCATGCTCAGGTACATTTTCTATTTGCGGAAAGTCAGCTTGTTTTAAAACAAGATTTTGGAGTGTTTGTATACTATATGAATATTTGTACATTTTTTTATAGAAAGAGTGGCAAAAAAATTGATTCCGTCACTTACGATTAGAAAGAAACTAGATTTTTTTACATATTAAGGCCGATTTAAACTAAACGAGCATAGAGCTAGAGCTGGAACAAGAGCATTCTTTCTCAATCTTTTAGTGTAAACAAAATATCGTTTTTAGCGTTTTCCATATTAGATATTCCATAGAATCTTTGCGAACGCAAACAAAACAACGAAAGAATGCTCTACGTTTGTTTACACCAAATGAATTTGATACAGTGGGGATAGAATGAGCATTCGCTCGTCTGATGTAAATCGGCCTTTAAAGAGTGTCAAGACGAGCAGGACATGTGCCTGATGGTAAGCAACATGCCTGCCACATAACAGCACAGTGACACACAGCTATTGGAGCATGAATAGTTCAAATTATTACCTAGCACTGCACTGCGCTCGTCACCCTGAGATCCAAGATATTCAATTAGATAACAACATAACTGTAAGTGATTACCGTCATATATGTATGTTTTTTTTAAAGTTGATTTCAAATTGTTATTGGTAAACTGTAACTTTCAAATATTGTGACATTTATTGAAATCGATGTACCACTATCGATCGAGATTACTCACAAATATAAATACACCTTGCAAAATCGACGGTGCTATCTTTAAAATATTAGTGTGAATATATTTTGAATAGCTAAGGACATAATATTCGGTATGTGTTAACTACGGATAGGGTTAAATTAAATGAAGCTTGCGTAGATTGTACGTTTCCACGCCAGTAACTTTCGGACATTTGGTCGAGTCCGAAAAACATAATTTTTGCGCGACTGACCAAAGATACGCATTTAGATACCACGGGACTCTTTGTTCGTAACGGAAGCTGTTTCTTTGCACCCTCATACTTTTAGATATTACGTGATGTGATAATAGAATTAATGGCTTTTAACAAATGACGGAGTACGCTAAATGTTTGGTTTAAAACTGAGTTTATTTACCTACGTAGTAATTTATTTTTAGCATTATTTAAAAATAACTAAATAACAATTAGAAGTTAACAACATGTACCTACTAACTATTTACGCTAAGCAGTTCTGAATTATTCTTAGACCTTCAGATATATAAAAGAAGCCCATAAGCAGTTGGAAGAGTGCGTTGTTAAATGCATTTATAGTATTTAAATTAGAAATATATTCATATTGTTTATATCGTACAGAGCTTCATCACGATATAAATCATTGTTTAATTACCTCGCCGTTTCGGCAGTATTACTTACAACCGCCGTGGTGACGAAAAGACTGAAGATATTGCGGGTCGTCTCATTGCAAAATGAGGGGATCTCGATCTACCCTCATTTGGTCTTCAAAGAATCGCAGGGTTACCAACACGACACACGGCACTAACCGTATCAACTGGCTTCTCCAAACTCACTCCGCGATGCGTACATTTATTTATGACAGGATTCCACGACGCTGATAACCGAAACCGAAAACCCGGTTGAAATTACTATGTTTTTTAATTTCTAAGGTTTCCTGAGCTATTCTTGCGTAGTAATGACGTTTGGTGGAGAGAATCTTTGGGTCGTGGAGCTCAATCCAATGACCAGTTACCGCATTAATCAAATGCATGGCAGATTTTTACAGCTACGATGTGTTCCTTGAACTTTGAACTGATTGTATAATAAGTATAATACTTATATATAATAAGTATACTTATGTATAATAAGTATGTATTTAAAACTATATAAGTATAGCATGTGTGATGGCGGCCAGATAGCTGATACATCAGCTATCTGGCCGCCATCACACAAGCTTTGCTTAGTTTGGGGTCAGATGGTTGTTGTGTGTGAATTGTCCACTAATATTTATTTATTTATTTTTATTTATTGTACGCTGAAAAAAGAAATATATTCCTCAAATTTGCCGTGTTGTTTAGATATCCTAGGCAGTGGACGAACACAGGCTAATGATGATGTACCTATAGATAGCCTAATATAATTTTATTGGCTAAAGTGAGGCTAAAGGCTATGTCTATGTTGAAACTAGGACAGCATTCAGGATATGGTGTATTTCAATGTTATAGAAAATTTTACGACGAGATCAGCAAGTTGATGAAGCAAGACATTTGGTGGTACTTACTTATCGCGTCTATAGAAACATTACACTTCCCAATGTTTTAACAAAAAGAGTCCAAAAACTCAGTTTTGAAAAAAATAGGAAGCTGACAAAGCCACCAGTCTTACCAGTGTCGCATTTCAGAATAATGATAACGTTTAGTCACTTAGCTAGATCTTTTTTGTTCTTCTAAAATTATGTGTTTAAACGTTAAAACATTTGAATGTTTGTTTCTCTCAATCACGTAGCAAAAATTAAACAAAACAGATAATAAAATTAAATAGAGTAGATTATGCTGCCAGGAGAGCCACATTTTTAAATCCCGAACTAATGTCCCTAAAACCTAAAATCTAATAAAAACCTGTGATCTATAAATTGTTCTTTTTTAAATTCTAAGCTAACAATGGCGTTTGGTAATACTAGTCTCGTATATTTTATTAAATCAAGATTTACGATTAAAAATAAAACCTTAGTAGACCAGAAAATTACATCGACATTTTGAATCAACACAACATTATGAGATTGACTTAGAAAAGATTAGCATTGAAATCATGTTATAGCGAAATCCGGGAAACAAAGCAATTACGGGTGAAGCAATACTGGAAGACCATTTACATTTCAAAAATAGCCAAAATGACACTGAGAAATCTCATTACCACCAACTTAATGCAGAAAACGCTTTCAAAGGCTTCATTTTATTCCGCGTCAATTTTCCGCGAAGCAAAACGACTTCAATTTGAATATGTAATGGCGGCTTAAGATAATCGTCCCTAGCTTACACTAATAAAGGAGGTTCGACTTTAAAACTGGATTCGTTTCAAAAGAATCGAACAATTCGATCTGGGGTGGCGGCGGGTAATTTATTCGAGTGTGGACCGCCATTTTGCGGCGGGGCGCTCAGCTATCGCCGGAAGATGCTTTAAGACATCGATGCTGATTCTTTTTATATTATGCTCCCCTGGTACCTTAAAGACGCTAATACAAAGCAGCCATATAAATAAGCTTTTCTTCTATTGTGAAGATTGCAGACAGGAAACTCGAAGACTCCCTCGCTGAGGAAAACAATCTAAATTACATTTTCACGCAACTTCAAATGTCTTATTAATTACGTTCGACTTTTCAATGCTATAAATTTTCTTTTAACGCTTCCTTCTCGAAATCGGCTTAGTACACAACGTTGGCTTTGCATACTGATCACTCAATTGTCTTGTGAGATATCGCTTAGTTTCCTTTTCTTTATTTCCTGTGAAGGTAATTATGTGCCAGCTATTTTTTATTGCCTCAATTTTTAGCAGTTATTGTTTACTTGAAGATATAGGTATATACAACATATACATACTTAGATATTTATGAACATTCGTATAATACAGTTCATACCAGTTGACGCCGCCAAAGGTATTCTGACATTTACATAAATGTAAACCAAGCGGAATTTCAAAACAGAACTTCATATAAATGATCTTAAATGAAACATTTTTTACCCTATTGCCCCTATTCATCAATTTATAGTCGTAATTTTTTATGTTTCTTTGAATTATTTTCAAATAACTTGAACGATAGTTCACGTCATTAGATAAATAATGTGTCTCGTCACTTCGTCATTTCATTTGACAATTAATTTATTTAGCAGTAAGTACAATATTTGTGGGCTCGGCTAATCTTGCTGATATTTTAATGTTTTGTTGAGATGGATGTTTGTTAGTTACTCTTTCACGCAAAAACTACTAAATTGAAATACAGATTAAAGTCTGGAATAGTATTATTAAAATTTTATTAAAATTTTATCTGAACGCCTGCCTTATTAAAATTTTATCTGAACGCTTTCCAAATGACCCTCCCTGACCAGAGTAACTTGGTAAGGTGGGGAAAAGCCTCTGAAAAATGTTGCTATACTTGTGGTGAGGCGATATGTTCAGCAAGGCACATATTGGTGGGATGCAAGGTGCTCCTTAATAGGGGTCATTACTCACAGCGCCATGACAGAGTACTTGAAATCATACGTGAAGCCGTAAGCCTTTCGGTAGCTAGAGCCCAAAAGGGATTGACGATGAACAAAAGACAAATTAACTTTGTAAAAGAGGGCTCAACTTCAAACTCCAAGAACAAGCCTTACTCAATCCTGGGTTCAGCTCCTGATTGGACGGACTATTTTAATGGACACGTATGAAAAGCACTACAAAATCCCAGAGGATGTGGGTGTTTCGTCATCCAGACCGGACATTTTCCTTTTTTCTAGGGCTACGAAACGCATAGTCCTGGTAGAACTTACCGTACCGTGGGAAACTAATATACCTAAAGACCACGTGATGAAACAAAATAAGTATTACGACCTACAAAATGAATTAACAAAAAATGGCTATGTAGTTAATTTATACGCTGTAGAAGTAGGAGCGAGAGGTATACCAGCAAAATCTCTCTATAACCTGCTTAAAGACCTTGGATTGTCCAGAAGTGCAGTAAGTTCTATACTAGAACGAGTATCTAAAGCTGCACTAGTAGGATCATATCGGATTTGGCTGGGCAGGGAGAGAAATACGAGTAGTGAAGGTGAGTGTTGACGTACGTCAATATAAGGGGCCCCTTTTAAACCTACGCCCGAGTCACAAGTCTTGGGGTCTACTCGAGATTTCTCTCTCTGTCACACAATGGACCCGGCACCCGCACGGTGAATCCATGGAATGCTAAGAAGTACGTCTCTCTACTCTACTTTTTATTCCGGTAAAATAACGATAACTATGAATTACGCGGGTAAAACTGCTTGGTAATGCCAGTTATTTATTTATCAGCTAGACGGAATACCCGGATTTATCTCTAATACCCAATTATTAGCTAATTATGTAGCAATCACGGCAATCAATCGAACTCCAAAGGAAAAGGGAAATTTCTGATATTAGACTAACTTCTAAAAGTTGCTATTTTTAAAATGTAAGTAGATAATATATACCATTATAAAAACAAAAATTGAACGTGAAAAATATTCTAACTTCCCTCAAACCTCTATCTTTCGTATTTGCAAGCAATTAATAATTCTACCAACGTAAAACAAACTTAATAAAATAACCACAGCTCCAAAGAAAACGGCGGCAAGCAAATTGATATTTCGAATAATAAAATGTACCCGCCAAATTATTATGAGTAACACAAACATAAGTCAATAGCCTGCCGGATGGTCAATATTAGATTAGCTGCCAAAAGGAGCCAAAAAGCAACGTATACAAAAACCTTTTACAGCGGTTAGAGTCCGAAAAATATTTATAGAACGCTGGGTAAGTGTGGAGAGAGCTCGCTAGGAGTGTTATTGTGGCACGAGAAATAATAGGAATATTTTTCAGGTTTGGGTGGGAAATGGCTAACAGTTTGAAAATGGATCGGTGATATATCTATATCCAACAGCGACTTTTAGAAATACTTTACCAACAAGCTTATTTTTCTGTCCTCAACAACAGGCCGTTCAGTAATCAGGCGAGTTCAAATTCATACCTATGTGCAATATTTTTTTATTTGCGTTCCTTTTTACTCGACTGAAAGAAGGGTTATATTTTTCGAGCGTATCTTGTATGTTTGTAATTTTTTTTATTCACACGTATCTTCTAAACGGCTGAATGGATTTTGACAATTAAGATAAATATCGTTAGATTCCTCTCAAACTCCCAAGTATCCTTAGATAATAAATAATGTTTTTTTTACCTGTTGGTTAGTTGCAGTCGGGTTTTTAAATTAAAGTTATTAATTTTGAATAGGTTTGAAAATAAATAAATAAACCATCTCCATACCTTCCTTTAGCACCACATCCGCAATAGTGCAGAAGGGTTAGAACGAGCTATTGTTTACATAAAGTATAGAATAATATAATCAGAAGTGAAGAAATAGGAATCCGGGGAAAAATCAACAGAGTCCGGGCAAGCAGGAAAATGGGAGCGGGCGAGTCGGGAAATTTGCTTAGGCCAGCGGAATAAGTGAGGATAGATACAGACGGTCCATTGTCTGGCCTCCCGTATGAGATTAAAATGCTTTATCTGCTGTAGTTATATACCCGTATAATAGAGCGAAATAAAAACGATTTGAGTGAAGTTGAGCAGACTGTCTACGTTTGATTAGTCTTTAAAATTCAGATGGATTTTCTGCTGTTTGCCTTAATTAATACCTGTTAGTCTACTAACTACATTTGTACGTATGTTGTAGCTGTAGAATACTTCATAGAGTTCGCCAGTTATTTAACAATAATGTGCAATCATAGCAGTGTTCTGGCTTGAGAGGCAATGTTTCCAGATAAATTGCAGAGTAAATAGATAAATCATCTCATATCTACAGCAAGAGCTTAATGCAGTTTTAGGAAGTGATTTAAAAGCTTCATGATCAAAGAATGCGTGATAATATGATGGTATGGGCAAGGGAGTAGCTTATCTTTAGGCCCATCGTGCTCTTTTTATCACTGTATGTAATAAAAATTATAATAAACTAGCGGCCCGCTCCGGCTTCGCTCGAATAATAACCTAGATATCAACTGCAGCGCCATCTGCCGGGCTGATTTGTAAATCTAAACCTTCCAGGGCCCTACCCAGACGTATACAAAAAAAATCATTCAGATCGGTCCAGCCTTTTAGGATGAGTTCAATAACAATGAAAAGTGGCATTAATTTTTATATATATAGATAATTGATGTATATAATATTGCAATCCAAAAAAAAACTCATTACAAAAAAGAAAATTAATCAAGAAACGAAACAGTTTACGTTTCATAAAGAATGCAATTCACCTTTTCTCATTTCTGAATGAACATCTGTCGCCTGCTTATTAAGACGCACCTGTCAATCTTCTACTTTCCAATTGTTCCAATTTTTTATTTCAGAATCCCTCGTCAACTTGGAGTGTTCGGTTCGAAGCAATGCGGAGTCTTATTTTGGCAACGACGTCTTATTATGTTGATGGTACATCCAACAACCTGCAAAGAAACTGAACAACTTATCTGCGTATTCGAAAACTATCATTTCAAATAGTTACAGCTCAGTGCTTTTTATGCTAGATGTATTGCTATTTTTTATAAAAGTTTTTTTTCGACTTCTATTTTTTTTATATGTGACTACCTGAAACCTTGAGTGAAAATTTAGAATTAGAATACAGTAGAAGTTATCAACTTCAAAGATTTCTTATAGATGAGGTTTTAGAAATTTGTTTTCTGTAATTCTTGATGGTATGAGTTAAATTATTGTTTATTGTGAAGCCATCTTAGTTAAGACAATTTGTTTTTATACAAATTAAAAAATCTAAAATCAATTAAATTATGCGCTTGATAAATAAATACAATGAGTCAAACGATTGAACTCCAACTTCTGATTCACTTTCTTTATGTTAATTTGGTTTCTGAAGTTATGTATGCTGATTCTACGCTAATACGCGTTTTTGTGTAAATTCAAAATTTTTACCGGGAACTTTCATATTACATAATTAATCCTTTTTCACAGTATTGTCGTTAAAAAGTAAAACCTAAATTATGGTAAGATAATCTGATACGATAAGACAAATGTAGTTTATTATTTCCAAATTTCTTAGCCACAGTAGATAATTATCTAGATATGTGGTTGTTTTATTTAAGTAGCATCAGTTGTGCTAATGCGTTGACTGAAAATAGGCATGCTTTAAGAAATCTACAGATAATAAAATTCGTTCTATTTTTGCATATTTATTTAGGATCCCCATTGGAACAAGGCCCGTATTTTTATCATTGCAAAAGTTGATTGGTTCGGACAGTTACAGCATTTTGTTGGGATTAAAATAACAATGACTTATCTTCCTGGTTGGAAGAAAAACCAATGTAATTATTCTGGTTGGTTACGAGTAATTTTGGTGCAAGTATTTCAAAGTAGGTATTATTTGTGTAAAATTTTAAGTTTTCGCTTTTTGACCTCATTATACGAGTAAAGTCTAGTCAAACTCAAAGACCACAGAAGTTAATGTCGTCCATTTAGTGACATTTTTTATAGTGTACTAAAACAGTCAAGTAATCCTGATACGGCTTATTTTCGATGCAAATGATTGCACATCTACTCTGAAAGATGAGCTACCAGCTGAGAAGCTTCGACGTGGCAAGATTTCACCAAGTGCTGGCTGAGCCTGCGTCAGATGCGGCCAGAGACATGTTCAGATATGTGGCTCACCTTAACTGACCATCCTACATGCTGAAATAGCTCTTTACGCCTTACTACCTTAATACCTAGCCACAATTGTCATTAATAATGGGACCGTCATGTGATTAGTCATAAAAGTCCCAAAAAAAAACACTGAATAAAAAAAAATAAAAAAAATCTACTCTGAAAATTTCGAGTTCCTTTGCTTTAACAATACAGGACGACTTATTTTTCTCGTATTAGTAGTTTTTATTTTAAGCGAACTTGTAATTTAGAATGTAATTTAGTATGTATGTAATTTAGAAACATGATTGAACTGAAACTTTGAAATACCGTATTCGTAAGACCGAGGATCGGGGTGAGTGGCGTATTATAGGAGAGGCCTATGTCCAGTAGTGGACGAACACAGGCTGATGATGATTCATAATAACTTTTTTTGATATGGTATACAATTTTTCAGCAAAAAATTATGGCTTAAAACTAATTAACAACATTTTGAAACCCTTTAACGTAAAAAAAGAAGTGGCACAACGGGATTGTCGCCGAAATTCACAACACAATATAGACATGTAAAGTGGCTGCAACGCTAATGGTAGGTATAATGGCAATGAAGTTCAATTGATTTTTCCATCATAAAAAATGGCTAACGCGCTGAAAAAAATGTATCACTACAGCATGCTAAAGGTTAACATTTACGCAAAATATTTGAATTAAATTACATAAATTCGTACCGAATTTAGAACTACATTTAGAATACTGACTTGTCCAGCGCCTAAAACAATACCACCAGTAACGTCCTTTCCTAGAGTCGTGTCCTAAACAAACAGACGGACCTCTCATCCTCCTTCGATTTTCGATTTCGCCCACTACATTAATTCTGTTCATTAAAAATGCCATCATGGCGGCCGTTAACGAAGTGGTGAGCAATTAAAGTCGCCGCTGACGGCACACTCTTCAATTCACGGGGTCTTGAGGGGTCTTGAAGGTGTCTTCAGATTGAAAAATTGGTGATCGGCGATTATCATATTTTAAATCGTTTTAGTGATGCGTAAAAAATGCAAAAAGTTATATTTGAACCTCGCTGGTACTACTATCCGCAGTGTTTAGTGCCCTTTTCGTCCTAAATTTCTCTTACTTTTCATATAAATTATAACTATAACTTATTAACACAATAATACTGTAAATGCAGCAAATGTAATAAAAGTTGGATGTTTGTCAATCAATCAAGTCCAAACGACTGAACCGATTGAGTTGACTGAATCCCAACGAAGACGGAATGGACCACTAGTAAGTAAATACACAACAACATTTTATAATACCACCAAAAAAGTTTAAATATTTCCATTGAAACAAAATGTTTGACTTCATCTTGTTACAAAATCATTGACTATTATGCTCAGTAGAATACTCACCTAAAAAGGTTTTTCAAGTACAATCTTGTCTTGATGATACATAAGGCTACATGTATAGTAAATGCCTGATTTGTTGCTAAGTAAAAACTAATTTTATCAAATAGTAGGCAATTTTTTTTTTAATCTCAAGGCGATTGACGTTACAACCCTCGATCGTAATTGTTCTTCTTTTAAATTGTGTTCCGAATCTCTTTCATTTACGTGTCAAAATCTCATTATTGTCACCCGCATAAGAACATTAAGGGCTCAGAGATAAAACAGAGCCCTATTAGCGAAGTCTCGAAAAAACTCTTCGATCGTATCTTACGCGTCGAAGTGGCAATGGCAATCTAATTTTTTAAGCCTCAGTCAATCATGAGAGAAATGAGCCTAGAACGATCTTCAAAGGGACTAATGTTGATTGGCTCGCCACCCTGTGTACTGTTTCGCAAATAACGATTCCTAATTCGTACGACATAGGGTTTATTTTGGAATGTTTTTTTGTTAGGGTTGTCAGTCGGACACGATCTTTGAATAAGATGAATGTGTTTGAACGTTACTGGCTGAGAAAGAAAAAGAAAACGATTTATAGAAAGTTTTTAAGTTACCGGTGTATATTTGTTTTCTATAGAACCAGTATGAAATCATTCACTCCCTGAGAAATGTAAATATTTCTTGTGTCCGTAATAGGACACAAAAATACTTATTAACGATCAACTGGACTGAAATGGACTGGCCTTGGCCTGGTGGCTTAGTGGGTAGTAGCTCTGCCTGCGAAGCCGAGGGTCGTGGGTTCGATTCCCACCCAGTGCAAATATTTGTGTGATGAATTCAAATGTTTGCACTGTGTCTGGGTGTTTCTATGTATAGTAAGTATGTATTTAAAATTATATAAGTATTATATCAGCTATTTGGCCGCCATCATACAAGCTTTGCTTAGTTTGGGGTCAGATGGTGTTGTGTGTGAATTGTCCACCAATATTTATTTATTTAATATTTAACTGTGACTGTTGAACTGTGACTACAATAAACGTGTGGGTAACTGGACATTAAAAGTGTCTGCGTTTGCGTACCGCTTTTACGAATTGGGTTCAAATTTGGAACACAGTTAGCTTCAGGATTAGGTTTGGAATAGAACATAGGCCATTTTTTATTAGCAAGAAACCTAAAGGAACGGAAATCACGCGACTAAAACCATAAGACACTGCTAGAAGCTATATAAGCAATGGGTTGTCGAACAGGCGTTCTACAAGTACCTACTCGGAAATAATTAAATTGAAATTAACTTAACTCTAATAGGTATACCTCTAATGTTATTATACTATGTATACTTATAGTACTTATGACATTGCTATTTTCATCATTTACTTGACTGACATCTATTTTAATTTATTGTATTTAATGAATGAATGATTGACATAGTGGTTTGAATTATTGTCTGACAATTTGAATTATTTTTTAATTGATATTATCTACATGGGTTTATTTGTTTTTAATTATTTACATTTCGTGTAATTTCTTGTATTGAATTTTGTGGCGTGTAATATTTTTTTATGAATAAATAATTATCATTATGATTAGATATTATGGATATTTTACATAATCATATTTATGTAAAAACGTTACAGCGCATATAGCATCCCATCTAATCCTACCAATATAAACCAATCTCGATAGATCACAACCACCGCCATTAATAAAGTTCGCGTCCCGTCGCGTATTTTTTCCCGTTCGTTTTAAAGTGTGGGGTGGCAAGGTGTCTCAATCAGCATAAAACAAAAGAAATCAATAGCGCCCCTCCAGCTGACAAAGAGCAAAGATTTCTTTTCACAATTAAACCCAGCACCCCATAAATGGTAGGTGCTGATAAGTCGGTTTAGCGAGAGTGACGTTCTATGTCGATTTGAATGTTATTTGTGTACATTTGAAGTATTTAAAAGTTATTTTAGATTTTGGGAAATTACGGATTTCGCCCTATAATAAAAGTGAAAACAGTTTTGAAATCGATCCAGTTTTCGAGAGTAGCGTGTTCAAACAAAACACAATTTCAGCTTTATAATATTAGTAAATATTGTAATAACTGTAGTTTTGTAATTTGTGACAACAAACATGACAAACTATAAGATAAACTATATATTTTTTTAGAACGTTATTGTTTCCTATTACGTTTTTAAGATATTCGCTTCCAATTTTTGATGAAGTAGACGTCTTATCGATGCTAATATGTCATTAGAACTATCCCCGAACATTTACGATGATTCGTTAAACTGAATTTGGTCCTAATTGACAGCGATTTGATCCCCTCATCACGCAGCGAGGGTCAGGCAAATTTGACTAGAGATTATAGGAACTGCCCGTTACTAACTGTTGTTTGCTTTTTGTATATGGGGGAGCTGCTGATTGTATACCGTGACATTAAAGACATAAGGCGTATTATTTCTATCGTAATGTATCCCTTATTACAATTCCTTATTATTATTAAAAAATGCTTAAATAATCACTTGGTAACGTCACATAAAACAATAATAAAATAAGAAATCCGTTTACATCATACTTAGGTTCAATAATTGAATGCGGCTGTAAAGAGGCCTTGTCAGTAAGTGCAGCTGTATAGGGGCTTTGTCAGTCAAATTATGTCATTATATATAAATTATGTCATGAAATACAGAACTAATGAATGAAACATGTCAATAAATTAAAATTACAATTTCAAAAGTATTTATAGGTACTAATGGATTATTATTCAGTCATTCATTGAAGTTGCATTTCAGTACATATATTTTTTGCCCATTCTTTACGGTCATTAACATAATCTTTGGCCTTGTAATAAGCTTTTCCAAGTAAATATGTTTTTATGGCAGTCTTAAATTTTGTTTCATTGAGACTCTCTAACGGTTTAGGAATGACGTTATAGAAAAGCACACAATTTCCGACAAAGGAACCAATTGTCTTCTGGAGTCTACAGCGTGGAAAAGCAAATTTATTGGTATGTCGTGTATTGGGGTTGTTATCCGACATTTTTTTTAGATTAGAACGATTTTTCCTCGCATACATTATGCACTCATATATGTATAGTGAGGGCAAGGTAAATATATTTATTGATTTAAAAACTTCCCGAAGTGAACACCTTGTTGGTATGTTATAGAGTCCTCGAATTGCTCTTTTCTGCAAAATAAAAACAGCATCCACGTCAGCTGCTGATCCCCAGAGCAATATTCCGTAGGACATTACGCTGTGAAAGTACCCATAATACACCAACCTAGCTGTGTCAACATCTTTTTATGTTCATTTGACATAAATGTCAAAAGTTTCTGTTCCAAATTGACATAATTTATTCACTCCGAAAAAAAAAAAAAACCCGACTACAATTAAGAACCAAATTTAGACACTCGACAAAATTTCGTTAGAATCTAACACTATGTATATCGTCTAAATACATGTAAGAAAATTTAAGTTTTTTTTGTTTGTAAAATACAAACAAAAAACTAAAAAACCGCCACTCCAATTTCGATAAAATTCATATGGCACCACCTTTAAATTATCTACCAATAAAAAAATAACCATCAAAATCGATTTACAATTGACGGCGCTCTCGTGTAACATATTTACATAAAAACACACACACAACCTAATTAACACCTCCTTCTTTTTCGAACACGGTCAAAAATTCAACAGTTTGGTAAAAAGTTGGCTTGCGTAAGCCTTGAGCAAATGTTTTGGCTACAGCGATGCAACTTATTTTTTTACTACATAAATGTGGGTATAAACATCAAAGTTTGCTATCCAAGTTTCTAAATGAACAACCCTACAAAGGAACTAACCCGCTAATTAGGTAAATAAAAAAAGAATACGAGTATGCACATTGAAAATGAAAACAGAACATGAAATATATTATAATGTTGACACACTTCAATTTAATATACAATTGTTAACAGGCACATAAAATATACACTTCAATTACATACTTCGTATGCTTTCCTTCTGTAAGCATAGATAGAGGTATATGCTATATGATATATCTCAGTAAGTATACGCCTGACCATTTAAACTTTCTCCAGCGGAGCTCGTTATGGAGGGATTATTAAATATTGGAACAGAGATGAAAGCTTCCCAGACAACGAGAGTGTAACATGAAATGAGGAACGTGGATTACGATAGCTGGAATACAAAACCTGTTCATGTAATTGGTTATTCACAATTTACAAAGATTTAAGAAACAAAACAAAATTAAACTACGACAATGCTACTTACTATTTACGAAAAATGGGTGTGCAAGTAGATTATCTGCAATTAAATACTGTTGGTAAAATGTAGACGTTTTCAATTAATAATATACGTATATTGGTGTATATTACTTAAAAACATTGACTTAAACTCTAGGCTTACCAAAAGTATGGAGACCAGATAACTAATATCGTACGATAAATGTATTTGTAAACACTTACTCGTATTGTGATTTGTAAAGACGAAATGTTTTTAGATACATAGAAGTACCCAGTACCCACACATAGAACAAACTCCCTCAAATTACCTACGCCTTCTCCTCAGCATATTTGTAACAAATGGAAATCGAATATTTTAATCTATAGTGAAAAAAAAAATTGAATCTACCCTCAAAAATTTTGAGGTAAGATTTGACAAAACAAATTATAAGTGAAGGTTTATCAACTAAAAAATGTTCGCGGCAGCAGCAAAAAAGTGAAATAAATGAATAGAATGTGTCTTACAATATGCATATCTAGTGCAAATGTTACGAGTTAAAACTAGCGCTGTCAGTTTCTACAAATGAATGTACTTATTGTTCCAATGTATTATACTGTTTTTACCAGACTGCAAGAAGGGTTATGTTTTTATTTGATAATTCCATGTATATTTAACTACCGATACGTTCCTGTAAAAATGTAGAGGTAAAACTGAAAGTAATCGTTTCAAGTATTAAACAATTAAAAAACAATTCAGATTGTAACAGAGCTTGTTTTTTTGTACAACAGTTTGAACAAAATTGATGCAAATAATAGGTAAAACTCTCAAATTGTTCAATATTCATCGTCACGATTGTCCATCTCGTGCATTAGACTGTGATCCGTCGAGTTTTAAACGGATTAGGACGGACAACGCAAGGGATCAACATTGTTAAATGTTTTGCGTTGTTTTCCTGTTTGGATGTGACGAGTATAAGGAGGAAACAATGAGATGAAATTGGTAACAAATCAAAAATAATACAAAAAAAATTTGGTAGTCGTTACGCAAAAGTAAGGTTGATTGATATTCTATTCTATATCTTTGTGAAATATTACATTAAAGGATGGCAATTCTTTTGCATATTTTACGAGTGCGTAAAAAAAAATCCAATGAAAAAAAACCAATAGACTATTTTTTATATTCAAGTACCTATTCCTGATCAAATAGTCCTGAAATTTAATTGCATGTCATTTTCGTTTTAATTACGAAATTTTGCCCATATTTGGTATATGTAATACCCCGTTTACATTATTCCAGTACAGCGACCGAATTCAGCGCTGGATTGCTTACTGGAATAATGGAAACCGGCACTGGAATGCATCAATCCAGTGCCAATGCATTACATAAAGGGTATAAAGTCAGTCTGTGCATATTTAGGAAAACCTCTTTTTATTTTGATTTCTTTGTTCATTGATGTTCGAATATTAGAATCGTCATTGCTAAATGAGTTTTGTGTGGCTGGTAAGATCAACAAATTAGACAATAAAAATCAAACATAAAATGATTTGAATAAAAAAAAAGGTTAATGAAATCAATGGTCACCACAGAGAGGTACCAGGGTCGCAGCGGCAGACAGAGGTCAGCAATAAAGAAACCTTCGTCACGATGCGGCACCGCGACGTCAGCGGCGGGACGAGACCACGGTACAGTCTCCTGCATAAATTTATTTGCGTTTTTCATACACGAAACCTAAAAGAATTTACTTACAATTTTTTATTTTCTTTCTCATTGTTACCTTTCTTAGGTCTTAGGCTGACTAAGAGGTTCTGCATTTGAGGCTTGTTTATCTCGTTGCACAATAATTTTACTAGAATACAGTAAGTAATATTAATCACATCACGGTTTGGTTGTGCAGAAGTACTTTTCAGGTAAGGAAAGAAATTCGTAATAGTTAAAACTAAATGTTCACTGTAAATTTACATCCTTTATCATTCATATGTTATTAGTAGTTTTATTCATTATTCAGTCATTTATTTCTTTGTCTTAAGTTTAGATTTTTACAATAACAATAGCAATAGCAATTATTCATTATTATTATTACTAGTTTTTCAAGACCAATTAATTTATTTTCGCCTAATACGATCAAGGTTAAATTTCTTGCAATGATTATTATCAAATCGAGAACCTAAAAATAAGTTTCAAACTTCTAGCTTCAAATATGACAAACATTACATAAACACTTTCATCCCCTTTTTCAACCTATTTTCGCATTAAAAAGTAGACTAGGTGTATTACATCTTTTCTCAAGCTCTATTACTGTACTAAATATCACTTAAATCCGTTTAACTCGGTTTCGTGAAACCGAAAGACAGAATTACTTTTACGTTTTATACTAACTATTACCATCAATAAGATTAACTAGAGATAACAGGGATTGAAATTACCATTAGTGTGATTAAAAACTAAAATATCTCTCGTATCTACTTTATACGTTTATAAATGAGACTGTGAAATTGATCCGCTATTTTGTGCGTAACTGTATCGACCTCGTTTAGCAGTCGTCGCAATTTTATTGACTCTCGCGGTTTCTGACCGCCTGGTGACGTTTCGTGCGGTCAAAAGTAATGGTTGAAAGTGAAAACGGAACGCAATCACGTCGACCGCCGAATTTTGTGGTCACTGGTATTTTAGGACTTGCACGTTTTGTTTTTACTTTGTATTATTTTGGTTGAATCAAATAAAAAATACAAATTCAGACTTTTGATGTGAATTTCAAGGTTTTCTCATAAATAAGAACTATTGGAAAAATTGTTTCAATGATTGTCGACTACCTCTAAGACCCAAGCCATAGCCCAAGCACTGGGCAGAGTTGAGCGTGCAAAATATGAGAACCACAATCGGTGTTCGGTTTTGAACTCAGATAAGGATGCAAATTATGATTCTGGATGTTGCCAGGAGCAGTATTGATCCATTTTTTAGTACTTGAATTCTAAGGAGATGGCCCTTAGAATTCAATGGTTGACTTTTTGTAGACCTTTTTAAGGAGTACAATACTGAACTACAATAATTTGATCTATCTCGTAGGGTTCAGCCAGCGTTTGTAATGTAAGCAAAAATAAATGTGTATATTTATGACATCGCATTAGAAACCTTTAAAATTATCACTGTTTTGCTATTATTTTATGCACGTATTATACATACTGTAATTCACATCACTGTATTCCACTTCCCTGTGTTTCATTTTACTGTAATTTGCTTTACTGTATTTCACTCAAGTATACTTATAACTTTATTGTGCGTCACTACGTACTTGCGTACTTTGCCTTTGCCGTACTTTAGTTAAATGCACTTACACTTCACTGTATTTTACTTTACTGTAGGTTTTTCAGTTTGCTGTACTTTACTTTACTGTGCTTCACATCATTGTGCTTCACATAACTCTATTTTACTTTACTGTACTTCACTTTACTTCACTACAATGTAATTCACTTCACTGTACTTCATTTTGCTGTATTTCTATGTATCTCACTTCTTAATGCTGTATCTATTTCACTTCACTATACTGTACTTCTGTGGTCAGGTCTGTGGTCTCGTCGCCTACCACTTTTCGGCTGTAGAGGATAGGGAAAGCGGTGTACCAAAATACTGGCTGTCTTCTCCCGTAGCGGCTCCACCCTACAGCCACGACGGACGCCGACGCCCACCATCCAACATCGCTCACCTCAGTTGCGCGGTTGCGCCGGTGCCTAGCTAGACAAACGGCTACCACCGTGGGATTCCTTTTAGCTTCACCGAGAATGAGCAGGTCACGGCTACTGAACTCCCCACGTCATTAGTAGGAAAAACCCTTCGGAAGGCACATTGGTACCTATAGCAAAAACATACCTGATGTTAAGCATTTTTCTGTAAATTTATCTCGAATAAAAGTAAGTTAAATAAATAATACCTCATAAGAAAAAGATTATTACTTAGATTAGTAAAACTAGCCCCTAAAATTTTACTCCAAACAGAAACAATACTTGGGCGGGTCAAATTGACCGGTTCTAATTCGAAGGACTTTACAAATATGCTTCATATTTCAAAGTCGTTTGCATCTGGACACCGGCTATAGAGAAAGGGGATGCTTTAGGACTAATTGCTGAAGATTAATCTACACGGAAAAAGAAAGTGTATGTTTGGAACTACGATACGTTAGTCAAGGGTTAAGGGTACTTATTGTATGTTCATCTGCCTCTTTAGAAGTAAAAAGTCCATGGTTAAAAAATAAACCACCAACCATCACCTAATTTGTTTTTGGTATACGGACTTTGCTCTGCAGTGGGTCAGTCTGGACTGACAATTATACCTAATAATAATAGGTTTGTGTTTGACTGTAATTTCGACTACTGTTAAGCGACGCGACGATACAATATATAATGGAACGCGTTCACCGATAAGGAATTAATTGAAGTCTCGATTTGAAGATGGGTATCTTGGTAGATGCATATGGGTAGATTGCATGTATCAGAATTAACTATTTAGATGTACTATGAAAGATGACAGTGGTGTCGATCTTTTTGTTCGAGCACTGGAACATTAGTGTGAATCGTTTTTTTGTGCTATGAGTAATTTTTAAACTTTCCTTTTGTAATTAAGTTCATAGTAATATTATATTATCTCTACTTCTTACCTTCTTACAATAGATAGATTTATTTATTTCGTGGACATTAGTATCATAACTAAATTCTTTATCCTTCCTTATCATACTATAATCCTTTCACTATCATTACTCTTTTATAAATAAACTAGCGGCCCGTTCCGGCTTCGCTCGGACATAACCTAGACACTGTCTGCAGCGCCATCTGCCGGGCTTATTTGTGAATTTAAACTATCTTCGAATACACACACAAAAAAAACATTCAAATCGGTCTAGTCGTTTAGGAGTTCACTGTCAAATGATTAAATTACTAAAATGGCTATAAAAAAACAGGGGTTTGTGATAAAAGGGTAAAAATTTAGGGTTGTATGTATTTTTTAACGCCACATTATAAAAAAATAAGAACAAAAAAATTTGACCAAAAATTAAAAAAAAAATGTTTGGGGTGAACAACCCCTAACACTTAAAGGTATGAAAAATAGCTAGTAGCCGATTCTCAGACCTACTGAATATGCATATAAAATTTGGTAAAAATCAGTAAAGCCGTTTTGGAGGAGTAAGGAAACAAACACTGTGACACGAGAATTTTATATATAAGATAAGATAAACAATGGTATGATGATGTGAATGAGTAATGATAAGAATTTTGCAGTCCTTGAAAAAAATATTTACGTGGCTTTTGTAACGGCTTTTTACATGGATTTCCATTAACAAAAATGAAAAACTATCATTTACGAAATACAGCGCTAACTTTAAAATCGAATTTGCTGTTCAAACTTAATTGCTCGCCATTTTTCAACGTTTGCTTTCGTCGATACTCATCACACTTATTCAATCAATATTGAATTAAAAAAAAGAAAACAGACACAACAAGGGTGTAGAGATGTCACACCACATTCTCCTCGCGACGGCCCATAAAACGCAAATTCGGCAATAAAAAGAACACCCTAAAACATCCTTCCTGGACACTGGCTCAATACAATATCCTATTCACTGGATTATTGTATTTTTCCACCACCAAATATTTAAGAAAGGCATTAATGAATCTCCATCTTTGAATCAATGCACTTGTTACCTTATTTTCATTTCGTTAAAGTGTATTTTTAGTGTGAAGTTGAAATGGTAAGATGCATTTAACAATGAAGGTACTAATTAGCTGTCAAGACTGGTGCCTCCGAGCTGGATGGCTGTCCCAGAAACGAATAATTTAGAAGGAAGTCTCCAGTGATTTCTTTCGTTTTTGTGCAACGTTGTGGACGGGAAGTTTTTGTTCTTTTGTCATGAGATTCTGTGGTTCAGTGTCAATAGAATAATGTATGGAGGGCTTTATTTGTGTCTTTATTGTTTTCTTGTCGATGCATATTTACGTTGTTACGTAAACTTTCTTAATATGTTTACAGCAAACAAAAGTGTGGCATTTTCTTTATATTTTTTTTCTAATTACTCCTTTTTACCTTTTCAGCTTTCAGGCTTTGCTCAGCTTTAGCAAACTTATTAGAACCCAAAGGGAATATTAAACATGATTTGTCAAAATTACCCCATTGCCATATTTTATATGTAAGTAAACTTGATTAACCTTTTGGCGCTGCCAAGTTGGTATTTTTCTTGAGTTGTAATATAAATAATAATCTTTTAAATTCCAACTCAATTCAATCAGTAAAACTGTACTTTAACATCCCTTTACAGAGGTATGTTAAAGTACAGTTTTAAGGAAACACAAAAAATAGTAATAATAAGAAACATCATCGACACGAAGAAGACATAATATCTTTTTTCATTACATGTAGGTATCTGTTAATTATTTATACAAGTTACACACAAAATCACTCAAAATACAGAAATTTCTTCTACTCTATCTGATCAACCGAAATTGTATCCACCTAATTAGTGCAGCAAACCTTCGTCCCATAAATAAGTCTCGTTCATTCGTTCACACATTTGCATTGGCAAGCTAACAACACCCGGCAATTAGTCTAATAATGTGCGTAAACTTCTCACATTCACCGCATTTGCACTAAAAAGCGAATAAATCACACGCAGAAACTACGGCTTGCGTTCAACAATTGCGAGGGCGTCATTTTGGGAAGCTGCCTAATTGGTTTGAGATTTGCTCGTATACTTTATATCCAATCTACTAATGATCTTTATGAATACATTAACGTTACCTGTCGTAAGGATTGTTTTCAAAACGATAGGCTTTTGTTACACGTTTAGTAATAGGATTTTTGAAGTGAAAACTTCTTTAGGCACGCCATAGACAAAATTTTCGTGGGCTGTGAATTGAATTCTAGCGTCACACTCGGGAATTATAAAAAACCTTCGGGTTAACTCTGCGGTTTCACCCGCGTAGTTTCCTAAGTAAGCTATCAAATTCTGAGTTATAAGTTTTCACTTCTATCGGCAGTTTCTATGACTGCCAATTTTTTTTATCCGTCCTGGGGAGACCTGTCCACACACTTGTAGGATTTTTCATGCATTTTAGATATTTGACTGTAACTTTTCTAATTAGATGTAGGCAGTTAATATTCTATTTTAGGTAGATATACCTATTTGAGAGTGAGTACGAGTATAATGTTGATGAGTATAATGAACATTCCACTTTTTGTTCCCACTGCTGTGGCTCTTCCGGGCTTTCTTACTGAATGAAAGAATCTAGATCTAAACCCACCATCCTGAAGAACGTGGCATTCCTGGCATGTACATTATGTTTTTTTCTTCACCACTAAAACTAGTGGTTATGATAAAATTGTCTGATATTGGTGAATAAAGGAAATAATTATCGTGGAAATTTATATACATACTACCAGAAAAAATACCTATCGAATTGATAAACTCGTTCTGTTTGAACTCGGTTAATAATACGGTTTCTTGGCATCTGCAAATTGTCCGATGAAGTTTAAATCTTTATAAGTTTATATTAGTTTATACTATTTCTATAGGTGAATCGTAGATGTTCATAGTACTCAACATTAAAGCTTTTTAGACCCCTTTACCTTATCTTCATAGGGCCAATTTCTCTTCAAGCAACTGAGCAAACATTTCTCGAAATTTTTGTTATTTTTAAAATTGTTCATTTTCATTAACGCCTGGGGCGCCTTTCAGCTCGCATATTTGTCATAACCGACCGGCGACAGGGTCCTTGCTAACTGTTCTTTTTTCCTGATCCACGATGTCCATCGTTGTTCGATAGATTAGACAATCATAAATAGGTAACTTAATATCTTTTTCATCTGTTCAAAGTCAAAGTTTTTTATTGATAAATGTACAATTTACACGTCAATTAATAAAAAAATAAAACAAAAGAAAGAGAATACAAATTGAATACATTTTCAAAGTTTGAAATGGTCACTTCACTGTATTATAATAACAATTATTAATTATCGTACAGAAAACTGTCAAGCATTATACGAGTATAATAAACATGTTTTAAATACAATTGTACTGATATGTCCATTTTTTCACATTTTTATAGGAACTTTGCCATCACTCTCTAAAAATTCGCTGTAACTATAAAAAGTTTGATCGATAAGCCAGCACTTTAATCTGTTTTTGAAGCCGCCGAAACTTGGGGCCGATATAACTATTTTGGGAAGGGTGTTATAAATACACTTCCAGTCCCATAATGTGAGTTAGCTTCTGTGACCTCGTGAGAGAGTGTGGTATAACATCCAGCTTGTCCGCGTTGCGTAAGTTACGAGAATGTCTCTCTCCTCGCGTATTGTATGATTCTAGATTTTTAAGTCTAAATTAAGTATTCTATAGATATAAAATTTAGGTGTCTGTTTGCAATTTCAAATTAATGTAGGTTTAAACTTGAACTCAAACTCGCCTGATGTTAAGCGACGATGCGATTTACGATGGAGCGTGTTTACTCTGTCTGAGAAGAAACCGATTCACTCTCGATTTGAATACACTAAAAGCATATTTATGAAGTTACCTACATAAAAATAATTTTAAAATTATTGTCTGTCTGTCTATTTATTCCAGCCAAACGGGTGAACCAATTTTAACGAGACTTTCACAGATAGATGGCTGATGTTATAAGGAATAACTTAGGCTACTTAGGCTTAGGCTTAGGCTTAGTAAGTTGGCTGGGTCTGCCAATTTTAACTATTATCGAAGTCCATTTTGGTGAAACGGTCCATTATTGCGGTTTGAGTCTTTCCTTTCGTAATCTGCTTCAAGCACCCTTTTCACACGTTTTTAATTTACATTGTGTAGGTTTTGCTCTTACTTGTAAAAGATAATTGGCTCAACGGTCATCGGTATTTGTCGCATTTAGAAACCGTAACGTTTGTATGTATTTATTAACATTGCTCACATGTCAATGTCAATATTGGTGGGGATAAATACACATAGTTAATTGAAGTATGCAAATATAAGCAGCCCACTTTATTTTGCCACCGCTTAGATTCGAGACCATTTCTCACATCAGCTAGTCAATGCCACAATTCACCACGCTAGTACGGGTTGATAAAATTCACATTCAGAATAAAAGATACATTCTTCCAGGAGACGAGCACAGTGCAGTACTAGGAAACACTGTTATCGCTAGGCGTGTTGTTTACCTTGAAATTCTGTACTTATTATATACAATACATACATTGCAAGTTAAACAAAAGCTTTTAAAAACAGAAGCATTCCGGCCCTTCTACCGCCTAACTAAATTCGGCTATGGCTTTGCTATCGCTGTCTCTATCATCTCAAGCGAAAAGAAAAGAGAGAGCAATATCAAAGCTAAGACAGTTTTAGTTAGGCAGTAGATCCTCGGGAGTCTCGACAGAAGAAACATAATGTACACACTTTTATACAGATCAGCCGGTACCGGTAATGATGATGGCAGATCAGATGGCAGGCAATATGTTTACACAATTTAAAAAATATCCAACGAGCCTAGTTTATACATTTTCCCTTCCAAATCGACCTTATATCGAGTTCTCTCTCGAAAACTCGATATAAGGTCGTCTTCGAAGGTTTAGTACAAAATTAAAACGTTAAACGTTAAATTATAACGTTTTAAAACGGCAGCAAACAAAAGTTCGTCTCGGTAGTAAAATCATTAAATTATTCATTATTCAACAATGCCTTCTAAAATGTATCCACAGTATTGTTTCTAAGCATACGATATGTAGTTTTGTACAAATATGCAAACTAAGAACAAACACGTATCACCCCCTCTAATCCAAGGATTCAGAGTTACAAACGTTTTCACTATTCTCTTTACATAATCAAATATTCGGCGCAATTCATTCAATGAAGATTCATAATACTGCTTTGTCTAGACATCCTACGAAATGTGTTCAAGCAACAATATGTCTTCAGGCTTTTGAATTTTAAGTTCATAATTGGTCACTGTATTAAAGATTTTTACGCAGACGGATCTGAATATTTTAAACCTTTGCCCCTTATTGATAGACTTTTTGATATTGATGGGAAATTATATTGTGTTGATAATTACCGAAGAGTTTGAAAGCCTCTGGAAGGCTAAGATTGTGGAGCAAATATTGGGGTGAATGCAGGTGGGTTTAGCCTACAACTGTCTAGTTTAAATCGACCTAAACAGGACGCGAAAAGGCGTCATCGTTTCACGAACATTTCTATGGAAAAAGTACCTTTTGAACACGATAACTAAACCAAAGTAAAATAACTGGCAAAGGGGAGACTCTGCAGTGAGTCTTACTACATACTACTGAAAATACCTGGAACTTAAAATAATATGTAGTAATAATACATTATTGGATTGCATTGAAGCATCTATGCCAAAATTTAAATCTTCCTTTTGTATAGCCTGATAAAAAGCTTCAATTTTCTACTTCTCAATTTCAGTAATTATTTTGTGTGTCGATCATTAGTCCGTAATGTAGTATCAGCAGTAAACATCTCATTATCCTAACGATGCATCGCAGACTCATGCAGATTGCGTCCGACCAAGCATGAATATCTATCAGCCCAGAGATTAATATTTCTACACAACGTCTGGGAGTAAATTAGCGAAAAATGCACTACCTACCTTAGCAACAGCTTACAGCGCCCTTAATAAACCTCCTCTTTTTTGACGTGATAACGTCTTATAATTCGGTGAAGCCGGCTGCACGCCCGCAAAACATGACGTCATGTAACGTTACCGTTAGTTCGTCGTCAGTGCCATGCGGACGAAGCTGAGTGCTGAGGGCGCCACCCGCCGAGTCGAGCGGTATCAGTACTCGCGCTATCAGCGTACTGATTTCTTAAGACGTTGTCACGTTTAACTATCGTCAGTAAACCGACTTTACAGACAACCATTTTTTTTTGGAAACTCTATTACACTGAGTTTCTACGTCGGGTTGGGTAAGTAAAGCAGCCTATAAAAAATTCAATTATTTTACAATACGTTATTAAAATGAACCTAGTTATATTTTATTTGACTAGCCTAGTGGCTTAGTGGTTAGTAACTCTGCCTGCGAAGCCGAGGGTCGGGTTCGATTCCCACCCAGTGGAAATATTTGTGTGATGAATTCAAATATTTTCACTGTGTCTGGACGTTTTTATGTACAGTAAGTATGTATTTTCAACTATCTGGCCGCCATATTACAAGATTTGCTTAGTTTGGGGTCAGATGGTGTTGTGTGTGATTTGTCCACCAGTATTTTTTTATTTTTTTTAAATAAAGAGTGACGAGACGAGCAGGACATATGCCTGATGGTAAGCAATATGCCTGCCACATAACAGCACAGTGGCACGCAGCTATTGGAACATGAAGAGCCCAAATCATTACCTAGCACCGCACTGCGCTCGTCACCCAGAGATCTAAGTTGTTGTATCTCTAAGCCCTGTAATTTCTCTGGAAACATTGCCCTTCAGACCGGAACACAGTAATGTTTGCACATTACTGCTTGGCGGTAGAATAATTGACAAAGGTGTGGTACTTCCCCAGGCGGACTCTGCTAAGAGTCCTACCACTACAAAAAGTATTTATTTATTATTCCAATTTTATTGTAAACTTGTATTTTGTACAACTTGTAACTTGTAGTCCTCATTAATAGGGTACCCAGGAATGAGTAGGCTCCACGTACAAACAAGGGTAGGGTAGTTAGCGGGTTTTTCATGTTTACATTTCTTTAATGCTCAGGGTTGTTTGCAAAGTATTGTTTTGTCTTGTGCGGAGCAATTATGAGTGGAAAGATTCATTTGAAATAGGCAAACAATCGTTGAGTGTATTTAGGGAACCTTATAATTTTATTTTCAAAGCAAAAGAATACCGACAACATGTGTAGGTATACTTTGTTAGGTACCTACTAACATCTTTCACTTTTGGTTTGGTTTTATCTCACAGAAATAATAAAACTTTTCGAAATGTAAAATAAACTAACCTGCAAATCGATAATTTTGTAAAATACTAGCTACATCCCTCAATTTCAGTAAATTTACAAGCTAAGCCTGCTTCTATCTAATATAACACTTGGGTTGCTGAACCGTTAGAGTAAGTGTAAAAAAATGATCACTGCCTTTAACGGAGAAGCAGAACATCCTTTGAAAACCAACAAGTTTCCAGAAAGTCATCTCTGTTACATCAGAACGTATACATACGTCATCCGCCAACTCGCACTTGTCCAGCCTAGCGGACTACGGTCGCGAAGCCTAGTCTCGTAAGAATAGCGTCAATATCCATGCAAGAGTAGGCTTCGAGACTCAGCAAACGCAAAGTAAGCTGCTTGTTTTATTATATAAGTACATGCCCGTATACATCCGCAGGAAAAACATCGCTTTCATAGTACCTACTTTATTTTAAGTGTCTTGGGCGGGCTGTCTATCAAGATATTATATCCAAACTCTACAAAATATTGTCAAATCTTTGTCAGTTTTTAATAGTTTGATAATCCAAAAAAATACGTGTCCCCTATTTTTCCATAATATACCTGACGGACTAATTAAAATGGTATATTTTTGATCTAGTCATTATTTCAATTGTAATGAGACGTGTTCAAAAGAAAAAAAGAACACACAGCGGTACCTACTCGTATATGTAGTTATTTTAGTCTTGTTTGAACAAAAAAACATTTCGCACAATTCCACCCGTTCGTAATTTCCGAAAGTTAAACCCAAGCAGCCCAGCAGTTACAAATAGCTCCTAATCCATTGCTCTTATTAAATTTTACGACTCACATTCGCGCACTCTTTCCGTTCACGCACCCTCAGAGTAGGTGCAAAATGATATAGCTGCAAAGGTCCAATGTCAGGGTATAGGTAACATTCATACACCGTGCGCTCGCCGCATTGAAACTGCCTAATTATACCCAACATGGCCGCCAGACTTAAAATTCGAATTTCTTATTCAGATGTTCGCGCTTCACTTGTTTTTAAGATGTACGTCTTGAAAGTTAATTGAGTTTGGTGGATTATAATGTGGTTTGGTGAATGGTATGAATATTGTTTGGTGGATTTTGTGTACTTTAGGTGCTTTTAATAAATAATGTGCATGTGTTTGTGCAAGAGAAAAATCGGAACACAAAACAGTCACAAACTCATTGTAGTGTGTTCTGACAAACATTGCCTAGGTACTGAAGATTTACTGTCATTTCGGTATGATGCTGAAAAATATGGCTAGGTAAAAAACAGAATCAGCGTGGTAATGCCGCCAGCATACTGGGTACGCTTCCGACTGGTAGTGGGCTTGAACATCTTGATTATCTGTAGACCTTCATTGGTCTATGGATGATTCGGGTGTGCTTATTGTAAGTAGTTAGTTAGATATGCATGTTTGTAGCATACTTAGTGTAGTTCTCATTGTATTTTAGTTTTGTTAATAAAGGCTCTGCTCAATAAAAAAAATAAGAGTAAAATTTGAGTGAACAAACATGTGTTTTGTTTGTTTAACTTAGAAAACCAAAGTAATTTTCAACATTTTAACGATAATTTAACCGAACACCGTTACTTTTAGACAAATTAAAGTTCCCTTTATCTCCAGTCACCGTGAATCTGTGATCAATAAATCGGAAACCGAGCATCTTTATCGCTGAAAGTAAACGCGGCCTAAACTTAAGCTTCACTTCGGAAGTTAAGGAGGTTTCACATGAAAGCCTTCTGTTCAACACCCAACTTAAAAGAGAGTTTTTATTGTTTTGGTTCGTACGATCAAAACAATTTGTAACATAACATGTTTCTACAATAGCTTGTTGCGGTCTTTTATATATCGTAGACACAATCAGTGTTTCGCGGTTTTGCCCGTGTAGTTTCCGATCCCTTAATTTTCGTGCAATAAAGTATAATTCTGTTCCAAATTTCAATCCGATCCGTTCGGCCTTTCCAACGTGATTGAGCAATAAACATCCAAATATCTAAGTTTTCGCATTTGTAAAATTTACAGGATTATTTCTAACATACGAACTGTAATGTATTACAAGATAAGAAAAAAAAAAAGTAACGAACAGCGTTAGTAATTTATTAATATTAAGTAGTCAATGTAGTAGCCAAAATGTCATAACTAAACAAGAACAAAATACAATTTCACCTTCAAGGTGTCCACTACCTACATTACGTTATCCTATGCCGTGGGTGTCAGGCTCTCTTCTAAACAGAGTAATTTTGCTGAGGTTAAATAGCAAATGAAAATAGAATTAAAAAAACGATGAAATCTAAAATAGGCTTATATCTAGGGTAAATATGTCTCAATCTCATAGAAACTTCCGTATTAATAAGATTAGTAGAATTCAACGTTTGACGCTTCCTTGGAACGCTGCCTAACTTCTAAACTTAATAGCATTTCATTATATCGTTAGATAGGCTTAGCCGGAGGTGAGTTATGGTTATTTGAATTGTACGCGAAACAAAATAAATTTACTCGACGTGCGCTATAACGCTGTGCTCTTTGCATTTTTGAGTGCTTATTTCCACCGGGATAAAAGTTGCCGTTATTTATGTCCCGGTTCTAAGATTTAATGTGAACTGAAATGGCGATAATGCGAATCGCTACTGGATATTTTATGCCGTGTGACGTCAGCTTCGGTATCTAGTTTGATTTAGAGCTGTTTTTGTTTGTTGAGTGAGTTTTGAATATCAGTTAGGCTACGATTACTTGATTTTGGGAAAGGAATAACTGTGGTAGAAATTGGTACGGTGCTAAGAAGTCTAACCAACCCTATATTAGTATAAATTATATTGCAGAGTACTATGGTATGGACGCTTTTTAGCGGATTAGTTACATTTTTAATGCAATGCAACTGCTTAAAACCGTTTACCTAATAATGTATAGTTTGAAATAGTTTCTTCTGAAAATTTACAATGATCACTTAAATCATATCTTATGAAACACGGAACCATTTGATATATTTTTAACAGTAATATTTTAAAATAGTTAACCAAGTTTCTGTCGCATTTTACAACAAATTTATTATTATTTTAGTGAGTTAGTAGCTTAACAATGAGTTACATTTAATAGTAAACCATCGTATCTACTCGATTGGAAGCATGCGCTAACAATGTTACACATTTTATAAAATGACGAAAGTCTATCGTCAAGGGGTTCTTAGGCCGAAGTAAACGGATTTTTGGATGCACCAGATAAAACATTTTGACGTGATAACGTCTTATAATTCGATGAAGCCGGCTACACGCCCGCAAAACATGACGTCATGTAACGTTACCGCCATATATTAGATAATATTTACCGCCGTTACCTCGCCTTATTACTTTTCGCACCATCTAGTGAGTGAAATGTGTATTACGTTCAAGGAGTCTGTCCATGTTTTAGAAAAGCGACGATATGAAGTTAAGAACTTGTGCTAGTACAATGATGTACCCAGAGATGGCGCTTTGAACAGCTTTTCAAAAAGCTTCAGAATGTTTTACTTAGATGGCGCTTAACACAAATACTAGACGTTGTCACGTTCAACTATCGTCAGTAAACCGACTTTACAGACAACCATTTTTATCTTAATTTTGGGGACTAGTTTCATTGTGATGGAAATAGGCAACCGTAAATACTTTTGAAGGTTGTGACTGCTAGTGGTAGTTCGGTGGTTCTTACCTTGATTTTCGAAAATGAGATTTTTACAGAAAAGCAGTATTTATGTTTTTCAAATTAATTCTAACACCTAACGCTAAGATTAAAAGTTAAATAAAAATGACTAAAAAGTCAGGTTGAACAATATTTAACGTTCTTCTCCAAGGTACAAAATTTAAAGTAAAAAGCCAATGGGCTTTTTACTCTATATACAATGGTATATGCCCACTTCGGTGGATCGAGCTCTTATCCACCTAGAGGAGAGGAGAGAGTCTTAAAGTAGCGGTTCGCGCCGCGACCGCGACGCGAGACCGAGACCAGAGACCGCGACCGGAGACCGCGACAGGCACTTGACACTATGATTTTTTGAACTTTGATAAACATACCCTTGACCGCTATCTCGCCAAATAAGAAAAAAACAGAAACACCATATTTAAGAGAAAGATGTTACATAAATAAAAACATAAAATTATCATGTATAAGACCATCAAATAACAAGGCCCATTACCCCAACATTGCTTTATTGTCCATAACTAGCTCCATTCCAGTTCCGTTACTATTTCCTCCCCTACCCGGATTCCGCTGATCCGGTTACTCGAGCCATTTAGCGTAATGCTCGGTTTAGAAGGATTGACAGCTGTGGTTAGGGCTGGGAGATGGAAAGAGAAACAGCGGAAGCGTATTCGTTTTGCAGAAAAAACGCTTTTATTGCTCATGGCTTCGCGTATGACTAGCATCTCCCCTGATGGTAGACGAAGGTGTGCTCGAAGATGACGCACGCTGACCAAGAAAAAAACCTATACACACTGACACTTAATAGCCCTAGATTGTGTCTCTCAGGGAATAATGACACCGACAACTTATTCCACTCTAAGGCAACTCAGTCCACGTATGAGAAAAGTAGACTCAAACGGTTAGGTACAAAATTTTGGGAACATCAAAGACGGTTGCTAGTACACCGAATTACGACTTGTTTTGTAGTGGAAACCGGAAGGGATATTAGGGTTTAGTAGTGGTAGGAGTCTTTGCAGAGTCTGTCTGGGGAAGTACCACACCTTTGCCAGTTATTCTACCGCCAAGCAGTAATGTGCAGACATTCCTGTGTTACGGTTTGAAGGGCAATGTATCCAGTAAAATTACAGGGCATAGAGATAGAACATCTTATATCTCTGGGTGACGAGCGCAGTGCAGTGCTAGGTCATTATTTGGACTCTTCGTGTTCCAATAGCTACATGTCACTGTGCTGTTATGTGGCAGGAATGTTGTCTACCATCAGGAACATGTCCTGCTCGTCTCGTCGCTCTATTTGCCGCATTTTCTCTGCAATGAAATCTGTAATAACGGACAGACTGGCCAAGTTTTTATGAAGTTGAAGGATAAGCAGTTGTTTTGCTACTAACTCTAAAAGTCAGGAGGAACCAGATCCTCCCCACGAGGTCCTCAGAGCACCCTTTCCAGAGTGCAAAGTCCTTTTTTTTCTACTGGCTGCAGCCTAAGCCATGGTGCCCTTACGCTAGTCATCATACGAGATGTACCTAACACATGCATTAGTAGGGCATATAAGTAGAATAAACGAGTACGGTATTTAAGTATATGAAAATCCGTTTTAAATCACACCTATTATTATTATAGGCTCACTTAACTCATTTATTCATTCCGTCTATACGTTACTCCCATGTATCTCTCGATCAGCTACACAGAATTGAATGATGAATTCAAATGTTTGCACTGTGTCTGGGTGTTTATATGTATAATAAGTATGTATTTAAAACTATATAAGTATTATATCAGCTATCTGGCCGCCATCATACAAGCTTTGCTTAGTTTGGGGACAGATGGAGTTGTGTGAAAAAAAAAATTAAATTAAATTAAATACGTATTGAGTAGAGATCCTCTGAATTATCGCTAAGGTTCCTTTTAAGTACGTTAAAGTTAGTGTTTATTAAGCCGCGGTGCAACCAATGACAAATAATTTACTTAAACAAAGTGTGATACACACATCAAAAATGAATAAAATGCATTAACACTACCAAAACTTTTTGCTACAATTTTCACTTTATATTTATATTATTGTATAATGAAACGAAATAAAACGCGAAGAAGCTTAAATAGTGTTTCTGTTATTTTATGACGATTATTATTAAAAATTACTGCCTTATAATAATATGGTACTTACCTCTACAAACTATACTGGTTGTAAATAGAACAGCATAAAAGTAGTAAAAAAAGTGTCTTAGCTTTGCATACTAGTCAAACCAAGTATCGTATTTCCGCTTCATCTCTAACTGAACCACACCCTAAACTTGTACCTCAAACGTACAGTACCTTAACGATAGTTTGAAATGTGTGTACGGGTCCCACTGTGACACGGATTTAATGAAAGCCAACTAACTCCTAGATTAGTTGAATTATTCGATGTTTTCACAGAACAACTTAAGTTACTTTTATTGATTGGAAATGAAAGTAGAATTGGACTGGACTTGTAAAACTTAACCTAACCGTAGACTGTGTAAAACTTACTTATTACCTTCGTCAGTTAGTGTTCTTCTTTAATAATAGAATTTTCGTACACTACAAGCACTATACAAACATAGGTATGTTACTTAGGAAATTATAAAAAAACTAAATACCTATATGTATTTTTAATCAAAAAATTGTTTTCAATATATTACTTATAATCCAGACAAATTAATAACCAAAATTCTCTCAATTAATGATTTCCCTAAAACCGAGCGAAATCCCGCATAACCTAGATTTATTTCGGATAATGACCTCACAACTGGCAACATAACACGACGTTAAGGGTCTCGAGTATGTAACGAAAAGGGTGGATTAGTACGCAGTAAAATTTGTTAAAGAGGACTCCATGATACGGGTGCCTAAGGCTTTTCGTCGTCCAGTGTATTCAGAACTCTTGATAGAGTTCGAACATCTTGAAAGTCCAAAACTGAACGAAACAAGGAAGATCAACTGAAGCTGGTTATGAAGAACACGAATTATTTTAGAGTTGTGGACGGGCCGGCGACGGGTCGCAACTATCTTCCGACTGCAGACGAACACTATAATCCGCGATAAAGCCCGCACATTTACATTCAATTCTAATTCAGACCCACCTCCTACTTGGGTTTGATTGCCTGGTACTTGTTCGCGTTGATTAAAATGGTCTTCCGATTCGGATTTTGATTGTGATATGTTAAAATCGTAGATTCTTCATTCTTGCAACCAGGTGAATTAAGTTATAACCAATAAGATGTTATAGTTGGTATAATTATACTCTTATGATGTTATAATTTTTTTATAGAAGACTCACAAAATAATTGACAATTTTTATTAATTGACTTTGACGTAAATTTGACTGGTTTTATTTTTTACAAATTTGACATTTACTTTTATTAAACGATTGTTATCTTAATATTTGAACATTTTTAGGGTTGGGTTAAGTGATTATTTTGATTCTGATCCATGTTTCTTAACGTCAATTTGTATCCGCACTATCAAAATATGATTATCCTTAGCTAACTTAATTGTGGCACTGTACATTGTTAAAATTAATCACTAGGTACTAAATATAAGTAATCAATAAAAAAATTGTATAGACTTACCTAATGTAACAATTTGTTATAAGGTCAATAAATTTTTCTATTTCTATTTCTATGCTTAATATAGTTAGTTAGTTTAACTTATTTGCAATTTCAGTTCTAAAATAATAGCAATCGTAGCCTTGCACGACAAAACATTAACTAAAGTGTACACATTCGTGGTAAGAGATGAAGAAATATGTCTAAAGAAACAAGAATCATTTTTGTCCAGCAAAAAAAATTGGTGTTGTGATGTAACTGTAACTATACATTGCTAGCTTATTCGGGTTTTTATCGGATACATCTACAGAGTGTGCAACTGGTCTGTATGACCTGTTTAATATTTTGTTCTATCGGACTACTAGTAGCTCGAAAACACGATACTGTTTCATGTTTGACGTTCCAAAGACTCGAACGGCGATATGGATGGACTAAATAACTTATGTTGTTTAATAGCCCAACTCTATGCAGTTTTACTGATGTTGACTTAGAAGTAAATATTATAGCATTACAGTAAAAAAAAATTTAGATAAATTCCATGTTTACAATGTCAATATAGCGTAATAGGGTACCGGACTGGGTCAAAAATACAACATCCTAATTAGTCCGTCAGCTAGATCATGGAAAAATATTGGACACGTATTTTTTGTTTTTTCATAATATTAAAAATCGTCAAAGATATAGACCATCAAACTTCGAGAGTGGGGGGTCGCGACGTCACTCGTGAATAAAAATCGTACTCACAAGTGACGTCACACGAAACTGCGAAGCGCTCTATCTTCGTTATTTTTTGTTAGTGAAACATAAGAAAAAATACGTGTACAATATTTTTTGGCAATCTAACTGGCGGACTAATTTTTTTTTTTGAGGATTGTACCCTATTATGACCATTCGTTTCATTCTTCCTCAATTAAGTAATTTCTGTTTTTTTTTATCTCCATCATCATCATTATCAGCCCACTTTCGTTAATTGCTGGACATAGGCTTTTAAAAATACTCCAACTACTATTAATGTCATAAACATAATTTATTTAACTTGAAAAAAATACTGAAAGTTTCCAGTAAATACATAAAATTAAGTATTTTTAGGGCAAGGGGACCTAATTGAGTTTGTTCAGGACAAAACAAAGAGCCACTGGAAACTTTTTAAATTGTGTGTTTGGAGTGTTGAAGACATGTTGATCTTTTCAGACTTTTGAGCACCTGTCCAGTAACTGTCGTTTATTCTGTGACCCCACCACCGTCCCAAGTTAATATTATCTTTGGACGAGTTCATTTCCATGCGAGAGTGTAGAGGTGGTATAAAAGAAGTAGGTAGTGTCAGGAAAAATAGAGGCTAGTTTAAAGTTTTATTCGTGAAGTTGAATTATTTTTCTACTTTTATAATAAGGTTTGGAGTATGTTCCGCTTCTACAGATAGTTCAAATAGTAGCAATATTTTATTTGATGAGTTGAAGGTTGAAGAGTAATTCTGAAATACTTTTGATTCTAAATTAGAAAAAACAAAATACAGACCGTCACAGGAAGAACAGCAAGTATTTTGTCTTGTGATCACATATTTTAAAAGTGCGTTGTTTACGTAATACATGAAAACATCTCACAAATTAATACAGCGATCACAAAATAGGGTCTTAAAGTTTTTTTTATTGAATATATGAAAACAAACAGCAATACAAAATCGTACAAACAATGAAATACATCAAAAATAAACAATAAGCATTGAATACAACTTCGCATATAACATTTCACGTAGAACTTTTTTACTGTTCACAAAATTCTCGATACCCTACACCTATGATAAAATGTTATGATTGCACACGGGGAGAAAGAGATAATTTGTATCTATTTTATTTACAAACTTTTCCTATATCAATACTGTATTACTATCTGGAAAGCTATCATGCACCCCAAATGTATTTATCGATTTATAGATGGCATTACTTACGGTATAACATGTAACTTATCTAAGGTAAACACATAAGTAAGTTGATGTAGTGTTTTTTTATAAGATAGAGTGACGGGACGAGAAAAACATGTACATGGTGGTAAACAGCACGTCTGGCCATAACAGCACAGTGCCAGCTATTTGAACATGAAGAGTTCAAATAACTGTCTAGCACTGCATTGGCACGTCACTCAGAGATATGAGATGATTTATCACTTTACCCTGTAATTTTTCTTCTGTTCTAACCGGAATACAGTAAAATGTACACATTACTACTGGGCGGTCAAATAAAAAGCAATATTGCAGTATTCGCCCTGGTGGAAGTAGGTATCCTAGATTAAAATATCTACTTCTGATCCTAACGAAATAATAAATGATTATTTACTAGCAGCGCCCCACGGTTTTACTAGCGCAGTTCCCGTTCCCGTTATTCCCTTTGTTTTATCGGGATAAATCTATACTAATATTATAAAGCTGAAGAGTTTGTATGTTTATATGTTTGAACGCAAGGATCTCTGGAACTACTGGTCCGAATTGAACGATTCTTTCTTTGTAGGATAGTCCATTTATCAAGGAAGGTTATAGGCTATTTAACATTACGCTACTATCAACAGGAGCCGAGCAGGAATGAAAAATGTAACAAAAACGGGAAAAATATTGCTTTTTGAGAGCTTTCGTTGTGTGACAGTATATGTCAAATTTTAAAGGTTGCGTCATTAGAACCTAAAGTAACCGAATTTGTTCAACATTTAAATTGGTACGATCGATTTTCGATAGATGGCGTAGCAACGCGCGCGCGTTCAGCTAGTGCCTAATAAACCTATGTGTTCTTCCAGACTATAATCTAACTGTGTTCCAAATTTCAGCCCAATCCGTTCATACGTTAGGACGTGATTGAGCAACAAACATCATGTTGGGTACGCTTCCGATTGGTAGTGAGCTTGAACATCTTGATTATCTGTAGACCTTCATTGGTCTATGGATAATTCAGGTGTGCGTAGTGTAAGTAGTTAGTTAGGTATGTAGCGTAGTGTAGTTCTCATCGTATTTTAGTTTTGTTAATAAAGGCTCTGCCCGTTAAAAAACAAACATCCAAACATTGACATTTATAATATTATATTAGTAGGATGCTAAAGAAGTAAAAAATTGTTACCAACCCTTTACGAAACTGTAAAAAATCTGCAAAAATAAAGTTACCAAAAACTTTACAAAAACGCCGAAACAAAAAGGGTTAAAATAGCCAAAAAGGGTAAAAGTAAAACGAAGTTGCATTAAGCAATATTTTAAAAGTCGACAAAATACAAACAGTTAAATTAATTGATTAGCTTAGGGCTTTAAAACAAGCCAAGAAAAGCAAAGTAGCAAAGATTTATTTTACTTTCGGTAGCAATTAATGTTGAAAGTGAAAAATCTTCGGTAAACTTCCCGACGGGTTGGGTATGCGGCGTTTATTCGTTTTCTCTGAATTGGGTAGATTTTTCGTAGGAAACTTTGATTCGACCCCTTTTCTTGAGCAATCAAGCAATTCTTATGGCACCCGTGATGTAGGGGAATATTTCAATGTCGATTTTGCAGAAAGAGAAGTGACGTAAAAATACGGTTGTGAGTTGTATTTCGTCTAAAAGCTTATTGGGATAGGCTGATAATGATGAAGATACTATATGATTTTACAGTGGTTGGGCTCTTTGCAGATTCCGCTTGGGGAAGTACCACACATTTCCCAGCCATTCTGTCGCCAAGCTGTAGTGTACAAACGTGTTCCTGTTCCTGTGTAAAAACACAAATGTTCCTGTTTGAAGGGCAATGTTTCCAGATAAATTATTGGGCTAAGACAAAAAACACCTTACATAGGCGTATACAAAAGTTTTCTCACGGTGAAGAGGGCAGTGCGGTGCTAGTAATGATTCGGACTCTTTATGTTCCACTAGTTGCGTGTCATTGTGCTGGCAGGCACATGTCGTCCTCGTCTTGTCACTCTTTACCTACTATAAAAAAAAATGTTTGTCTGTAAAGTCAGTTTACTGACTATAGAACATGACAACGTCTTAAGAAAATACTGATGGAATGGTAGCATTTTTCAAAAGAAAATTTTAATTTCATTTGTTTAATAGATTTTTATGTAAAAAGTAATCAGTAGAATTTAGTCATTGTCAAACAAAACAATGCAAAAAACAATGCAAAAAAGCTTTTAGATGCCGGGGATCGAACCCGGGGCATTTCACATGCAAAGCGAGCGCTCTACCACTGAGCTACATCCCCGCTTGAACTACTGGTCGAAATAATTAATACAACTGTAACAAACATGCGGCGAGGTAACGACCGACGGTAACGCGGTAACGGTACATGACGCCATGTTTTGTGGGCGTGCAGCCGGCTTCATCGAATTATAAGACGTTATCACGTCAAAAATGTATCGATTAATTTAGATATAAATTGATGAGCTTACGCTTAACTGAGATGATGCCGTCAATTGCAATGATGAAGTCCATAATAGACCCCGTTTATTTGGATTAATTCCCAATTGAAAGGCGCTAAGATTGGGAAAAACTAATCCTATACGATCGAGTCCTATGATCGTTAAAATCGCCATTACGAATTTCGAGCAACGCTGCATGAACAAGTGCTGGTGACTATGTAGATCAGGAACACACTCTCCGAAGAGAATCAGATAAAAAACTATAGTTAAAGAAATTTCAATGCATTTTCGTTTAATTAGAAAATAATATGCGAGTTTTATTTGAATTAGCAAAATGGGAGCTAAAACAAAAAAATATGTTTTTTGCCGTTTTTGTGTACTTTTTCTTATTTTCAGATGATGTTCTGTGCTTTTTTTTTCTGTGAACGAAAATTACGCAAACAATAACCGTAACCGCGGCAAATACAATTAGGTTAATTAATGAATTAAGACCCGAAGAGTTTCTTTATCTCGTTATTAATTTGTCTTGAGCCAGACATCTTTGGAGTGCAAATGTTTGAGACGTTTGAGATGGAGAGTGCTATGTGTTTGTATTAGTAATATTTAAGTTTGGTAACCCTTTGTTTTATTAGATACTGGCTGAGTTTCAAGGATGTTTACTTTTGTTTTGTAATTTATTTTTTGTTTTATGTTCACATTTTCAATTAGGTACAATATTGAACGTTGTAGGTACATGTCATCATAAAATTGTACAAGCCGTCAGTCTAATGACATCAGATTACAAACTGACCTAACTGACCGAGAGATTTCAATCTCAGGCGTATATAATAATCTGACAGGGCTGACAGTTTTACGGTGTAATAAAAATGTGGTTTGTTTTAGGAAATTTCCATAACGTCTATCTGCAACAATATGTAGAGTGACAGACGATGAGGGCGTCAGTGCGATTAGCTTATAGCCTAATGCGGTTGCAACTGCCACTGACTCTTATTTCATTAGGAACATTAGTATTAACAGCCCACTAAATGTTCCCACTGCTGGGCTTCGGGCCATCTCTGAAAAGGACAAAATGAAGGTCTTAATCAACCACGTAGGTATACCACCACTGGTCCAATGTAGGTTGGTGGATGATGTATGGTTTGGAAAAAATATTGTAACATGCCAACTCACTATGTTTTCGTTATGTTTCGTTCAATCCAGTGATGAGAACAAACCAGTAGGTGCATCTGCACTTGAAAACATACTCAGAGAAGTAGAGTAGAAACACAATAAATGTAAAAAAAAATATTAAAAAGGATAATCATTAGTGTGACTTACGTCTCTTTCATATTTCCATAAATCATATAGATCTCTTCAGGCACGACATATGCTTGCTGTGTCTTTGCAAACTTCCTAAGAAGATGATGACAAATGCTCGCAAAGAAAATAGCATTAATCAGGGTCAGGAAGCAGTATGATTTGAATGTAAAACAGTATTAAATTTAATATAGATCAGAAGCAGTAGTTTATGTCTGTACGCTATTTATGTTTGTAGCCATTTTATTAAGGGTTTGTTATGTTAAAGAAATAATAAATTCATCTGTTCGCATCACTTGTAAGAATACAGGGTGTCATTCTATTCTAATTATTACAATATGTTGTCAATCTCTTTTATTGTTGTTGTTTAGACTATCCATCATATTTATATGCAGCTACTGCCAAAACAACTGTACTAACCATATATTAATTTTTCGTTCAAATTTGTATCATTTTTGGGATCTCTTCCAATTTTTATTATTCTCAGGTACAACAAATAAGAAGAAATCATAGCTAAGAATTGATGCTCGTGAATGAGTATAGAATTGAGGCAATTCATTTCCTTTCCTTCCTTTGAGCCATTTTACTCATTTTACAGAATAAAAAGTATCTTACGTACTTTTTACACTATGATTTATCTACATTTCAACTCGATCCTTTCAGCCTTTACATGATGACAAAACACAACATCCTCACGTCAAACCGCTTGCATAATATTGGTAGAATTAACTGTACAACATTCTTTACTGTTTTTCCATAGTATACCGCATCTAAGACTCCTTCATAAGGTGTGAGGTACATGTGAGCCCATCATTAGTCATAAGTTGCAAGGCGGGTCGGTCCTCGTACGTGAGGAGAAAGCTGATGCTTCTCATATCGAGGCGTGTGCACTTAGCTTTAAATGGGAGGTGTTTCCAGGCTCTTTTGTTTATGACCTATTTTGAAAGGATTTCGAGATTATTTTGTGAGAAAATGAAAATGTGTACGCTCTGTGAAAATTGGAAATTGTGTAACAATTTCAGCGTGTCAGTCTGTTTTAAGTTGAGTTTTAAACTATAAGGAATTGAAAACTGAAAAAACCATGAGTCATATTATATGACAATCGATTAAAGACATTGATATTTTTTTAAATAAAGAACGCGACACATTGAGAGACACAAGACGACACAAGAAATCACTTTACAAGTGTGATGATATTACACAAAACGAAGAAATAGTTTTGGAGATGTATTTTTTAAACCCGCACACGACAGATAACACCAAATTTTTTTTTTTTTTTTTTATTTAAAATTGCTACTCCACAGACTCCGGGGTCCGTGACTTTTGTCATTTAAAATCTTATTTATTTTTACATGTTTCTTGGATAATCAGAAGAAGAGGAAAATAAGGGGGGAGTTGGGAACATTTTAAACCTAATACTAGTTAGTGTTCGTCTGTTGAGCCGATCACTACCGGTTGGGATTCCGCTAGTAATCGACTCGACATCGATTCTTTGCCTTATTGCCATTTGCCTAAGCCGCCTCCTCCCGGCCGAGAGCCTCCACTACGGCTGCATTTCTGTCCCTGATGGCCATCTGTAGGTTGAATTCTCGGATGGTCTTCGGTGATGCAGCCAACGCTCGCCGCACGAATCGACCGATGGCGTCGTCGGTGTCGTCAGCGTAGTACGTGAAGGTCCCCGTGTGCCGTGAGATTGCAACAACCGCATGGGGCACGCTCTCGTGCAGCTTCATGTTTGCCTTTGTTTTTATTGCGATTACCGACTCATATAATACACCAACCGATAACACCAAATCAACATAGCCACCCTTTCTGTCACCGGATTACGTTGGAAAGGAGACAACAATTGAAACATCGCTGCAGTGGACCGCACTGAATTTTAATACACATTTCAGCGTCACTGGTCAGAGAAGTTAGGAAGATGTAAGAACTCTTTAGATTTAGATATTTCATCTTATCCAACACAATTAACATTTTTTCTCCTCCTGACAATTACAGTAAGAATCTACCCTGTCAGACGTATTGAATAACCAAACGTCTCTAGATTTCACATTTTTTTTTATCTAAATACAAGTAGAATCTCATTAATTTACACGATGCGTATCCCTGGTATATCTGATATCCCCAGCTCATTGCCATTCCTCGCGTACTCTACTTCTCCAGCGAAGGAGTGAAATCAGTGCGGTGGTAAAAATCAAATTGAGTAGCCGATAAACACGCCTTCATATAGGGTTGACAGTTGTTAGAAAGAAATAAATAGAATATTTTAACTTTGTTGGTAAATAGGATTGAAAATTACGGATCTCTCCATGAAACTAAAAATCCACTACTACCATTAATTAAGTAGACTAGTCTACTTTTTTTATTCTCAAACAATCAATTGATTGACGCTACAATAAATTGTTTGTTTAATTCGAAAAGTTGCTAAGTAATGTACAATTATTTTACTGGGACAATAATGTTCTTATTGATTTATTTGTAATACATTACATAATATCGTCTTGTGAATTTAAAAATTGGTCTAAGCAAAAACTGAATTGAATGTATTTGCAACTATCAAATTAAGTTGAGACTAAATTTAAACTCATTTGTATCGTTGTCAACTCAAATGTTTTGGCTCGCGTTAATTTTGAGTACCTAAATGTTTAGAATGTGGGAATATAATACGTTACGTGTTATTTTATTTTTTCTGTAATATTTCCAGAAATTTTAAATGAGTATATTAGGGGAAGTGTGAAATCAGCACCCGTGACAGAAAGGTTAACAAGTACTAGGTTATCGTGCTTTGGGCATGTTATACGTAGGGATAAAGACCACATAACCAAAAGAGTTTTGAATATGAATGTAGATGGATGCCATGGGAGAGGTCGACCAAAAAAGCGTGGATGTGTGTGGAAGACGATATGAGTGGGAAAGGAGTGAGCTTAGATCTGACGAATGACAGAGATGAATGGAGGAACGTACATATTGTACCGATCCCACCCAAAGTGGGACAACGGTAGGCGATTGATGATTTCTAGAAACTTTAAAATAGGTATTTTACTGCGTTTATTTTCACTACAATAAACGTAAAAATATCACTATAGCAGCCCTGTTTAGTTGGCGCCCGCAAAATTTTGATTACACAGAAAAGTGTTACTTATTCCCGAATAAAAATACCCGGAAAAAAAACGCTGATGTCGATATTGTTATGAGAGGTTTATGTCGAAAATTGGGGGTACGGTTATTGCATGTCATTAGGAATTATGGGCTTCAACGTGGGCTCGAAAATTCGCAGGCGGTGAGACGATGGAACATTTTTCTCGATAATATAATGATTTGAAATTTATACCGAGCCCTTAAAAGTAGCTGTCTGTGCAATGTTCAAAATTAGTGATTGATGTTGCTTTTCTTGAAGTTTTTCATAATATTTACTCGTACTATTAAAGAAAATCGAGTACGTCTTTTAATAGTGATACTTAGGACTAATTTTGATCCACGATGTGAATTACCTGATTTCATGTGTGATTATTAAATTATCTCAAAAATAAATAATTGGCGCAATCTGTGACTCAATTAGGAACTATTAAGAGGTTATCTTTTTTCTATAACATTCTAAAAATGCCATTCACGATTGGGACTAGTGAGACCAAATTATGGACGTAGATCTAGTTTCATAGACTAATAAAGTATTAAAAAACACATGTGGAAGATTCCAAGATTCCAACAGATAAACAACCAACGTTACCAGCCATACTATTTATATTTAACACTTCACCGATGCAGGCATTGAGTTTTCTAGCTGATTGAACTAAAAAAACAAATACCTATCACTCCATCTTATTTATTTGGGTAACTAGTTTTAACCCGCGGCTTCACTTGCATTCTGTTAGTTTCTTATGACAGGTTCCCACTTTGATAAGAGTACCATGACTGTCATATAATGACATAATCCTTAGTATCCCATAAGGCTTATTCCATGTGTTTATGTTAAACTTCAATCTAAACTTTATGCAACAAAATTAATGCGACAATACGACAGAGCGACAATGTGGCAATGCAACAATGGGTCAAAAATGTGAATTTGTAACTTTGTGACAGTGCGACTGTGTGATTTTGTAACATTGTGACTTAGCAACAATGTGGTCTTGTCGCTTTATCGACAGTGCGACAGTGCAACAACAGTTCGGTTGTATGAAACTTCCGTCATTTTTAACGTTATAAGCCTGAAAACTACTAGACCGATTTTAATGAAATTTTTGGTACACAGAGAGGCCTTTTCATAAACGTTATTTGATATTGGTGTACTTACAAATACTGCCTCAGTTACCTTAACATTTATTTAGCGTGGACGAAGTCGCGGGTAAAAGCTAGTAATATGATATAAATATTTTAAATCGGTCTCACATATTTTTTTGTATAAGGGATAGGTAATAGTAATAGTAATTTATTTCATAACCAGATAATGTACATAAATACTTAAACAAATTATCATTATCATACATACATGTTAACTTATAATGCTACTTATGAAATCAAAAATTAAATGAAAAATAAGCGAAACACATATGTACACAGCAATAACAGTTCAGTAACATTATTAAAAAAAAAAAAAAATTATATAATGATAATAATTTTTCCCCTTTTTAATTGCCCTAAAGTTTACAGTATTTTTTTTGTTTCCAAAGACACCCGAACTAGCTTGAAGCTGTATTTCAGGTGCCTATGGCCTCCCCAAATAGTGCAATTTGTAAATACTAGCTTTACTTGGATTAATCATTAAAAATCAAAATTAAATAAGAGAAGAGAAAGAAAAAAAACACTAATTATACATAACTTATAAAAGAGAGGAAATAATACCAATAAAAAAAAAACCATGTCGTTGCGTTTATGGGTGTCTATACGTAAGTGTGTATGAGAGAATGAGTGCTTACCTGTATAAATGAATGAGAATGCCTAAGTGAAATCGCTTACCCAGTGTGCGAGGGTGTGTGTCTGTGTGTTTACCTGATTGTGAAAGGGTGTGTGTGTGTGTGTGTGAAAAAGAGAGAGAGAGAGTGCGCGCACATGTTTATTTAGGTTTAGCGGAGTGACCATTTTAGTATTAATTTTATACATAAATATTAAAGTTTTTATTATTTTTATTATTTGAGCGAGGGAACTCCAGGGCACATTTTTTTTTTACTTAGAAGTAAAAACTTTCTAATAAACTCTCAACTTGATCGTAGTTAGTACCCTGTAGCCACGCTAAAACAGCGCGTTTTAGTTTGCCATCTGTAAATCTATCTACTCTATCTTGTGTGTTAAGCTCATTATAAAGCTTTACAGCTACAACTCTATACTGTTTTTGGGCAAATCTTGTAGCAACTGATGGTGCAAAGTAAGTAAGTCTTCTTCTGTCATTATCCGACTTAGTGGGGTCTACATTTTTGTGGTATCTACGAATGCATTCCAGGATAAACAGTTTTCGTACAGACAGTACCTTAGCGTTGTTATAGACATCATCTGTGGGGTGCCGGAAAGGCAAATACATCATCACTTTCAGCAGTGAGCGCTGGGCGCGTTCCACAGTGATCAGATGTGATTTATCTGCACTACCCCAAGCGCAAATGCAGTATCTGATTAAACATTCGCATAGGGCCCTATATGTTTGCACAATCAATTTGAGGTTTGTAACATTCCGGAGAATTTTAAAAACATATATTAATTTTCTTGTCCTAGAAGCTAGGGAATCAATTTGAATGTTCCATGTCAACCTTTCATCAACCAAAACACCAAGATATTTTACAAATGTAGTTCTAGACAGGATACAGCAATCACACACGCTTCCAACACTGTCACTAAGTGAAGTTCGATTACATGGGAACGTGTGGATTTTAATTTCAAAGTTAGTTTCCGGACCCCCCGATGCTCTCTTATGAAAGCAGATGTATTTGGTTTTAGTGGTGTTTAGTGTTAACAGGCTATCCTCCAGCCACCTGGTTACCAAGGAAAGACACGATTCCGCTAGTTGCTTAACTCTAGGCCAAGTTTTCTCATTACATAAGAGTACAGTGTCATCCGCGAACATAATTAAATCAAGACCCGATAATTTAGTACAGCACAGTTTGTTTATGTAAATGAGAAAGAGTAGCGGTCCTAGCGTACTTCCCTGTGGCACACCAAAGGTACAACCGGATATGTCACTAGTATAATCTTCAACTCTCACCTTTTGCGTTCTATTTGTCAAGTAATCGGTGAATCACTGCAAAGGAATGCCCCGAATACCCACATTTTCCATTCTAGCCAACAAAATAGGGACTGAAACCGTGTCAAAAGCCTTTTGTAAATCTAAAAATACTGCGACACACTTCTGTTTCCTGTCCATATAGGATGTGGCAAGTGATGTTAGTGTCAGAACAGCATCTTCAGTGGATTTACCCTCTCTGAAGCCATACTGGTTTTCACTGATAAGATTATGATTTTCAAGATAAAGCATAACTCTCTTTTTTACCAATTTTTCCAAAACTTTAGAGAGAGTAGATAAAAGGGAGATAGGCCTATAATTTGTCGGGCTAGTTTTGTCACCAGATTTATAAACTGGACAAACTACTGCATGTTTAAATGGAGCCGGACACACACCTGTTTCTAAGCTAAGGTTACAAATATATGTGATTGGCATAGCCAGATACACAATATACCTTTTCAGAATATCAGCTGTGATTTTGTCGCTTCCAGGTGCGCTATGTGCTTTAAGTTCAGAAACAACTCTTGCAACTTCGTAGGGATCTGTAGGAACAAAAGATAGGGAATTAGCAGGTAAAGTAGCATCCCTAGAAAGAGCAGCTAATTCCTTTTCACTTTTATTCATTCTATTCAGAATCTTGTCAGCCAGAGAGCCACCCACCGAAGTAAAAAATGAATTAACTTCATTCAAAGCTTCCCTAGGGCTATTAAGGTTCTGGAGAAGGTCTTTAGAAGTAGTTTTTGTTTGTTTGAGCTCACAGACATCCTTAATTACTTTCCAGGTTTCTCTAATGTTATTCTTGTTATCATTAAGTTTATTCTTATAATATTCAGCTTTAAGATATTTTATAATTCTATTGCAAATATTTCTATATCTTAGATATTTGTATTTTTTAGTTAAGTTATTAGGATCTGTTTTAACCCCTTGATGTAGCTTATCTCTCTTTCTAATACACTGCACTACGTTTTTAGTGATCCAGGGTTTCAATGGTTTATTTCTGTTAGGGAAAATCTTAGTTTCAGTATTGCATTTAATAATTTCGGTCAGCTTTGCAATGAATAATTCAGTAGCCAAATCAGTACGATCCGATGTAAATACATTCTTCCAAGTCTCTCCTGCTAATGCGTCCTTAAGCCCTTCGTGGTTCACTATTGTTTTCTCATAGATGATTTTATTTTTTTTCAATTTAGAGTTGTTTATATAGAGAAGAATCGTAGAGTGATCTGTAATTTTTTGTTCGAAGATAGCCGTTTTCCACAAACCCCTAGATTTTACCATAAAGTGATCAAGGCAGGTCTCTTCGCGGGTAGGACGAGTTACGCCTTGTGTGAGACCATGATGAGCCATCAAATTAAGGTAAACCTGAGCTGCTCTAGAAGTGTTGCCTGCCAGAGTATTTATATTTACGTCACCTGTTAAGATAACATTTTTATTTTGTATAGCGCTGAGTATATCGTCAAGAGAGTCAAGATAATTTATTTCATTTTTGAAACTAGGTGGACGATAAGTACACAATATAGTAAATTCTGATGAAATATTCAAAACGAGACAGTTACCCTCATAGCATTCGGGCTCATAAGCCGAAACATCTAGTTCTTGCTTGACATAAGCGACTACTCCGTCATTTTGATTTAAAAAATTTTGCGACCAAAACATGTTGTACCCATCTAGGTTGGGTGGAGCATTATGAATACTTGTCCAACATTCTGTAAGAACATAAACATCCGCCGCTACTCCATAGTTTGAAATGTTTGCTACAAAAAAGTCAAAGTTGCAGTTTATGCTCCTAATATTCACTGTTACTACTACAAGGGAAGAGTCGTTTGTTCCGTTATGGTTTAATATACTTTGACAGTCTCGTGAATTACTTATTAAGTGACACTCCACCTTTGTTGACTGGTCTAGCTCATCATTAACAAAAGTGTTACTAGTCATCTTTAAAGTTGATAGTTGTTACACCAACACAGTGTGAAGTCTTAAAGTGCTGAACACAATAATAGTAAAAAGGACAAACATACAAGGCTGGTTTATGCGAGAGTGTTTGAATATCCATCCGAGCTGCAACAAAGCCATTAGCCTCTTGCATTTTCACATGGAAAAACCCACTTGTAAACGATTGTAATTGACAATTTTGCAGTGTTAAGAACCAAACCTGCAATACATCACCATACATGTTTATGCTGCAACTGCACTCATGATATACACACTGAACGTGACGAGTCGTGTATGTTAGGTAGTTCAATTTGTAATTATTTGGCTGTGTTGTACAGAAAATATTATTTCTTGTATTCACCCTGCTAAGCATGTACTGAGCCAAACACAGTGTACATCTACACATGTTTATACACATCAGCTGCGAGTATAAAAGGCACAGGTAGCTGGTGAAATCCGCACCGCAATCTGATAAAACAATATAATCGATCATTGTCAACGTCAGAAATGTATGCCTATTCACCACTGCAAGACACACCAATAACAAACTCATTCTAGCCAAACATAAGAGTCTAACAGTCAGAGCAGTTTGATAAGAGAGATGATTAGCATATTGTTGTGTGCAATTAATTTCGTAGGTACTGTTAATTTTGTAGTGCTTTATGAATTTAGATCTGCTACTGTTTGTAGGTCTATCGAGTAGCTGTGAATATGATATATTCAAACCACATACGCGTTTGTCGGTAAGTAGATTGATTACATTTGAGAGATAGTAACCAACGCAACCAGGTACAAGGGTTGCATTAAAGACAAGCGTAGTACTAGGCGCGCCTTTAGTATACCAGACAGATAGCTCATACCAGCAAAAAACAATAACAGAAGGGCGGAACCCGAAAAAGTGCTCCAAACTACAGCCGGGATGCGAACCCACTACCCCTCGCTTGCGCCATAAGATATACTCGCCCATGAGCCATGATGGCGTGTGATGCGCAAATTTCGCATAGTAAGATTGCAATTTGGATTTATAATTATTTACTGATAATGACGTATCAGTATTTATAACTGGGTGCGATATTAAACGAAATGATTCACAACATTCTAAACATAATACAAGGGAATTCAACCGTAGTTGAACGGGCCGATGTACTTTACGAATATTTTTAAAAGTGATTGGCAAAGATACACTACTACTATTTTCCATATACGTTTTGTAAGATATACATATTAGGTAGATATGTTCAAGTAGTGCCTTAATTAGGAACATGAGTAAGTAAACTGTCGAATACACCAAATATCCCAAAAGAGTTACCTCACTTATATTACATTTTGTCATCAGATTATGAAGTATGTACGTTACAGTGTAGATGGTTGCAATGTTTGTAAGTTTGCCTGAGATTAATCTTTTATTTATTTTTATTTGCGAATGTGAATAGGATGTTGATGGAGTAGACAATAATTTTGAATGAATGCTGTGATGGATGTATAATTTACTCAAGGTGTATTGTATGTACATACGCATACAATATATGTGTATTTCGGATTGTAAATTTGACTGAATGAATGTTGGATTGTTAATCACATTAGTGCAGCTTACACCGAAGGGTATGTATTTTATATACGAGAATATGCGTGCAATTGGAGTTACAAAAACGTGACGCAAAACAATTAATAAACAATACCATTTTGAGAACACCGTTTGATTACTTCGACTTTCTTTTGTTACATATCCGATATCAAAGTTCTCAACGTAGCTACTAGTGTAGGTATGGCTGTTCCTGCGTGTTATAGCCGACGGTTGGATAGGTTCTATATTCTTTACCTGAGGGGTCATAAAAAATAGGCCTATACAACGACGAAATGTGCACTTCGTTAGTTTGCGATAAACCAGACTGGAGACGGACGTACATTTATGCGCGTATATCACTTTACTGTTCTCGCACAAATGTGCATTTCCCAAAGTTGTGGTGTTTACCAAACACAGTCTGAATACGTTTGGGCAGAATATTTTATCGAAACAGCGTAAATCCAATCGCCGGCCATGTGTATCTGCGTAATCGTTACCCGTGTTACCCCTAAGTGTATAATATGTGTGTGAATTGGTGTTATAGTTGAATAATAATAGTGGTCGTTTATGTGCATTAGATAACATGAGTGAATTGGTCCCGATGGTCTTGGGCCAAATTGTTTTACTGCCTGTAAAACCTGTCAATTTGTCCACAGGGCGACACAGGTACGTAGTGTTTAATTGAAAGTCATTTATGTTACAATTTGGATCAAAGAAAACAATAGCATACCGTTTGCATGTCAAGTAAACGGTACCTACGTTGTTTTTGTAAGTGTATATGCGTTTCAATAAAATAAATAGTAGTCGTTTGCCACAGATCCCTTCGATAGCAAATCTGAAAACAGCTGCTTTACAAAGTACACAATAGCACAACACAAACGCACAACAATAAAATAATATAATATTGTTACAATTCACATACAAATTTAAATCGTTACGATATGGTTTCTCCAACCTAATATTTCTCACTGTGGGAATTACAATAACAGAAAAAGTACGCCAAAAAGACAGATAACAGTGAGTCAGTCAAGTGGTTTTCTTTAAGTTTTCTAATTGGGCTTCAGACTTTATAAGGATATGTGGCATTCCTTCACACTTCCGTAAGTAGATCAAACCATTTGTTGTCCAACAGAACCCGTAATTTTCATTTTTAGCTAGTTTCCGAGCCAGGTAGTGTAGATATCTAGCTTTAGGTGTTAGATGTTCTGACATGAACAGGGTCGAGGGTGCTCCATCCAGCCCTAGGTGTTGTGTGCACAGTTTGGGGGAATTATTTTTTAGGTTCAAATTTCTAGCTTTATTCAGTACTAGCCCTTTCATGAGCGTGGTGGAGAATTCGGCTACTATCGTCGAGGCAGTACTATTGCGTTTAAAAATAGGTATACCTTACCTAAAACCTACGACAGAGGTTGCCTTAGTGCGAGTTTCAGTATGCACTCGTTTATACACTTTTATGTTTATGAACGAAGTTAAAGCTAAGATGCCCAGTTTTGAGAAATTTCTGTGACCTAAATAAACTTTCACAATTTTTCAAATTTTTATATTTACAATGTAAGTTCTGTACTCTAGTATGAAAAACGTTTAGTATTTGTAGAATCCTTTTCGGTAACGATTTTCAAATAACATTATAATTTATGGATTTGAACTCTATATTCTTCTCAAACACATTCTTAAGTACGAAAACTCCCAACAATTCAAAAATTATGCCGCGTACGTGCTCCCATGTCCCATAAACCGGCAAAGGGAGTTATTTCATATAGTTACAGAACCATAAAGCATAAAAGGCATTCAAATGTGATGTTATTTTGCCGCCAACGCGGGGTAATTTATTTTCTGGCAATTCATAATTTTCTTTTATTCACTTTATGTTGATTTTTCCCGTAAGTAAGTACGGTAACGATAATATTATTTCTATGGCCCCATGTGTGAGTGGATGCTTTATTGTTTTGTTAAGTTGGTATATTTGTGAAGGGTGTGAGAAGGTTTATTGTTCTGTCTTAAAGTACTTGGTTAAGTTCTTAGTTAATATTTACTGAATTATTTTACCAAAATAACAACCGCTTTCACTATTTTTGTTTTTATCTTAAGCCTGTGATTTCTAATTCGCTACTAAAAACTTTCACAATGCCCATGTATAACGCGATGCTTGTTTTGGGAGGACTGAATAAATTATATCAAGATCAAGATTGAAGTCAAGAATTTAACGTTTTTTTCTTTCTCCGAACGAGTGGGTAATGAGATGCCTGCCGTTGATATTTTATAAGCTAAACACATGAATCATAAATGACCTTAAGACCTCTATTTTTTTTTAAACCTACGACATCGTTCCACATTCACTAAGTGCTCGATTAACGCAAGTGGAATAAATCCTCTTCGTCTGGGTCTTCAACGACGAAGGAATTTTGCTTTTTCGAACAGTCAAGGGCAAGGGGGCGTTAGATCATGCAGAATAATGGATCTTAACACACATTCATTTTAAAAGAAATCGTATAAAAACTGCAAAAACACAGCTAACCAAATCAACTTTGCTTGTATACCATCTCTTCGTTTGCAATGTATCGGAAAAACAAAGAAATGGCACGATGCAATTTCTTTATTTCTCCTCTGACCAAACAGCAGGTGAGAAGTGTAATGGCACGCGACTGCCGTTTGCGCTTTCTGTTCCGCTGTTTACCGTCGCCGTCCCTTGTCCCTTTTGCGAATATTTTATGCACCAATGAACGCATTCTGGGCCCAAATTATGACGGTCAACTGACCACCCGTCGTTGGAGCAAACGTCCCGTAATCAGATCCACAAACAATCCTTTGATAACTCTTTGTGTTAGAGCATTAGCTTATCTGTTTGACTGTTTAGTTTATTGATAAGATCATCTAACTATGTAATAGTTAAAATTCAACAGAATTTCCTAGCAAAGGGCCTAAATAAACAACGCAATGTTTTCATAATTGTTAATTGTAACTTCACTTACAGATCACTCTGACCATTTTCTTTCCACATTGATACCATAAAATATAAATTTTAATACATGATCAGGTGAGATGGGCAAATGTTTAACTGTTTCTTGTATTCTTTTAGCCGAAACGTATATGGATTTGGATGACATCAAAATATTATTCCTACCTCAGAAATATTCAATTAATACACAATTAGCTACGCTTCGCGATCTAATCTGTAGCGTAACTACCACTAACTACTCATATAATGGGATAAAAAGTAGTGATACTAGGTACATTATTTCATTTAAATGTTCACATACATACATACCTACAAAGCCACTAACTTTCGTCTTTATAATATTAGTGTGATATTAAAGCACTAACAAGTCACGTCATCACTTCACTAAGAGAGTTAAATAAGAAAAAATCATAAGAAAACCCTGATTTTTGAGCCCAAGGATCATGAGCAGTAAAACTCTGAAAGTTTCTTCCATGTTCAACACTTGCATACATCTGTTTAACCTTTGATGCGTCTTCCAAACTCAGACGTGACCGCCCTGCAAATGCCTTCTAGGGAGTTAACGCCACCTGCGATGGGAGCACTGTAGCTCACTCTTCAGTTTTCTCTGTATATATACCGTATTTTGATAATTTTCCCAGATGAAGCCTAAAATAAAAAGCTAAGGAGTACTCATTCCGGTTAATGAAGGTGATAATTTTAGAGTTGCATTTTAGTTTATAACCTTAAAGACAACAAGATTATTTGATTTTATTTCTATGATGTCTTTTATTAAATTGTCTTAGAATAGAGTATCTATAGATAATATAATCAAGAATAAGTTTATCCATATTGCAACCAACTTTTTGTGGTTTTATCAACTTTTGTGCTAGGAAGCAAATTATGGTTTCGTCGAAACAAACCCACTTTCTAAAAAAGGCCAAACATTTTAGCTTAGATTTTAGTTTTCCAACCCTTACCCCGTACTAATTCGACGTAGAGAGCCGTGGCCTATATCTTTCTTAGTTATAAATGTAATCAGTAATGAAGCTCGTATTTGATAAGCAAAAACTGTAAAGTTTAGAATAGTTCTACGGTTTTTCTAATCTTGTCTACAGTTTCCGCACACAAGTTGGGTAACATTTTTAGAGAAACTCATAATATTCGGCTTAACACCGCCTCATGCATACTTGAAAGTAAATTGTAGGGTGAACAGTCAACAGAGGATTATTGATTTCTGATGACGGCGTGACGGTCTAAGGATCAAGAAAATTTTATTTGATTTTTTAGCTTCAGTCGTGAAGTTTCTTGAAGATTTGAGCGAAATTACAAGGCTAATTAACAATTATTTTATGTCTTAAGGTGATGAGCGCAAAGGTGATAGACTCTTCGTTCTCAAATAGTAGTGACGCACTCTGGTTTATGGACAAGTGTGTTGTTTACCACCAGGCGCATATGCGCCTGATAATATTATCATGGACGTATAAAAAAAGTCGGACGTAGTCTCGCTAAAACAAAAACTGTGTCTATAGAGTCGGCCAGTGCGCTGTAGGTACATACAAGTTTGCGCGCATAATGACCGACTGATGTGTGTATGTGTGCGTGTCCGCCTGTATGTGACAGCGCACTGCCCGATTCTATAGACACAGTGTTTGTTTTAGTGAGACTATGTCCGACTTTTTTATATTATGTCCATGTTCGTTATATTTTAAATGTACAAATGTGTAAAAATCAAATTAAGCGTAGAATTAATTTCAGATTTAGCTGCTTTGAATTGAATTGACATGCGTGTTAATGGATTTTATTATCTCATTGTGAGTGCAACCAAGTACATACCAAGAATGGGGCTATAAGTGGGCGGCTCATTTTAACATTTTGTTATTGCTACTGAATAGATTAAATATTACAATTAATTGATAGATATTAAATTAAATATAACAATATCTTTAGCTATTTAGTAGACACATAAAAAACTGTTCTCATTGCTCTATATCTGTATTGTATATCATTGATGTATTTTATTGAACCACAGAAAACACCTAAAGTATCTCCCGTCAACAGAGACATCAATATCTCGCCTTCTAAACGGGAAACAAAGAAATGCTCGGTCATCAATCCGGGTGCCCGTTGATAGTTTTCCCATAAATGACCATGGGTACAAATACCCTGTATTTAACCAGTAGCTGAGGTCTAGCACATTACTTGTCATGATATCTTGAAATCATAAATTCACCCGTACTTCAGATAAACAACATTTTGCATGTAAGCACATATTTTTTGTTATAAGCATCTTATGTTTAGTTTTACGAAAACTTATTGGAATTGGTTTTTAAAAATTGTAGTTTAAATTGATGAATAAAATCAGCCTCTCATTCTTCCGGCTTTTTGGGGATTTTACTTTATTTTGTGTGTGTGTGTGTGTGTGTAGCACAATTAAATAACTAAAACAATATTAATATCTGCTGATGTTTATTGAGAAGAATTCTAACACAACTAATCTCTGTCTCTCGCTCTCTCTCCCATATATCTCTTTCTGGCTATATATCCCACATGGTGGTGGAGTCTGACACAACTAATGAGAATATTTTTTTATTTAGAGTAACAGTACAAACATGAAGTGTGCCTAATGGTAAGCAATATGTCTGTATATAACAATAATCATAACAATTTAAATCACTGTCCACTTTACATTATCCAGAGAAAAAAGCTAATTTATTTAATTACCCTATAATTTATCTGGAAACATTATCATTCACACCGAAAAAGAGCAATATTCGCACATTACTGATTGGCGGTAGGTTGAAAAGGTACGGTACTCCCCAGGCCAACTCTGCATACGAGAACTATTACTAGATACCTCGTTATTTGGGTCCTAGATTATCTGCTACCTAAGAAAGAGAGTATACTGTCTCTCAATAAACGTACACTATCCAGGGTGGCAATAAAACCCCCTACTATCGGACATCGCACTATCCGCTTCCAATACACTGGACGCCCGGCCAACAATTATCTAAATAGCCATCTACATTCTTACCCCCTTACATTTTATTATTACCGGTCAATTTCTCCGCTCCGCAAGTCTCAGCGAATATCCCACCCAGTCATGTTTGCCTAGTAGATTTGCCGATAATGCTGGAAACTGCCAAGAAATAAAATAGGGGATTTTTGGATATGTCCGCAAGTTTTGTTACTGATCTTTGATTTGGGCGGAATTTACGAGGAGATTACTGGGATTGAGGTGTTGGGTTTGGTTTTGGAGATTGATGTATAGACTATATCCTAGGTGGTATTTACTATAATAGCTAAAACTGACTTTTATGTATAAAAATTACTATATTGTCAATGTTTTTTTTACAAGTTGAATATTTTGCATTACTTATACGAGTATAAGGAGTTAAATTTAGGGGTTGTCTGTATTTTTGTGTACATAACGTCTAGGCTGGAATGCGTTGTCTGAGTTGTTTTTTTTTTTGATGATTTCCGATCTTGGTGTCTTCAAATCGAGAGTGAATCGGTTTCTTCTAAGTAAGCACGCTCTCGTAAACAGTAGTCAAGTGTAAACTTAGAGGTATAACAGTTACAACAATATCGCTTTGAAATAATAGCCGCACACAAAGCCCTGAAAAAACTAGTTTACAGTTCAACCTCAGACATAAGCAGTTTCATTCAAGCACTGCTGCGTTCATAAGTAGAAAATCTAGGCCATCGTCTGTCACCCCCGGCTCAGTACACGGCGGATGACACATCATGTTCTTGAAAGATTTACTTTTTAGAACTTGCTTGTTTTTCATCACCGTTAAGCCTAATGGTAATGTACTAAGTCGAGAAAATGGTGATGCGGGATTCGAACTTAAGACCTTATGATTGTGGGATCGGACATTCTCGTCACCGAATTACATTTTTTAACAGACTCCTAAAAAAGGAGGTTCTCAAATTAGTTCTTTTTTTCAAATTAGTTGTATGTTTTTTTTGTTTGTATGTCACGCGATTGCTTCGCCAATTGTGAATCGATTTTGATGGTTATTTTTTGTTCGTCGAGAATATAGTTCAGAGGTGGTTCAATTTGAATTTTATAGAAATCGGTGAAGCGGTTATTACAATATCAACAAAAAACTACAATTTGTTTACTTGTATCCGGATAAAGTAATCATAGAACTTATGAAATTGAATTGTCGAGTGTCCGAGTTTAATTTTAAATTGATTCTGGTTTTTATTTTTTCGGATTAAATTAAATTATTGTACTTATTACTTGAAACTAATTACTACAGTAAGCCCTAATAGTCATCTGAAAAATAATTGCCATAGATAACATTGAAAGCGGTTCCTTAGATATCTAATCTAAGACATTGCGACCACCTCAGTGTCTATCAATAAGTCCCCCACAAACCTCAACTGAATTTAAGGGACAGCAGTTTCTTGGACACAATAGGCGTCGATTTTAAATAAAGCCACCCCGATTGACAGCAACCCTCGTGCGACTGGACTTAATGTGCCGGTCTCTGCGTTTGTCTACTTGCGAAGTGGACATAGAAATTTGCAGTAATCTTTGTTCTAAAATATTATCATTTAAACAGAATTGTGTCTTTATTTCGATGTCATAAACCGCACCTTTCTGTAATGATTTATTTGTACTCTAAAATATGATATACTTTTGGCTTGCCTTGAGTAGGTTTTGCAAACGGCAAGCTTATTTATGAAAAAAATTATGGAATAGTATGTTACAGAATTTGCTCGCGGTTTGGTTATAACCAAACTGTTTTTTTATGTATCTCTATAAATATAAAAATCAATGCCACTTTTCGTTGTTAGTGAACTCCTCCTAAACGGCTGAACCGATTTGAATGAATTTTTCTGTATGCGTTTGGGCAGGGCCTTCGATGGTTTAGATTCACAAATCAGCCTGGCAGATGGCGCTGCAGTTGGTATCTAGGTTATTATCCGAGCAAAGCCGGAACTGGCCGCTCGTTTAATTATAAAAGAAACTGTATTTTTTTTTTTTTAAAAGTGCTTGTGGAATATTTTCTTACCTCCAATGTCTAACAAAGATAATAAAAAAATATTTTATTGATTAAAACTTTTTAGGTACTACTCAGTATTATCGATAGCTATTCCGTTATCAATTCCACGATCGTGACCCTCACTTTATTTCCACCGAAACTATTCTTCACTGGGCTGCAGATCGAGACAAAAGAAACACATCATTCACCGCCCCTGTTCAGTTCTGGACATCGGCCGCTGCGGTCACAATGATCATACCTATTTGTCTTCGGGATTAACTTGCTTATCGAACACCCCTAAACTTTTTTTTTGTTGCTGATGTGTGCATATTTACTCGTACTAAGCCAGCATTCTATGGTAAAGTCATGAGTCTTAGGTGTGGGAATATGAAGAGAGCTGATTGTGCTTATATATTCCTGGTAGAGTTTCAGCATTTATTGTGCCGGCTTCAGTCAAATAATTTTAATAATAAATAAAAAACGTTTATTTGTTCATAAAACAACTAAACTAATACACTTACCGACTTATATAAAAACAGGACAGGAAAATTGAATTGGACACTTTTAATTTTGTAACGGAATGGCATGCATTTTGGTCGTGACTTTTAGCTGATTAGCGTACACAGCTTTGTATTTAATTAAAACCATTAACACATTTTTTGGTGTGGTTTCTGGTCTAATTCCACATTGAAGGTTGTGTGTAATGTTGATTGTGCCTCTTCGACGCTTTTGGCACAAACATACCCTAATTGAAATAAAGAGTGATGAGTCGAGCAGGACATGCGCCTGATGGTGAGCAACATGCTTGCCACATAACATCACAGTGACACACAACTATTGGAACATGAAGAGTCCAAATCATTACTTAGACCTGCACTGCGTTCCTCACCCAGATATCTAAGTTGTTATATCTCCAAGCCCTGTAATTTCACAGGAAACATTTCCCTTCAAACCGGAACACACTAATGTCCACACATTACTGCTTGGCGGTAGAATAACTGGCAAAGCTGTGGCACTTCCCAGGCGGATTCTGCCAAGTACACTACACCTTTTGCACCTATGTGTCTTTTATTTCTGTAGAATAAACATTTTTAGTGTCGATAATAGGTTTTCAGCTGACCGCCATCTTGCCCGATGTTAAGTGACAATGCAGTCTATGATGGCGCCTAGAAAAACCCGATTCACTTCATACTTGAAGACACTCAGATTATTACCATCAGGGTATACGCATTTAGGCAACATATTCCTCACTATACCGCTGCCTAGCAACATTTAATTATTATTTTTACAGTTCTGTTTTTCATGTTCTAGTATTTCTTGCAAACACGTTCTTCCTTCTAATTCTACAGTCAACCAAACTAGCACAGAGGATTGAGATCTTACGCTTTCTCCCATAGAACTAATTTGCGGGTAACATACAAAGGGAGTGTTTCGATGTCTCGGCAACGCCTCCGGGCCGTTACTGACCGCTGTCCTGGGACGGCTGACTATTAAAGTGCTAAGAGGGACATTAAGGCCCCCAGGGGCTTGTCATCCGAATAATTTAACGTCTTAATTGTGTTTGGTTTTTGCGGGTGTCGGCAATTTGAAGCTATTGTTTGGTGCGGTCATCGTGTCTAATGGCGTTTGATGGATGTCGATTTTATAGGTGTTGTTTGATTTATGATCTCTTGAGTTTCGTAAGGTAAACATTATGATTACTTATTAAATTATTCTATGATGATGTAGGGAACAGTTGGAATCGAAATTTTCGCCACCTTACAATAAATAGGATTGGACCTTTCCTAAATAATACAAGTGCAGATGTAACGCTAATGAATGCCCAGTTATACACAAAAAAATTGACTTCGTCAAAAGCCATTTATCGGGATGTGGAATGTAGCCATAGAATGTATAATACCTATCTGGAGTTCTTCCTACGTATTCGATGCCCCAAGACTTATATAAATAATACTTTATAAATGTTTAGTGGGTTATTATGATTATTGTTAAGTAGCTTCTCACCGCAGTGTAACCCGTACCTTTACCCGTAGATATAAGAAAATAGTTACTTCCCATTTCCCGACTTCCCGTACCTTTACATTTTTTCACGATAATTTATTTTCGCCAAATGAATCATTTCATTAAATATCCCACGAAAGGTACTAATTTTAACTGGATATAAACAGCCTATGTGTTAATACTGCGACCAATTGTGATTTAAAACGATTCATTTACTGAGTTCATTGAAATCCAGTTAGCCGTAAACGATATACGTGGAAACTAACATACCCACAAACTTATGCCTTTAAAATATTAGTGGAATATATATACTTCTGAGGTCGAAAATCAATACCATTATGATTACGATTGTGATTTCAAACAATACGCTTACGTAATGAATGTTTTTCTTGCAAAACCGTCGCCGTCTTACCAAAATATTAATATTGGGTGGTCGTAGGGTGAATACCAAATTAACATTTGCTACCTTCGCAAACATCAAGACATGGAATACAATGTTTGCTCCATGTAAGGGCCTTTGGATGAATCTTAATCTTCCTGAGTCAGGTACCTTTAGGAATAGGTTGACCACATTGTATAAGATTCGATATTTTTTCACAAATATTTTGATAGTTTTATTGTTAAATTGATCTTGAAACGATTTTGTGTTTTAATTTCTTTATACCACTACGTAATAGTTTGATTTGGAATCTTGTTAAAATTTGAAATCATCATCATTCACAGCCTCTCTATCCCACTGCTGGGTATAGGCCTCTCTTTTCTCATTCCAGCTTCCTCGGTCCTGTGCCAATCGAGTCCAGGTTGAACCCGTGATAAAAACGATATCGTCGAACCATCTTGCAACTGGACGTCCTATACTCCGCTTACCTTGCCTCGGCCACCACTCGGTCACTACTCTACTCCACCCGTTATCACCGCGTCTAGCATCGTGTCCAGACCAACTTTTTTTTTATAAATGAAGAGTGACGAGACGAGCAGGACATTTGCCTGATGGTAAGCAACATGTCTGCCACATAACAGCACAGTGATACGCAGCTGATGGAACATGAAGAGTCCAAATCATTACCTAGCACTGCACTGCACTCGTCACCCAGAGACCTAAGATGTTATATCTCTAAGATGTTATAATTTCTCTGGAAATATTGCCCTTCAAACTGAAACACAGTAATGCTTGCCCATTACTGCTTGGTGGCAGTATTAATGTGCAAAGGTCCATTACCGTAGTTCCGATGTCCCGAACGTTCGTATTTTAAATATTGACTATTATTCAATGTTATTATTTTAAATCAATTACTTTATCCAACTATTACGGATTAGAACACATGTTTTTGTATATTAAGTATTTAGTACGGGATTAGCTAGAAACGCGACGGTGCCGTTGCCTCAGACATGGAACAAACAACCATATTTACCTTTGTGTGGTAAATATATATAATATGTTTCTTTTAGCTGGATATCGAACCCATCCTGCTATAACGTATGGCTTATAGTGTGAGCGGACTCAGTACCGACTCATATTTGTTTAATATGTAGAATAATTGTCTCTAAATATCAGATTTGATGGTGGTTCTACTAGCCCGCATATATAACTTAATCGGCACCCTCGCCCTAACTCGCCTCTAATTGTTTGCCTCCGATATTGTCGACGACCATATTCATATTCTATACCAATCCTAGTTTCTTATCTACTGTTAGTTTATGTTCACACACTACTTGTATAACTCTTACCTTCGATTTTGATTTCAGAGCCAAATTCTCATTCTTCAATCATTTAATTTTGCTCCGAAAAAAACAAAAACCCAGTCGAATAACTTTTTTTCAAATCCACTAAACACGGTTCGTTGATGAATACGTCATCAAGGTAAGCAAACATTAGATTATTTTTGAAATTTCAAAAATAACTTCACGAATTTTGATAAAATTTAAATGGCCAAGTGTGTACCAACCAAAAAAATAATCATTAAAATCGATTCATAAATTGGCGGAGCTACTTATCGTGTAACATACATATAAACAAAACCTAATTGAGAACCTTTTTGAGGAATAGCAGAACCCGTATTACTCATGCTGTCTTTTCATTACAAAGTCAGCAGTTAAGTCGTGAGAAAGAATGTCATTAGACTCAAGTGTTACCTCGTGCTGTTTTCGTCAGTAGAAACTTCGTCATCTTCTATGTATAACGAGCTCAACAATCGTGACGAACTGCAGTCATGAAGACAAATATTACCTTGCTCTCTTGGTACAATTAAACGTCTCAGGGAAAATTAGGGATTTTAATTCATTCCTTTTGATAGAGACAATTGTGAGTCGTAGCTTAAGCAGCAGCGTATGTGAGTATTTTATGCGTATATAACACTTACAAATCGTAATTGCGAAAGATTGCATGCACGTATAAATGTTTTTTTAAGATCTACTTAAATACAGTGTACAGATATTTTTGTACAAATAATACACATAGAAATAATCCACAATTTTCTTGGAAAATAATTACGGAAATTTGAATTATGCGTTTATTAAATATGAACGGACAACAAATTTACAGTTTAAAAACCAAAAAAAAATTCAGTGTTTTCAAATTTTCATCTACTTTATTTTCGCTAAACACTCCATTTGAGACAAAACGCAGCAATTAAAAAGTAGAGTTTTCCTTGTTTCCAACTCAAAATAAACAGTACAATTTAGACAGTAGGAGCCAGTGTTTTCTTTTAATTAGCATATCTGTGTTGTCTTCTGGATCCGTTGTAACATCATTTCCATATGGAAAAATGATACGGATCCCAAACGTATTGTAGTACAAGAGCTGATGTCCATTTTTAGTGAGGTGATTGAGAGTGGTTATTACCATTTTAAAGCTACCTTCTTTTTTAACCGAAATTAGTTTATGGCTTCTGTTTTTTATCTTGTGTTTCCTTTTTTTTAAAGTTGTTATCAAAAAGCATTCGTAACACGACGGTTGCAAACGTATAACCCAATCAGAATCGTAAAAACTGTTTTGATTTATTGTAGTTTTATTTTTTTACAAATTGCCTTTACACATGTACCACTTTTATTTTAAAGCCATGCCTATTATATTCGATAGCCATTAATTAAATATTTTTTTGTCAGCTTTGTTCTTCTTCTTGTAAACATATTTAAGCTTAACAAGTCGTAAAAATGGTTAGCTCTCATTCTAAAAGCAATATGTGTCGCAAGAAACCCCCTCTCGCAAAATTATACGCGCATTAATTTGCCATATTAATTTCGCCGTAAAACTCTGCTCGCGACAAGGCTCCCAGTCCGGGAATTCGAGAAGTTTCGCGTCCCTAGCGGCCGCTTGTTCACACAATCGCTTGTTCGCTTGTACTGTGTATACTGTGGTTCTATGGGCTAAAGCGCGTTTATGTGCGCCACAGTTCATGTAATGTAGTAAAACTGTTGGAATTGTTAAAGTCTCCGAAAAACTGCACGTGTGATATATTTTAAACCTTGTTATTAGCTTCTAAAACAAAAATCAGAAACATAAATATTCAAAAATAACTTTAAAATGTTGTCGTCTAACGAAAATTCTTGTACATGTTTATAATCATTTATACATTACACTACAAGTAAGATTATTAATTATGATCTATTTATCATGTCTAAATGGTTTAACAAATTCTCGAAAATTGGTTGCAGTTTCCATTGCACGAAACTGCACGGGTTCACGGGTAAATAAGTCGTTGACCAACGTCACAAATACAAATAATTTATTTCTAGAACAAATGTGTATAGAATAAAATAAGTAACCCTGTCTGCTGCTTTAGCGTTAGCTGTGTTGCAGCAAACAGTATATTCCTAAAAATGTGCAACTCATTTAAGTAATTAAATTATTTGAATGATTATTAATTTACTAACATTTATTATTTATTTACATTGTGTATGACATTGCATTACAATACTTGTTTGCTTATTTACTCGTATATATGATGAACGAATCACAATTAAAATATCGAGTGTTTGTTTCACCATATAACCATGATAAATATCGGTCGGGTGTTACTGTGATTGTTTTCAACACAGAACAAATATCTTGAAATATGTTCTGTAGTTTTTAACGTCTAATCATTAACAGTAAATAATTACAATATTGGTTCCGTTATGTGGTGACTGATTTTAAACGTTACAATGTCAGAGTGACATCGTGTTCTGTATCACCATATTTTCTGTGGTCCGTTTATTCACGTAGGAGGGATGTGTGTTATTGCTAATAACGGAGTTGTAAAACCCTTTCGTACGGTACATTGTTTCGTTAATGTTTAATCAACGTCGGTTTGCGATTTACGCGAGTGGAGTCTTTCTTTTGAATTCAGCTTTCAAGAATTTAAGATTCCTCAATATTTCACATACGGTTATATTACTTCAGAAATGCTTGAAACTAATATTATAAATCCTTATCCTAGCTAATATTGTTAGTGAGTTTGTTGAGTTGTGAGCTATTTACACGAACAAACTACTAAAAGAATTTAGATAAAATTTTATACATACCTATAGGCAAATTTTTGTTCCCAGAAAAAACGGATTTGAGAACTACGCCAGTATCACGATATAAAGATATATAAATATAAAGATATTTTAGCAAAATTTTACTTAATTTTCAGATTCAACGCTTAACAGTACTTATGTAAAATTACACTGTTGATATGTCTATAGTAAGCCAAATAATTGTGTATTTTTATGTAAGTTCTAAGTAGCGTAATTAAGAATCTAGAATTGACAAATATGTTTTTCACAAGTAAATTCATTTTAGCACTATAAAATATTCTATATCAGTATCTTGTTTTTAAACATTTTTTCTCGTATAAATTTATACATAGATTACGGGTTCCATTTTGATTGATAGATAACAAAATTGTGCAAATAACGGGCTACTTTCCATTTCGTTCCTTTTCAGAGTGCGCCGATGCGATTCATCAGGGCTGACAGCTGGCGCGGATCATTTTTAATGCGCCCGAAGTGTCCGAGCGGAGCGATACGGCAGCGTATCACTATTGATACGCTGACGTGCCAACCCTAGGGGATGGAGTGGTCAATCGAGGGGTAATTTATGATTTAGAATTTAACTCAATGTACTACGAGAGTATTTTTTTAATGGGAGATTTAGAATGTATTCATTATTTTGTTCAATAGATCTAAAAACAAATAAAAACAAAAAAATATGTAATTGTAAGGATTCTTCACAGTACTTATTTATTAATTACTGGCTGCGCCCTGCGGTATACCCAGGTAGTTCATGTACCCATGACTTCTTGCGATAATTGATATTATTAGTCCATGTGCTATTCCAGAGTCCAGACCATAATCTAAAATTGTGTTCTAAATTTGAACCCAATCCATTAAATTCCAGCATCATTATTAAATTAATAAATATTGGTGAACAATTCACACAACACCATCATAGTCATAGTAGTCATAGCATCTGACCCCAAAGTAAGCAAAGCTTGTAATATGGTGACCAAATAGCTGAAATAATACTTAAGTATATAGTTATAAATACATACTTATTATACATATAAACACCCAGACACAGTGCAAACATTTGAATTCATCACACAAATATTTGCACTGGGTGGGAATCGAACCCACGACTCTCGGTGCGCAGGCAGAGTTACTACCTACGAAGCCACGAGGCCAGCGATTGAGCGACAAATATCCAGACTTTGACATTTTATAATATTAAAATTATAAAATATTTGTATGGTATCTTCTCATACAAATTTTTTACTGAAACCCATTAGACAACGTAGACTTTAACTTTGCTGAAATTCAAACCAGGAGTCTTTTCAATTGTTTAGATCTCATATGGAAGAGTATTCATTTAATAATCACTTCAACATGTTAAAGTACCTTCTAATCAAATGAATTTGTATTTTAAACACGCAGTTTTAGCAGTGACATCTAATAAAAAATAAAATCATTTGGATTATAGTATAGTTACAATTTTGATTTTTATTTGCGTTGAAACGCCACATGAAAAACTCAATATATCTTTTACCACGTACCTACTTATATTAGTTTGCAAAGTCACGTCTACAATTTGAAGGTAATCAAGCACACCGCCTTGGAATAGCGAGTCGGATCAAACAGCAATATGTTACCGTAATTCATCCCTACATCTATCTCCTATCTCGGGCCGACCGTGATAAGCGCTTTCTCATGACTTGCATATTCTTACGTTGATGGTAGGGTACTACTGTGAAAACTTTCTTGTTACACGTATGAAAATTGTCATGTATCTTTTTTTTTATTTATTTAACTTTGCTACTCCACAGACCCCCGGAGTCCGTGACTTTTGTCATTTCAAATCTTACATATTTTTTGCGTATTTCTTGGATTAGCAGAAGAAGAGAAAAAAAAGTTGGGAGTTGGGAATATTTTTAAACCTAATACTAGTGCTCGTCTGTTGAACCGATCACTACCGGTTGGGATTCCACTAGTAATCGACTCGACATCGATTCTTTGCCTAGTTGCCAATTGCCTAAGCCGCCACCTCCCGGCCCAGAGCATCCACTACGCCTGCATTTCTGTCCCTGATGGATGATCTGTAGGTTGAACTCTCGGATGGTATTCGGTGATGCAGCCAACGCTCGCCGCACGAGCCGACCGATGGCGTCGTCAGTGTCGTCAGCGTAGTATGTGAAGGTCCCCGTGTGCCGTCATGTATCTCCTACATTCTGGACGTTTTTGAAGTGATAACTTCTTTTTGGTAAGAGAAAATCTTTTGGGTTCGGCACTAATATTCTTTTATCAGACGGTGGCGGAATGGAAACGTAGCAGCGTAACGGAGTAGTGTTGGAGTGGTTACAGAACAATAGAGCCGTACGTACGTGTTGGACGCTTTTTGAATGGGTTGAAACCTAGTGAATTAACGTCACCAAATGCGTAACAGCAGTCTATCTGCAGCCATACAGGTGACGTATTGTAAGTACAACAAAAGTGCTGTTTAAAACTAATAAATGAAGTGCCAAAACAACACCTGATAACAAACACGCCTGCACAAACAATCACACAGTGTTTTTTATGTTTTGTGGCATGGTTTTACTGTTCACAGGATAATATTTTGTTGGATAAATTATGTGTACTTGCTTTTATGTATGTTAAAATAAGTGTTATTTCAATTGATACCATAGAGCATACTGTTACCATACAGTGTCTTCATATAAATAATATGAAGTCAAAGATGTTTTATTTTTCGAATCGTGTTTTTAAGTTTTCTGAGTAGCCCAAATCTTCGGTTCTTCGTAGCTAGGGAGCGCGACCGCGCGTGAATCTAGCGATCGACATGTTTATCGCTTTAATATAAAATAAAACGCGAACAGCGACAGGGTTGCCTGATATCAATATAAAACAAAAAGAAACCTTCTAAGATATCGATATATGAAAAATGTCGACATGCCATCGACGGAGGAAATTGCCTTTTTCCAGTCGAAGATTTTTTTTAGATCAGATCCCTATCGTATTATGTGACGTTTTGATACTAATGTGATTTTAATGATCTGTAGTTTTTTTAATCATTTATTTTATTTCGAACAGAGATGGTGAATTACAATAACGATCACATGAAATGCCTTAGCATGTCAAAACGAAGCAAGTACACTATTTAAATAGGTATTGTGCTGTAGACGTGCCAAAAGGCTCATAAGCAACGATGCTCTTGTGCGAAAAAGACTTCAAAGTCTTGAACATCGCCGAAAAATTGCTAGCCTATCGGGTTTTTATTGGATACACTTCGGAGAGTGTGCAAATTGATTTGCACGATCTAATACCACCTTGCCCTTTTTCTATAGGAATGCTCGTAACTCGAAAAAGCGACATCGTTTCATAGTTGATGTTTGCAAAGACACGCATGAAGAGATTTGACTCTATTTGATTGAACTATTCTATGTGATTAGAACGTCTAGGCTGTGGAATACGTTGCCTAAGTGGGTATTTATTCCCTGTTGATTACAATATTTGTGTCTTAAAAACGAGAGTGAATCGGTTTTTTTCTAGATAAACACGCTCCACAGTAGACCGTATCGTCAAGATCAGGCGAGATGGTGGTCAAGTGTAAACCTATAAAAGTAAAAAAAAAACTTTCAACTACAGAGTGCTTGCGACATTTTTAGCTATACCTACAGTTATCACATTTATTGGTCACTTAAGAATGCTGTGCCGGAAAAGTCATTAAAATTTTATGATAAGGGAGATAATTATTTAAGACAAAATGTATGATTGTTTAAGATAAAATCAACTTTAAGTAATTATAGATTTCGATGATGTTTGACATAGGTAGACATATCAGTTTTAGTTGGCCTCTTATCATTCATTTTCATACGTAGCTTAGATTTAAAGTTTATTGTTAGGTTTTGTTTGTACCTATATCCTGTGTCTATCGAAGTACATAATATATTTTCTCAAACTAGGGGATTAGGTTTTTGTGACGGCATTCGTTGCATTTGATATTTTTAAATTTCATATCATACGTTCCTAACAAAATCATATGCTGTCAAGAACATACCAAACTTGATACATGTTTCATACATTTACAATTCAAACCACGACGCATCGTATTGAGTGTGTGTAGAATAATGTTATTTGTTTACTATTTTAATAACTCCCCAAACGCAGCATACACCGAGTTACTCTTAGTGAGGGTCTGAGGGTGTGCATATTTTCACTTCTTCGATAATAAAAGAGAGGAGCGACAGTTATAACAAGGTGTTTTAGGATATTTTTTTTTTTAATAATTAGAAAGCGTTTTTTTACGATAAATGTAACATTGTTAAAACTTTGAAATCATTTTAAAGACCATGTAATTTATTTCATTAAAGTTTTGTGCTTTAAGCAAATAAATAATAATCATGACATTACGCTTTTATAATATGTTTAATATCTGGATATTTTGAAAGGGAAACTTAGGATAACAAACACTAAACATACATGCCAAATAATATTATTATTATGAGTTAAAATTTGCATAAATATTTGGATCTTTGTTGCCCAATCTGTCAGTCTGGAATAACACATAGACTACTTTATAGCACGGGAAAATAACCGGAACAACTACGCGGGCAAAGCAACAGGGCACTGGTAGTATTTGAACAAAGGTACAGAAAAAGGATTTTCAACTTACATTACAAAATATGTATAATAAGAAGCAAATTTCTTCCGGCTGACGGCTCTCCAACTATATTTTGCTTGCGAGGTAGTGTAAAGTGTCAAGGGTGATATTTATAGATTATCCCGGAATTTACGTTGAAATATGCCAAATGTTAGCCATAAACATATTTCAGTATCATAATAGAGGGACTACCTTACTAAATCAAGCTCATATTATACCTATGTAAAATAGTGCAATGAAGTATCTATGTATATGGAACTCAGAAACTGTGACACCTAGGCAGGTGTATTTAAATTAAATGGACTAGTGATTGATTTTACAAACAGTGCTTGGAAATATTTTTTCTTATTTTCTACGAATAAAATAGTTTACAATATTTTTATTACTTGAAGGTAAAAGAAATGCCATAATATTGGCCAATTAGTTCGTATGTACATATTTGATCAATATGTGACCATATCTGCTCTGATGTATGGTTTGTGTGGTAGAGACCACACAAACCATACACAATTGACGGAGCTATCACGTAATTGCGACTATTTTTCGATCGGTTAAAAATCTCACAGACTTTCATATTTTATGAATTATTAAAAAAAAAACATGCAGCCGAGATGAGCACCTCTTTTTTTTAAGTCTGTTAATAAACACTCGTTTTAAGCGGTCGAGGTTCGTATTTTTTCTTTACAACCAGCATGTTTCAGTGTTTGTGCTCCCAAACCTGTGGTGCGAAAGTCAACGTGCGAGATTTGAATATCAAATTGAAAGTTCGATTCACCTCCGTCCCCGGCGCTGTTTATCTCCCTTTCTTTTATTTTGCTATCGCGGGGTGTTTGTTTATGTATATCAGTGGGAGAAACACTTGAAATTATTCCTATTCTCTGTTATTTTTGAGATTTTTCTGGTGTAAAAAGTATTCGATCATGTGAACTTAGAAATTTACATTCTTTGTGGATAGGATAAATATCTTCGTATTGGCACAATAACAACTACTGTTAAACATATTCTTTGGCACAGCTCGCATTGTCAGGATGTGCTTCACCCTACAAGCCCTACCTAACGGTACCTTGGGCCCTGCCACACACTTTCATTTGTAAGTTTCACATAATCTTTAATTTTATGTAGGTAGGTATTCAAAGTAAAAAGACATAACTATGTATATAATAATAATTATACCTACATATATTGTACTAGCTGAACGCGCGCACGTTGCTACGCCATCTATCGAAAATCGATCGTAACAATTCAAATTTTGAACAAATTCGGTTACTTTAGGTTCTAATGACGCAACCTTTAAAATATGACATATGCTGTCACGCAACGAAAGCTCTCAAAAAGCAATATTTTTTCCCGCTTTTGTTACATTTTTCATTCCTGCTCGGCTCCTGTTGATAGTAGCATAATGTTAAATAGCCTATAGCCTTCCTCGATAAATGGACTATCCTACAAAGAAAGAATCGTTCAATTCGGACCAGTAGTTCCAGAGATCCTTGCGTTCAAACAAACAAACAAACATACAAACAAACAAACAAACTCTTCAGCTTTATAATATTAGTATAGATAACTACGTATTTTATACTACACCCGTATAAAACCTTTGCTGCAAGGAAATATAATAATCAATATAATATGTAGACTATCACATCCATTTTTCAAATTGAAATAAACTTCGTGTATATAAATTGCGACTTATGCAATTGGGGCTTTAAGAAATATATGAATTTAGTGTGATAAAACCTAGTTTGCTATCTCATTCGGTCCCTTCTTGGTTTTAATACAAATTGTACCTTGACTAGCAATTTACAATTGTAGATAGACCACTCCATATTCACCGCTTCGAGCTCCCAAAGGACATCTCACTCAAGACAACCGTCCGAACCCCTGTTGTCTTAGTAAGCACTAAGCACAGGTCAAGTAAACACCCTTAATGGATTCTACCCCTGTAAATTATCATCTCCGGATATTGAATATATTAAGGGAATATTGCCTTGTCTGTATGGTTGTGGTCGGCAGACCGAGGGCCTACGGATCATCAGCGGTTATGGAGATTCGGGGAATATTAACCCGAGTTGTGATTGCAATAACAGTGTATGATTTAATGTTCGTTTAAGTTGTTTATATAGATAAATTATTCCGTGATTTAGTTTGATCTTCTGTAACAAATTTAATTAGAGTAGTGGTCGAGAAGTAGCCGAAATTCGACCTTAAAGCAATATTAATATATTCTCAATTTGACTACAAACTTAACCAAAAAACAAATGAGTATTTTTTGGGTGTGTGTGAAATACATGATACATAAATACTTTATATTGCTACTAAATTAAATAAAAAAATCTAGAAAATCTTTAAAAGAATGTATAATAGCAATTATCGACCCTATCGCTAATTGTTTCTTGTCACCGTAGAATAGTAAAGAAAATGGTGGTCTAATGTTTATTTATTAATTTGATGTCTTTTTATGCGTAATTTAATTTATTTAAAATTTTACTTGAGGTGAAATAGCAACTTTCAGTTGAATCGTTTTATGTAGTGGTAGGACTCTAGGCAGAGTCCGCCTGGGGAAGGACCCTACCTTTGCCAGTTATTCTACCGCCAAGCAGTAATGTGCAAACATTACTGTGTTCCGGTTTGAAGGGCAATGTTTCTAGAAAAAATACAGGGCTTAGAGATAGAATAACTTGGATCTCTAGGTGACGAGCGCAGTGGAGTAGGTAATGATTTGGACTCTTCATGTTCTCATAGCTGCGTGTCACTGTGCTGTTATGTGGCAGGCATGTTGCTTACCATCAGGCACATGTCCTGCTCGTCTCGTCACTCTTGATTTAAAAAAAGAATACGTTAAGCCTCTGATTCCAAATATTCACCCACAAACCATAACAATACAAAATGTTTTAGTTAATAAATAGCAATACAGTAAAATACAAATCTATAGCATTTGTTTTAAATTCTCCTCAACATCCCGAATCCCATTTCCATTTCCGTCAGTTCGTCGTCGCGGCCACAAATCGAACTAACCACAAAGAAAGGTAATTAGCTCCATCGAAGTCAAAGCCTCGCTGGCAACACCAATAAAGGTAGGAGATGAACCAGACCGGCCGAGCCCTGCATATTAATCGACTAGGAAACAGATTAAAATTCCTCGTCCTCCGCAATTCCAAACAACTTTTTTTTTTAAACATTCTGATTTACATCACTTTTTTTCGGACCCTCGTGAATAATTTAACGAATCTTAAGAAATATCGTTTTGATTGCGACTTTTGTTCCTTTGTATTTACATACAAAGTTTGTGAAATATAACGCCGTCTCTTGGGGGTTGCGATATTCTCAATTTTTTTACAGTATAGAGTAATGGGACGAGCAAGACATGTGTCTGACGGTAAGCAACAGGACTGCCTATAACAGCATAGTGTTCCGCAGCTATTGGAACACGAAGAAATTATTACCCAAGAACAGAAATGCTGACAGAAGAGAATACACAATATATTTACGATGATAATGATAAGATAAAAAGAGGTGTCTGTAACGGTAACAGTGTTGCGAGTAGGTACAATTGTTTTTTCCCATCTCAAAAAAAGAAGTGTTGTCATCTGAAAAATAAAGTTGGCAATGGGCAGTTTTTACGCGTCACTTTCGTTACATGTTTTTTTACGGTTTAAGTCTCAAATTTTTTTGGTTTGTTTGCGTAGGAAAATCCTATCTCCTCCAAGCCTACCGTATGTAACTTCGTTCCAAAATGCCAACATGCATTTGTGTTTATGCTCTTACCTAAATAACTACATAATATATGTAACGTACCTATGTAGGTACGTTACCTAGGTAGTACATACTCATAAATAGATGTGTTAGTAACGTCAGCGGTTACTGTGTCCCGAGTACAATTAATTGTTTTTTTTCATCTAAAAATGCTCCCGTCAAGAATGTTCACTTCTATAAAATAAAGTGGCCAAGTGCGAGTTGGACTCGCCCATGAAGGGTTCCGTTGCAGCAAGTAACATAATATACATAGTACACATCGTCTCTTTTAGTTCTTTGTAACTTTGATCGAAGTTTTAAAAATAACGTATTTATGACGTACTAAAAAAAACTACTCTTTAGATCGAGTTCAAACCAATTTTCGTTGGTAGTTTGCATAGTACATCATATATATTTTTTAGATTTTTCATTTTCTTATTTTAGAAGTTAGACGGGGGGGACACACATTTTACCACTTTGGAAGCGTCTCTCGCGCAAATTATTCAGTGTAGACAAAAAGTATATTAGAAACCTCAACATCATTTTTGAAGACCTATCGATAGACACCCCACACGTGTAAGTTTGATGAAAAAAATTATTTTGAGTTTCAGTTCTAAGTATGGGGGGCTGGGAGGCAACCATAATTTTTTTTTTTTTGTAAAAATCTTAATGCGGTTCACAGAATACGTTTACTTACCAAGTTTCAATAGTGTAGTTCTCATAGTTTCGGCAAAAAATGGCTGTGACATACGGACGGACAGACAGACAGACAGACAGACATGACGAATCTATAAGGGTTCCGTTTTTACGTTTTACGGAACCCTTAAAACATTTTATTTTACTTAGACCACATCTGAAACGGAGATTGCAAGCTTCTCAGCAATCCAAGAAACGCTTATTTCAGCTCATATACTTTCCAAGCCCAGCCAATAATACTCGTATACTTTTTTTTAAAACAAAAGCCGTAGGCGTTATTTTCAAATTCTTTAAAGGAATTACGCTCAGTGTAACAAAATTTAACGGATATTAAAAAGTTTAACCCGTCCTAAGAGAGTTAATATTGACGGGCGTAGCAGATGGGACGGGGGTCTTCAAAAGAATTCAAAACGGTGACAAAAAGGCGTAAAGAATCACGGTGGGAAGGGGTGGAGTAACTTATGCGGCGAAGAAAGAGCGCCAAGAATTAACAAAAATAAAAGGTGACGGCCTTCTCAGGCCAAGACTGTTTACAGGGAGGCGAGGGGGCCTTAATTAAAGGCTTTCGCGGACTTTTCGCGATGCAATTTGCCTAAAAGACAAGAATTATTTTTATTGAAGTCATCACTAATTTTGGGAGGGGTTATCAGGGGTGGTTCCTTTGTTGTGGACGAATGGCGGTTAATTGCGAGGTTTTTTGGCACCAATTCGGGAAATAATCGGCCGATAGAATTATTTTAATTGTACATTTAAATATTGCGTGAATGGCTGAAGTCATTATCATCAGAAATTTATTTTTTACCTATAAGTAACGACGTGGCGGGCGAAAGTACTGGTATTCACCTGTAGGTATCAATTATTTTTATCGCGAATAAATGTTTAACGTGCAAACATTACTTTGTTCATTGAAATTATTTGTGATAACGTCTTATACCTCTGGGTGACGATCGCGGTGCAGTGCTAGGTAATGTTTTGGACTCTTCGTGTTTCAATAGCTGCGTGTCACTGTGCTGTTATGTGGCAGGCATGTTGCTCGCCATTAAGCACATGCCGTGATCGTCTCGTCACTCTATACTATAAAAAACACCTTTATACCAGTTATTTGTATTTACTACTGAGGTCCAGTTTGAAAGGAAATATTTCCAGAAAAAATAAGGGCAAAGAGAGAGGACATCTTGAATAAACGGATAACAACAACGGCGCGGTGCTAGATAGTAAACTGTTTATGTTGAAAATTCTATACTGTACCTATAGTTATGTGCAAGCATTTTGCCACAGATCAGAAAATAGTTACTTCGATTTTGCTTTATAAATATATTAAGGGTACGTCTTGCTTGTTCTGCGACTCTTAATAAAATAAAATATTTAGGTGTATAACATAGGTAGAACGTATACAATATTTTAGGTGTATTTCAAATTCAATTAAATATTTAGGTGTATAAATAAATAAATATAAATAAATAAATATTGGTGGACAATTCACACACAACACCATTTGGCCCCAAACTAAGCAAAGCTTGTACGATGGTGGCCAGATAGCTGAAATAATACTTATACAGTTTTAAATACATACTTATTATACATAGAAACACCCAGACAAAGTGCAAACATTTGAATTCATCACACAAATATTTACACTGGGTGGGAATCGAACCCACGACCCTCGGCTTCGCAGGCAGAGCCACTAACCACTAAGCCTAGAAATATTTAAAGAAAACATCTTGAGAATGTTTCTAGAATCTTTCGAGGTCATGCATCATCATCATCAACATTGCACTTGGTTGGTGGATAGGTTATGTTATGCTATCCATAAACCAAGTCTGAGAAATTGAGCCAGCCAAACGGAATCGATCATCTGAATCTTTAGAATTCGAAGTCTTTAGAATTTCACTGGTGGATATCTACATACATATATATATAGATATCTATAGTAGGGTACAATCCTCAAAAAAACTAATTAGTCCGTCAGTTAGATTGCTAAAAAATACTGTACACGTATTTTTTCTTTTGTTTCACAAACAAAAAATTACAAAGATACAGCGCTTCGAAGTTTCGCGTGACGTCACTCGTGCCTACGATTTTTACTCACGAGTGACGTCGCGACCCTCCACTCTCGAAGTTTGATGTTCTATATCTCTGTCGATTTTTAATGTTTTGAAAAAACAAAAAATACGTGTCCCATATTTTTCCATGATCTAGCCGACGGACTAATTAGAATAGTGTATTTTTGACCCAGTCCGGTACCCTGTTCAGTTTTGTTTGTTAAACACTTTTGTTTAAACAATCCGTTACCTACAAATGTTTTCCAAGATATCGGATACATGCTATCTAATTGAAAAAGGGTGCTATTTTCATTTAGACAGCTATCTGACTTTTCACTTTAATTTTGAATTGTACCTATTTGTGCTTACACTTTAAGTTTAACCGTCCACTTGTAGAAGGTCCACTTGTAAAATAGGACAAATGCAGGCAGGCAGGCAATACTATTTTGTACCAACAGCCGTGGTATCAAGGGCAGTTGAGGGACCAATGCTTATAATTTGATGTACCTAGAACATTGGACAATTATTTACGATAAGGATGATGTGTCCCTGGGTTCTACCGCCTACCTAAAATCAGCTTAGATATTGCCCTCTCTTTTTTTTCACTTGAAATCATAGCCAGAGCAATATGTATAGTATGAGTTATTACAATCATATGAGTTATAAAGTATTATTATAAAGCTGAAGAATGTTTGTGTTTGAACGCGCTCCGAAATTACTGGACCGATTTCATATATTCTTTCACCGTTAGATATGTACGTAATCCCTGAGTGATATAAAGGTAGGCTAAGTATAGGTACATACCAAGGGCGAAGCCGGGCAGGACAGCTAGTTACATCTATCGGCTATTTGCTACCTACAGCACAATCTTATTTTGGGAGTAAATAAGGTTGTATGAAAAATCTTTAGCAATCGTAATGTATAGGTACATTGTTTTATGGATAAGTATTTGGTGAATGTTTTCAAACGTTTATTTCGCATCCAAGGTCAAATTGCTGGCCAGAGATGGTATTTCATTAAAATTGGAAAAACTTCCATTCGTTAGAAATATCCATCTTCTAAAACAATCTAATTAAGTTCTGGCCAGCTTAAACAAAATTTAAGTAGTATTAATTATCTCTCAGCTTTATTAATAAAAGTCGGAAGAAATCAGAGCGGAGACAGTTGTTCAGAGTCCCTGATCGGGGGAGAGGCTGTGGAAAGTAAAAATTAAAATCATAAGAAAATAATTAAGGAACAAAATTTATTGGAAAGCATAGCTACGTGATTAATTGCTTTTTCGGAGCAAACCCGGAGCAATAAGTGTCAATTTTTGTCGTTCGCGAATTCATTGCGCAAATTTTATTAATTATTATGAAAATTTTATGAATAAGCTTCATCAAAGATTGTGGTTATTAGTGTAAGAAGATGTTGTTACTTTAGATTCCGTAAGCTAATTGATGAATGTGTATTTATATTGTGTGTGTAAGTCGCACCCTTAGTATTTAGGTGACTTAATCAAAAATCATACATTTTAGTAAAAGTAAAAATGAAAATTGAATAATTATCTATTTTTATAATTTGCCATAAAACTTACGGTTAAACACTTCACACGGCGTCACAATTTTTACTAATTTAGTTGTGGTTTTTCTTTTCTGGACTAAAAGAGTACCGACGTTTCATGAGATTGGAAACTGCATGCTTATACTCTGTACGATGTGTAAAACTAGTTTCTTTTCTCCACTTAAATTGTATAGGGTCGTTGCGCCGGTTGGCGGCCTTTTAGTCGCCTGCCCAACTTTGCTCCTTGAAATTAGTATGATATGTACATAATTCAGGTTCTGATTGTTTCTGTTGGCGTAGCAGATATCATTAAGTTATTTTTCGAAATAAGTATTGGAGGAATATTGTAACAGTTTTTTTTAAAATAAATAATTACCTAAAATTTACTCGAAATGCCGGTTGACGGCCACTTTTTTCAGTTCGCGGCCACCCTAGAGTTAGTTTGCGGCCGTCAGTTTTCCATACAATATTGACTTACGAGTATTTCATACTTTTTTGCGTTTTCATACACTTTTCACCATATAATGATCCTATCATAAATTTCCACATACGATCCATATTTCCACATAGTTTAGTTTCACATTTAAACATAACATAATTTCCACATAGTAAAGATCATATGATCGCGATTGTCACTCAAATGCTTTACTCTTAAAAAGAGAGAATGTTTCTTCAATATTCGTCCCTTTCTTGTGCTCTAACCTAACCTTACCTTATTCTAACATCTCTTATTTCCACATGATTTGTATATCTAATCTGGAGTCACGCACTACAATCTCGTCATTCAGGCATTCTAATCTCTATAGCATTTTACCTTCTCCTCTCAATTCACCTTCATCTTTAATTTCTGCAACAATTGTTCCCTCTGTCCTTTCTTCTTTCCTTTCTCTACTTTCCCTCCTTTCTTTCCTTACTTGAAACTCTTAACCTCTAATGCATTTGTTCTTCTTCCATACTTCTAACATCTTAAGCTTTCATTCATCTATACTGCAGTTATTTTTCTCTCGTTGTTAAACACATTACATTACTATCTCTACAAATAATGAAATAAAACACAACTTTTTATAATCAATTTATATTGCAACAAATTAAGTTTTGAGCGTATTAGACTAGTATTTTAAATAGTCAACATTTATATATATTAATTAACTTGTTAACAGTAACTATAAGTAATCAGTCTTCAACAATTTCTATAACGAGTAATCAGTAAGTGTCCAATTGAATTATTTTATGTACTAGGTGTCTACCTGAAATAATGTACCTATATTGTACTTATCAAAAATATATAAAGTATAAAACAGTCTTTAATTAAGTACCTAGGTGGTACGAGATCAAAATAATCAACCGAAACAACGAGTCATAAAAACTAAAAAAACTATTCCGTATCAGTAATGCACATGTTACACTTGAGCGGTTTATCTTTAACATCATCATAAGTCAGTCCAATAAAATCAGTGCACTTCAAATGAAACCATTTAGTACAAAAATCACAGCCAACATTTTTGTTTTCATCGTCCTCAGTGTCACTGTTTAAGATATTTGCGCATTTGCCACAATTTTGTTTAATATTTTGTTTTGATGTTAACTCTTTAGTCTTCAAAAGTTTTCCTTGTTTAAGTTTCTTGGCTTTGTGTATTTCTTTTTTTTTCTTTGCTTCCTCTTGCTTACGCTTCACGGCTTGCTTTCTAGCTTCTTTGGTTTTTTCTTTCTCTTCATTCTTTTCTTGTTTAACCTTTTCTTTTAGTAGATGGTATTCTCGCCATTTTTTCCCTGATATCGCCGACGGAATTCGAGCTTTAGAAACGTTTTGTTTGGACTTTTCTAGAGGTTGGGGTATAAACAGATGTTGGTCGAATACTGTGTTTGGATCTATTGAAATTTTGTTGTTGGCGGATGCGGATATAATTGTGGAAGATGATGATTTCTTTAACAGAATGTCATGAGAATTTGAATGTTCTGATATAGTTGGAGTAACTGTAATATCATCCAGTGATAAAAGAGATCTTCCTTCTAGTTGCTGGCGAGTGACGCCAAATGTCAAAATTTTATTTTCGTCTTTCGATTTTTCTATGGTAGTAACGGTACATAATGGCAAGTTGTCTTTTAAAGTTGGGATTACCGAGTCGGTGTCACGATTTTCAGATCCCAGTTGCTCTTTTGGTCTACTATGCGGAACTATTTCGGTGCAAGTTTTTAAACTTCCAGGTTCATCTGTAATCTGGATTTGGTGTATCTGTTCCGTGCATAGAGGGACGTTATTCGAGTCCGGTTTTGAATATGGAGAGATTTCATCACGAACTAGAGATTTAGGGCTTAGAATTTGGTTCTTGGGTGTGCTGGTTTGGAACGGTATGACCACAATATCGTCCAGTGAAACCACTGTTCCCAACTCAAGGCCGCTAAAATCAGATGTAACTAAATTCGACAAGCCATGATTTGGAACACTCTCAGAGGTACGTTCGGGAACTTCAGCCGCATTAACAAAAGTCAGTGGGGTAGGATCATGTATATGCGATGGATTGAGATCGGTAACATTTGCAGATGCAACATCGGAAATACGCGGCGGGTTTGGAACGGAAACGTGCGGCGGGGCGAGATTGGAAGCATTCGCAGATGAATGAGCCGAAATATTTGACAAAAAATTAGGAATGCTCGACACGTCGAGTGTTGAGTTTGTATTGTCTTCGGATCCGGTAATGTATTGAGGTTCTCTGGGTTCTGCCCTTCTCAGCTTGTTGATTTCCTTTAGGATAAATTTTGTGTCAATTTTCTTCTCTTTTAAGACTGGTCTCAAATGACGAATCACTTTGCGGGTAGCGATGAGGTCTTCATTCGTTATTCCCGAGTTCTCACGCGAGCCATTCGCTCGACTAAATTGTTCCAATGTGTTTTGGACACACTTCGTATAGTCGACTGCGTTCGGATCATACGGGAAAAGACCACATCGCCTGAATCCATGAACGATATTGATTTTCATTTGTGGATTTTCAATTATGTCTTTAAAAAGATGACAAAAATTAGTTTTTGTTACACCTTTGTTAAAATTTTCTGGCTTTGCAAGGAATTTTCTGACGTGACTCTTCCACTGGGCTTTTAAAGGAGCAAACACGCTGACATCGGCAGGCTGCAGCATGTGCGTAGTGTTCGGGGGAAGAGCATATAAAATAATACCAAGTTCTTCACAGATACAGCTCAACATCAAAGACATATGCGACTTATGTCCATCGACTAGCAGTAGAACGGGCTTCTTGATATTATTTTCTGTGATCCAATTATTGAAATCATTAGTGATGTATTCGAAGAATACATCGCCGTTCATCCACCCGGATTCGCTTCTTCCTAGACTCCAGTGTTGTGGCATGCTGTCTGTTAAACTTTTTGGTGGCCTAATATATGGAAAAACCACCAATGGCGGGCACATCTCACCAGTAGCGTTGAATGTTGCGAGTACTGTTAGGTTATCTTTTTCGTTGCCGGCTTTAATTTGGTAGAGATTGCGATAACCTTTGGGCCCAAGAACTTTTCCTGATTTTGGGCAAAGTGAAAAACCACTTTCATCGCCATTGAATATCCTTTCGGGTTCTGTAAATATATCTAAGTGTCCCTCTTGCGCTAAAAATATTTCCAGTTCGCGGAACCATAGTCGAATCGATTCTTCGGTCACCCTAGCGCGAGCTTTGTTGATTCCTTCTGCAGATCTTACTGATATTTCAGGGTGCCGTTTTAAAAAGTTTAGATACCATGTCTGACCAGGACGATCATCCTTAAAAGGGTTCGGTTTTTTTAAATCTTTCAAAATTTTTTGAACGGTATCTAATAGCTCGGGTTTCTTTACGGGAAAACCACATTTGGCTATATTTATAAGCCACTCTACCACTTTTTTTTCGCCTTGTTCTCCCAGCACTGGCTCAGGGCCCTGTTTTTTTAGTTCGTCAGTCCTTCTGCCACTTAATCGATCTTGAATTGTACATCTCGGAATACCAAATTTACGAGATGCTTCCCTGATTGGGATATGGGCTTCGCGAATTTCTTTTAATGCCTTCTGTAGAGTTTCAGGAGTGTAAGTCACAGTTTTTTTTTTGTGTTTTTTCGTAGACATCTGTAATAACAAAAATTATCTAAACACCAACCCAAACAGTCTGTCTGAAAGAAGTGGCCGTAAACTGACACCTCTATTTGCAAATAATTAAATAACGGCCGTCTATTTTTCATATGATTTTCAGATGGCCGCAAACCAGATTTGTTTTGTTAGCATGTATTAGTTTGCGGCCACATTATAGCTAAAATCCGTGTAAAATTATATTTTGGCGGCCGTGAACTAACCATATAATTTAAACTAACCCCAACAATAAAAAAATGTTGCACAAAGCGAAGCTTTATTTACATTAATAATAGAAAATAAAGCAAACTTATTCCATTCAGTAAGCTAGTGCCGCGGCCACCCGGCCGTATACGAACTTTACTAAAAATGCATTGTGTTAGTTGGCGGCCACCAAATAAAACTGGTATTAAAGTCATTTACTCCCAAAATAAATGCAAAATTACATGAAACAAAACACTATGATCACATAAAAACAATCACACTAGTATTAGGTAATCGTAAACTTAAAATACTTACTTTTGAAGCGGGACCTGCTCGCTATTTTTTGCGCAGCTTTGCGTACGTGTGTGCGCTGGCAGCGCGGCTGACAAAATGGACGATTTATTTACGGGACATGGATTAGGTTAACCGATCAATTTGAATAGGCATTACAATCTGCAACTATCCTACTTTTTAAAGTGCCACAACGCGTTGGTAAAAGTGAGATAGAATTCTTATTATTGCAATATTTAAACGGTTGGTCCTCTAAAAGGCCGCGAAACGACGCAGGGCCGCGATCCAGCGTAATTACCCTACGTGTGATATGTGATGCTTTCCCAACATCCACACACGTACACATTCAAATAGTATAATATTTTTCTTCAAGTCACTTTTGTGTAAGAATTCGAAAAAATTACCGATTTTGAAAAGCAAAGTTTGTTAACACATTTCTACGGAAAACAAAACATTTGCCAAACGTCTGTCAATCGACAACTAAAACCGAGCTTACGTGAAACTGTAGGATTACAATTTGTCAAGATTTAAATTACTACGAAAAGTTAGTGGAAATGTAAAAGTGTCACAAATAGAATCCATTTAATAATTCACTCACAGCGATCCTTTCAAATTAGGGGTGCCACTTGACCATTAATAAATTCGAGTGATACTTCAAAGTTAACCCTTAACACGCCTCCCTTGGAAGAAATTAGTCAACCGGTTATTGAATCCTGATAGAAAATTTATTTTGAATTTATCCAAGTTGGTTTTGTTATTACTAATGCAGCGTTATTTGGATAAGAGATTTGAGTGACAGATCTAGACATATGGGTAAAAAAAATTGCCAGTCATAGGAACTGCCGATAGAAGTGAAAACTAATAACTCAGAATTTGATAGCTTACTTTGGAAACTACACGGGTGTAACCGGAGGGCGTGGCCAGGCCTTCATGGCATGGCCATCTAGAAATGCGTCAGCATTTCCCATTGACTTACGCATTTCTAGATGGCCATGCCATGACGCCCTTTCAGCATTTCCCATTGGCTGACGCATTTCTAGACAGCCAATGGCCATGGTTTCGAGTTTACCCGAAGATTTCTTATCTTACCCGAGCGTGACGCTTGAATTCAATTTTACACCTACACACCCCACGAAAAATCTGTATAGGCGCGCCAAAAGAAGTTTTCACTTCAAAAATTATAGTATAGACGAGACGAGTCGAACATGTGTCTGATGCAAAGCAACACGCACGCCCATAACAGCGTCACGCAGCTATTGGATAATGAAGAGTCCAAAACAAGACAATACCTAGCACTGCACTGCGCTCGTCACCCGTAGAAGTAAGATAATTTATCTCTACGCCCTGTAATTTGTCCGACAATTTTGCTCCAAACTGCAATACGGCGAGCTTTGCACATTGCTTGACTGTAGATGGTATTAAAATAACTAGTAACTGGCAAATGCGTGGTAACGGCCATTTTCCGCAGATGAACTCTACAAAGAGTCCACAACTATCATATAATTACCACTAACGTATGAATATCGCTGAAAAAACATTAACGCAACGCATTAACCTGAAACGCTTTTGAGAAATATTTTGGAACTATTTTTTACATTTAAATTGACATTTGAAAACTCCTGATTGTGTCACTTCAAACATCAAAAGCGATATTATACTTTGATAAGTTATTTTCGTCCTAAGTGTCGTTTTACACTTTTTTTACATTTTTAAGTAATGAAGTAATAAATCCCTGTCAATTAAGAAAAATAATCCAATCATTACAAAACTATCAAATAAAAAATACCATATAACATATAACGTCACTAATTTAAAAGATAAATATGAATTAAGCAAACCAAGACCACGTAGGAAAAAAAATGTTTCATTATATGCCGTTAATTATTGCCAATTGCTGCGAAATAAAATGCTCCAGTTATAGATATTTTTTCATATTTGAGAGATCACATTGACTACAAAACTATAATAGCGCTTCCAAACTCAACAGAATGGTGTTGTAATCCTAAATTAAAACTATTTAGCTATAATTGAGTTTGTAAATTTGACAATTCATTAATAATTATTTCTAATTTTTACTAAATTTGAAATTTTGGAGTTGCATTTATGGTAGTAGAATTTATCTTATCTATCTTATCTATCAAGTATTATAAAATAAATAAAATGACAAAGTTTGTCTATTTTTAGCTCAATCACTCTGTATCGTCTAAACGGATCGGAACGGAACTGAAATTCAAAACACAATATATTTAGACTATAATCGGGAAGAACACAGGCTTATTTTTATCTCAGAAAAATAAAGGGAACGGAAACTAAGTGATTAAAACCGCGGAGTGCTGCTAGTCTTTAATACTACATGGTCTAAATACTCTTTACTAAATTATTTTCTTTTATAATAAAAATACGACACAACAATTATCGCTGGGAGCTAGATTAAAATCGTCATGTTTTTATGCCTGTTTATCATTTCTGCAACGTAAATACGTTATTTATAAAAAACGAATACTTAACATATTGAATATCTTCCCGACCTCCTAGAAAGAAACTAGATACCACTAAGATCAAGCTCTCTCAACCTCTGCCTTCATAATTCAACCCACCTACAATAAAACGGACATTAGAGCTGTTACACACTTAAAATCGCATAAAATATCGCCCACTCCGACCTTTTTAATGGTCTCGACCCACCCTCGAAAAAAAAACGAAGAGCAGAAAAAACTTCGCGAAAAATAGTGTAGAGTGTAGCCAAGTAAACGGAAATATTTATTAAAAGGAGATCAGAAGGTAGAGGCAATGCATCGAAATTTTTGGGGCGGCAGTTTTTATGGAACGGCATTATAAAATATGAAATTAGCTTTTAACATAACGGTAATTATTTGGAATAATTAAGAACCAAATTTGATTAATTGCTTCGAAAACGCTTTGTTTGTAAGTAATTGAAACATATTAACTATTACAAAAATGATATAATAGCTAAAAATGTATAACAAAACAAAAACACTAATACTTTACTGTTGGTAGCACGATATTCATAGTTTTGTCAATAACGAATCACCATAAAATTTTATTCATACTCGTATATGAAAAAGTTTACTGCTTATTGAATTATTGGATAGTCTTGAGGTCTTGACCCGAAAACTCAAACAGTATTAGGGAATTTAAGGGCGGCATAATCACAAAATATAACCGTTCGGTAAAACCACCCCTGCCGTAGTGAGATCTAAAAATTTTTGCCTGTGGCAATACTAAGCTACGTCGGTATAAGTACTGTGACCAGCGAATTTATGGTCAAACTTCTGGCGGAGGCGACGGCGCGAGTTTTTATTATGATCAAACCAGTGGACCGTGAAAGCAGTGCCGCGGGGAAACGCAATTTCCATAAGATGTTCTCCTGTCCGTTTCTGTCGCCTTGGTACTTTTGTTATTAAAAGTTTTGATACTGTTACTGATTAAAGTCTCTCGAATATCTTGTGAGTCTCTAGATCTTGCAACAAGACATACATATATAATATACCCACACTAGGTGATTTGGACAAGACGATCTTGGATTTCATAAATTTCCACTTTTTTTTTTCAATAATCACCTAAACGTTAATACGTTTTCGTCGGAGTAGTTTTTGAGGTTTCTCGAAAGAGCTTACTTAGTGATTTACTTGACTACTGCCTGATTATTGACTTACTTGACTTACCTTTTATTAATAATTCGGTGGAAATATCTCTAGTCGGTCTAGAGATGAGATTAGAACAAAACTAAATCTAATACGTTTTCTACTGAGACTGACCAGAAAAATACCACCACATCTTTGCCAGTTAGTCTACCGCCAAGCAGTAACGTGCAAACATTAAGTACGAGTCATGGACGAAAAAAAAACGCGTCCTTGGTACGAGTATATTGAAGTTTTAATGGAAATGTTTCCAGAGAAATTACACCGCAAAGAGAAAATTATCTTAAATCATCGGGCGATGAGCGCTTTGTAGTGTTATTTTTTAATACTATAGAGGTAATGTGCTTCGTGTAAACAGTATGAGTTACAATAAAAGTTTAGCAATAATCTCAATACTAAGTAGAGAGATGCAGATAGTCTACAAAACTGTCTGTCTAATTTAACATGTATATATAGGTACTAGGTTTCATTCTGATGATTAGGTAGTTATGTATTTAAAAGGCCGTGAAGTCCTAGTGGCTATGTCACCGTCATAGAATAATAACGGGTGAGATTGAAATTTCACGTTATGTTAGATTAGTTTGTAATCTCGTTAGACGTTAGATTACAATCTGACGGTTTTTACAATTTTACTATGATAGCTACTACAACATTCGATTTCACACACGTCAGGTGGGTTTGAATTACGTCTGCACCTGTGAGTTTTTCCAATTACAGTTGTCAAGTTTGTTATCGTCGTAAGAAAACCAAGTTCCAAGAACGTTATATCGCGCCCTTAAAGGTATACTGAATTAACTAAAAATTTAAGATTTTTGGGGAAACACATTCAAAGTTTTATGAAATGCAAATGAGCACATAACATTGATTGATTGATGTTAACATTGATTGGTCAGTTTTAAAAGTAGTTATGGATACTGTATTTCATTGGCTATTCAGTTGTGAAATGTAGAAAAAAATTGTATTGGAACACAGATAAATTTACTATTTAAAAAAAGTCAAAAAAACATATTATGTTTCGAGAACATTCGCACTTTCCCAGCGTAGAGGACTCTGAGGATATAGTCTGACCATGGACGTACATATAATAAATAAATAAATACTGGCGGACAATTCACACACAACACCATCTGACCCCAAACTAAGCAAAGCTTGTATGATGGCGGCCAGATAGCTGATATAATACTTATATAGTTTAAATACATACTTATCATACATAGAAACACCCAGACACAGTGCAAACATTTGAATATAAGTCTAACCAACTCTTTGAGAGAAGGCCTCGAGCCCCAGCAGTGGAAACGATAGACGTTTATGTAAATAACGATGATACAAAAAAAAAATAGCGAGCATATATTAGATATATCTGGGAGACCATCACAGTGCAGTGCTCGATTAACATTAATTAAATTTGAATTCTTCATATTCAAATAGCTACGTATATACCTATGCTAAAACGAGCTGGCATATTGTTTACCATCAACCGCATATCAAGTCCACATCTTCACTTTATAATTCTAATACTTATGCTCTGGTTTCCTAGGATTACGTTGCCGTCACATAGCGGACGTAATGTAGCGGTGAATGACGTCACGAGAACGTTGTCTATGTTAACTAGTGTTAATCACCGTCCTCTAACAAACCGCGCCATAGTTGGCGCGGTTTGTTAGAGGACGGTGATTAATATGGCGCGGTTTGTTAGAGGACGGTGATTAACAACGTAACGTAAAGAAGCGGTGACGCTGTTTGAAAGACGGCCGTCTTGACGGTGTTGAATAGTTCGTGAACGTTTTTTTCGAACGTAAGATTATAGCGGTGAAGCCATATCGATATATTTTGAGTTTTTTTGACTGGACCGACGTCCGTACGACGTACAGAATGGGTTTTAATTCCAACTGGAGCTGCGACGACGTACTAAAACTTCTAATGCGTCTTCTATACCTCGCGCGGTTTGAATAAATTATCTTCTACCCTACGATTATTTTCCTCTTTTAATAGTTCATCCTCCAAGTAACTGATTAAAGCTATATTATACTATACTTGATTAAATGAAGGTCCTTCTTTTTCTCTTCTGCTTGTTGAGGTTGCTGGCTGACGACGTAATATAGCGGCAGTGGAACTTTCCACATGTCGTCGCCGTAAAGACGGCCGTAGTTTTACGTCCGTAATATTACGTCCGCTATGTGACGGCAACGTAATCCTAGGAACCCAGAGCATTATTACTAGAAATGTGAAAACGTGTTTGTTGCTCAATCACGTGAGAACGGTTGAACGTATCAGGACGTCTACTCTCTTTCTACGAAAAACATAGGTAATTTTGAAATAAACGCGCGACTTTTCTACTCCGCTCCGGTTCTACTTTGATGCATCGTTTTGTCCGTTTAAACGTTCGAGTATGTACTACTCTAATTAGAGTAGGCTTAGAATATTTAAACGTCAAACAATGTTCGATCGGACGAAACGAATCGGAGTAGGAAACTCGCAAATTTATTTAGAAATTATGATAAAAATTAAATTTAAATTATAGTACAAAATAAAACAATCTTTAGTCAGCGATAAAACGAAATGGTTATTTACACACAGTCATCATCATCATCAGCCTATCTTAGTCCACTGCTGGACATAGGCCTCTCCCATGGCTCGCCACTCAGCCCTATCCTCGGCTATATGTCTCCATCCACTGCCTGCTGTCTTCCGTATATCGTCACTCCATCTAGTCTCAGGGTGTCCTACACTACGTTTACCGATTCGTGGTCTCCACTCAAGAACACGTCTACTCCAACGGTTATCGGTTCTTCGACAGATATGGCCGGCCCATTGCCACTTCAGTTTGCTAATGCGTTGAGCTATGTCGGTTACCTTGGTTCTCTGACGGATCACTTCGTTCCGAATACGATCTCTCAGAGAAACTCCAAGCATAGCTCTCTCCATAGCTCGCTGAGCGACTTTAAATTTGTGGACCGCTTTAACTGTCAGTGTCCAAGTTTCGGCACCGTAGGTCATGACAGGTAGGACACACTGATTAAAGACTTTTGTCTTTAGACATTGTGGTATAGACGACGAGAAGACACGAGGTAGTTTACCAAATGCTGCCCAGCCCAGCTGAATCCTTCTCCTGGCCTCACTCTCGAAATTGTGCTTGCCTAGTTCGAGCGTCAGCCCTAGGTACACATATTTCTGAACAATTTCTAGAGGGACGCCATTTATAGCAACCGGTACACACAGTAAAAAACACGAATTACGAAAGAAAAAGAATACAGAATTAGCCCGCGTTTACTCAAGAAAAAATGGAAAATAAACAAATGAAGCAAGCTGCTCAGTCTCGAAACTTTAAGTAAGACGCGAAAAATGGGGATATGAAAAGAAATAATTTTCCGCGCGAGTCGTCTGTGCAAATGAGCTGAATGAACGTCGCTCATGCGAATGATTGACTGCTGGTGAAACAATGTGAAAACTTTATAAGTAGACATAACTGTATACTTAATAAGTATGAATAGAGTGCTATATCTAACGGAATACGGTGCATTAATCCTTTAAGCGAAGGGTAAAAAACTGAGTTCGAAATATTGCTTGAAATGTTACAATTTACAGACTTGGAAATTGACCTGATATATACAGAAATACAGATACAGTAATTTTACGGTCAATCGGTAAACGTAGTATGTAGTATTGTACTAGTACTGAGACTAGATGGAGTGACGATATACGAGAGGCGGCTGGTGGCGGTTGAAAACATAACGTACCTACCTAACCGTTTAAGTGGCGTATTGTGGGAATACAGGAAGATGAAGATAATATTACATATTATGTAGGCTATTTATAGTTTACGGATCCCCAATTAGTTTGATTATTATTATTTTTTATGTAATTTTTAACTGATTTCTTACTTAGGTTTGTACCTACATTGTTTTTATGGAAATATGTATTTTGTTGTACATTTTTTGGAATTTATCACAAACATGAACTTTATTTAATTATTTAATATTGGTTTTGAGCTGGCATGTCAGTGAAGTGTATTTATTTCTTTAATATTTGTTTTTAAAAAGTACAAAAAGTATTTAAATCCTATGTTACCTAGATTCGCTGGTGAACAAGTAGTGACATCTAGCGCAGAGTAGAAAAAGGTGTCACAAATGATTTGCTTTTGTTTCCACAACTGAATTTGATAGCAGGTTGGGTTCTATATTCCAATACGACGCTAGCTTTAGACGAGTAGTGACATCTGCTGTCGGGTAGTAAAAACATCCTCGACTTATTCACAGTGGCTTTCCTTAATACTTTGGTTGAATTGTCTATTTCTAGAAATTCAAATAAAAATTCGTTGACCTAGAAAATATAGTTATGATGACGAAATGAAATAGCGCAGAATACACATCTAACTTACATTTTGTTTTTATAAAGTAGGTACAAAAAGTATTTAAATCCTATGTTACCTAGATTCGCTGGTGAACAAGTAGTGACATCTAGCGCAGAGTAGAAAAAGGTTTGCTTTTGTTTCCACAACTGAATTTGATAGCAGGTTGGGTTCTATATTCCAATACGACGCTAGCTTTAGACGAGTAGTGACATCTACTGTCGGGTAGTAAAAACATCCTCGACTTATTCACAGTGGCTTTCCTTAATACTTTGTTTGAATTGTCTATTTCTAGAAATTCAAATAAAAATTCGTAGACCTAGAAAATGTAGTTATGATGACGAAATGAAATAGCGCAGAATACACATCTAACTTACATTTTGTTTTTATAAAGTAAGTACAAAAAGTATTTAAATCCTATGTTACCTAAATTCGCTGGTGAACAAGTAGTGACATCTAGCGCAGAGTAGAAAAAGGTGTCACAAATGTTTTGCTTTTGTTTCCACAACTGAATTTGATAGCAGGTTGGGTTCTATATTCCAATACGACGCTAGCTTTAGACGAGTAGTGACATCTGCTGTCGGGTAGTAAAAACATCCTCGACTTATTCACAGTGGCTTTCCATATTACTTTGTTTGAATTGTCTATTTATAGAAATTCAAATAAAAATTCGTAGACCTAGAAAATATAGTTGTTATGATGACGAAATGAACACACAGAATACACATCTAACTTACATTTATGTGTCCAGTGACCACGTTTCGGTGAATTGGTGTGATTAGGTTATTTTGAGTTCTCGGAGTTTCTGTGCTCCTGGTGTTTTGCGTAGCAAATACAGAGGGACGCGTCGCTGTGACAGCGAACGAAACAAACAAGTGACGTCAAACGTCATCTGTTTGATAATAACAAAGATAGTTTAGTCGATAATAATTTACAGAGTTCAAAACGAGGTTATCAATTCGGCCGGTATTTTTTTTAGGGTTCCGTAAAACGTAAAAACGGAACCCTTATAGATTCGTCATGTCTGTCTGTCTGTCTGTCTGTCCGTCCGTATGTCACAGCCACTTTTTGCCGAAACTATGAGAACTACACTGTTGAAACTTGGTAAGTAGATGTATTCTGTGAACCGCATTAAGATTTGAACAATATTAAAAAAAAAAAGTTAAATTAGGGTTGCCCCATACTGAGAACTGAAACTCAAAAATGTTTTTTTCATCAAACCTACACGTGTAGGGCATTGAACTCTTAAAACACTTTATTACTTAACGTTTACTTAGTTTCATCAAAGGTGTAGGGTGTCTATCGATAGGTCTTTAAAAATGATGTTGAGGTTTCTAAAATCATTTTCGTCTACACTGAATAATTTGCGCGAGAGACACTTCCAAAGTGGTAAAATGTGTGTCCCCCCCACAGAAATCTAAATAATAAGGTACTAGAAGTCGCATGACCGCGTGACATTGTCGCCGCACAGGTGACTTGTAGGCCACCAGTGCTCGAATTGTAGTTTAGTCTTGTTCGAACCGGCAGGCGTGAATCATCTTTGAAACTTGTGTTATGGAGCATTAACAACTGTGGAAGTTCTTCCACAACTTGCAATTATACCAATAATGAGATTACATTTCACTGATAGGTATTTTATTTTATTTTAATTGTATTTTTTAATAAAATAAACGGAGCCCAATGATTCACTATGATAGTTTTAAATTGTTGGTGTGATCGTCATTTTGCATACCATTGCTGCATACATTAATTAACATCTAAAGTGGTACAAGCATAAACAGCAATGTAATGTAAAATTAAAGATATCGTCATAACCTCTAATCGTCCATGGTACAACCGCAGGTAGCGATTGTGAGTTAGTGCTGTGACGGTCCAATTTTACTTGCCCAAAAATAAACGATGAAAATTTTATTTTAAATTTTACATAGTTTTATCGATAAAGTAACATAATAAATCGATAAAAAAAATTGTACGCAATTAACATTACACCCGTACGTACAATCTTTTAATTCGCGGTAAACATTACTTCATAATTCATTAATTATTAACAAAAGTATATACATACTGGCTATAACGCGCGATTGTTCGTCCGTGCAAAATAAATATTAAGATAACTGAGGCAGTATTTATCTATTGTAAGCTTTTATTTTTAAGACTTTATTAGTTTTCATACAAAATCAGCGAGCAACACGGAAGGGAGTAGGCATACACAGCGTTTCCCCTCTGTCAAAGTACAAGTCCGCGTGGACCATGGAGTTTGATAATATACTGTGGCGTGGAATACACTGAGGGCGGGGCTAGATTTGTGAATGGTGCTTTATTTTTAATGTGTTAGTGATTTGGCTGTGTGAGTATGGTCGGCAATGGATCGGTACAGGTATGTTTTGTACGTAATAGTGCGGCTTTACGCTAGTGTGCAACTTTCCCCTCCCGCAAGAAATGACAGAAAGATTTGAACAATAATTTTTAGCTAAGGCTACTTCCCTTCCGTGCTTGCGCGAAAGATCGAGTTGCTCGATGTACAAAATATACAACAACCTTTGTTCTTCAACTATACCTAAGCCCATGTGGTGTCAGAATTACATAGTTTAGTTTTCGAAACAATAGTACCTATACCCCATGTGACTCACTTATTTTATAGGTAGGCATATTGACTTTGTTGTAGTGTAATGTACCTAATTAATGAAATCAATAATAACCTTTATCGAATGTTAAAATTTGACCGTACTTTGAAATATCGATATGTTTTAATTTTTGTCAAGCACTAGCGTATATGTGAAAAATTGTTTATTTTTCAATGTATTAGTAGGTTCACTGATAAGCGTTTATGGATGTGTGTGGTGCAATCACAGACCCAGGTTGATAATGTGCAGCTGTTGCTGTGTGAGTGGATCTCTATTTGAATACTACGCGCATGTAGTAGTGATCGCGGGGGTAGGGGAAATGTGGCGACAAGCGTTTTGCAAGTAATTTGAGAGTTATGCCATTTCTATTACCTTATTATTTAGATTTCTGTGGTCCTCCCCAATGACCTATAAATAATTAGACGTGTTACCCGAGCTAAACTTTGGCAAGACGAAAACAAGGTAACTGCCTTAATGCCCGCTCAGTCATGTACTCTCAAGTGTCGAGAGCAGTCGTATCGCTTTTAGGTATTTTTGGTTAATATTGTTTTGTAAACAGAAGAAAAAATGCCATCCTGTGTTTTTAGATACTGTAAAAACTATACTGCAACTGTTAAAGAGAAAAATGTTTCATTTCATGCGTTAGTAACACTACAATTATTTTTCTAAATTATTTGTTACGAAGTTTGGTTGTTTATTTCTACGAACGGATAGAGCGAGATGGATATAGTCAGATTAGAACGAGAGTGTAAGAGAGATCTGATTATTGTCATGGCGGAGATCTTGTGTTGTGGTATGATGCTGTTTGCTAGAGGAAGTTGGGCATAGTAGAACACAATTTTTTTTTTTATTTCGCATTGTTTAAATTTATGAACATTTCATAAAATGATTTTTTCTAAATAAGGTACTTTTTTCATAAAATACCTATAACTTACTGTGCGTGATAGAATCCTTTCTTCTTTTGTGTCTACTAAAAAGTTATTTTAATCCGTTCCCGTTATTCCCCCGGGATAAAAAGTAGCCTGTGTTCTTCCAGACTAAACTATCTATGTTACAAATTGTAGTCCGATCTGTTCATACGTTACGACTTGATCGAGCAACAAACATCCACACATTTATTACAATTTAAATAGGTATGAACGGCACCTATTCAGATTGTGTACTAAAATAGCCTTTTTGTGTATTCTGTATTATTTTGAATATAACTATAGTTCGATATCAAAATAGCAATTTTATTTCAATACATATTGTCAAATCCTATTTTTACCAACAAGATAAAATATCAACATTTCAAATTCACACATTAAAAACCAATTCTTGAAATTAGCAATCGCTAGATTTTCACTTTTACCTTACCTTACTCTATTGTTTATATTAGTCTGTAGGTACCGGATAAACCTATCTTTTCCTTTCCAACAACCGATACGCTGGATATGTTGTCTCTTTCTTCCGCATGTTATTTATTAATACATATGGAAGTGTGTATGTGTGTAGGTACATGAGTATGTCTGCAAGTTTCGCTGTGATTTATTGCATGATTGTTAGACTATAACGCTTCTATTTGTAATACTTCGTTGGTCCCCCCCCTCTAACTTCTAAAGTAAAAGAATGAAAAATCTAAAAAATATATATGATGTACACTACTACTACCATGTAAACTACCAACGAAAATTAGTTTGAACTCGATCTGATGAGTAGTTTTTTTTAGTACGTCATAAATACACTATTATTGAAACTTCGATCAAAGTTACAACGAACTACAAGAACTACATATGTGGACTATGTATATTATGTTACTTGCTGCAACGGAACCCTTCATGGGCGAGTCCAACTTGCACTTGGCCACTTTATTGTTAATTGAGGATAGGAGCTTTGAGGATAGGAATAAATACCTAGTATGTCTGAGCCATTTTTACAAAAAAAAAAAGGCGAGCTAGCCGCTACTATAACTATAGTTTAGTTTTTAACGTCGTTGCGCACATCGATATAAATCAATTGATGTGGCCTGAGCAATAATTTTGTAGTGGTAAGACTCTTAGCAGAGTCCGCCTGGGGAAGTACCACACCTTTGTCAATTATTCTACCGCCAAGCAGTAATGTGCAAACATTACTGTGTTCCGGTTTGAAGGGCAATGTTTCCAGAGAAATTACAGGGCTTAGAGATATAACAACTTAGATCTCTGGGTGACGAGCGCAGTGCGGTGCTAGGTAATGATTTTGGCACTTCATGTTCCAATAGCTGCGTGTCACTATGCTGTTATGTGGCAGGCATGTTGCTTACCATCAGGCACATGTCCTGCTCGTCTTGTCACTCTTTATTTAAAAAAAAAAAGCTGCGCCTCTGTCTGTATCGTACCTAAGTGGTTTACAAACAACCAATCTACTTGACCAGGGGGGATAATCGCTAGCGGCGAGATTTGCTGTGGTTCTACTTATTTTGGTTGTTGACAACGAATAATGATAGGTAAAAACGTCCGGCGTCCACCGCGTCCTGCAACCGACTAGAACGGAAAGAGTGAGCTCACTCTTCCCAACGTTAGCATGATTGCGTGCGCCCTGAAGTTTGGGAGGGCTCATCTTGGGTTCTACGATCTATGGTTGCGGAAGAACATTCTAAAATCAAATCTGAAATTTTATTTACAACATTATTAATATTACGTTGCTGGTTTTAAATTTAGAAAAAATAAATAAAAGGAACCTATAGTAGCTGGCTTCATGTTTGTTGCCTCTACCTGTCTACCTCCACTACCTAACGGACTTTGGGCACAGAATAAATATTAGTCTTTGGGTTACATAGAACAGACGGCGCAGGACCCGAGAAACCTAATTAATCCTAACTTACAATCACACTTACGTTAAATAACATACCATGATACCTGAAATAAAATAACGAGCTTAGACCTAGCTAGATAGACAACATCTGATTCATGTATAATATTATGTGTGATCATACCGTGAAGTAATATGAGTGTTATACACTCAGTCATTAGCGAGTACTGGTTGCGACGTCGCGTTACCACGGCTAGCGCGAGTGCGCCATGCTGCCGTCCACAAGCTTAAATGCCGTTATCTAACATCGGGTCGATTTGGACATTTAAATGGCACTACAATCAGAAAAAAAATATCTATCGATCTGTGTAACCCGTGTTTCTCTAGGTATGTTAGTTTTTAAGATACCAAAACTAAAAATGCCGTTAAGTCATTTTATTTTGTATGGTTCCAACGCTAAAACGCAGTTAAATAACAATACTTACCTAAAAAGCCGCTAAGGTATTCTAGCGTTACCTTTGGCTGAAATTTTCTTTGATTTTCCATTACTTAATTGCCGTTAACTGACTTTTGTACGCTATAGTGCCGTTAAAGCACTTAAATGTTTTTAAACAAAGCTTCATTTATAATTTATATTGTATTTGTCCAACGCTATAAAGCCGTTATGCTTGAATACAACACAAAAATGCAGTTAAACATACTTAACGGCTTTTTAGACTAGTAAATACGTATCCAATTTTGTAAACTTAAAACGGAAAATATCACAAAGCTACCTTAACTATGTGATATACATTATTTATTTTTTTACAATACTAGACTAAAACGCAGCTATGCCACATTACTTAACTAAAATGCCGTTACAGGTTCTTGCGTATGCAGTACGATTGTATGAGAAAGAAATCAACTGCAGATGCTTTCGATGCTTTCCAACTTGTTACGATGGCTTAAAACACATCTAGATGAGTCAAACTAGATCTTGTATAGAAAAAAACGGAAATGATCCTTATGTTACATCTTGTTCCGACTCTTCCAGTGTCATTGATACATTTTGGGACGTATAAATTATGTTACAGTACTCGTCTTTCTTTAGATTTAATTGAAATCACAAATCTATCTAATTAAACTTTATCAAGTTTGAATAGACTTACAAGGAAAGTAAAGTAATTCTCTACAAAATCATCAAAACAAACATTCAGTTTGAAGAGTTAACATAAAATATTACAGCCAGATGATGATAGCACCATACCGTATCTGTTGAAGTTTTAAACTTCACAATCAAGTTTACAGTGTGATTTCAATTCAGATGACCTGTACGTTATAAAGATTTTAAGATAGCTGATTCAAGTGAAAATTTTAGTTACTATTTTCAAGAAATCCATTAAGCATAAGTCTAAACGTAACCATAAGTCTGACTTTAAGAACCACAACATCATTAATAAATACCTACATTAAACAAGCTTAAAAACGGTACCATTTAACGTTGCATAAAACATTGTCGATGCCGTTATACAGAATACAGAAAAACAAACCGAAGGCTGGTTGGAAAAACGTAGAAGCTCAATTAATGAACCTCAAAAACCTGTCAGTATTCTCATCTCTCTGTCAAACGCGGAGACACATGATAGAAATTGGTGAATATCAGAACCTGTCTACTTTAATGTTTATGCAACGACCTCAAAGCAGTTGACAGTTTGGAAAATAAAAGTTATGACTGAATCGAAGAGAAAGATCTGATGTATACAATAATCTGATTGGGTTGTCAACAGTGCAATGCAGTTGCAGTGCACAAAATAAAATTGACTATTATGTTCACTTCTTCTCAGTGTCATTTATTTACTAAAGCAAAATCATCTACATATAACAAATTACGCTTTATTATTTCAAATCTGAACACAGTTTCATGAGTTGCGAACAAGAAGATCATAAAGTAAAGTTAGAAATGCAATAAAGGTAAGTTATATGATTTTGACCATTTTGATGAGACAGTATGAGTTAGCAACTCAAAAGTAAATATGAAGTTTATAGCACCAAATAATTTCGTTATTGTACCAAGTTACGCTTCAGAAAGAAGAATTCAAATTAAGCCCCTGAGTTAATCTCAAAAATATGTCGCACATGTGGATTTACTCTGATTCTGAGTTTTATTGTAATAGTTTGTAGGTACAAAAGTTATTGCCAGAAAGATTATTTATATTATTTTGCTTTCTTCAATGGCAAATACTTAAAATACCAGAAATTATAAAACTTCGTTTCAAGTCAAAAGCAAAATGCAGAAATACCAAGCGGAAGATTAATTTAGTTCAATTCATAGAGCAACATAGCGCCAACACATAAGCTATTGTTTTGGAAGAACTTGTCGACCGACGACAAAGAATGATAATGCTAGTAAAGCAATATTTTGACTTAAGAAAAATGTTTGAGTCTTAGGTATTATTAATTATTTTGTAGGAATATTTATCCAAAAGTTTAAGTGATTGTGACAAAAATAAAACAAAAACAATTGATATCTATTGTAGATTCTTGAAAATCTGTTGGAAAAAAGGGCAATAAAAGTAGTATTTTAATTTAAAATTTAAAATTTTGTAATTTTACCTTGTAATTTTGCCTTGTTATTTTAAATTTTAACTCTTGAGAAATTTTATTTTTGAATACTTAGGCTTGTATTCGAAAAAGATTAACAAAAAATGCTGTTTGTTATTTTTTAATACCAATAAATATCTAGTTTTTAATGTCATTTTATGTTCACTTATTTCACATAAATCATCACTTTTATTGTATTTTCTTAAATATATTGTGAGTCATGCTTAGCTTAATTGCAGTTAAAGGTAAAGGTTTCGCATTTAATCGCATTTTAGTGTTGTAAAATGATCCGAAAGAACCGATTAAAACAAATTTATGAAGTTTGCTAGTTTTAAATGCGGTTAAATGACTTTAACCGCATTGTAATCTAGGATGATTCATGATATAACGGCATTTTAGTTTTGGAATGATTTCAAATTCTATAGTCAAGTACCATCCAATGAAATTAAAGAAAAAAACAAGCTAAAATGCCGTTAAACTATACATAACGGCATTTTAGTGGTGATTTTGAAAAGATTTTAAGACAAAATTACAAGACTAGAATGCAAAAACGCTTATAACTCTTATTTCACACACTTTAATATCTTTAAAATACTATCATTTTAAAGTGTTTTCTCAGCTCTATATAAAGGTATCAAAATTATGGAAATATGTATTCCACTTATCAAATGGCATAATTTTAAAATTTAGAAACAGTTTTCCCGCGATATCTCGAAACTACGTTTTGGTACTTAACGGCATTGTAGTTTGCGGACGGCAGCATAGACGGGAAGGCTTCGGCTAAGACTAAGAACTCATGGAGCATAAGTTTTGCATGTTTCAGTAAGATATTACATAACTGATGTGGGTCATGAAAAAGTCATTAGAAATCACCGGATTTTTTGTCACTAAATCATAAAAAAAAACTGATGGCACCAAAGACATCAAAAACTCACTAAATCTAGTTACAAAGTTACAAAAACGGCAATATGGCGTGGCTGGCTATTTGCATCACTTGCATGCAGCAGCGTGGACATAGCGAAGATGCAAAAATCGCCTACCGACATTTGTATGCCGACATTTGTATGTCGGATGCATGCATTCGACAAAAGACGCGTGCGTGGACAGTAGGGCTAAGGCAACCACCGCCGCCGGGAAATAAAAAGGTTAGGTTAGATAGCGAAGAGAAACGGTGCGAGGCTCGGGAACCTTCACGTGGTGTACCCTGGGCAATATACAAGAACTTGCCTCGGTGCCATCTTGTTATGTGATGGCGAATTACGGCTGAGGAGGACCTCTACTTGTGCTCCTCTCCTTTTTGTGCAGTGCGTGTAGACGTTGGGGAGAGGGATCGGAAGACTTGGGAAGGTTACTCGGATGATCGGCCAAGTAAAATTCCTCTTCCAGATGAAGGTCCTCCACGAACACTCTCATTTGTAGAGTTATCAATAATAAATAAATTATAAATAAATATTGGTGGACAATTCACACACAACACTATCTCTGACCCCAAACTAAGCAGAGCTTGTGTAATGGCGGCCAGATAGCTGATAATATATAATATCAATGGAACGATACCACAAGTTTTTTGTACGATGTGTGTAAATTTGACATGAAGAACAGATTATTCCACGACTGTGGCATGTTTCCGTGTGATGTGGCGTAGAACTAAATAGATAGGCAATTAATAAAAAAAAACAAAACAAAACAAAAAAGTTAGTTTTAGGAATGTACTAAAAAATCATACTAAATAGTGAAAAACAAGGAAATAGAGAGAGAGAAAGAAACTACCACTTGTTTTGAGCAGCTTGTTTTAGATTCTAGACTTGTGAACTACAGCAATTTCCTATTTTATGGAATATACCTTTCAATTCGTAATTTATTACAAATAAAACGAGTTTATAATAAGTTTAAAACTTTATATTTTTTAACAAATATATAATTGAACACTGTTGTCAGCGAACTTTTATAATAATAATCATCGTAGAGTATTACAGAAATAAATGTAGGTACTTAAAAGCTAATTACATATTTACATGGAGTATTGTTAAAGCTATACACTGATAACATAATTTAAATAATAATAATTATTATTACCATAATACTTTCAACATGCGACGTCTTCGTTGATTATATTTACAGATTAAACTTATGTATAATTATAAAATTACTCGTTTATTACAATAAACCAGTCATCAAAATAAGGCAGTTGACAATATCATCATTATTAATCGTACTTATTTACATTGGACGGCATAAATTTCATAAGTCTCATTATTTCAAATAAATGACGCACAAAATTTACATAATAATAATACTCTTTTGGTTACACATAATAAGGCACTCGTAATCATCATAATCATTAAAAATAATAAGAATTAATAAGATGTAGAACTACTGTCTGGTCGAAGTTGCTTTGTTTGAACATCGTCATAAGCAATTCTGAAGACGCTTTTCTTTTCAGTTATAGGTAGCCTTTTAACGTTAGTTTGTTGAACTAATGTGCTCATGGCTATGCCAGAATCATTATCTTCTGTTTTAGATGTTATCCTATGTCTGTCATCAGTATCTCCACCGATGTTAATTTTAGATACGTGTACTTCGGGAGCATTTTTCACATCTTCTTCATAACTGGTAGAAATAGATATACTGTGAGTTAGAGCACTTTCTGAAATTTCTTGTTTTTCTTTGTTCTTCACATCATCTTGATTAACATAAATGGGATGATCTGAATGTTTACGAGGCAGAGGTATATTAGGCTGACCTCCCAAGTATTTTGGAATATGAGTGGGTTGAATGTAACATAATGGATTTTGGTTTTCGTAGTTGTGTTCATACCTATGCTCAGAATGTTGGAGTAAAGGATGAACGTCTGGAAGCGGACCTTCAGGAACAGGAGTCACTTTCTCTTCTTTCAGTAGACGTGGGTGGATGAACTCATTTTCTTTTCTTTTGAAGTTTTTTTTTGCCTCTGAATCTTGATTTTCTTTCGTCATTATTTTACCATATCGCCCCGTTTTTTCGTCCTCATTTTTAGGTTTCGATCCTCTTTTGGGTTTATTGGGAACTACTTTCTCTGAAGCTGGTTGTTTTGATGGCGCAGCTGATTTTTTCCCGTACCATTGCATATATCTTGGTAAGCTTTTTTGAGATGGCTTAGCGTCAGATTTTACAGATTCTGTTTCATTTGTTTTCTTTTTAGTCGATTCATTACTACTAGAAACTTCTTTCTTGGATGCATCATCATTTATTTCAGGTGATTTTAATTTTAGTAATTCAGCTTCATCTCTAGCTTCTGTCGATGAACCTTGCCTGGAAAATACTAAATTACGACCGTCTTTACCTGAAGCTGAACTGCTTCTACTTTTACTATCTTTGCTACTCTCATGTTCAAGAGCAAAAGTAGGAGTTGCCTCTTCAATAGCTATAGGTGTTTGTCTCTGAAGTCGCAGTCGCTTATCACTAATATCAGATTCGATTTTGTCTTCCAATGAATCTGAAATTTCCATCAATATTCTTTGTCTTGCTTTCTTTTCACTTTCAGATAGTTTAATTTGTGTTGAACTTACAGTCTCATTCTTTGAAGTCGTGACTACGCTTTTAGTCCTATCACCATAATTTTTAACATGTTCTTCTCTTTCGTTAGTTTTACTAACTTTGACGTATTTTTCACTCTCCAATGACGGTGAAATTTCACTCTCCTCTAGGATAGGAGTTTTTATTTTCCTTTTTAAATCATAAGCTCGTATACTTCGTCTTGGATCCTTATATTTAATTTTTTTCTTCGGTTTTTTTCTTTTTACCCACACAGCTTTTTTGGTCTCATCGTCTTCAACCATAATTTGTGAATCGTCTTCGCTATAGGAATCGTTATCGCTCCTAGCTTTTCTACGAGTCGGTTTCAAAACTTGAGGTTCGGTTTGAGTACCAATGTGACATTCAGTTTGTGTAGCTATAACTGAATGTCCTGGCAAACTCTGGGTTTCCATCTTACTCTCTATTTGCGAAGCAGTTTCGTGACTCTGCATCATTCTTTCCCTTTCAATTAGAATTTGATGTAAAAGTTCATTTTGTTTTCTAAGGGAAGATTCCAGTAGTTCTTGGTTTATTGATGATTTATTTTGCATCTCAAGTAAAGCTGTCTGCAACATTTCTGTTTTTAGCGGTACAGTGCCCGGTACTTCTGGTGGGAGGTTAGTGTAGTCATGATATTGATGTTGTATAACATCACTTCCAACTTGAGATCTTTGTCCGTAGCTCTTTGCGTCTTTGCCTGAGATATTATCTAAATCTGTCGTAACTTTACCCATTCTTTCTCTGATGTTCTTGGCTTCTTCTCCCTGTTCTCTGATAAATCTTTCCATAAGAAGATCTTTGCCGTTATCAACGACCACATATTGAGTATGTGGAATAATAGTGACTGGTCGTTGCTGATGAATTGGAAGATTTACATATCTTTCTTCTTCATTATTTCCTCTTGTTACAAGTCTTAATATTTCTGTATTACCTTCTTTAATGAAGAAATGGTCTCTACCAAGAGAAGTTGGAGCATTAGTTTTGTCTTGAACATCTCGTCCTTTATTGTCATTTTTGTCTTCAGACTTGTGGAAAACTCCAACGTCAGAACCTCGGTCGATTTCGTGTCTACGTATTGAGTCATTATCGTGTTCTCTTCTATTGTAGTGCAAAGTGGCAATTCTATCGTATCCATTTTCTAAATCGTCGATATATTCTTTATGCTTATTGGCAAACGCTTCTTGAAGTTGCATTTCTTTAGTATATATGATGTTTGGACCATCCCTGAAAATTAGAAAATGTTTCACTGATTAGATTTTTTTTATTTTGGTAATTTTTATTTTAATATTTTAAAACGTTTTTTGACATGCGTACTACAATAAACCTACCTTATTTTTAATTAATATGCTGAAAATCAATTCATAAATAAATTCCAAATTAATTTTGTAAATGAAATATTTGAAAAAAAATATACTGCCAATTTTTTTTTCAAACTTATCGTTACTAAATAAAGATAATACGGAACTACCGATAGAAGTGAAAACTTATAACTCAGAATTTGATAGCCTGCTTTGGAATCTACGCGGGTGAAACCGGAGGGCAATGGGAAATGCTCACGTATTTCTAGATGGCCAATGGCCATGGCCCCAAGTTTATCCGAAGATTTCTTATCATTCCCGAAAGTGACGCTAGAATTCAATGTACAGCCCACGAAAAATCTGTCTGTGGTGCGCCAAAAGAAGTTTTTACTCCAAAAAGACATTGAAATAAAATACTATTGACATTTTTACGCCAACAAACATTCTTATGTTTGTTGTTTGGTGAAATGTTAGTCAACAAATTCTAATTACGAAGTTGGACAATATTAATAAAATCAAAACATAATTGATACGAATTAGGTATACCTTTGTCTAAAGGATTGTCGGTTATCTCTGTAGTCATTATCAGCCGCTGTTTGCACAAATTCTTGTCTGATATCTCCCGGGGTTGAAGCAGGCTTAGAAGCTTCTTTAAATCTTTGATTTCTCTTATTAAATTTCCATTGCGTTGGTTTTGTCCTCAAATCTGCTTGTTCAGCGCTCCACGCTTCTCTCGCCCTCCACTCATTGGACTGAATTGACTTATTTTGTAAATTTTGCGTCGACTTGTTTTCTCTCCCAAGTCCCTTGTCGCGTACCACTAATCGGACGTCGTCCTCTGTGGAGTTGACACGTATCACTCTTTTCCTAGAATTTATTAATGGATTTCTATGTACCTAGCTGTTCTGTTGGAATCTTACAATTACTATACTAAGAAAAAGTAGAAGCAACTAATGCCATGCACATATTGATTAAATTGTAAAATGACAGAATCAACCAAAAACCATAAAAAAATACATGCAGGAAGGTAGTGTAGTCAAGACCATTTGAGAGTATAAATCCACTGCGAGATTCCAACCTAACAAAATGTTAAGGTATGCCTGGCATTTAAGGCACCATTTACTTGAGTGTGTGCTTAAATATTCAGTCAATTAAAACGAGCCATAACGCCGGACAAATACATGAGTCAGCATCGTGTGCATAAAGCATTTCCCCTTACTGAACTATTCATCTTCTATGACAGCGTGTGTCACCTTGACTACCTCGTTGCCTACCTTCAGGTGAAATGGTTGTCAAACGCGGATCAATGTGTGATTAAAAAACCCTAACGCAATAGAAGGACTTCATAAAAACATGACCCACACTTCCGTTATTGAGATCCTATATCTAATTAATATAAACGTGATAATTGGAATGTCCGATGCTCAATCTAAATGAACTAAACGGATCAGGGTGAAATTGGGAACTTTATAAACTGTCTGTGAAATAAATATTAGTCTGGAATAGTATAAAGGGTACTTAGGTAATTTATGTACATAAGTTTCTTAGTCAAATAGCGCATTTCTATGTACTATAAGGATGAAGTCGTGAACAAATAGGGACTAGTGTATCATACAAAATTAAAACTATAAAACAAGCGGTATTAAAATACCTACAGTGTAGCAGTAAAAGCTGGTGTAGATACTGGAATTATTTGGTGCATTATAGGCTGTTAGACAAAAGAAGAAATTGTTAATTCCAAATCCAACGTTCACAAAACTTAATAAATTTGAATAATCAGCAAGTGATATATAGAAATAAAAACTAAATTACCGAGGTGGCATATAAAGAGGACATCCTTCACATATACAACAACATATTAGCAACAGTAAAACCAGGGCTACTAATATTGCTAATAAGATGAGTAGCCAGAATAATAATCGACTCTCAGCTTTGTATAAACCCTGAAAAAAGAAAGTAACAACATTAACACAATGATAAATAAATAAAATAAATATTTATAAATAAAATAAAAAAGAATAATGCTGATTTAGACTAGACCATAGCCTATCTCAACAAGATTTATAGGAAAATCTCATAACCAAAAAACATATTTTACGGGAGATTTGTGATTGAAGACTTTGTCTCTTGGGAAATAGAATGAATACAATGTTAAAAATAGAAACACAACATTTAGTAATATTGTATTGCAAAATTTAAACTTACGGAGTCACCATTCTCATCACTAGAAGTCTGTTCTTTATGCCCAGAACCAGTGTTTTGATTTACTCCAGTCCCGCTGTTGATTCCAGTACCTGTGGTGTATATTGTTGCATTTTTAGTGAGCTGTTCTTGTAGCTTGGCTACGTTTATAGCATTGTTGCCTGATAGCCTTACTATGGCGATAACTTCACTCCTGTAAGAAAATAAAGTTTGTGTAAATATTTGTTTTTCAGCGATAAACTATTTATTTATTTGTTTGATTTCTTCTTATAATCTTTTTTTCCAACTTACTTTTCTTGACTAGAACCTTGACCATTTAAGTCTGATGCGCTATTTCCTCTATAAGGTTTGATATCAACTATAGTTACTTTTCCTCCAGAAAGTGTACTTAAAACTTCTTCCAGCTTTCTTCTATCTGGATTAGCACCAGGTACTATAAATGACATAGTCCTTGTTTTACTTTCTGGAGGATATATTTTTACAGTTGTAGTAGAGAATAATCTCGGAACCCCGAGATCGTAAGCTCTAATATTGAGCATAAATACTTCACTCTCGTCATCATCAGACGCTTGACGTTTTTGTCTGTGAACATTTTGTTTTTTCGATCTTTTTAAAGTTTCAAGAAGATACAGCTCTCCTGAAAAATGAAATAAATATGATATACCTAGTTGCTTTTAAATATGTATATTTTTAGTATATTTTTGGGATTTATTTTATTGTTTAGCTAGTTTTTCTACTTCTTACCTGTTTCTTCATTGATAGCAAACTTTCCATCTGCGTTTCCTTGTATTATTTCATATCTGACTACATTATTGGGTGGTTCAGCGTCTTTATCAATTGCTTTGACAAATGCCAATGACGTAAAATTATTTAAACTTGGCGAGAGCACAAACTCATATAGCGTCCTCTCGAATTCTGGTGGGTTATCATTTACATCTAATAATTTAATAATTAATGGCACTGTTACTCTTAATCCTACTCCGTCATTATCTTTAGCCTCTACTAAAAAATGCAAATCTGGCATTGCTTCACGATCGAAGCCGTGGTTATTCGTAGCAACGGTTATAGCCCCTGTAAGAGGGTCTAAATGTAAGGATGTGTTTAAATATCCTAATATGGCTGTAAATTGGACTTTTCCAAATGATCCTGTATCTACGTCATCTGCAGCTACTTGCACAACTCTGGTGCCTGCTGTGACATTTTCCGGGAGCTCTTCTTCGTAAGATTGAGCTAGGAATATCGGAGGGTTATCATTTACATCGTTTAGATAAACTGTAACGTTAGCGGTGGCTGAAAGATTGGTAGCTGGTCCGAGTTCTTGAGCTAGAATCTGAAATCAAAATTGACTGTCATTAGTATTGGTTTTTCAAAAATCTGGTACAAAAATAAGTAAATTATGAAAAACATTTTTTTAGTACGTAATACGCTACAATTCTGTGTATATAAAAATAAGTGCTCGTAAAAAATGATTTATTACGTGTAACTCTGTTAGGTACTATTACATTCCTGATATTTGCTGATATTCCTGATATTGACTTTGCCCGAGTTGCTAGTTAATGAAAGAGCTCCTAATTATAAGCTGCGGGTACCGCGCGATGCAGCTGGCATGCATTTACTTTGTTGTGCGGTACGGTATGTGCATGGAAAAAGTGGCTACAAAATGGTCCTTTTTGAAGTCATCGAATTAGAAATAAGTCATGAAAAAGCTTGTAGTTTATAATAGGTACTTAGTCATTCAACCAACCAATTTTTTTACAAAAATCGTTTAAGTAATTCGATAGCGTATTATATATACATTACATTGGTACATTGATCAATCTCACCTGAAACACCACAGATTTCCTCGCCTCAAAATCCAGCATAGTATTATCGCGCACTTTGATAATAAATTGTGCGTGCCTCTCAGCCACCGCTGGCGAGATCTCGAATGTGCCATTATTGCCCACCAGCGTCAGTGAGAACACCCCGTTCTTCCCGGCGTCGTTGTCGTTCACTTGTGGGATGTACGGATCGGAGAACATGAGGGCCGTGCCTTGAGGAGCGTTCTCGTCTAGGTAGGTGATGTAGCTGGAAAGAGTTATTGCACACCATTAACTCTTAATCCTTTTATCACCAAAATAAGAAAACCGTTGGATGTTTAGCTGAGTGCTGATTTGAAGAATTTGTCTTTTTTGCGGGTCTAACCACGATTCAATAGGCATCAGACAAAGGAGTCATTGGCATAATCAACGAAAGGTTTTTGTGTGGATGGTTTTGGCTCTTATATGGGTCTAAAGCTAAATTAGCTGCCAAAAAACTAGGCGTCCTCTCAAAGGTTCGAAGGTGCTCCAAGTCTGAACAGTTGCTTGTGTTATATCAAGCACAGATTCGCTCTTGTATGGAGTACTGTTCGCACCTTTGGGATGGTTCAGCTAAGTATCAGCTCGAGGCTCTGGAATCGATCGAGAAACGTGCCAAAAGGCTCATAGGCAATGATAGTCTTCTGCGAAAAAGACTTCAAAGTCTTGAACATCGCTCGGTTTTTTACCGGATACATTTCGGAGAGTGCGCGACTGATCTGCATAACTTAATACCTTGCCCCTTTTTCTATCGGACTGCTCGTAGCTCGAGAAAGTGACATCGTTTCATGATTGAAGTTCCAAAGACACGAACAAAGAGGTTTAATTCCAATTGTTTTTAAAGAACGAGAGTGATGAGCTAATAGCAGTTGGGACGTCTCGCGACATAAATTCAGCTAATCTAATAATAGTGATACTATTCCTAACTTGGCGAATTGATGTCCTAAGTTACTTAAAGATACAGGGTTAAAAAACCCTGACTGACACCGTGAAAAAAAATCTGTGTCAAATTTCTACAGAGTCGATACAATTATTATGATATCAGGATTCGCTTAGCCAAAGTTATTTACAACAAAAAATATAAGCGGCAATCGTTTAAAAGATACTCACAACTGATTCTCAAAGTAAGGAGGAGAGTTTTCCCTCTCCGGCAGTATAAACGCCAGTTGCACGGTGGAAGACATCGCTTCTGGTTCCTCTCTCGAAAGCCGGACTTCCTCCGCTACCACTGTCAGCAGTATCGGAGCGCCGGCGTGCGATATAGCTGCTATCTCTTCGATCGGACGCTCTAACGTTACTTCGCCTGAAAAATACCATAGGTATCAATTAAAATTAACGGTACATAAATAATAGGTATATATGTTATTTCTTTCAGTAACTATTAGATAGGTAGCTGTTTTTTTTCAAAACTCAAAAACAATCAATATTTTTGTTATAATAATTTTACGATTTGACAGAATGTAAAAATATGTGTAATGGTGAATACTACACTTTACGTTCCTAAATATAGGCTATAGAATAAAATAATGCCGTGTCTCTTAGTACATACATTGTGTTCGTAGCTTAGAGTATATAGTTATTTATTCTCTAAGGTTCATAGGTATGTTTAAATAAATGACGTATGGCGCCGTCTATTAGATACTGCTTGTACTACCAAGACTTTTAGTACTTCAAACCGAAGGTTCGCCTTGCATTGCAATGTTACTTGCTAAAGCTTTCACCGAATAGGTGTCTTTACTTCTCTAACTTTAACACAGATGGCAATAGTAGTTAAGAAACGAGATGTAAAAAAGTTCGTTAATTTAACTTTTTATTTGTTGTCAGAAACATGATAAGCAAAGAATATAAAATATTTTGCACGTCTAAAAAGATACGAATACTTTTATTTCTGTTGAAGACAACTATACTAAAGCTATAAGGTGTAGAGGTTTTGTTTGAACGCGCTTATCTCAGGAACTACTGGATCGATTAAAAAATTTATTTCACCATTGGATATGTACGTGAACCCTGAGTGCTATAGATTATATGTTAGGTATGTACCACGGCCGAAGCCGGGGCGGATCGCTAGTATGGTAATAACTCTATTATTAGCCGGTTTTAAAAGTGTCAGATAGTTATATTGTGTATCAGTGAAATTCATAGAATATTTTTTAATTTTATTTATGATCGATGATTCATGATTACACACTTCACAACTTATTTCAGGGTATTTCTATGTAGATTTCACAATAAAAGTATTCTAAAGAAACTTGATTAATATTAAAACCTCCAAGAGTCTCATGTATTATCGTGTCATGTACCTATCTAATCAATACAAACAAATAGAAGTACACCCTTCCTTGATTCCGAGCATTAAAATTGTAACTCCTATTGCTTTAACCTAAAGACTAAGTCCTAAGAACTTGCCTTGAAGACTGTACCCAGAGTAATGAACTGAATTGATTGCGTCTTTTATTCATTTCTCTCTGTTTAATAGGCAAAGCCTGGCCTTTACACAGGACCATTATTCATTCATTGTATAAATTAAAATTGAATTTCTAGAAATCTTCTGCTCTCTTGGTTTCCCAGGTAAAGTTTAAAGAATACGCATTAGGAGGTTTGGTAAAGCAGAATTTGCAAATTAATGGTTGATTTATACACTTATTGAATAAATATAAAGCTATATAAATATATAGCTCAAAGGTGGCCCCATTTCTTGGCTGTGTTCCGGTTTGAAGGGCAATGTTTCCAGAGAAATTACAGGGCTTAGAGATATAACAACTTAGATCTCTGGGTGACGAGCACAGAACAGTGCTAGGTAATGATTTGAACTCTTCATGTTCCAATAGCTGCGTGTCACTGTGGTGTTATGTGGCAGGCATGTTGCTTACCACCAGGCACATGTCCTGCTCGTCTCGTCACTCTTTATTAAAAAAAATTGATTTTTATTAATTTTATCGAAGTCGGTCGAAAGCCACCAACCACGCTTTTAAAATATGATCAAAACACTAAAATTGGCTTTCATACGTAGTGATAGATTCTTATGAACCTTGATCGAGTGTCTGAATTTAATTTTAAATTGAAGTAGGATTTTGTTTTTTTCTCACGAAATAAATTATGATAATGTAGGGTGGGGAACACGACAAGCAACAAAGTGAAACACGCCAGCTCACAACATCACAGTAAAACGCAGCTATAAATAGCAGCTATACTAAGATGATACATTCCCTTGCCCTGTAATTTATCGGAAAACATTACCTTTAACCGGAGACACTCAAAGTAAATAAATAAATATTGGTGGACAATTCACACACAACACCATCTGACCGCAAACTAAGCAAAGCTTGTGTGATGGCGGCCAGATAGCTGATATAATACTTATATAGTTTTAAATACATACTTATTATACATAGAAACACTCAGACACAGTGCAAACATTTGAATTCATCACACAAATATTTACACTGGGTGGGAATCGAACCCACGACCCTCGGGTTCGCAGGTAGAGCTACTACCAACTAAGCCACGAGGCCAGTAATGTTTGCACATCATAAAAAACACAACTTTTTGCTTGCGTAAGCTTTTACTAAATGGAAATACGGTGGTAACAAAAACAATTCATATGCAATCTTACCAAGATTATAAATGTGGAAGTTTGGATGTTTGTTGCTCAATCACGTCGAAATGAACGAAGCGAGTTGAAAATTGGATTACAGATATAATATAGTTTGAACTCTATACCTACGGCACTTTTCGTTCCGGAAAAATAATGACCACGGGATCAACGAGAGTGAAAACGTGGGGCGTCCGCTTTTAACTAACAAGAAATACAGACAAAACAAAACGAACCCTGGTTGACGTGGCAAAATTAACGGGTCTGCTAGCATCATAACTCGGTACTGTAACTCGGCATTGAATGTCGAGCTATGTTGAACACCACCGGCTTAATTGAATCCCTTAGTCTATTCAGGACCCCGTAAGGTGTTCCGATTTATACGATAAATTGCCTACTGTCAACTCTTCCAATAATAACGAGAATAAGTTTGGCGAGACTGTGGGTCTTTTAGCAGTCAAGGTGTAACTTTAGCGAGTTCGTGGTCTTTTGTGATGAGGAAAAGTGATTCACTGTCATTACAAAATAAGTGTTATTTTGTTTTTGTGTTGAGGTATTAGGTTAAAGTATCTTTCTAATAGCAACTGCATTTTGTTTTTGAAAACCTCATCACAACTACTAGACCACGTTAAAATCAAAACTGGTCTATTAAGATGAGAATGCATATAGGTCGTTGTGTTTCACGGATTACTTAAATTTCAAATTGATTCAAAACCAGTAAATTTTTTGTTTGTGATTGTTTGAAAAATCGACGAATTTGTCCATACGGATTTTTCCTTACAAATGTTTGCTATCACAAAACTACAGGATCACATTGAAACTTTCAATATTTTCGTTTTAATACTTGTAACATCAGTGTCATATTATAAAGGCGAATCTATTACTTAGTTCTTGCGAAAACCAGCAGTGATTATGCTCTAAAGAAGTCAGATTATAGTCAGGAGCTACCGCCTAGCTCGTAGCCATTCATAGCTAGAAAGAGCCCTTATTATGAAGTAACGCGAAGCTTTACAAACAATAGATGTTGGGCCGAGGCGGCTCCAGTAAGGTCTAATGAGCCATTATGCGCTGGTACAGAATGCTGCCTGTTAGGGACCGTCGTGTTTGCCTCGCTGTTAGCGGCCAAACACGCACTATTAAACGGAAATTCCACTTAGAATTGAATACAGCGTGTTTCGAGTCCCGTATTCGTCTTGAGCGCTTGTAAATGTATAAATAATCAACGGTTGCTTGGAACAGAAACCTTTTAGTGGTAAGGTCGACACTTGATGCATATGTTTGTAAATGCTTTCTTTTGTTTTATTATTTTCCGAATACGTTGGTGTCACAATAAAAAAAAAAAGAAATATACGTAACATCCCTGTGATTTTAATGGCATTGTTTTTTATTCCCGAAATTGTAAGTAGCTTACGCATGTACATCCTATAATCTGTATAATAATATGTATAGTATCTGTATACGATGTACTTATATCTGTATACATTATACAGATATTATACATGCCTAAAAATAACATGTGTTCCAAATTTCAATCCAATCCGTTGAGCGTTTCTGACATCATGGAGACAATCATCAAAATTTTCATATTTGTGATGTTACTCATAGTTGGATACTTCATCATATCAGCCGAAGAACGTCCACTGCTGGACGAAGGCCTCCCCCAAGGATCTCCACAAAGACCGCTCTTGCGCCGCCCGCATCCAACGATTTCCGGCGACCTTCACCATATCGTCGGTCCATCTTGTGGGAGGCCTGCCAACGCTGCGTTTTTACGTAGGATACTTATTTTTTCCAAAAACAACCCAATCGATTAGAAATGGTGTTTCTTACCACCCTCTATGTAAAGGTATACGCTACCTTTCAAAATGCCACCCCACTTTACTCAACTAATAAGTGAAGTAGGAACCGCTCTATTCTCATAAGACTAATAAAATCTGGGCCATGAATGCTGACTGAAATAAACGGCCCAAGTTCGTACAATATTAATTTCGGTTCATATTAGTTTTACCAACCGACAACTAGTTATATTAGGGGTTGTAACAGCTGTCGCTTCAATTTAGACCCTTTTGAACTTCTATTAATTAATTGAATTTAAATTTAAGAAAGGAAAGTTTTTAAGTAAAGAATTAGTTGTTTTGTAGTTACTAAAGTGTGGGCTATAATATTTTAAATTGTTAATATAGACAATATATTTTATTATCATGAATGTGATTATTCATTTTTAACACACAGTTATAGTAAAACATGTTTTTTTTTCAAAGCATCTTTAATTATTATTTATTTGATATTCAATCATGGACATACATGTCAAATATTTACTAATGTGAAATGAGGTCAAACAATAAATGTTATGTAAATTAATACTGTACTCACAACGTGCTAACAATAAAAGTATGCTTTTCCAGACTTATAGTCTATTTATGTTTTTAAGCGCCCCACGTATTTCCCTTTCCCGTTAAATTTTCGGGATAAAAAGTAGCCTATGTGTTCTTCCAGACTAATCTATCTGTGTCCTAATTTCTACTGGATCCGTTCATCAACAAACATCTAAACATTGTCATTTTTATAATATTAGCAGGATAACGATTACATAACGCTACGAATATCAAAACAGGTTGTTATCATAATGCCTTCGCCAAAAGGTTACAAAATTATTTTCAAAACTTTTTGAAATAAGGTCTACTTTCCTGTGATGCCTCTCAAGTTGTCACATTGTAAACCATTTAACAGGATCATCTACGCCTGTTAAGGGAACCCTTATCAGTAGTATACCAGTCTTGAAACAGGAGCGTTCCAGTGGATCATATTTATTTTTCGACTTCGGAAGATTTAGGTACGTGATTTTCGATTGTGTTTCTTCAAGATTTCTTCACTTTTGTTTCGGTACATATGCCTGTTTAAAAACAGACAATTTCCTTCTTTTGATATCATATCAATATTGAAGACATAACTGATAATATAAACGACTAGCTGTGTCCCGCGGTTTCAACATCGTCAATCACAGAAAAAAATCGATTTAAATTTTATACATTATAATCGCATAGCAAACAACGGGCATTCTCAACCAGGAATATTTTCCCCGTTTTGCTATATTTCATTAATGTGGCACTTCTATTGATAGTAGCGTAATGTTATATTGCCTATAATAGTCTTCCTCGATAAGTGGACTATCCAACAAATCGAAGTAGTTCCTGAGATCAGCACATTCAAACAAACAAACAAACTTTTCAGCTGTATAATAGATAGTTTATTTTGTAGTTTTATACCGCATAGGTAAGCATAATAGACATTTTAACGAATTTGTTGGGAACGAAGATAGTCTTGTAAACTTAAAAGTAGATGACAAAATACTGTTGCCGTTTTATGTCTATATTTATCATTTGTATAAAATTATACGCGTGTTTATTTATATTATTAGTCGCACCACTGCCCAAAATCTTATAAATCTAGTTTCCTTTTGAATCAAAGGTTATCTGGAAGAGATTGCTTTTAGCGATAATATCGTCTTTTAAGCCCATTATGTTTGTTATTTTATGTGTTACTTGTTGTCAACTTTGTTTGTGGCGCCATTTAAGTGTTTTGTATTGAATTGTATTGCCGTTGTAAAAGTTTGCCTCAACGTATATGCCATTCAGCGTGTTAACGCCACCATGATGGACACGCTAACTAAAAGTAATAATTATAATACGAAATTCATGCACATTTTGAAATTTATGTAAATTGAATTTAATCTGATATGCGATTAAATGGCTGACACAGCAAAATTTTAGTCGGCCTTCTAATTGTTCCGTTAAACGACGAAAGTTTCGATTCAAAGTTGGTCTAAAGTTTTGGTGGATATTAGTGTGAAGTAAATCAGATAGTGTTGGGGGTCACGCGAGCCCAGGCATGGTGGGTAAGTGGGGCAAGTAGAGGAAGTGGGGCAAGTAGGGGAGGTGGGGCACTGAGTGGGAGTGGTAAGTCGCGATAAGGAAGTGGGATAGCTTACGGAAGCCGGACGCTAGACGATGGTATCGAGTTAAAAGCGTTTGTGGTGCAATTTTATTACTACGAGTATTATGTTTTTAGGTCGCAAATAGCAAAGGACTTGACGGAAAAAAATCTGGATCTATTTCTTTTATTTCAGCGTGTTTTTATACAACATTGTGTGACTATGCGAGCAATACTACCCTCTGCTTGCAATAGCATAGTGCCACGCAGATATTTAAAACATTATGATTCCAAATCACTGCCTAGCACTGCACTGCGCTTGTCACCCGAAGCATAACATAAGTAGCTAACTAAAGATTCCAACTGTCGAAACTCGGGGCCGTCTCTCCCAAGAAGAGAGTCAAGGTCAAATTCCGCCACGCTGGGCCAGACTGGATTGTTTGTTGGTGGTGGATATTGACCAATATTTATGTTTTATTTAATCCTTTCAAGACTTTTACTGGTCAATAATTGATTAAAATGTGCATATTTTATATTTGGAATAGGGTTGTTAATGTCTATAATTTAGTTTTGTTAATGCCTTACCATATACATTTTTTTCCTACTTTAAATTACTTAGAAGCCATACATTTGCGTCAAAACTGACCCCTCGTTAAAGAGTCACTGACTTAGCAATGAGTAGGTTCGAATAATTTGTAGAGATAATTAGGGGTTTGTTTGCCCATACTAGTTAGTGGTAATTTATATTACCAAGCACCCTAGTTTTCTGTAATAAAGAGCAAGTAATTTCTAGAAAAGATTTGCATACGGCCTTTCATAATTAAAATTGTTAATAAATTAGAACTGATTTTCATGCCTTTTTTGTTATAGTAGCAAATATTTCACTCAGTTAATACGAATCTTACTAGTAGGTATTATAAATTCGAAAGTTGGATGTATAATTTCGGATGTTTCTTGCTCAATCGGGTCGTAACGCCTGAACGGATTGAGTTGAAATTTGGAACACATCATAGTCTGCAATTAGACAATAGAATACAATAACATATAATAACCTTTTATCCCGGAAAAATGACGGGCACGTGATTCAAATAAACTTCTATTTCTCATTTGACGTCATTATGACATCACGTATAAAAGTTACAATGAAAACGACAGCTTCGATCAGCGATCGATTAGAGTTCGATGTTCTTTTGTTTGACTCAATTGCTGAAGTGAACTATGGTTGAAATTTTAAACCGAACCACATAATGTAATATGTAGGAAAATGCACCATTGTAATATCCGGTGAGAGTAAATGTTTGCCTTTATACGGATTTTACTCCGCTGCCGTCCTCAAACTAGGAAGCAGATAAGTAATATAACCGCATTTTTTTCGTGATTTCGTTTGATTTTATCTGTAATATTTATAAATACTGCAGTCGGGTAGGTCCAACGGAGTATTTTAGATGTGAAACTGATACATTGTACTTATGTATTAGAAACGTGGTAATGCGCTCCAAGACCAAAACAACAGACGTACGTACCATTAAATCAAACTATACGCGTATAATTTGTTTTTTTTGCAAGCACCGTACATATGTCTACATTTGTTTTTGTGTGTATCTAACGAAAAACTGTTAGTTTAGAGCCATTTATACACTTCAATTGTAGTTGTACGTAAACATGTAAATTTCCCGCCGAAAACCCGATCGCGAAGTTAAGTTTGTTGATTTTCGACATTTCGTGTAATGTATTTAAAGGTATAGCGGATAGATAACATTGTTTTTTTTGTATAATAAAGTATAAAAAAAATCGAGGATTTTCTGACAACGGTATTGTAGCTTAAAGACGGCAGCCCAAGTAAACCCTTGGCAGGATTTGCCGAATGGACTTTTCCCCGGAACCTGGTAATATAGGAGCATACATTTAAAATGTTGAGGCCGCCATTGTCAAGGGTTTGGGCCACGTTGGCTGACCTCAATCCACACTCATTTAGATGAGTGGTTAGATTATTTCTGTGGGTGGTATATTTGTTTTGGGCTACTTTGTAAACGGATTTAAATTGTTAACGGTTGTATTTTGGATTTATTAAATTACTTTACTTCAGAGTTACAAAACGTTATATCGTCACTGTTTTGTTGGAGAACATTTCAATTTAAATGTTCTTAATTCAAATAAATTTTAGGGAAAAGAGATTTCCCATCTTATATTTCATGCATTATCTAAGCTGTGGAATGTGTTGCCTGAGTGGGGGGTTTCCAAATGATTACAGTCTTAGTGTTTTCAAGTCGAGAGTGAGTTAAGGCCAGGTGTTCCCGGTTTTGCCTGTTTTAGAATTCACTTTTGACAGACAAATCATAACGTTTTGAATCTGAAATAAATATATACATAGGATACATTCTTCCTCTTTACCATGTACTGGTTCAATACACGACACAATACAATTTTCTCGATAGAAAAAAATACTGAAATAACTTCGATTTGCAGTTTTTTTACAAGCAAATTTCATTTTATACGAGTACCTACTATAATACTCAATATTTTATAAATAATATCAATTTATAGGTAATTCATTTTAGAATAGATTCTACCCGATCATTTTTTCCATTAAATTAACTTTTTTTTTTATCGATTTTTTGAAGCAAATTTCGATCCACGCTTCGTTTGACAGTGTCCCGCGGGACGTTACCGAGGAGGGACCTATGTAAAATTTTTGCGCGTGCGCTTCGCTTCTGTTGCGTAAATAATATTGATTCGAAATCAAATAATATTGTACCTAAAAATACCATAGTTTAGATTTTGAATATTTTTCATTGTGTAAATATTTGTACTTTATAATTGTTATTAAGACAATTTATACCTCTTTGAGATTTAGTGAAAATGGCAATTAAAAGAAATAAAATCAGGACTAAATCACGATTGAAGGCAAAAAAAATCGCGAAAAAATATGGTAAGTTATGATTTTGATTCATTTATTCCTATTGGCCCTAGCTGTTACAGTTTTACGAAATTTATTATTCCCCTACAGTAAGTAGCGAAATGCTTTTGATGTCGGATGATACCGCCCGCACAACATATAGATCGGTACAGAAGTCAATCTCATTTTAGTTATATGTGCTTCACTTCTCGTCTTTGAATAATTTATATCGGGTCTGTGACTTCTATTTCTGTCGCCTTTGTATCGCCCGTATATTTAGACTTAGGTACATTAATATCAAATTGTTTGTAATACTATAACTTTGTTTCAGTTCAAAAATAAATCGAAATAAAAATGGCTTATTTGCCGGAAAAAAAAGCCGTGAAATTTATCCCTCCAAGATAATGAAATTGTGCATCCTGAAGAAAACGAAAACGTGGACCCTAATAATTTGCAACTGAGACAAAGCACAAATCAATTACATTTTGAGGATTTTGAAACAATTAAGGGCAATGAATTGAATATAGTTGTATACGAGGGCAGGTTGGAACTGAGCATATCGCCTCGTGCGTCGTTTGTATAGCCTACTTCGAAGGACTGGAACAATTTACCTAAATAATATTAACACGTTCCATACTTTCAACTGATTGATAAGAAAGAAAAATGTTGTCCAATAACCAATAATTTTTGTGTCACAATTATGAAACATAAACCTTTTTTTTTCACAATTGTATTTTATTTAACTATCCAATTTTTCTTGGCCAATGCCATTAGAACACTGTTCAACTTAAATTGTGGCTAACGAACAATCCGAGTTTACGTAAGAGTGGTTTCACGCACAACTCTATCGCGCGATCCAACGCGATCTTTACGGCATGGCGGCAGTGTCGTGACACCCGCACCCGCGTCCTATACAGGAAAAGTTTTTAACCAGTGCGGAAAAGTTTTTTTCATTCATACTCATATTACTCATTCATAGTATTACGATTAAATATGTCCATGTTTTGCTTATTTCAAATTGGGACAAGGTGGAAAAATGAGAAAAAAAATTCATAAACTAAAAATGGAAATATGTTCTATTACTCACACTGAGCCACCAAAAAAAATTACGCAGTGGTTAAAAACTTTTCCTGTAGGTATATCTATTCTATATTATAGTCCTCTATAGCTATTGCATTTGGAACATCCGACCTACAATCAAAAACTTCAATTAATTTAATAAGTATAATTTACAGTTTATTTCATTTAAAATATGTACTCAAATTAATGTATTGCAAAAAAAATTAAGTCGTTAAAAAAAAATATCGTGGTTACTATAAATTATAATAAAACTAGCGGCCCGCTCCGGCTTCGCTCGAATAATAACCTAGATATCAATTGCAGCGCCATCTGCCGGGCTGATTTGTGAATCTAAACCTTCCAGGGCCCTACCCAAACGGTACAAAAAAAATCATTCAAATCGGTCCAGCCGTTCAGGAGGAGTTCAATAACAACGAAAAGTGGCATTGATTTTTATATATATATAGAAAAAAAAAAATTGAAGTCGTTACAAAAAAATATCGTGGTTACTATGAATTATAATAAAACAAGCTTTTAATAAACCAAATATCTTATGTTTTATTTATTTTTAATAAATCAGTAAGTCAAGTTGACCTACTGCTTACTTATCTGTAATGTGACACTTCCCGCGATGTGAGCGCACGGCTTGCTTTGCGTCAATCGCGGGAAACTCTTGGTAGCGTTAAATGCCTATTTCGCTTGGTCTACCTGCCCTTAATGTGCTTGGCATGCACACTTTTTATAAACTATATGGTCGCTTAACATCAGGCGAGATGACAGTCAAGTGTAAACCTATAACAGTTTAGAAAAAGTTAAAAATCAATGTATAAAAAAATCCTGCAGTAACAGCGAATATCAAAAAAAAAACATCCCTGTAGTTAAGTTAAAGTGTTTAAATAAACTAAATCTTACCTGTAGTTTCATTGATGTTAAAGAACGGCGTGAACGGATTCCCCTCCGATACTAGGCCGTATCTGATCGGTCTCGGCGCGCCCTTGTCTCCATCCTCAGCTCTGACCTTCACCACCATGTCTCCTGGTGTCACTTGTCGAGGCAAGTGGGTAATGGGAGGCGCTGATGTGAACACTGGAGGCATGTCTTGAACGTCTTGAACGACAACTACCACTTCGAGGCCGGCGATGTTACGGGTGTCTTTGCCAAGCTCCACGTAAGGATCCTGTGGAAATACGAAAACATTTCTTAGTATCTACACCTAGATAATCACTGGCTGAGCTCTATATAACTTTCAATAGGATTTTACAAAACACATTGATTTACTAAGTAGGAGGATCGTTCGTAAGGTATGTGTTTAGCTTGATAAAATTAAGGTAAAAAGATGTAGTGTCATGGGACACCAGGTAGGGACGAAGTACCTTCAGATAATATAGAATTAAGTTGCTTCTATGTTATCTGTATTGCTTCAAGCAATTAGTGTTGCAAAAAATGTTTAATTTTATTATTATTATTATTTATTTATGGTATGATCATCTGAAAAACAAAGTAAACAAACACTGGTCATGGGCAGTTTTTACGCGTCACTTAATGATTTAAAAAAAAAATCCGTTTCACAATTTTTCAGTCGCGCAGCAAAAACCCTATCTCCTCTTAAGCTGCCGTAAGAAATTTCGTTTCAATAATTCGTGTAGTTTTGAATATTGATTCAGTTATATCTAGATAAATATCGATGATCATGACTTTTCTTATGAAAGAAGGCCCCGTGTCCCTATAGTAGGAATGTATAGCGGACTGCTTACAGTAAATGTTAAACTTAAGTCCTAAATGTTTGAGACTCGGCAGTAAGTTTATATTCCACCATCTCACGCGAAATATGATAACTTTTCTTCTCATTTCAAGAAACACTTATGTCTCGAGAGTAATGTGAACGTACGTCTATGAGAGTAATTAAAACGACTCTACACATTTACAGCTGGTAAACGAGACTGATTACGTGATTACATGTATTCTGGTGCCTAAGTCTAATTAAAGCTAATTATATCGAGCGCCAGACGAGCGATTTACTTGTAATCTAGGTCGTGTAAATTGTTAAGTAGTCTATTTTTTTAACTATAAGTGTTAGTAAATGATGTCTTTTTTTTAAATTTAAATTTGCACTCCACAGACCCCGGGGTCCGTGACTTTTGTCATTTCAAATCTTATATAATTTTTACATATTTCAAGGATTAGCAGAAGAAGAGGAAAATAAGGGAAAATAGTAAATGATGTCATATTATTATTATTCTCTTGTTGTTACTTTTGCACTCTGTCCTCACTGTACTCTTGTTAACTTGTTTTTTCCCCTTAATGGTAGCTAGAAAGAGATCGCTTTTAAAGATAAGGCCGCCATTTATGGCACTAGATATTGAGTTGTTGTTCGTAATGTTTGTATTTTTTTTTGGTATGCATAATAAAGTATTTCTGTCTGTCTTTCTTTACTTGTAAATAGCGGTCAAATACTTGCTTTTCAAAACTCAAAGCAGAACATTGTCACGGTGCTATTTGCATATGCTAAGTTTTAATCACTGCCTAGCACGCCACTGCGATCATCAAACAGAGATAAAAGATGATACATCTCATAGGCCCATATAAACATTGCGCTTCAAACTGGAACGTAGTAAACTTTGCAAGTTTACAGTATTATACTGCTTAACGGCAGACTAAATGACATAAGTGTGGTACTTATTCTCTGTCTAGTTGGACTCCGGGAAAGACCTCTACAATCGATTTTATATTTAATCATTGTTTGAAAATATTTAATATTCCGTGTTGTTCAAGACTACACTTACAAGATTTATTTGAAGTGTTTATTAATTGGAATTAAGTTCTATTTCAGCTATCACTCTTTATAACAATTTAGATTCGCTATCAACAAATAAAACAGTTACCTCTATCGATACTTAAGGCTAAGACCTCATTTCATTGAAATGGCTTTAATATTGACATTTCTAATGGCAATTGAATTGTTTCGTTTTCTATTCTATGGTATTGAAAACCGCTAAGAAATAAGCAATTGAAATTCAGGCCGTGGGTGGTGCTGTGGCGGTGGCTTTGCACAAAACCAGAAGTGTTTACTAAATAAGAACGGTATCTACGTAATACGCCTGTAGAATATTCCAAATTTAAAACTAAACATTTTTTTTTTATAGTAAAACAAGAGTAATAAGAGGAGCAGCAGGACATGTGCCTGATGGTAAGCAACATGTCTGCACATAACAGTACAGTGACACGCAGCTATAGGAACATGAAGGGTCCAAATTATTACCTAGAACATCACTGCGATCTTCACCCGGAGATATAAGGTGTTTTATCTCTTAGTCCAGTAATTTCTCTGGAAACATTGCCCTTCAAACTGGAACACAGTATTAATACTATAATACGAAACTATATTAACAGTGGAAAATTAAACATTTACTCATAACTATTCGAGACAAAAAGCTGTCTAATTTTGAAAGTCAAAGAAATTTCAACCACTTCTCTAAAAGTTTTAAATTAGCCCAGCCTAGAAAGCTTAATCTTCTTCATTATTGCGAAAAATTTAAAATACATTTATGAATGTGGCAGTTAACTCTTAAGTTAAGCTCTCAGCAATATCAGGTTAATAACCACAGGTTTAGTTTTCGCTTTGTCACAATTTGTCTGTTCATATCACTTACCACAGCCAGAAGAGTCAAATGGTACATCGACTGGGCTTCGAAGTCGAGTGGTCCGACAAGGAAGATGGTGCCCTCGGTGTTCTCAGCTGACACGCGCCGCTGTCTGATGGCAAACAGTGGCGAGCCCTGCGAAAAAAAAACAAAATACCGTCAACAAAACTGTGTTTTCTGGTCACTCTTGTAAGATCGAAACAAATCAAAATTTATTATCATTATTGGTATAATACGTCTGTGGGCGCGTATGAAAAAAATAATGAGGGAGTAAGTTTTTACAATGCGCGGGCATATTGTCACGAAAAACCGACATCCTGAAGTTAACAAGTTAACATTTTAGTAAATATTTGACTAAATTTTCTATTCTAGGGCTGAAGTTAGACTTCTTAGCAAGAAGAATTAAGATAATAAGTATGGATTTATTTCGTGTATAGGAACATAAGTGTACACACTTTTTTATTTTAGTTTTGCAGGAGAAAGGCTTTTTCCTTCCATCTTCCATGCATTAGTGCTCCCACACAAAATTGCGATGCGATTCGATGCGACGCCGCATCGGAGGAAAGGCTCCCACACAAAACTGCGATGTGATGCGATGCGATGCAAATTGCTTCGATGCGGCATCGCAACGCATCGCAATTTTGTGTAGGAGCCCTTAGAACAAGATGTTCTGTGTGTCTGTCGATGTGCTTCCACTTATCATTAAACTATTGACTACTCTAAAAATTGTGTTTCTATCTTCCTGTCATTATTGAAAACATGACCTACAAATTAAAAGCACTATTACACACTATTGAGGTCAAAAATGTTTTTATAACTATAATTGGTTTCTATCAAAGTCTCTCAAAGTTGTTATTTCACCTTGACGACAGCTCATTTAAACTGTCCACAACATCAATATTTTATTGACCTTCTAACCTAAAGTAAACTATGTCGTGAACTTCTAGATATCCTTGAAGTTTGTCGTTTACAGTTTAATATTTCCCACGATTGTACTGGACAAATGAAATCGGACAATTTCACCACAAAATAGACCATTTGCCATATTTTTTTATAGGGACTTGATGAACATAATGTAGCATTTAAGCGCAAGCAAGTACGATGTGGCAAGTTTCCGATTATTGAAATCATTCGCTGTTTACGAATATTACGGACTAGCGAAGCCCTGCGGTGTAACCCGTGGCTTATCAGTTTTTTTGCGATTATTCTCTTTTAGCTATTTATTTCTTTTCGCTAAATTCGATTCACGCAAATGAATGTCATCCGCTAATTTGCACTTTGTCAGTGTAGTGGATTATGGTTTTGACCCTTTCTTGCTGAGAAAAGGCCCCGAGTTCTAGTATTGGTAACATAAAGTGGGCTATTGATGAATGATAAATATTATAGATGCGAAAGTTTCGATGTTTGTTTCATAATTACACCTTATCGTCTGAAAGGATCGGATTGAAATTTGAAGCACAGATATATTATAGTCTGGAATAATACACTGGCTACTTTTTATAGCAAGAACGGGAACTACATAGGTTAAACGGCTAGGCAGTGCTAGTAATATATACCTATTCCTCAAACTTTGACGATAAAGTATGTTTTTTTTAATAAAGAGTGACGACACGAGCAGGACACGTGCCTGATGGTAAGCAACATGCCTGCCACATAACAGCACAGCGACACGCAGCTATTGAAACATGAAGAGTCCAAATCATTACCTAGCACTGCACTGCGCTCGTCACCCAGAGATCTAAGATGTTATATCTCTAAGCCCTGTAATTTCACTGGAAACATTGCCCTTCAAACTTGAACATAGGTAGTAATGTTTGCACATTACTGCATGGCGGTAGAATAACTGGCAAAGGTGAGGTGCTTCCCCAGGCGGACTCTGCCAAAAGTCCTACCACTACTGTGCATGCTCTGAATTTTTTACATGGCGTAATTCCTGTCGAAGCTTTTGAAAATGAATTCCTGACCTATTCTGTTCAGAGGATCCGACAATTTAACTCAACACGCCTTAACGTGTTCATAATGATCCGTAATTGCAACACGAGCAGACTAATGGCCTGGCCATGTTTATGTCGGACAAAAGGACTTGCCTATAATGACGGGGTTCAGAAAATGGCGCGTGCTTATGAAAAATTCCTTAGTGTCATATGCCATTAAAAACTTTTTTTATTAGTGACACGACTAGAAAAGATGATGTTATGAATAAACACCCGTTAACATGGTGCAGGGGCTCACTTCACCGTAAAGTCAGTGTAAATATCACATAAGCAATAAGACTATTTATTACAAGTATTCGTGATACACTTGTAAGGTATGTAGTTAAAATTTTGAGCAAAAGTGACTGACACGTCTTCAATTAGTATAGTTATAGAATTGCAAAATCGTGAGGGCAATATTGAATAAAAATTTAAGTACATGAATGGGTTATTGTTCAGTAAAGTTTTGTTCGAAAATATAACTAAATTGTTCATTTATAGAGGCCATATAGCTAATGGTTACAAATTATTATTTTTTTGCACTTAAGAGTGATGGGACGAGCAAGACGTGTGCCTGATGGTCAGCAACACGCCTTTCCATATCATCAATTTTAAACAATATATCAATTAGTGCAACGAATTTAGACACTTGATTATTCGTCTAATACTTACCATAACTTAAAATACATAAGCATGCGCTTACATTACAATATTATTATTATTATATTTTATTGAATACAAGTTTTAGTAGGTACAGTTTTTTTCACAGTATAAAGTGAGGGAACGAGTAGGTTTTATGCCTGATAGTAAGTAACAGGCCTGTCCACAGCAGCACAGTGAGCACAGTATCACGAAGGCGTTAGAAAATGAGGAGTCCAAATTTTACCTTACCTATCACTACATTGCCCTCGGCAGCCTGACAACCTGACATATAAGATGATTTATCTCACTGCCATGTAATTTCACTGCAAGGGCAAAGGCCCTTGAAACCAGAACATATGTAGTTATGTTGGTATATGACTGCTACGTGTAAAATTAACTGGTAAAGGTGTGATACTTTCCTAAGCAAACTCGGTAAAAAGAGTTCTACCACTCTAAAGGTAAGTTGTACATTGTAATACTGTATTATTTGTTTTGAGTCTGCAATGCTACAATGTGTGGGTTGATTTTAGTATTACCGTTACAATGCTCTTGCAAAACTGTGGTACTGGTATTTCGTAGATCCAATCCATTCGAGGTCCTATGTAAATTAAGGCGATCCGAATCTTTCACACGGTCGAACCTATCGTGGTCTGAGCCATCGGTTACGTAAGCATAATAGCCCCAGGAAATTGGTACTTTGCATTGTCAATCTCTCATTTCGTGTAAGAAAATTGCGCGCTCGCGAATTCCCATGTTCAACAATATTAGATTGTAAAATAGGTTTGCGGGAGGCGTATCCGCGTCAGCACCTTTATTGCTATGAAAATGATCTTCATTACGATCTGTTCGTATATGTAGTGGGTGCTTGCTTTTTATAAGTTCAATCGCATAATTTTTTCAACCAAAGTTAGACTTCTCGTCATCTCGTATATACTTAGGTTGTATTTAACTATGTTGTAGAGTTACTATGGCTATTGTTAAATTTGGATGTTTATGTATATTATGTAATAATTTGTTTTATATAGTATTTAATTAATAGTATCGGGAAAAATGTCACCTCGCTTCGCCTAACCATGTATGTAGGCGAATTTCCTTTGAGCTGGTTGCCTGGAAGAGATTGCTCTAAGCAATAAGGCCGCCATTTGTGGTACTAGTTCGTAAGTGTTTTTCGTAATACTTCTGTTTTGTGTCACAATAAAGAGTTATCTATCTCGTCTGATGTAAAACGACGTTCGGTTGCGGTCTAAGATGAAGGACGGCTACCTGGAAGACACCGATTTATTGTAGACTAGCGGCCCGCTCCGGCTTCGCTCGAATAATAACCTAGATATCAACTGCAGCGCCATCTGCCGTAGCCTATGTTACTCGGGAATAATGTAGCTTTCCAAAGGTGAAAGAATTTTTGAAATCGGTCCAGCAGTTTCGGAGCCTATTCATTACAAACAAACAAACAAATATTTCCTCTTTATAATATTAGTATAGATTTGAAGACAGCCAGACGAAGTCTATTACTTGGCTGAACGTATAACGAAAGAGGGTGATTATTATCATTGGCAATAGCTTTAGTACTCCACGGCTACAGATAAACTATTTAATGATAGCACGAAATACAAATTAGCCCTCTTAAACCTACTTATACATGAATAAAGGGAGTATTCAGTTTTCAGTTTTTTTATCATTTCAGTTTGCTAAAAGCATTCTCGGACCGTAAGATGTTCACTTATTTTGTCACTTAGAGCTAGTTGTTTTAATTAATGATATGTAGTGATCAACAAGTGGAAAAAATCGACCATAAAGCGACATTAATCTATTCTCCACTTTATCACAGATTTTAGATTTTATAATCTGTGGCAATAAACTCAAGAGTATTTATGCGTGTGTGTGAAATACAAGGTGATGTGTATTATGTTTTCAATTACATAATTGATTTAATGTATTTTAATGCCTGATTGAAAAAATAGTATTCTGTACTTCTCTACATAAACTACTAGCAGCACCCCGCGGTCTTACCTGCGCAGTTTCCGTTCCCGTCATTTTTAACGATAAAAATAGCCTGTGTTCCTCTAGACTATTATCTGAATGTGTTTCAAATTTGAACCAGATCCGTTCTGATGTAACGACATGATTGAGCATCAAACATCCAGATATCCAAACATTGGCATTTATAGGTAATACTAGCAGCGCCCCGCAGTGTTATCAGCGAAGTTCCCGTTCCCGTTGTACCCGTTGTTTTTCCGGGATAAAAAGTAGCCTATGTGTTCTTCCAGACTATAATCTATCTGTGTTCCAAATTTCGGCCCGTTCCCGTTCGTTTCCCGTTCCGGATCCGTTCATACGTTAGGACGTGATTGAACAACAAACATCCAAACATCTAATCATCCAAATATCCAAACATCCATACATTGACATTTATAATATTAGTAGGATAGGATAGTAGGAAGTAGGATAATAGGATTAGCAGGATAAGTGTATGAAATTCCATACTCCTGCGTCAGCACAATTTTGGGTAAAAATTGGTACAAAGTGTTTGCTTCCCGTATAATAGAATAAATATACCATACAAATCATTACATAGATATATAGCTTTAATGAATTTACGAACTTAAAAAAGAATATGGTCTATAATAAACTAACATTTTACCTTAACTATAGTAATGTTTTCAACGTGCGTGTGAGTCTGGTAATGTGGACGCAGAGTAAAGGTGAGATGAAACTCCATTATGTGGTTATAAGCGAAATTGGCGCAGAACACGCAGCGGTGTGGGGTATGATAACGTCATTACGGCACTCTAATCATCGGCTTAGATTGACTAACATTACAATGAAGTATTATTAAAAAAGTGTTCTTCTTTGCTGACAGTATATCTGAATCAATGCTGATGAAAGTCTAATGACAACAATTGCTTCTCGCCTTTTATTATATTATCGCATCTTGTGGGTAAGTTGAAAAAATCTCTTGTACAAACTTGTATTTTTTATTGCCTTGTTTATCGTGTTTACCAACAAATTGTTAAAATCACATGTAATTTTAGTTTGTTTATATTTTAATTTTAACTTGAAAATAAAATAAATGTTATTGGGAGCTTTCTTCTACGACACAGGACCGACCTAGTGTGGGAAACAGAGTTCCCATCCTAGTAACTTATTAGCTTGCAATGTTTTCATTAAATTAAAATCAATGATATGATCAAGCTAAGCCAGTCGCAAACGTGTTTCTTCACAGATTCTGGCAGCATTACCACAATGTATATAACATAATTCACAATAGTTAAAGTTATCTTGTGACCACAGCTGTTTAACACTGCCGAAATGTCCAGATATTGAAATAATAATTTAGATCGTGAGTACGTCCTGTGTAGGTAATGTTTTCAAAACGAGTAATTCCTGTTATAAATACAAGCTTTTATTTTAAACGAACATCTTGAGATTGAGCCCTTTTCCACCTAGGCCATTGACTCTAAAACTGCTACAAATTTGTAATCGTTTTAATTTCTTATTTTTTAAACGGGCAGAAGCTTTAATATAAAAACTAATATACAATGAGAACTACACTAAGCTACAGACCTAACTGACTACTTACACTAAGCACACCTGAATTTTCCATAGACCAATTAAGGTCTACAGACAATCAAGATGTTCAAGCCCACTACCAATCGGAAGTGTACCCAGCACGCTGGCGGCATTACCACGCCGAATGGCAATGCTTATGCGTTGGTCCAAATAAACGCCAGCATTTTGGTCACGCGTCGCGTCGACCAAGCGCTCGGAAATGCTTTTGAAGCTCCCGGCCCCCACAGCTATGCCCACAGGCCCAATGTCTCATTCCCAAAGAGCTCAAATATTTAACCTCTTCTGAGGGTTGCATATTTGCGCTGTTTGAGTCGCTCAGCTGAATTAGCCGCTGCACCGGCCCTACTATGTGTCTCTGGAAGATGTGATGGTGCCAGAGTATCGACGCAAGTTGCGTCACACACTAGGGGCCGAACCAAATTAATTAATTAAATTGAATCTCATTTTTAACTTATGTTAAAATTAAAGTATTTAAAATAGAAATCTTACCCATAGTTCCAATTCCAACGGCTTAGGCGAGAGGGGATTCTTTCTTGCTATTACTATCTCGAGGTCGGTCCCACGCTTTGCATCCTGAAAGAAGATTTGTTTGAGAAAACTTTTAAATGGAACTTGCGGGAACATTTTCCCTGCATTTTCTATTAAAAATGAGACATAAGTAGTGTAAGTAGTGTTCCTATTCAAATGGCTTGTATTTTAATCTATAAATTTGTAATAATGTTATCAAGTGTCTCTCAGGTGGTTAAAGTTCGAAATAAATCTAGATTTATTTGAAAGATCAAGGGTAGATAATAACCTTTTTTTTTTAAAAAAGAGTGACGAGACGACCAGGACATGTGCCTGATGGTAAGCAACATGCCTGCCACATAACAGCACAGTGACACACAGCTATTGGAACATGAAGAGTCCAAATCATTACTTAGCACTGCACTGCGCTCGTCACCCAGAGATCTAAGTTGTTATATTTTTAAGACCTGTAATTTCTCTGGAAACATTGCCCTTCAAACCGGAACACAGTAATGTTTGCACATTACTGATTGGCGGTAGAATAACTGGCAAAGGTGTGGTACTTCTCCAGGCGGATTCTGCCAAGAGTACTACCACTATTATTTACCAACAGGTTTATTTGTTGGTAAATATAGATTAAATGATTGGGTGACCAAATTTTGCTCGGTTTAAACAGAGATAAAAGAACGTAAAATAACTGAAGTCAAGTTAGATTGATTTTTCGCCCCCAAAACCCCCAGCATAAAAATTTCATGAAAATTATTGGAGCTATTTCCGAGGCACAAAGTATTTTAGATATTCACATATACCTAATTATGTATTTAAGTATACTCTTTTAAAATAATTAGATTAAACTAATTTTGTGGTACAAAATACTTAAACGGTTGCAAATAGAATGCTACTTTACAAAGGCGTTTACGAAAAATTCTCGAAAATCATCGTCTGTACACTTATGCTCACAAATTGTGTACATTTAATAGAGTGCGTGTTAATTCTCATATTCCATATCCGCTCGGGACGCGAGTATCGTCATCACCATCAATCACGGCGCATCATGACAGACATCCGACGATGTCACATTTATTTCTGTACATGAGTGTACTCCGCTACATATTTTACAGGTACTTCATGTGTTGATAGCTAGTAGTACCGGTTAGTTAAGTACGTACGTACGTAGTTGTTATAAGACAGGGAACGCAACACGGTTTTAACCAGGCAGTTCCCTTTTTCGTTATTTTCCCGAGATAAAAAGTAGCCTATGTATTCCAGACTATAATGTAACAGTGTACCAAATTCCAACTCTATCCGTTCAGATGCTCCGACGTGATTGAGCAACAAACATCCAAACTTTTGCATCGATGGTATAAGTAGGATTACAAGGTTTTAATAAGCCGAAAGGAGCGTAATGATAAATAATAGTATGAACAGTATTTACTGTTAACGTGTAAGCTAAGAATCCCGTATGCAGGCAGTTATGAGTACTTCCCCAAGTGCAGATAATCAAGTTTGTCAAGTTGAAGGAATACATCATGAGGAAAATTACAAGTTCCAAGATTTTTTTTTGCTCATGTGTTATCCATCAATCCGCACTAGGCCAGCGTGGACAATTCTAGCCTTGACTCCTTGCGAGAGAAGGCCCCAAGTCAACGCAGTGAGAACATTTGGTAGGACGTGCTGTTTTGATCTCCCTATACTGCTGTAGAACTATACTATTTAGATACTATACCTTCTATTTTGATTTAACTATTAACATTAGACTTGCCAAATGGAAACGAGGTTTTTTCTTTGTTAATTTTAAACATATAGTTAAACAATTTTAAATCGTTAAGAATGTACGATTTCTTGATAAAAATGTAACAAAAAACGTTTTTTATTTCAGGCATTTGTATTTAATAACACAGCTTCACTTTGCTACTTGTTAATTTAAATCGAGATACACTTCGAAGAGCGGCCCAGTATTTCAAGATAAGTGCTGATGAGCCCCGACATTTAAAGGTAAGATCTCCAATTTATCAGTAGCACGGAACCTCGATTTGCATGGATCATTAGGCTAAAAGCGGTTCGGTTTTGTAAAAAGCTATATAAAGCGGTCAATTTGGATTGAATCTTGATCTTCGCCACTCTTTCTGCGGTAAAGATAAGATATTTTTGATTTTAGCTTTGGTAAATCTGAATTTGTCAAGTAGAATTTGAGGTTGCCAAATGGAAATTGGAGAGTTTTCGTCGATTTTCAGGGTTCCGTAAAACGTAAAAACGGAACCCTTACAGATTCGTCATGTCTGTCTGTCCATCCGTATGTCACAACCACTTTTTGGCGAAACTATGAGAACTACACTATTGAAACTTAGTAAGTAGATGTATTCTGTGAACCGCTACTTAGAAATGAAACTCAAAATTTTTTTTCATCAAACCTACACGTGTGGGATGTCTATCGATAGGTCTTCAAAAATGATGTTGAGGTTTCTAATATGGTTTTTGTCTTCACTGAATAATTTGCGCGAGAGTCACTTCCAAAGTGGTAAAATAATGTGTGTGTCCCTCCCTCTAACTTCTAAAATAAGAGAACGAAAAAACTAAAAAAAATATATGATGTACATAACCATGCAAACTACCAACGAAAATTGGTTTAAACTCGATATGATGAGTAGTTTCTTTTAGTACGTCATAAATACATTATTATTAAAACTTCGATCAAAGTTACAACGAACTAAAAAAACTATGTGTACTATGTAGTATGTATATTATGTTACTTGCTACAACGGAACCCTTCAGGGGCGAGTCCAACTCGCACTTGGCCACTTTATTTTATTTCCTTTTAATAAACTTCACTAAAACTATACATTATAGACAATGTTACAAAGAAGGCGTAAGCCTGTTACAGAGAAAGCGCATAACATGCCTGTGGACAGCTTTTGTCAAGAGTTTGAACAAATTCTTAGTAAAAGTTTAAACAAACATTGAGTGATGAACGCCATCCAGTACAAGAGAGTAATTCTTCTTACTTCTTCATGTTCTAAGAGTAATAACTGCTTCGCACTATGCATGTCTTGCTTTGCCCGTTGTCAATCCATGTTATAAAATGAGTATAACACGCCGTTTTTTGTTGTAAAACAATGATCGAGGGATAGCAAGTACATAAGTAATTCTGTTAGGCAGTTCTGAATATCCCAAAATACACCCAAAATACACATATATTGGCAAATACACCCTAGCTGGCGAGATGTTTTCAATTGTACACGATCTAATGCGGATTATTTTTGCAGTCGGCTATACTTACTTCTGGTACAAGAATGATGCTAGGTTGGTGCGGGAACACCGTGTCCCTCGGAGTAGTAGCGTTGGTCCCGGTGATAGAACACGCGACCCTGGAGCTGCGACCTCTCGTGTTCCTGGCTGAGAGCCTGAAGTCCACGTATCTCCCAGGCTCCAACCGACGCAGAAGGATGATATTGGCTTGGCACACCGAGTTGTACCGGGTACAGGGGAGCGTCTCTACACCGATGTCTAGTCGACCCATTTGACCTGTGGAATTAATTGGGAATTAAATTAGTTTAGAAACGTATTCTAACTACGCGTAATTAGCTTATTTATTTTTTAACCAAAATAGTACCTATATTGTTAAAATGTAAATATTTTATGGAACAGTAGTTCATGTGGTTTACCAGTTACACTCTGCAGTGGAATCAGTTGCTTAACAATCACTAATTGTAACGAAATAAAAAATAGTCTGTGTTAATCCATGTAACATATTTAGCATTTAAGTAAGAAAACTAACGTGGTTATTACACAGTTTAAATATATACATGGGTAACTCACGTTTGATATAGTCAGTCCATTCTGACGCAAGTTTCGATCGCGTCCGGCGATCTTTTTCAAGGAGAGTGCGCGCGCATCCATCTCGCACTGCTCGAAACTTAAGTTGGTCTGGACCGACTAAGTATATCAAACGTGAGTTACCAGTGCATTTGTTTAAACCATGTTTAGCATGCTATTTTTATCAAAATTCGTTCTGCCGTTACAGAAATATGTGGGAACAAACAGACACACTTACAAATCTACAAACTTTCGCTTTTATGTTCACCTACCACGAGACCACCTATTTCACGATTGTGATATGGTGGTCATTTCTTTTTGTTTTGCTGCATTTCAAATTAAATTAGAGATATTGCATGAGAGTTAAACGTGGTGGTAATACATCAACTCCTTAGAAAATGCGCTGATGCGGATGTTACTATACCGCTGTCCAATTTTTGAAGTGAAAACTTCTTTAGGCGCGCCTAGACAAATTTTTCGTGGGGTGTAACTTGGATTCTACCGTCACGCTCGGGTATGATAAGAAATCTTCGGGTAAAGTCGGGACCTTGGCTTTTGGGCATTTAGAAATGCGTCAGCCAATGGGAAATGCTGAAAGGGCGTGGCCTCGCCATCTAGAAATGCGTGAGGCAATGGGAAATGCTGACGCATTTCTAGATGGCCATGCCATGATGGCGAGGTCACGCCCTCTGGTTACACCCGTTTCCAAGGTAACCTATCAAATTGTGAGTTATAAGTTTTCACTTCTATCGACAGTTGCTATGACTGCCAATTTTTGTAATAATTTTTTTTGCATTATACTTATAATGAAGAAACGAGCAGGACATGTACTTGATGGTAAGTAACATGTATGCCACATAACAGCACAATGATACGCAGCTACTGGAACATGAACAGTCCAAATCATTACCTAGCACTGCATTGCGCTCGTCACCCAGTGATCTAAGAAATTATATATCTAAGCCCTGTAATTGCTCCAATGAAATAAAAGGACAAGCTTTTAGTTTCAATTAGACTAAATATTGTACTAATTGTTGATACTTGCACTCCAAATAAAAATCACGGAAAGAAGTTCTGATCGTAGTAACGGTGTTCTATAAATATTGATCTAAAATATAGAAGTACCAAACATCGTACTAGATTCAATTTTGATGTCAAAACTAGTTACAAACCAAAAGTATTTAATCTGATAAATATGAAATACCATCCATTGTCATCGTTTGGGCCGATGTTATCGTAATGAGCACGATTATTTTTGAAACAACGAAGATGTTTACAAAAGTCCATAGCCCAGTGAAGCGGTAAATTGACTCTTTCAAAATCATCTTTCATGACAAAATTGATTGTTAAAACTGCGCCGTAACAAGTACCTATTTACAAGCAAAAAACGTAATTCAATCAGTTCACAGAATAGTTCAGTGAGATGATTATGCATTATACGTTCCAGTTACAAATAAAACAAACAAAACAAAATAAAACCTGTTAGTACCCTACTTCGGCGTAGTATACAAATGTTGGTTTTCTTCATTGTTTGATTTTGTTACGTGTTGTTAATGTGCACGGGAGCGACAAATTACGATTCTATACACATCAAGCTGAGGTTATGATAATTTAAGGACTCTTTTCACTAATTTAGGTTACTACCTAGTTATGTTGCGTAAAAAAAAATCGGTTGTCCTTAAAGTTACTGACGATAGTTGAACGTGACAACTTCAACTCCAAGCCTTAAATGGAACGCCTCAGAGCGAGGTAACGCCGCATGACGTCATGTTTTTTCGTGCGTGCAGCCGGCTTCATCGAATTATAAGACGTTGTCACGTCAAAAAAGAAAACGTAAAATTCATTTCAGCTACGACTTTAATGTGACTTTAATACTGCTAGCACTCGACAGTGCTTTGTTTTCTATCAAACTATAATAATGTTTAATCTCGTAACAACAAAGTTATTTAATAGAAACCTTTTCAGAAATGTACTAGCAGCATCTCGCAGTTTTACAGATCCCGTGATTTTTCCGGAATAAAAATATTGCCTATGTGTTATTCCAGATTCTATTTATGTACCAAATTTCATTTCAATTCCTTCAGTAGATTTTGCGTGAAAGAGAAACAAACACATATCCACCCATCCATACAGTCTTACAAACTTTCGCGTTTATCATACTCTTAGGATAAAATCTTACCAATGAGTTCGAAATGCAGCGGGTAATCGAAGTCTGGGTCGGAAGCTCGCACCCGGTAGATGACGGAGCCCACGGCCGCGTCTGACGGCACCAAGACCAGCCTCATCAGAGTGCTGGGGTCGAACACCGGCTCCCCGGCACATAGGATGCCTGTGAGAGATAACACCACGGCCAGGGCTATCGTCATCCTGGAAACAAAAGAAAATAACAGATGACTTTAGATACATTACAACAAAATAGTCCATTGAAATGTTTTAGGCCAGCAATCCTATAGAAAAATGTAGCATTATTTGTAGCAAATTAAATTATCTGATGTGTCTACACATAATTAGATATAATTTGGTCCTCTGAAAACCACACGCTAATGTTCGAGCTACACGAGGGTAATTTTTCAAGCAGGGATAGCAAGCTAGTACACACACAAACTTGAACTTATGGTTATATTAATCATTCATCTCATCAATCTTATCTCTCAGCATCTTAAAACTACAAAACAAAATTTGGAATCTTGTTCATAAATAAGTCATTCATCTAAGATCTTGACGAGCGTCCTTAAATCAATAACATCAAATAAGTCAATTTCTCGCAAAATGTTTCAATAGAAAGCTCATTGTTGATGTAAATTAAATTCCTCCCGTTTCAAAGCATCTTCATTCATTAGAAAGACTCATCTCGTCTAAAAGAAACGTTGTAATTAACGTTTGAGTATCCTCAAGTAGATTTTCTGAGGCAAAGGATGGAACAGAGATGTTTATAAATCAGTAATAAACATGACTAGTACTTATTTAATTCTTAAATACGATAGATAGATGAAGTAACATTAATTTGTAGTTCTACAATACTTAATACTGCAGTAGTGGTAGGACTCTTGGCAGAGTCGGCCTGGGGAAGTACCACACCTTTGCCAGTTATTCTACCGCCGAGCAGTAATATGCAAACATTACTGTATTCCAGTTTGAAGGGCAATGTTTCCAGAGAAGTTACAGGGCTTAGAGATATACTCGTAATATCTTAGATCTCTGGGTGACGAGCGCAGTGCAGTGCTAGGTAATGATTTGGACTCTTCGTGTTACAATAGCTGTGTGTCGCTGTGCTGTTATGTAGCAGGCATGTTGCTTACCATCAGGCAATTGTCCTGCACGTCTCGTCACTCATTATTTAAAAAAAAAACACGTTAATAGTTCGTATGTCGTAAATAATAGTGATACTAGAACCGTGATAGCTGAAAATAGAAAATGGATATTTATTTTCGGATCAGCTAAAAATAAAACTCTATAAATTCTTGTTAAGCAAGTTGGTTTTAGTTTTCTATTTAAGTTCGTAACGAGATTACTGCGAAGTTTATCCGTTGAAAACTACGATCAAAACATCTCGCGTTCACTTGGTTCGTATGTGCGGCATAGCTTGTTGAAATTAGGGTCACCATACATTTTCTTCCTTATTTCGTTTTAGTTAAGGTTTATGTTACTTATCATTATTTCATCGGAGTTTATTAAGGTTAGTTACACCAATTAAGTCGTAAATGTTGAGAAAACAGATGATACAGTGAAGTGGCCGAGAAAACTGTATTGTGGCGACCCTGTGTGATAGATGCGTTACAACCGCATTTGTCACGAGAAGACTGAAAAAAATCCGGGACGTCTCACTGGGAAATGAGGACATTTCTATCGATGAGGCGACCCGCAGTTTCTTCAAGTTTCTCTTGACCATAGCGATTGTAGTGCTACTGAAACGTCGAGGTAATTAATAATGGTTTTGATCGTCATTATAAATACTGTTCTCTACATGCCTTTGTATTGATATTTAGGATTTCTGCCTGATATAACAAAAAATTATAAGTACCTAAGTGAGAGTATATTAGTACTTAATTTATACTAATATTATAAAGAAGTAAAGTTTGTGTGTTTGTTAAATTGTAAGGGGTAATCTCGGGATCTACTGAACCGATTTTAAAAATTCTTTCACCAATAGAAAGCCACATTATTGCCGAGTGTCATAGGCTCCGAGCAAAGCCGGAATGGGCCGCTAGTTAAATATATAGGTAGTTAATGATAATAAAAGTTGATTTATGATAATTGGGGCGATTAGATTTTTCTAATTTACTCCAGCGGGTTTTAAACGGGTTTAATATTAACACATTTTTAAATTAAATTAATTAAATTAATTTAAAAATGTGGTAGGTAATACTTATCCCAAAATTAAGTGTGGATACGGTCATCCTACTTTTCTATAGCCCGGGTATTAAATTATAAATTGGCTACATTTCTCGGACGCCCAAGATCAGTACATCGACCGCAGAATTCAGTTGCGAAAGGGAAAATTGTGTTATGAAATCATACCGCTTCGTATCGCTTCTGTGTAAGCAGGAAGCAGCTTGTAAGGGTGCATGTTAGTTGCAGCGAGCAATGCGAGGAGCGAGGATGGTAGCTCGAGGCATGACGAGTGTTCATTTTTCTTGGTATCTAATTCTACTTCAAGGAGTGTTGAACATTATGATATGAGTGAAATCAGAGCGATATTTGTTGTGTATTTTGTCTACAAATTAATATGAGAAGCAAAAAACTTGGTACCTCATTTTACAAAAAATGCATAGACGGAGATGTATGTAATTTTGCAAGTTTATTTAGAGAACGAGTGTAGAATATTAATATTTTTTTTAGATTATGGCAAAAAGTAAAGTATTTTTCATAAGTCAATAGAAAAAAAACAAAGACTACCACGTTTATTAATTTATTTCACACAAAGTACCTACTTAACTTTTGCTGCTAAAATGCCTGCCTTGGTTGATAACGCGGGCTTATACTTCCATAATAACTCGCTTAGGGATGTTATCAAAATGTAATTTGATTCTAATATCTGGCGTTGCTTCCTGCTCTTTCTTGATGTGTATTTGAACTAGTCAATTTGCACAATAATGGGATATATTGATTTTATTTGAGTAGCACATTATTAGACTCTTTTATTTATTTTTCTCTTTCTGATTCTTTTATTTAGGTCCCTGAACTTTCTAGATCTTAGGTACATTTAACCTAATCATTTACCACCTCAAGTCAACATCGGTGAAACAGTGAAAGAAAATATCGTAAAGAAACTGCCAAGGTCATCATCATTATTAAGGATCATCCATTGATTTTCACTTACCGGTGTAGTGGATTATGGCCCCGACTCTCTCCTTTTTAGATAACACGCTAGTGGAAACGTACTCTTCAATTAGGCTATTTATGCTTTTAAAAGATAGCGGTCCAGTGCAAATTTATTATCGATAAAAATAAATGTATATCATGTAGAACTATTTCAAATTCATTATTTCTCGATTCGACAATTTCGAACAGCAGTAGTAGTAATTTTACAGATATTGCACTATAAGTGCCAAAGTACTAAAAGCATTTACTATTAAGACTTATTTATGAATACAAACAACAATAGAACGAAGGCATGGCAATAATTTATTTGTTACTATAATGGAACATGAACTCCGAAATGTCAACTAACGCATAAATTAGACCTTACTTCCTCATTATTTTCTTGGTCATTCCTTAGACTAGTAGCGAGCTGAGCATTATCAACATACTTCAATTTAAAGGTGCAAATAAATATTTAAACAAGCCGCATCCGATGATTTAACCCAGTAGTTACCAATCCCGTAATTTTCCAGTGGTAAAAGTAGTCTACGTGATATTTCAGACTACATTCTACATAAATGTGTTCTAAATTTGAGATTCGTTTCGTTCAGACGTAGTTGAGCGAGAAATATCCAAACTTGCACATTTATAGTATCCATCATTTTCTAAATCTTAATGTTGGACTTAAAATAAGTTATTACATGTATTCAAAATACATATTTACTTGTTAACTGATTGATAAAACAAGATATGACTTGATAACTGCAGACTTGAAAAATAAAGCTTCTAGTAGGCTCCAGAACATCTCCAGAATCATGGGTAAATTAAATACAAAAGATCACCCGTCGAACTCAGATAAGACAAGCTCAGGATTAGGATATGAAATAATTACGATGAGAGACCTATTGTATTTAACTGGAAGAAAATGGTGACCAGACATAGTACATTATTGCATTTCATAATATTATTATTGGAACAAGGAAATGATTACAACGTGACATTTTGTTTTTTGCGATCGTTACTAGTCGGGTTTGTTATCGCGAATAAATCCATGTTTGACCAACTCACCTGTTAATATTATGCAACTATTTATGATCAAAAACGAAACAACTAACTAAAGAGGCCACATGAAACACACCTGTCTAGAAACCATTGACTATACAGAAGACTAGGAATAAGTATAAAACTAAATTAGATAACAATTTGCTAAATGTATCCCGTAATTAATCACCTGTTTGATCCTTTTCATATTACAGTTTTAGAACCTGAAATAAATTATTATTGGACCCTATTTTGATATATTGCGTACCTATTTCACCTTTAAGCATTCTTGAATCTTATGGTGACAGAGTGATATACATAGTTTATGACTTAGGATGCCGGAACCATTCTGGAGCATTCAAGTCTCTGGGCGGCCATTATCCATAAAGTACGAGACCAACAAGACTACAAAATGCAAAACTGGATCACAGAATAAATAACAGTGAGTGAGTAAACTCCATGCCATGTTTATCTACTCCAGCAGTTGTGCAAGTAAGAGACAAGTAACAAGTTCACTGGCACGTTAACACGGAGAATGGCTGGCTCTTTGGGATGCAAACATTTTGTAAAGGATAAAGCACCACGTTCTTGAGATTTCTCGAGTATGGGAGGAAGGACCGGGAATGTGAAGGAGGCTTTGAGATTTGCAGCTTGGTTTTTAAGATTTCATGACACTGTTAATGTGCGACATGACGATGAGAATGACATCTTTACATGTAGTTACTGTTACCGATTATTAAATGGTAAAACTGAATGCATAAGTCGCATCAAGTAACATATTTTACGCAAAGCATACGGCGTGGCCGAAATCGACCTAGTAATATCATCATCATCATCATTACAAACATTAGGAAAGTAAAAAAGTCTATATTAAAATTTACACGGTAGTTATTGTTTTATGTGAATTAAATTAGATTTTTCGCAGACTAAGTCAAACTCAACACGTTCGCAGTGAACAGAAAAAGCCACGTTAATAAATTAATAAAAAAATTTAGCATGTTAACAAAGAAATCACCAGAAAAATCTACTGTTTCATACAAAAATACTGTTCTTCTTTCACGTTTTAGTTTACTTAACAGTAGTGATCGTCCTAAGAGAACAAGAATGAGAGAAGTTTTATATGTCTGTTGGATATTAGATGTTTTATATTAGAAACTTCTGTGTCAACTTCCGTTTGTCAAGTTAGCCGCATAATGATGTATGAAACTGTATGGAAATATTGGACACTCACTCTATCAATAACCACGATGAATACTCCGTAATCAACAACAAAATGTATGGAACAGCTTCTTATTTTGACGAAAAGCAATTCGTTTATTGGATAGAGAAATTTCATGTTTATAGTAGCGGTAAAAAATAAAACATGTTCGATATTCATGTAAATTTACGCGCTTACGGTATCCATAAATACCTATGGTTAAACCCCACATGAACTTGGACGATAAATCGCGTAGACGTTAGAAGGGCTATTACTCAATGCTGTACTTATTGGGCTTCAGGTAAATGCGGTCCACCGGGAGATGTCTGATGGCCCTGCACGCGTGATACACCTGGTAATGCGGAAAAGGTATTCGCTAAACGTAATATATTATGCGAGGTACTAAGAACTCTTCACTGTGAAAACCTTTAAGGTTATTGATAGTCATATACACGTACGAGTAAGTAACTCATTTTAATTTAGTCTCTTGGAGTACGTTCGAATTGGCAGCAAAACCTTATAAAATTATTTTAGAAGAAAAAGTTCTGTAAGCGCCCATGTTTGTTACCTCATCCTAAATGTATATTGGCCTTATTATTATGAAGAAGGGATAGTTAGTTTTGTCATAATTCTGTAGGCCAAAACATCTAAAAATTTACAAAAACACTTCTAATAATGTTTAGCTCTATCGTAATAGTGTTATGGTAGAGTTTATTACAGAGTCAATGCCAATTATTTACCGTCCAGGTAAGGTGTTCCCACCACCCAACGACCTTCCAATATTAAAGACAATACAGCCAAGAGATATTGAATATTCGTTTCACACGTACTCGTACTAGAAACACTGAGGATGGTACAGCGGCGGTAAACGCGGATATGGGCTCGAAACTCGACTGATTTACACCCCTCAAGAGTTTCCGCCTGGCGTGAACAGTGAGTGTTCTAGTGGTCAGTGAGTTTCAATCTTTTATAGATTCTCTTTTTTTGTTCAGATAGAATTACTAGGTAAAAATGCCATTAATGTATCTTAAAATGAAATGTAAATTTAAAATTTAATCGTCTCGATTATATTATTATAAAAGTCTTGATTTTTCAAAGTAATTTCATGTACCCCATTTACGGGCATACTGACGAATGTAAGAAGTTGACACAGAAGTTGTCATTACAAATAGACAGACTCGAACGCAAATCTCGACATAATTCCGTACAATCACGTTAAATATACCGTAATTAATAACACTAGTAACGAGCAATCATGATTGCGTAAAACATTTCCTCTAGCAATACTGTAGATTTTAGATATGTGTGTAGAATAGTTATTAAGTCGCACAGTCATACGCACAGACAGTCGCAGTCATACGCTTTTCGCTGTACCTCAAAGTAAGTATTAAGGTTAATTAACATAATTAAAAAATTACATTATCTGTGACTGGGGAAATACTTAGAAATTTTTAAAACACTACACACTTTTTCATTGCTCCTAATATATTGAGGTCGTTCCATATTATAATCTAAATAGTAATTAGTAGTAAGTATTTACAAAAATGTTAGGAGTCTAGACCCAACCTTGACTAGTTCAAAGTTTGAAAACCACTAGTTCAGGCCAAGGTAAAATATTTGTCCGACGTGATACGAACAGCTAGGGCTCTAAATCTTGTCGCGTGAGACTATGAAAGCTCCAGATATCGACAACTTGATAGTTTCTATTTACTTTGTTAGTTCAACACTCGGTTGAAACGAGCTATTTTTAGTTTTATCAACGAAATAGCCAATTCCTTTTGTTACAACTAACACGAATTACGATACCTGATTTTAAATCCGTTTTATCTTTTGACTTCGTTGGACGTAACAGTTTCTATACCTAACTGTTTTATTAAAAGAATATACTGTTGTTTGCCTTGTAACATCTTTTAAAAAATGTATGAAATATGGTAAGTAGCATTTTGATCGTTTGGCGACTTATTTAAAATTTCGATTTTATCAAAAAACGTTGAGAATTTGACAAAAATACAATAACGTATAGATTTTGCTAGCTTAGTTGGGCAGGTAATGTTGTTTAATTCTAAATTCTTCTCAAAGTATCTTAGTAAAGACTCTATCCATTAAAAAAAACCATAGCTATTAGATGCTAATATGACAGGCGTAGCTTAGTTCTTTTCACAGACTAGGTAGAGAGATACCCTGTTCTTTTTATGTAGGTATTTTACATTTTCATTCGCTATATACATTTTTTTCTTTTCTTTTAACACTATAATTATGTGTAGAAAAAGCTACTCATACTGTTTTATGCGCCTTAATAATATTTACGCTGATAAACGTGCCTGAAAAAAAAACACCGTCAATATAACCACGGCAGTTCACATTTTAGGTTTTATGATAAAATTTTGCAATAACTATTTGGTACGCTACACAGTGTTTATTTAACTTCGTTGATCTATTATTTGGCATAAATATGAACAACGTTAATCTCGATAACCCAATAGCCCATTGTATTTTCTAAAGTTCAAGACCATTTTCGCAGCGAGCTATTTATTTATTCAAATTTTATACAATTTGATTGTATCGTCCGGTAAAATGACGAATAGCAGATGAAATATGGGCACACCCTCTGCCAATTCGACCGGTACCGAGTCAGACAGAAAAGCAATTACTGTCGTAGGTACGATCATTCGGAAAAGCCGAGGACCGTAATTTGGAATTCAGGAAGACCTACGCGATTGATAGCTTCGACAGTTTATTAGTTTATGTGATGAGCTGTATATATTGAACTAAATATATGTTATTCGATGTGATCTAAACGACTCTACTATTTGTTTATAGACTAAAACTGAAGAATTTCTAAATTGTTTTGTATAAAAGCCGTACTGAAGACATTTACTCAAAGCTTACGCGAAGTTTAAACCAGTCTAATTTTTGAGCACGTTATTTAATCAATTTGAAGTTTTTGACGTTTATAGCGTCAAACGTACCTAAAGAGACAAAATTGACCAAATAAATATATACATAGGTACTAATTAAAACTAGTGAAAATAAATAAAATATGAAGTCATTTTATCAAATCTAGAATTTTTTAGCTAATTCATAAATTAAACCGTACGCAGATAGACTAATGAAATTCAATTAACGTTATAATATGGACACTGTACAATTTCGAAAATCCTCAGAAAACAATAAAGATATTCAAATCAAATGTTTCAAATTGAATACAGTATTACAGTCTATTATTTTTAAAGTCTGTCAGTTAGACTTATCTTTTCAATAGGTACCGGTTGATAAAACCTCCCTAATAGACGTTTATGAATAAGGCCGTATGAGCCCAAGTCCCTTTAAGTGTACCTATTGACTAAATGCTCAATGCTTGTATCTCAGCCGTCATAAACCTCGCTCAAGTATTTCCTTATATAGCGCTGGTACCATTACCAAGGTTCCCCTGCTTCGATCCAGGTTTTAAATCATCTTGAGTTCGTTAGAATAGACTTTAATGTTAGCTCTGGGAAACGAAAACTGCTTGTTTGAGGGCGCTGCAATTTTGTAAGGCTATTTTAGAGAATTTTATGTTGAATTTGTTGTTTCTTTATCGAGTCAATTTATGATTTATAGTTGGGTAATTTGTGTTGGAAACAATGCCTTTAGCGAGGTTTTTGTGGTAGATTAATGTTTTTCATGAAATGAATTTAAGAAGGTAGTTATTATAATTTTTTAAGACTATTACAATAAAATTCAGTATGTATTGCTCATGTGAGACAATATTTAGCATAAGCAAGTCTAAAGCTAGGACTCGGGAACATTTCACACAAGGACAGAATCAAAGCCATAATCCACTATAGTGGGCAAATACTGGTCCACGGATGACAGATGTCCTCAAACGATTTTTTACTTAAAATATGCCGGTTTCGTTGCGATATTTCCCATCACCATTAAAACCAGTGACAATAAACTTGTATCCACTTGTGAAAATACCCATAAAAGCAAGCAAGATTCGAACCTATGACTTCAAGATTGTGAAATTGACCGTTACAGGACTCTACGGCCTCTTTTCACGTTTCTCCAAAAATCAATCAATCAATTAAAAAAATCATGTACCTATTGAACATGGAACCATACAATTTAAATGAAGTCTCTGCCTTCTACTAAAATATATCCAACAAGAAAATTCTAGAATATTTCTAGATTTAAGAATTTTCTGTACAACATGGAAGGTTAACTAAAATATATTCTTAACATGGCAACACGGCGAGTCGCGTCTTCACGCTGGCTTATCGTTTTCGCCGCCATATGTACAAACTTCCTGAAAATGGCCGTCACGATGTCGCGTCGCTGTCCTTGCCACGTAATAAACCAATGTTCGGTTTTGGTCACGGCTCCCCATTACCATAATGCTCAGAGAAACGTGGAACAGCGGAACATGCCAATGGCCAGACGTAGTCATGACTACAACGGGAATATATTCGGACAGTGGATCAGAGTGCAAGGTACTGTCATTATTTACAAATTCTACATTGTATTTCCTAATAGTAATACTATTGTTCCTAGTATTGCTTAGTTTGGGACTAGATAGTGTTGTGAGAGAAATGTCCAACAATATTTCAATTATTATTAAATTTTATATGTGAAATATTTCATGTTTCTTGCTGAAGCACATCGGAACAACCGAACGGATCTGGACGTCTACTCTCTTTCTACGAAAACGTAATTTCGAAATAAACTCGCGACTTTCATACTCCGAGTCTACTTCGATCCGTCGTTTTGTCCGTTTAAATGCTCTAAGCCTACTCTAATTAGAGTAGGCTTAGAACATTTTAACGTCAAACAATGTTCTATCGGACGAAACGAAGTAGAACCGGAGTAGGAAAGTCGTGAGTTTTTTTCGAAATTACGTTTTTGTAGAAACAGAGTAGACGTCCTGGTTATAAAACAATGTTCGGTTTTGGTCCCATTACCTTATGGTAATGGGACCAAACCTCAGAGAAAGAAAAGCTCAGAGAAAAGTGGAACAGCGGAACATGCCAATGGCCAGACGTAGTCATGACTACAACGGGAATATATTTGGACTGTGGATCAGTGTCCAATGTACCTACAGTCATTATTTGCAAATTCCACTAGCTTACTAATGTTATTATTTCTAGTTTTGCTTAGTTTGGGGCTAAATAGGGTTGTGTGAGGAACATACAACAATAATAATAATTATTTAATGTGTAAACGGATGTTTGCTGCTCAAGTTTTGAATTTATGAAATTAGTAGGATAAACTATAATCGAACTGTATTCCAAATTTTAACCCGATCCATTCAAAAGTTCTCATGCGAATGAGCAACAAACGTTGGACGTTTGTATGTCCAACTACCTGGGATAATGTAATGTTATAAAGAAATAGTCGTGTAGGTATTAGCTATTTCTTTAAAAACACCCAATGTACCGTGTTAAACCACTTAATAAATTCTCGCGTGCCTGATCCATGATCTAAAGTTTCTAAAGCTTTATCCATAGGTGTAAATAATACAAGGATTCCTTTACTAGGAAATCGTATGAAGTCGGTCCTCGGTTTAGCGGCAGATTAGCTCCTAATCCTATATTGGGGATGATTACGAAATTCGGGGCTTAGTATAATGAGATTGCTTAAACTGTTTTTGTAAGCGATGAGGTTTGTAAGTTTGGGAACGAAGATACTAAGGAACTTAAATGTAATCAAAACTCTATGTCGTACTTTGGTGGCTTCTTTAACACGTTCTTAGTACCTACTAACCTGGATGACAGAGCTTTTGTAAGGTTTAAAGTCGAATAAATAAACGTTTAAAAAAAATTTAACCTAGCTAGATCAATGCATGAACGCGAAAACCTTTTGTGTGTGTATGAGTGTGTAAATGTGCAAAATATTACGGGGTTGTGGTTTTTATAGGCAACGTTTTTAGAAAAAATATCAGAGAAAAGACATAGGTTCATCTTATACCTACGGGTGATTAGCGCAGTGTAGTGCTAGGCCGTCATTTAAAAGCTTCATGTTCTAATAACTCTACTAGGCTCTGAGGTGTTTAAAGACCTGTTCACAACGGAGCGGTATTCGCTATCGCTGTATTCGCTATGGGTAGAGGTAAATACCACGCGGGATCCGCGCAGGTTTCGTGCGGTATTTTGTATGTATCGCCTGGGTACGCGGTATTTTTTGGTGTGATCAGTAATATTACCGCTTACCCACTACGGTTTTCTCTATCGCAGATGGCAGCGAATACCGCTTAGGTGTAAACAGGCCTTAATGCGAAGCACTGAGCTGCGTAAGCATGTTGTTGTCTATAAGGCAAGACAAGAAGATGTGCTGTTTGTCTTGTCACTCTATATAGGAAAAAAATGTTGTGTGAACCATTCTGTCATAATCTTACTTAACGTGCTGTGCTGTCTTACAATTTTAACCTAGCGGAAATTTGCTTAAAAACTGAAACTAATTTGAAGTAAAGAACACATCCTATTTGAATATTGTGGATTATAATGTACTAGCAGTGCCTCGCGGTGTTACCCGCGTAGTTCCCGTCCCCTTGTTTTTCAGGTTGTTAGGTTTTCAGCCCGATCCGTTCATACGTTAGGACGTGATTGAGCATCCATACATTGACATTTAAATAAAATAAATATTGGTGGACAATTCACACACAACACCATCTGACCCCAAACTAAGCAAAGCTTGTGTGATGGCGGCCAGATAGCTGATATAATACTTATATAGTTTTAAATACATACTTATTATACATAGAAACACCCAGACACAGTGCAAACATTTGAATTCATCACACAAATATTTGCACTGGGTGGGAATCGAACCCACGACCCTCGGCTTCGCAGGCAGAGCTACTACCAACTAAGCCACGAGGCCAGTCAATTATTTATAATATTAGTAGGAAGTAGGATAGTAGGATTTAAGCCATACATTTATGGAAATGTGTACATAGCAGGGAAAAAAACAATGTTAATAAAATAAATTGTATTTTAGATAAAGGTTCTTAAAACGGAACATAAGTATGGTACTTCCCGAGCCGGACTCAAAGAGACTCCTACCTATACAACTACATGAAGTGGGCTGCCTGTGGTTATGCACACAATTACAAAATACTTTGAATACACTACATAATACTATGTCCTGTTGAATAAAATTGGTTTAAACTCTAGTTGTGTGAGAACTGGCGGTCACCGCTCCGAGCCTCGGTCAATACTTATTGATTTTCTTTGCACGGTAAGAGGAAGGCTGTTACTTTTACAACATCGAAAATGCCGTATTTCTCCATCTAGTCGAACTGCGTATAATGACTGTGTGCTGGTTTCGATGTTTTTCTCCAGAGGAATTATACGGCAAAGACATAAACCTCTTATATCTCTGGATAACGAATGTTACAATAACTGCGTAGCACTGTGCTGTAATAGGCAGGCGCTTACATTCTGCTGGAACTTCAGCAACTTTTCTCGCAAGGAGAGAGTCAAGGCCATAACTCACTACGCTGGCACAGTGCGAGTTGGTAGATGACCAATGACCTTGAAAGAATCTTATGTCCTCGGGATGTTTTCCTTCAGCAAAGCCAGTGGTGATGACTAACTTCCTTGTACATCTGGTTTTGGAAAAATATTCCGAGGTGGTGGGCGATATTTAAATTTTACGCGCTCGTGAGAGACGCGCTGGACCGAAATCGGTGGAGGCAGATCATCCGCTCCAGATATAACCCCGATACTGACCACTATCCTCAGACATGAGGGACCGACCATAGAGAGAGAGGTTCCGAGTTGGTGGCGGGATTCAAACCAACGACACCACGTTTGTAATTCACACCTTCTAACTACTAGACTACCAAGACTTATTTTTTTGTCAGTCTCTATTCAAAAAAATATTCGACTTCGACGACGAAGCACGTTCACTTAGAGTAAACCGTTTTTTCGGCTTGAATACACCAAACCTTGGTTTCTTGGTCTTTTCATCAGAGCAAGAAAACGAACAAGACACGTGGCTACTTACATAAACACTAGCACAAACCCTATCTAGAACTGCACTGCAAGTATAACATGATTTATCTCTTACTCCTGTGTTTTCTTGAAAACATTACCCTTAAAACTGGAAAACAGTAGGTAACAGTAGCACATTACTGCTTGGCGGTAGAAAAACAAAGGTATATACTTCTCAAGGCAGACTCTGCAAAGAGTTACCACTCCACTTAAAACATTTTAGATTATTAACTACATATAACTAATACCATTAAATTAAAGAATCCGATGTCCTGCAGACCGTTCGATATAATGAGGTCACCTGGGGTCAAGTCGCGTGATACCCACTATAAAGCATTTCGTCCAGATTTACTACTCCACGATACACCCCCTTATATAGGGGTCACGATTAACCGCACGACATTAATAACCCCTGTAAGAGTGGTGCTGTGCATTACGTGGTTTCAACATGTTTTATTTTAGTATATTTGATGGCAACATGTTTTAGTAAAGATATTTTAATATTATATGATTTATTGGAAGGAGCACTAAAACTCACAATATTTTTTTTTTCAATGAAAAGTGACGAGACGATCAGGACATGAGCCTGATGGTAAGCATCATGTCTGCCACATGACAGAACAGTGTCACAGCTATTGGAACATGAAGAGTCCAAATCATTACCTAGCACTGCACTGCGGTCGTCACCCAGAGATCTAAAATGTTATATCTCTAAGACCTGTAATTTTTCTGGAAAAATATAGACATATAAAAACTGTTTGTTGCCCAGAACACAAAAATTAATACACAAAAACACATTCTTGAAATTAGCGAAGCAAATGGCGCCCAAATTGCTAAAAGCAATCTCTTCCTGGCAACCGACATGTCATACCTATAGTTCTTTTCAGAATGAAGTCTTTTCTATATAGATGTTCTAATATTTGGAAAGAGTTTGAAACATGGTGCTTTTTTTGGAACGCCCATCCATTCAAAATTATCAGTTGAGAATGAAATTTGTAAAAGTACTTCTCCTTTCGAGTTCAAAGGATATAATTTTAATTTATGTGTGTGTGTGTGTAACATGTGAATATCAATAATTGCATGTCACAGTAACAAGGAGCCTTTTGAAGAGTATTCGGTGTGGATGGTTCCTCTTAACTTAACCTAAGATCGAAACCGACTTGGAAAGGTTCTTTAGTTTATCTCTAACGATATCTTCATTTGGGTATTGGAATTAGTTCAATTGCAGTTACACAGTGGCCATTAATTGCATTCCGATACCAATAAGACTATCTAATTAACTGCTGCCTCTAAACTAACTCGTATATCTAATTAAGTACTCCACTATCTATCTGATTTAAGTTACCGAATTGGAGGTTAGATCGAGACAAGTAATGCACGAAGTATACAAATTTATACAAAATGCTTGCATCGAATTAAGTCAAAACCAGAAGTGACCCAGACGTGAGCGAAAGTTTTATTCATAATCTTAATCCTAATAATATTATAGGTAAATGTCAAAGTCTGGATGTTTGAATGTTTGTTGCTAAATCACGTCGTAACGTATGAATACACAGAAATCTAAATAACGATGAAAAAAAGATTTCTGTGGTATGAATGGATCGGGCTGAAATTTTGAACAAAGTTAGATTTTAACTTTATGGATCTTTTTTTATGGAAGAACACCGGGAATATAGCGGTAAAATGACGGGAACGGGAATTCCACGAGTAAAACCACGGGGCATTGCTATTATTATTATGCATACCAAAAATTTTGATGTTTGAATTTTGTTGCTCAATCTCGATGTTAAAACTGAAGGAGTCAAGGTGAAATTTGGAACTTGAATACATTACATAAAACATAAACTAACCACAAATAAAACACTCGCCTACTTTTCTACATTTGCTTCAAGTAAAATACGAACCTACAATTAATTCTAGGGCAGAGCTTGTATAAATTACTTTGCTCAGAGATTAGGGCCAAAGTAAGCGTGGCTTAAATTAAAACTTGGGTGTGAATTGCAAGGACATATTTCACGAAGGTTCAACTAATTTAGCTCAGTTAATGTAAAAAAGGCCTGTAATACACATCGAGAGTCGGGATATTTAGACTTCAATATTGGTGTGGAAATTGTAGAATAAAATGAGTAGGCATATTTTAGCTATAATGAAAACTGCATACACATTACACTACATTACAGATTTAAATAACTTGTTAAATTAAGCACGTCCATTTTATCCATACTTAGATCAAGGAAAGGGTAGAGTTCAAGATGATCAAACCCATTATCAGTTGGAAGCGTGTCTAGCATGCTGGCGGTATTACATCGCTGAACGGCAATGCTTATAAAGCTTAATTTCGGTACGGTTTTGGTTAAATCTTAGGTCTTCCCGTTCCCATTATTTTCTGGTGACAAAAACTTGCCTATAATATAGGTTTTTAGTTGCAGAAAAATACGGAAACGGCAAATATGCGAGTAAAACCGCAAGGTGCTCCTAGTTAGTAAAAAATCAAATATGCAAATCAACGACCAAAAAATAAAAAACTTCAAAAAAATTAAACACTTTAGTTCCAATAAATACCAATCAGTTTTATTAATCTTTCAAATTTTTATGTATTACCCATCATTTAAGTTATAACATAACATAGATATATATTTGAAACGTATACGTATTAACCCTTAAAAGACCTTGCCATAAACGGCTGATGGATATGGGGTCAAATTAACTAACTTTTGTGTTAGCTTCCAACCTCCTAACCTCATTAGTTTAAGACAGGGTTTACAATTTTCTCATTACGTTTCATGTTAATTTTAACCAGAGCTTGTGTAGGAAAATGAATGATGGACTGATTGTAATGTGGAAATGCTATTAAAATTAATTGTACCCAACAGTAATAATTATTGCACACAAAACACATACAATTATTAATAGATATGGCCTGAGGAGTGCAAGCTCGTATACTTTATTACTTTAGCTTATCAGATGCAAGCGACGACTACATTTGCTATAGACATACCATTTATTTTACTATGCAGAAAAGAATGCGAAGTAATGACGGACATTGGGTCCGTGGGGGCCGGGAGCTCACCTCATTTTCAAAAGCCTTTCCGAGCGCTTGGTCGACGCGACGCGTGACCAAAATGCTGGCGTTTATTTGGCCCAACTCATAAGCATTGCCATTCAGCGTGGTAATGCCGCCAGCATGCTGGGTACGGTTCCGATTGGTAGTGGGCTTGAACATCTTGATTATCTGTAGACCTTCACCGGTCTATGGATAATTCAGGTGTGCTTAGTGTAAGTAGTTATGTATGTAGCGTAGAGTAGTTCTCATTGTACTTTAGTTTTGTTAATAAAGGATCTGCCCCTTTAAAAAAAATGACAGACGATTTAGAAAGTTTTTATTTTCAATAGTGGGTTTATTGACATTAATAGTATGTATTTTTTTATACTCAGAAGTTTAACTGTTTGTCTGAATTGGACGACTACCTCACTATTAGAATCTATTAAAAATTGATTATTTGTAGAGCTTTTTGAAGTGAAAACTTCTTTTGGCGCACCACAGGCTGACTTTTCCTGGACTGTGAATTGAATTCTAGCGTCACCATATCACTCATCCTTGTAACAGCTCAACGGATTTGTTTGAAGTTAAATACTTAGGAAGTCCATTAATTGGATTAACAAATATATGTAGTACCGTAAAACACTAGAAAGCTGCAAGTGAGACCGCGGGACTTGTAGATTTTTGTGGCGAGGATGTCAGATTTCACTAACAGAGTGCAACAAACGAACCTGTACCTCAAAATGTTTTTCCAAGTGCAGATTATTATTTGAACCTTTTTTAATGGGGAAGACAAATATCGTGAGGAAAACATATTTCACGAAAGATATCTTTCCAGGAACCGTGCAGAACAATTTACCATCATCATAGATTATGACATTGACTCTCGCTTTGTGAGACATATCCCTAATCCCAGCAGTGCAAACGTAAAGTGGTATGTTAATGCTATAACCAGTTATTTTTAAATGTCTGATTACATATATGCATATGCATTGCATTGCAACTCCCATACAAATACTTTGGTCGAAAGATTTTCATTGCCTTGTCTATCCACGAAATATAATGCCGTTGCAAGTTTGTACGTCACACTACATTGCTCCAAGGGTTATAGCGAGCTATAAAAATGTTCTAGATTAAACTTGATTAATCGTATTCAATTACTTGTTTACTACATCTGTAATTGTAATTTGTCATTGATAAGATCCATTTATTCCAATTAAGAGCCGCGTTTGCAAACTGTTAGTGAGATACGACGAGTTTACAACGTATTAAGCAAGATACTGGTATTATATACATAATATATGCTTACTGTGGTAATAGGTCTATTTAGAGAGTCTGCCGATTGAGTTTTTGTTTTTCTTTCTTTCTCTCTCTTTCTCTTGCATTTTTAGGGTTCCGTAAAACGTAAAAATAGAACCCTTATAGATTCGTCATGTCTGCCTGTATGTAGGTATGTATGTCTGTCTGTCCGTCCGTATGTCACAGCCACTTTTTGCCGAAACTATGAGAACTAAACTATTGAAACTTGGTAAGTAGATGTATTCTGTAAACTAGGTGGGTTAGGGTTGCCCCTCATACTTAAAACTGAAACTCAACATTTTTTTTTTCATCAAACCTACACGTGTGTGGTGTCTCTCGATAGGTCTTCAAAAATGATGTTGAGATTTCTAAAATAGTTTTTGTCTACACTGAATAATTTGCGCGAGAGACACTTCCAAAGTGGTAAAATGTGTCCCCCCCCTCTAAGTTCTAAAGTAATAGTATGAAAAAACTAAAAAATAAAATGTGATGTACATTGCATGCAAACTACCAATGAAAATTGGTTTGAACTCGATCTGACGAGTAGTTTTTTTTAGTACGTAATAAATACACTATCTATTATTAAAACTTCGATCAAAGTTACAACTAACTACAAGAACTATGTGTACTATGTATATTATGTTACTTGCTGCACCGGAACCCTTCATGGGCGAGTCCAACTCGCACTTGGCCACTTTATTTCTTTTTTTTTTCTCTAAGTTTTCCTTCACCGTTCGGTGCTTGCGGCTAATTGTTAAGGGGGCGCCTAAAGCCAGAAAACGAAAAAAGGACATTTTCGATGCCGCTCACTGAAGTTAAGAAACTAAAAACTATGACAAAAAAAATATTGACGTGTGGGTACAATCAAGAAGAAGCACAATAACCGAATAGAATTTTAAAAATAGATCAGAGTTTTTTACAATAAAAAAATAAAAATGACACCGAAAAAACCCGTTTTAATTCGAGTACTTGAAATTATCAGCGATGACCACACATTATTTTTTGGTAATAAAATTCCTATTTGTACGTTCTAGTAAAGTAACCGAACACTTTTTTAAATTTATGTTTAGTTATTGAGTAATTAAATAAAACTTGGTCAAAAATGGACTCCTGATTAAATATTGATTTTTCCTCCAAACTGTGTCATGCTATTCTCGACTTTATGTACATCACATTAAGAAACGCGTCGCGCGGGTGAAATCTGATTTTTTCCTGGCTTTAGGCGCACTCTTAAATATTTGCACTGAGTAGGATTCGATTCCTTGACCTAGCCGATTTACTACCAACTAAGCCGCTAGTTCAGTCAAACCACATAAATATTTTTTGAGTTCTAATTGTATTTTTGTGCAAAATAACTTCTTTCACAATTACAAGGTGAAGTGAAGTAACAAATAAGTATGAACCGAACCCGACCCTTTTAGCGTAGTACACACTTTCTGCGCAGACTTGTTATTCCAATTAAAAGCATTAATAAGGTATTAGTTCCAAAGATTCCTTTTAATTAAAAGTTATGTCAATAATCGAATCAGGCTGAACACTTTTAACGATCAAAGTTATTTGTTATGTTAGTTGCGACTTCACAGTTGATTGGCAGAAAAAATCAGTAGACAAATAGTTGATGTTATTTTTGAAATGTTTAATACAACCCTATCATGAGATATTTATGACGAAAATAATTTGTATTATATGAAAAAATTGTGTAGCTCATTCCACAGCCTAGACGTTCTTATCACAAAAGTAGAGTCAAACCTCTTTGTTCGTGTCTTTGGAACATCAACCATGAAACGATCTTACTTTCATATTAACAGCTGAGTGTTTAAAATGAGAGTTAAGACACGCCTTAGCTGCTTAGATTGGCTTGCGTAACCTAGTAGATATCCACATTGACTTGATAAATTCGCACTATCACAGCCCACTTTCGCCGGTCACGTCTGAATGTTAACTCTGTGCTTACCACAAATTAGTGGCTTGTTTCCTCTTAGATTTGCATCAGAAACGTAGGTAAATGTTTATTTCCGTGCGTTTCGGGTCACGAAAAGGACTGTGCTCACAACTGGTCCCATAAACACTTGTCCCGCTTAATTTAATGTAGTTTTGTTAATTTGTTTAGGTCACGATTTATTACGAATTTAATGCGTTGCTCTATCGAGGGTTTTGCATTTTGTCAACAATAATAGTTGTTTTGTTGACAATATAGTTTAGAACTGGCGGGACTACGCTTCTAGTACGTATTTACAATTATAATAATAAAAGTATTATATCAGCTATCTGGCTCCCATAATACAAGCTTTGTTTAATTTTGTGCTAGATCTTGTGTGAGCAATGTTTGTCATTGTAGATTTTATTTATATTTTCTATAAACTTAATCAATAAAAGATTCTGATTCCGATGCTAAAAGCTAATTTTCACTTCTTTCACAAACAATACAGATTAACCACAGCCTTTTATTTCCTTAATACCCTTGCACTAGGGCCTGTAACAACGGCCAGTGTAAAATGATCTGTTATTTCAAGGAATCGTCAAAACTGAGGAGTGTCCAGGCGTGTCTATTTACGCTGGTCTTTTTATTGCCTAAGACTCCAGAGTAGAGCTGCCGGTTTTAGTATGTCGTTGATTGATATATATCATTCGAATAGATTACTATGAAGCTTGTAACTTATTGTTTAATAATAGGCCGATTTGATAATAAAAAACTGCTATGAATATCCAAAAATCAAATAGAAAGGGAACATTAAGAAAAAGATGTACCCAGTAAAGTATTACAACTTTCTGGTTTAAACTTGACAACGAGTCGTTTTCATCATAAGCAGTAAGCACACTCGATAAAAAAGGCGAAACGAGACTCTATGAAATAGGCTGGTGGCGGTTAGAAAGGTAAGACTGAAGTCACCAAAGATCAGGCTGAGTGACATATTATGATGAATTAACGAACACAAGTTGATGATAATGAAGCGCACTACAACGTAGACAACATCGTTGCTTAACATCAGACAAGATCAGCTCAAGTACAAACCCATAACTGATAAAATAAATTAAGACTATTGACGTATTTTTGTGTCTTTCGATGTAGTATTTTGTGAATTCGCTTTTGATTCTGCTCATTCGAATAACATTACTATTCGAATGAGCACTGATGGGCTTGAAATTAAAGTACATTTCTAAGTTTACACAACCCGAGAATTTTCGCTCAAGCATTGGAAACAATGAATGTTATTCTGCTAAGAGTTTTATTTGAGTTCCTATTAACGTGGAAGTTGTTAATTTGTTAGGTAATGCAGCATTAGGTTATGTGAATGGAGTTTTGAGATGTGGGCTAATATTTCAAAGGCAATGCGGGTATATGTTTTTGTGATTGCGACATGTTACAATCGTATTTGATTTGAATTACCTAAACCAAATGTAATTTAACTGCAGTTATTTTCAATAAATAAAACTCTGCCCTGGGGCAGAGTATAATGATCCAATAACACCATCCTGGGCTCTTAGGTGCAAATTCCGTCTACATCTATGTGTATGTAAGTTTAGCAGATGTTAAAGTTTGTCTTCAACACTGGCTGTCACAGTAAAAGAAAACATCGTGACAGAGCGGCATGTTACTAGCAACATTTCCGTTGAAGACATGCGTTATATCCGCGCATTGCCATTGCGATGTGTTATGGTTCTGATTCTCTGTTTGAGAGAGAAAACCCCGAACCTGGAGTAGGCTAGTTATTAGTTTTATGTGTTCACTTGTCTATTGTAACAAAACTCAGAAACTTCAACTCTACATATATTGAAAGAAAATTAAAGAAACAAATAAAACAAGGTACTAAAATAATAAAATAACGTATTTACACTTTTTTAAACTTTCGCGATTTAGCCTCATAGATAAACATAGCATAAGACCTAATCACGATCTTAACTAGAGTATGTCTAAATTACCTCGACATATCGGCTGCGTTACAACTTACAACCGCCGTGGTCACGAGAAGACTCTAAAACGTAAACGTAACTTGTTTTAGTTTTTTCGTTCAATCTATTGATTAACTTTTCTCTTTTCTCGCAATGTAACTCATCTGTGTCACTATACGGTCTCGGTTCCACGGATAACGGTTATGTTGCTTGTATTGTTGCAGTTACGTGTCTCTGATTCGACCAATTACGCTAACGAGTATCGAATTGATTGTTAAATTCGATATCTGTTATATCGATTATTAAGTATTGGTTATAGTTATCTACTCATATCTATCATCTCATTAGATGTACTGAGTTTTAGTTTGTGATGTATAATTTCCGTTTGTGATGCATTTTGATTTGTTAATTGAATAATTTATGGGAAACCTAAGCTGAGATAAATTAATTTTAACTTAGTTTTAATTTGTTGCTTACGCGTTCCTTTGATTACCAGAGAAAATTGAAATGGTATGTTGTGGAAATCTGTTTTAAATAAAAATCTATCTCTCTTTGAGCAAGAAATACATAAATATGATACTGTTAGCAGATTCCACCTGGGGAAGTACCACACCTTTGCCAGTTATTCTACCGCCAAGCAGTAATGTGCAAACATTACTGTGTTCCGGTTTGAAGGGCAATGTTTCCAGAGAAATTACAGGTCTTAGAGATATTACATCTTAGATCGCTGGGTGACGAGCGCAGTGCAGTGCTAGGTAATGATTTGGACTCTTTATGTTCCAATAGCAGCGTGTCACTGTGCTGTTATGTGGCAGGCATGTTGCTTACCATCAGGCACATGTCCTGTTCGTCACTTATTATTTAAATAAAATAAAAAAATATGATACACTTTTGTAAATTATATTTTTATTTTGGTGTGAACAATAAAGTAGATCTGGCTAAAACAGTGACGATACATAATATGTATATGGGAATACATCAATATCTATAAATGTAACATTCTTTGATAAATCCAGTCTCAAAAACTATACTTCACCAATTGACAATATATCTTAAGCTAAAAACTTTTAAGAATATATGAACGGTATAAACATTGATGATCTTTTTTAGAGATGTTATAAAACTTGTAACACACAACTCCCTGAGAACGAATCCTTGTGATAAAATTCATAAATCAATCTGAATATTTAAGGAGCGTATTAATTACAAATACTGATTTTTACCGTAATGGAGGCTTTTAACACTTTTCTATCCGTGTGGGAACTATTGAACCGATTTAATTGAGGTAGGCACATTTGTCACTCTGCGACGTTTACGGCTCTTTATGGGACTATAAAAATGTATATCTGATTGTTATTATGTAACCAAATAAAAATGCTTGGAACAGAGGTTTGATTAAAGCAACAAAATGTTTTGAAGAAATCTTGTTTCGGGTTCCTAATTTTGTTTTAGGAAAAAATAACAGAGTTTTTTTACGATGTGTACGTAAAATTTGACTCTATGCAGTCCGAAATTGGTTACCCTGACGTTAATAATAATAACTACATACTAATATTTATTGCGTTGAAGTTGTACTACTTGGCACGAGGAACAAAAATTATTTAGTAAAGAACTATACATTTTTACTAGCGCAGTTAATTTCACATGATTATACTTTTGTTTTTATAACAAAGAGTGATTGAGTGTAAAATATCCTTTACTACTTTCCACTATAAACAAAGAGACAAGGCTTCAAATTGCTTAATATGCACTTATTTTCTATGACAAAATTGTACGATATTCTAGCTACTGCCAATTTAAATGAAACAAACCTAAGATAGTCTTAGCAATATTTTGGTATTTTATTTATCGCGCGGTGTTATCAATGTTTGTTACTTAATACGATAAGTATAGTACTTAAGTCTTAACTGCATCAAAATATCTGTTATTATATTAGTTAATAAAAAAGAAATATAGGCTAGGTATCGCGTATAGGAGTTCGGGTCTTTTTAGGGTTCCGTAAAACGTAAAAACGGAACCCTTATAGATTCGTCATGTCTGTCTGTCTGTCTGTCTGTCTGTCTGTCTGTCCGTCCGTCCGTATGTCACAGCCACTTTTTGCCGAAACTATGAGAACTACACTGTTGAAACTTGGTAAGTAGATGTATTCTGTGAACCGCATTAAGATTTTCACAAAAGTTTTAAAAAAAAAACAAAAATTAGGGGTGCCCCCCATACTAAGAACTGAAGCTCAAATTTTTTTTTTTAATCAAACCTACACGTGTGAGGTGTCTATCGATAGGTCTTAAAAAATGATGTTGAGGTTTCTAATATAATTTTTGTCTACACTGAATAACTTGCGCGAGAGACGCTTCCAAAGTGGTAAAATGTGTGTCCCCCCCCCTCTAACTTCTAAAGTAAGAGAATGAAAAAACTAAAAAAAAGATATGATGTACATTACCATAAAAACTACCAACGAAAATTAGTTTGAACTCGATCTGATGAGTAGTTTTTTTTTAGTACGTCATAAAAACACTATTATTAAAACTTCGATCAAAGTTACAACGAACTATGTGTACTATGTATATTATGTTAATTGCTGGAACGGAACCCTTCATGGGCGAGTCCAACTCGCACTTGGCTACTTTATTTATATTTTAAATATGGGCTACGTTTAAATGAACGGCGTGGGTGATGATAAACTAAAAACTAATTTGTTACTTGTATTTCACGAAATTAATTTAAAACAATTTGACAAACTAATAGACCCAATTAATAGAATCTGTGTGGGCTTAATTTTTATCGATTTCCCGTTGGACACTATAATTTATAAAAATCTACCATAAAATAGCTTCAAAGTACATACTTACTGTAAGAATTTATCATCTCTTTTCGAACAAAAACTCATGAATATAGAACAGTGTAATTGTCTATTTCATGCCTAATTCAATTACAAAGAAGACATGTTTTTTGGACATTTAATTAAAATATAGCTTCCTACGAAAGTGGGACGGTGACGTTCGTTTTTTTTTATTGTTGATGATAGAAATTGGAATCGTGCTGATGGTGATGCATGAAATTTATTTAAAGCTGTTCGGTACCTTAAATACTTACATTTAAATTTTCATTGAGTACATTTTCGATATGTTCTTTTTACGATCCTCTGTAAGGCTCCGTAATGGTACGATCCATGGCCTTGTTTGATGAGTATCCATAAAAACTTTTAACGGAAATTTTACTTCTAGAATAGGCTATCGATTGTTAACAAAAAGTATAGTGAAAATTCTTGTAACAGAAAGTGAGGAATAGTTAAGGAAATTGTCATGTTGATTTTAAAAATAACTAGCATCTATCCACGACTTTGTTCTTAAGGAACTCTACATTTATTCTGAATAAAAAGGGCTATTCCTGACTTCAAGACAAATTTAAGTTTAAATTACACATTGATTCGTTAATTTATAGCAACCAGATTGACAAAACAACATTGTTCCTTGAAATTTTAGTGTTAACATTCCAAATTTGTATTACTTTGTAAGATAATTCTCGAACATCGTAAAATGCGCCTTTTGCTCCTGCCAAAATTTCTCTACCATGTTTATTCCCACGAATCTTCTCATTGTGTAAGAAACATATAATAAATCTTATATCTCTAGATTTATTTCAAACCTACAGTTTCATCAAGTAGATTTAGAGCTTTACTTAAATTATGTCTTGGAATTATACTGAGCCTAGAAATCTTAAGCCTCATCCCACGCGATCTACAAAGGAACATTGTGAACATTGTCCAGGTTTCCGGGGACCGAAATAGAATTATAAATAATTTTAATGAATATGGTAGGACAGCGTTGTCGACGCTCCTCACAATGCCTTGGGCGTCACCTTACGCCGGATGCAAAGCATCACCTCTATTACCATAATATAATTCTATCTCACTGATACGAAAACCTAACGTTTTATCGAATAAAATCTTTTATTATCACATTCCATCTGACGTTTTGTTAGCAGTTACTTTTATGGGTATTTTAAAAACGATTTTGGAAAATATCTTCCGTAAATCGAATAAAGTTGTTGAAAAATTTGAAACGATAGTTCTCTCCCACGTTGGCGTCGGCGCTTATTTATTTTAATCTACACCATTTCAAATTACTACTTCGTAGATGTAGTTCTTTTCATTTTACTAATTAAGTGTAGTTTAAATTTTTATGAAAAAACTTGTTATTTTACTTGTTATCTTGGAATAGTCATATTTTTAGACGGTAACATTTCATCTCATTCATTGTATCTCAAATCGCAATAATCAACCCTTTGTGGTAAATGGTGTACAAAATTTACCTCTAATGTTGTTAGAAATTCTCCTAAAACATATAATTTGCAGTTCATTTGAAAAGTGGGTGGGCAAAGTACCAGGAACGCATAACAAGAGAGCGGTATACGGATCTAGATACAATAATGAGGGCCCAGATCGTTGCGTCGACTCATGTGTATTATTAAGCCAAAGAAGGAACGCGCAGACTAAGGGTCACCGACAGAAGGGCACCGGTAGCGAACTAGCGGGCCACATGGTGTGCTGACCCTAGGGCACCAATATGATTCCGACTAAGTTGATTCCATGTGGTTGGTTTGGTTTCGGTCAATCTGGAATTGATTTCTTATCTTGATGCTATCGAATTGATTGGATCAACGGTAGTGTACTTGCTTTAAAAGAGGATATGTTATAGCGAATCAGCATAATCAACAGCAAGCTTAAGCATTAGCCAGCCGGTTTGTTAAATGTTGCAGCTAAATATTGTACATGCCACTAATTAAACAGCCCTGATTAGTAAAGAGGCTAAGCTAGGCTTTTAATTGAAGGGGTGACTAAACTAGTTGGCTGCGATAGATACACATTGAAATACATATAAATCATAAGATATATCCAAAAGATACAAAAATAAATAAAATAAAAATTTGTAAAACTCATTTAATTTCATTGTTAAGTCAAGTTTTATCAGCCTCAAGATTATTACAGTTGCCGATACGATCTGACCCCTGAACTATTAATCGTGTCGTATCATCAGGCGATCGGCGGGGGATTATTGTTGGCCGGTTATCGTGTCATCTAAATCTGTGAGCTGACACTTGTTGGCGATGATAGTTGGATTTGGTTATGATCGTGATGCAATCAATGTAATTTTATTGAAGCTGGACCAGAGTTCGATGGAGAATTAGGTACCTTAAAAAAAAACAAATTTTAATGCATCTTTAACTATTAGTTCAATTTGACAAGATGACGAGTAAAACGAAGCGAGCGAGCAAAATTTTGCAGTACAGTGGCTGTTGCTGGGTTTAAGGTGCGCCACAGTTTGTTTGATACGAGTATAATTGGTTCATTAATTTTTGTTGATAAAAATTTTAGGAATAATTTTACTGTATTTTTTACTTAAAAAAAAAAATAGAGCATGAAATTGAACAGTGTAATGTAACTTTCGATGAATCAAATATGAATACTAGCAGTTCTCCGCGGTTTTACCCGCAAAGTCCATTCCAAACAATCATCATTGTTTCAAATTTCAATTTGATTCGTCCAGCCGTTCCGTAATTGAGCAACGAACATCCAATCATTATGATAAACAAAACTTAGGCTACACGCTTAGAATCCTACTAAAATTATAAATGTCAAAGTTTGGATGATGGCTGTTGATGATGATGATGATGGATAAAACTGTGGAGAGCTGCTAGTAAATAATATCAATTGGTAAATGCTGGAGTATTGTAAAACCGCTGTCTTGTACCGATCTTGAACCAATTTTAAATTTCTTTCTTAAACTACGAGTTCCTTTATGGATATAATAAAGATTCGAACTAGTTCCAAAACCATCTATTATGGCGAGCTTTACATGCAGCATTCTATAGTTAATAAAGGATCATATCAAGATGGTATGTTTGCAATAAATAGTTTCATATAAATGGTCCCCCCATCTAAGAGAGGCAACACGCAAATGTATCATGGTTAATGCTTTGCAAGGATCATGTTACAGACTGGCGCAGACTTGACAGCTTATAAAGATAGACGCTGGTTAACTTAGAAGAGTTTAAAGTGAAATTTGTTTTTATCACTTTTGTAGTAACCAATAGAGATTTTTTGAGAAGTTCTATGTGAATCAACACGATTGAGAAATTTAAAAAAAAATGTTTTGTAGTAGAAATGCAACATACGTCGTTTCGTTATACGTATTTTTGAACAGATACTCCAAAAGATTCGAGTAAGTAAAAGAGAAATATCCGAAGATGTAGAGTTTCTCTGTGACGATTTTTTCTTTTTAGTGTGTATAGCTCGGGTGTTTGATGGTGACTAGCACTTCTCCCTGTAAAACCACAGTGAAATAACAACAACTGGCAAAGTTTGAAAACTATCTAGATGAATTTCGAAGTGTCAAAAGTCCATAAGCCTTGGTATATAATCTATGTACATTAATTTATAATTCATGGACCAAGTGAGGCAGTTTTATATTCCGAGACCTTTAACTGCTATAAAACTACCATAAAACTAGCCACTTAGCCCAAGAATACACTAAAGTGCTTACTTACTACCAAGTAAGAAATATTTGAGTTACTCATACGCAAGTTACCATCATTTACTAACAACATCTGGACCGAAGTTGCGTGCTTGAAAACGATTTTTCAAAAGTCTTGTAACAGGCTTCAAGCTTACAAGTAAAAGTAACAACTACTGGACAGCAAACAAAGGATCATAGTCGGAGGCTGTGTGGTGGCAATAAATAGTTATTTGCGATAGTCGAGGCCTGTCGTCGTAAGGTACAATCAATGGCAGAGCCGGGGCGACCGCCGGTCACCGTCGGTTGCCGCGGGCATTGTTCCCACTCGCTTGAGAATAGGGATGAAAGACAATGATAAAAAAGTATCGATAATGTTCAGGTACGTGTCCGTAAAACTACACAATACTTATAGTTTATCTATCATGATTCAGTAGCAGAGTTAGATTAATAAGTAATGAAAATGTCTATGCCACTTATTTTGAGGACAAAAGGGAAAAGGCAGTAGGCTAAAACACTAGGCATGGGAGCAAGAGCATTGTCGAAATGCCCAATTTGGAATCTTAACTCACCATTTATAATAGTAGAAATACCTTTATTACCTATAAATAAATAACATGAGGATTCATAGACAAGTTACAAATATGTAATCCAGAAACAAGCACGCGTTTTATCAATAGATTGACAATTCATTATATCTATTTTCATTGATTTGATTTCAATATAGTGAAACTATCTAGTGTAATAAATAAATAGTTTTTATGTAAGCCAGTGCAATATCATATTAATAGCAAAAGTGTATATCTAGTTAACTTTCTTTCTTATAACGCCCGCATATGATAATCCGTCCATTGAATATCGACACGTCACTACGATAGGTTGTAGATCGCCATTACCGTAACAGTTCCTGGAGTGCTTGACCATAACAACACGGATATCGAGCATTGACGCATTAGATCATCGATAAAATCTATCGATTACGTTGCATCTCTAAATGCAATGTACGTTAACATTTGCTCTGAACAAGCAGACCCATCTTATATGTGATAAATGCATCCCATACGAATGTAAATTGAATTATCCCATTCAGTATCATTGAATGGTGTTGCTTGAAAAATACAAATCGTTGCATTATGTTTGTTGAGTGCTTTGATTTAAGGTCACACTGTCTTCCAATAAATCTTATCCGTTTATAAATGAATTGTAAATAATAATATAATTTAAAATCGAAATGTTTGCACCAAGAATGAACAAGACAATTTGATTAACTTATTTCTATATTTGTCAAACGCTATGGCAATTGTAACTAAAGGTATATACATTATTGCATTCACGCTACTTAGGCTTAGCTACGCTATACATTTGGGGTCGGCCACACATTAAAAGTGATAACACTTTACATTTTACAACTTTACTTTACAAGCAGTCCAACGTGATAGACTAACAAGCATTGAAACTTTCACATTTATAATATTATATTGGTACGAGTATCTGATATTTCGATGCAGTTTCATGCATGTCTCATATTTAATTATACTAATATAGGTACTGTGATAGCTAAGAACAAAGTTTCATAAAATGTTGTTACTCGTACAGGGTTACACGATAATGTCTCGGTAATTTGTATTATTTTCAAAATCGTATGGAAATGTAGTCGTATTGCAGCACTATCTTGTTTTGTAAGTAATATCGACCATTTGATGGTAATAGTAGGTATTGACGGGGAGATTTACATTATTACCTGTTTTATCGGAATGAAACAAGAGCTTTTGCAAGTAGAGATTGTATATCCAGGAGAATAAAGCATTTTTATCAGTTTAATAAATGTCTCACATTGAATAAATAAAGCAAATAATCGTGTCTATTAAATAAACTTAGATATGTTCGTTTTTCTCTGAACATGATTTTGATGATAGTTTCGATTTTATAAATAAGAAATTAAGGTTTTACTATGAAAACTGAAGTGATTGTTTCACATGTTATCGGGTGGAACATATAGTCGAAAGATGATGCAAATAAAATAAATCATTAATGATATTATTATTATTTATTATTATTTATTTATTTAAACGTAAGTTATATAATTGCTAATTTAACACAATATTGATCATCATGCAATGTTAATTGTAATATTTTTTAAATAAATTTGAGATTTGACTGAAATGATTAAATTTTTTGACTTTATTAAACAATCCTTTTCTTTCTTTTCAGGAACCACATTAATCGGCAAAACTATGTATATATAGGTACTTTCGAATTACATTTCTAGTTTTGTAGTGCAAAAGTCATATAACAAAACTGGACGGGAACCCGGTAAGGTTTAGGCAAATTTTATTGGAATGCTCCGTTTACAGAAACTTCCAAAGTGAAGTTCCATATTTTTAGTTTTTATGGAGCCTGTTTTACAATTACAGGATAAACGACTAAGTTAATTCTGTACAAGTATTTCTGTTAGTAGGTTAGTTTCCGTTTCTTGGTGTAGTTTCCGGCAAGGACCGGTAATACAGGTATAGTCTACCTATTAGTCACACGGATATGATTAGACAGGAATCAAATTCCTTAGTAAATATATAAGATTTTGGTTAATTTAACACTATTCGACGTTTTACAGAACACAATCTGAGTTAAATGTTTTTTTCTGGTAAGTATTTCACACACTCTAAACTCTAGACTAATAGAGTAAGATCCTAGAGCTCCCAGATCTCACCTATTTTTTGATGAATGAAATGCGGACGATTGAGTAGAGTTAGTAAGTACTAAGAACACATCCTTACTCGCTAACATGCTTAGACGGCCAATTTTGAGATATGAGGTAATGAAGGTACATACAAACATTACTTACTTCACGTATTTTCTAATAAGTGTTTTTAACGTTTGTTGTAGGCAACATCCTTAAAAACAAGGTCCCAGACACTTTCCGTTGGCCGTTTTGTTTAACAACTCTAAAATAATAAATTAATTGTGCTCTTAAATTCTCATGCTCCATTTGTAAATATGTTATCTGACAAACATATTTACAAATGGAGCATGAGATTCAACAGAAAATAGGTGACGTCTGAGAACTCTGGGATCTCGGACTATAAGGAAAGCTTGCACTGTAGGAGCCAGATGGCTGATATAATACTTTTATATTTTTAAATACATACTTATTAGATATAAAAAATACCCAGTCACAGTACAAGTATTTGTATTCATCGCGCAAATATTTGCACTGGGTGGAGATTGAACCGACGACCCACGGCTTTGCAAGCACACTTACTAAACCACCAGGCCAGCCAAACTTAATCGCGATCTAAGAGTACATTATTATTTGATTATCTCTACGTTTCGGCAGCGTTAATCTGTTGTTGTTATTATATACTTTATAGTGTTATCAAAATGAGTTTAAATCGTGAATATTTAAAAGCTATTTACATAAACATTGTATGTATTTGGAATACAGTGAAACACTGAATTATCCCATTACAGAAATAGGCATTGATATCACAGTACAGTACCAGTAGAACAGTACAGGTAGATCAGACAATTGCGCTGTATAATACTTTAAGTACTTCCAGTAAAACGTCGCTGGAGTGAAGCCTTCTATCGCGTTCTGTCCTTATGGACGCGTGCTTACATGACAGGTTTTAAAATTATAATATATGGCTTTATTTGAGTGTCGAAAGACCCGATTGTGTGGGCGGAACTCCATAGGACGCTCTGTTGCATAAACCCATAAAAAACTTCACAACTCACTTTCAACCCTAAAGAGAAGGCATAAGGTTAAAAAAGTAGCTACTATCATTTTAAAGATAGTCGAGATTAGTGTGCTAGTAATATCGGTAAATTATACATTCAGTGAGTATGGACACTCTCGTAACATTGATTAATTCAAACGAATATAAAGTATTTTAACTGGCTCAGCTGTGACTGTCAGTTGGAATATGAATGAAGGGCATAATTTATAAAGGTAGAATGATCGGGATATCGAAAGTACGCTTTGTTAACTTTTCCATAGTATTTGTAAGTACGTACATAAAATTTCACGGTTTTTCTTGCCAATGCACGTGTATAGAATTAATGTTGATTAGAGATAAATAAAAGAGAAAGAGATAAATCATATTTAGCATTTCTTGGTTGGCGTTGTGTAATACTAGGTAGTGAGTAGTGAAATGTACTCATTATGTGCTAATCAAATAAATAAATAAATGTATGTGTTCAAATGTGCTATTATTAAGATCAACCGTTATGCTTGTCACTTCACTCAACATAACCTAGGTATATAATACAAATTCTTGCCGTTTCATGCTCTGATAGAATTTAGAGATTTATCTCAAAGTGAGTCAGAAAGCTGTAAAATTTTGAGTACTGTTAAATTGCCATTAAAATGTTCGGCGCTAACGTTTGATGACAAACTAAACGAAAAGACAGGATTAACTTCAAGCCAAGTACTATACGGCGATAAATATACTAACTAACAGAAAATCACTAAAACCGTCTTTAAGATCGCTGTTTACCATGAACATACGTTATCGCATAAAGAGGTTTCAACTGGTACAACCCAAACCATGTAAATTGCACCATAGATAGGTATCAACAACCTTAATGATGTGTAGGCAACGCGGTTTGCTTCCTTACTAGGAACCCAAGTTCAATCTAGTACTTAAGTTTAGCTAGGATGCATACGCAGGCAGGATAAAATCTAGATATTCTGATAGTAATAGCTTTAAGGCTAAAGTGAATGTGTAGGAATGTTGAAACTTTGTCTGGAGATAGCGAGTACTTGATAAAATATAAAAATGGAACGCTAAAATTCAGCTGGGATTGAGGTATAATGGTTGGCTATTTTTGGAGATGAATAAAATTAAATCATAAAATCAGACTGAATAGTGATCTGTCTATAGCAGAAGCCTTTGTCCAGTGGATGATGGTGACGATGATCTGAAATTTGATAGTGATCTAAAGATGATGATATCTTAGTTATAGGTGTTATAAAATCTTGCGATATGGGTTTCATTTGCACAAAGCTTGAGTATCCAGGTAAGGAAAGAAATGTTAGGAAATCGACATGTTCCAAAAAGATGTTTGATGATGTCGAGAAGAGAGTTGTAGAGGTAGAGCCTATGTTCGATATTTTATCTCCAAACAGTAATGAGCAAACCGTAATGTATTTCCAGAAAAATACAGAGATCAATTATCTCATATCTGCGGATGCATAGAGCACTACTATGCAATAATTTGGACTCTTCATGTTCAAAAAAATCGGATATGGTCACCAGTCTGCCCTTGACTAGTGTGATGAATTGTCACTTTGACTTTTCTTGTGCAAGAAGTCCATGAATCCCAGAGTAGGGACATCTTGAAGTATAATAGAGTACCTACACTATTTTAAGTCTCGTTAATGCTTTGAATATTTATGTAACCAAAATTAAGATAATTTTCAATTATTGTATGGTTACGAAAACGATTCTAATATAGATAGATAAAACCAAATCATTTGTCTAACAACCATTCATGGGCAGGTGTATAAAAAGTAAAATGATATACCATCTATTATAAGACCATAAATACTCTTATTCGAAAACTTACGTAATTTAATTTGGACAAACGAATAAAAAAGGCAATGAGGAAGTCATATAAGGCAATCAATCATCATGATATTTATCAGAAACAACCGAAACTAATTTTTTTGGCTTCAAAGAACTTTGTATAAAAGATTTTTAGCCCAAACACTGATTTGTTAAGATAGACGTTATTATTCATTCAGTAAAATTTATCCGCTAGTAAACTTACGATGCAGTTGTAGCGGGTATTCTTGACATTTGGTTACGCAATTTGTTAGTGACCCTATTAAGAATGTTCAATCAATAAGCGAAGCAATATCGGGTATGTTTGAATATGTAAGTTTTTATGTACTTCCGAAGTCAAATACCTAGAAATGTGTGTACTAGTACTTAATTTGTGATACCGGTCAAATTTGTATATTTTAATGTGCTATAAATTGCGGACATTGAGTTGCATTTAACAAAGTCAGTGTCATACTTAATGATATGTCTGTTCTAATAATAGAACAAGAATTCTAAAATTATACGGAATTAATTATTTCTTTAAAACCCAATGTTTAATCAGGCAACTTAGCAGTGTCTGATATAGGTACCGCTAAGAACAGATGCTCCATGGTTTATCCAGTATAGTCAGCCGTGTATTCAGGCTGTTCAGTTTGTTTGTACCTAAAACGGTAAAACCTGAGTTTTTACTAGCCTTTGCGCAATAAGTCAAAGTTTTTAAACCATACCTTCGGACTCTAGAGTCCTTGTTTTTTTAATGTTATGGCTGGCGCAAATACTTAAAAACGGACATATTGCTATGCTGTGTGTGTACCCTGAGCAGATCCCACAAGTAGCACTCTATCACGAGTTTGATGCGTACAGCAGCCGTCGATCTCTTCAACCATTTTAAAGAAGATAGGAAAGGATAAGATTAATTATTAGCGAAGATAACGATGTGCCACACGATACCGCTGCGAAATGATGCCTTGGTTGGTCCGTATGAACCCTTAGGGCTTACAATTATAACATATAAACTGGTTGTCATACCGTCATCGAATAGTTATATTGGCGACTGGTTATATTTCGCATACTGTTCACGATGGATTCACCGTTGATGAAGTAGCTAGGTACTATATGTCATCCAATAATTCTACCGGTAAACGGTAACGTGCAACTGATAATATGAACCAGTTCGAAAGTCGACATTTCCGGTTAAATCACTCGTTAAACTGACATACCATCTCATCAGCGCCCGCTGATGAGATGCCCGTAAATGCAGTGCGAAGCGAGGTTTTGAATCAACGGACGCAAATATGCTGTTATGGACAAACCGACCAACTAAGCGGATTTCCTTCAATATTAATTAAGTAGTTCGGTTTTCTATTAGGCTCCTTAATAGTTGAGAACTGATTTCATTTAATTTTGTGAAAATAATAAAGCAATAATGACAAAAAAAATGGAACGAACTCAAGTACAAATTACAATATTATATTTAAAAAACCCCTTCATTTAAAGATACTGAAAATAAAAAGAGAAGAGTTATTCATCAGCGTCGACACTTTGTTTTGTATTTTTAAAGTCAGAATACATAATTATCAATAAATATAATTTACTCGCAAGATAAATCTATAAGCACTTTGCGGTTAAGATTTGTTTAACACGTAATAAATATATAAATTTGATTGGATCTATTAGTAATAAGGAAGTAATATTACCTACCGATAATTTAAGTATTCTTTTGAAAGGCAATAATAAAGTCTAATAACTTATCCATGAGCCCAATGTCGATAATTAACTTTTTCGTTTTATTTCATTACGCGAATTAATGTAGCAATTGCTTTTTAATTTTCGCATATTAGGTACATGATTTTTTTGAAGACTGAGAATAAATTATCGTCTTTGTTATTATCTAAAATTTTCGTTAATTTTAGTTTATTGGAAGGAAAATATATTTTTAATTTAATTATTTGAATATTACTAACTTTATGTAATTTTGGTAAAACATATGGCGGGGGCACTGCCGTGCCCCCAGATAATATTGTACTCTAATACTAGGAATACATAATCAGTTGCTTTGATAAACGTTGAAATTGAAGGTATAGCGTAATGTTCGTTTTAAATAAATCATTGATACAATAAATAGATACATGCACTTTTTAACACATATATTAAAATAATTGACAAGTTGAATTTCTTCCAGACAACCTTACTTACTAGAATTACTTAATTACTTTCGTTTTTAAAAAAAAGTCAGTCGGTGACATCGTGATCTGAGTACAGTAATAATACTGTGTTGGTAAAATTTTGGTATTATACTGATGTCTATTATTATATTACTGATGTACAGAACTTTTTTTTTTATGCGGGTGACACAGTCGTATAATAGACTTACCTACTTATAATAAGTGCATTATTCATTGTGATTCAAAAGCGAAAAAAGTGAAGTGAAACAAAAACCTAGTTGTTTGTGATCGAACAAAAAGGAAGAACTTGAATGAAATATTTTGCCGTTATTTTAACAAACGATTCGTATTTATTATGAATATTATTTCAAATAGAATCCAATAAATGTGTCGATCTAAATAAAGACTCTAAAAAAGATTAGTTTCAAAGTTATCTTTTATCTCAGATACACAAAAACTACTCAAACCAAAGACGACCGAGTACAGTTTTCGGCAAACTTAGGACTTTCGTACACGACGCTACGTGCGCTTATTTCCGGAAAATTTAATAATTTACTGACTATTAACTAAATAACAAATTTTTTTTTTTTTGTATTTGATCTATTTAGTCAACGCAAATACAGTTAAAGTGAGTTGAGCTGGACGTTGATAGACTGGTAGACGCGGTGAGAACTAGTGGAGTGGAATCGTAACAGAGTTGTAGCCGAGGCAATGCAAGTGGAGTATACGACGTTCAGTTGCAAGATGAGTCGACGATATAGTCTTCATCGATGGTCAAACCTGTGCTCAGTTGGCAAAGGATCGAGAATGATTGCATAATAATGAAGATGCCTACGGGTATAGGTAAAGATTATTGAAATATCTAGCACTACACTGCGCTCGTCATCCAGACATATAAGATTTTTTATGTCTGGATCCTGTTATTTCTCTGGAAACATTGCTCTTCAAATCGGAACTGTTTGGCGGTAGAATAACTAGCAAAGGTTTGGTACTTCCTCAGGCGTACCTGCAAAAAGCCAATTAATATATCTAGCATGAGATGTTCAAATGTTCATATTTTTCTTTTGTAATATTGATGTGTTTTGTACGTGGCTACTAACAAAAAGAAACATTTTTTCTTATCTTACGAAGTTTTGTGTAATATTTTTCATTTCAAAGATAAATACACTAATTTTTATTTTTTGGAATAATTTCATCAAATTGTTTTAAAACATACCGACGACACATGATCTATCCATTTTTTATTTCAATACAACAACATGAGTATCAGACAAACATAATCTTATGTACGATCGTTGTAAGTTGAACAAAACTTGATCAGCCATTATCGATTGTATCTAAGCACCTGCCAAAGATAACCGCAACGGTATACAACAACACAATAACCTAACTGTAATGATAGGTAACTCTTTGTACTATGGTTGACAATAACTATACTAAAACCAGATTTTATGGTTGCCAATTATTGTTAGTTACCATTATCCTTTTGATTTGAAATCACTGAATAAAGTTAAAATCTCACGATTAAGTTTAATACCTATATGTTTTTAGCCAGTTTTTGTTTGAACTTACAATCTTATGTGGTTATGTAATAATGTTGTGTTGCAGTCTATCTTGTCCGCACTCTTTTTTCATTTTGTTGTCGTGTTTTTATTATTTTTGTAACTTCAAATAACTTAACAGTATTTGACGTGAAGACATTTATTTGAGTCACCCAGTAACTGTTATAGTTTTTCTTAAATTTACTTGCACACACACTGTTATTTTGATAATTTTCTGGGTTTGTGAGTATTCTCACAAATTCACGCTTCTATTTTTATCCAATCATACATTGATCCAGAGTATGTAAACATTTGCATTTTTGAATCGATTATAGCGAAACAATTAAAAAATTGTCAATAGACAGCACTGTATCGATGTTTGGTGTCTGTTTTTTAAATTCATTTGACTACGACATTTTGCAATTATCAGCGCACTCTATGGAACATCATAAAAGTCATAATCTTATGATTGTCTACTTTTTAAACCCCTCATGAAACAAAGACGAAATTCGTGTCTACAAAAACCCACGTCGTATATGGGTACTCCTAAATAAAGAAAATCAAAGCTCAACGGATTAACAGCCCTAATCCTAAAGTCGGGCATCGCGGGAAAACTACGAAGTCACGCTGTGATCAGCCAAACTCGATCAGAACACGTACTATGAGATTGGATTGCGATTATTTTTCGATTCAAATCACGTTTAACAATTCGTGTACAGCAATCATAGACCTTGGCGCTACGGGATTACGATCTATAGAAGTGCTTAAAATGTAGAACAGCCAATAAAAAAAAATGGCAGTCATAGGAACTGCCGATAGAAGTGAAAATATAATAACTCAAAAATTGATAGCTTACTTTGGAAACTACGCGGGTGTAACCGGAGGGTGTGGCCTGGTCATCATGGCATGACCATCTAGAAATGCACCAGCATTTCCCATTGGCTGACGCATTTCTAGATGGCCATGCCACGATGGGCAGGCCACGCCCTTTTAGCATTTCCCATTGGATGACGCATTACTAGATATGATTATGGTCCCGAGTTTACCCGAAGATTTCTTATCATATCCGATTGTGACGCTAGAACTCATTTCACAGCCCACGAAAAATCTGAGTAGGCGCGCGAAAAGAAGTTTTCACTTCAAAAAATCTCCCATGCCGAATTATTAAGACTAGCGCGCTAGACTAGCTATATTTCTATAACAACAAAAATCATTCGTAGTTAGACAATCAGACAAATCAATTAATGTTATCCAATGCTACTCGATGCTTCCGATGCACCACAACGCTTTTGTCATTCATTAATTTCATAGTGTTGCCAATCTGGATGGCTGGAGGCATTTTCAAAAATTACTAAAAACTCACTTACTAAAAATCACTCATTTGAATCTATACTAATAACAGTACTATAAAGCTGAAGAATTTATATGTTTGTACGCGCTAATCTTAGGAACTACTGGACCGATTTAAACAAATCTTTCATCGTTGGATTTGTACGTGATAGTGCTATAAATATATATGTACCACGCGTGAAGCCGGGGTGGAACGCTAGCGTAGTATAATTCTCGCACATCGATATGAAAAGTGATTTCAAGTTCATGGTACGAGTCCAGATAATCTCAACAAAAATATCGATGTATCGATATTTCCGCGGCACAATCGAGTCGTGATCGATAGAGAATCGAAGTGTCACGCGCGGGTTCAACGGCCTAAGGTCAGGGTCGGCATCCGAGCCTCTTGCATTTATGCAACGCAAACATAACGACGGATACGTCGTTACGTGGAATGTTACGTGACTAGCGCTTTGTTTTACAATTTTATACAATGTTTTTGTAGTTTACGTTTTAACGGCCATTGTAAAAAGATGGAGATGAATCCCTCAGCCGTGTTGATCTCTGTCTGTCGCTGTATTTACTCCATTCAATTTATTAACAAAACTAAAATACAATGAGAACTACACTACGCTACATACCTAACTAACTACTTACACTGCACACCTGAATTATCCATAGACCAATGGAGGTCTACAGATAATCAAGATGTTCAAGCCCACTACCAATCGGAAACGTACCCAACATGCTGGCGGCATTACCACGCTGAATGGCAATGCTTATGCGTTGGGCCAAATAAACGCCAGCATTTTGGTCACGCGTCGCGTCGACCAAGCGCTCGGAAAGGCTTTTGAAGATGAGGTGATCATTCAATTTATTTGTATTTGTTTTTCTTTTTAAATATGAAATTTGTTCAATAGTTTTTTATAGTTGTTTCTTATTTTAATTTTCACTTCTGCCGTGCGGTAAATATACTGATCTGACCTGATATGACCTTCAAATACAAAACTTGGGTTGTCTTTAATTTTGTTTGTCGTCAAAAAAACTTGATATTGGATATGTTTTTGGCTCGGGTAAGTCTTGGGTGTTTTTATAATTCAGTGCTTATTCGTAGATACGTGTGTATTCATAGATAAACTAGCTGACTTTGATGCTTTTTTTACGTTTTATAAACTTATACTTGACTGCCGTCTTGCCTGATGTTAGGGGAGGATGCGGTCTACGATGGAGTGTGTTCACCTAGAGGAAACCGATTTACTCTCGATTTGGAGACACCAAGATTGGAACCATCGGTTTCTGTGGTTTACCTTTTAACGCCCAACGTAAAAATATAGAGATTTAATGTCTGATATATAATACTGATACATACTGATCTGTGATTATCAAAATACAAACGTAGGGCTATCCTCAATTTCGTCTTTGAGTAAGTAGTTAGTAAGTGTCTATCTGTGTGTGCATAATGCATAATTATTATAAGTGTAGGACTGTAGGAGTGTAGCTTGTACAAAAACAGGACGATTTTATGAGTTTTTTTGTTTGAAAACTGAGATAAGTGACGTAGTTTCTAGTTTTAATTTTCTACCTTTTTCATGAAATATAGGCTTGCGTACGACCACCATCACGTCTAATGTTAATTGATCTAGAATTTAGAGTGCTTACTTAAAACAATTAAAAGCACTTTATACTTGAAGATATACGTTAACCATAAAAAATCTACCTAACTAGGAAAAATTCAGAATATTCTGTACTAATTTTTGCTTGGAGTTTTTTACTACCTTGAACAACGTCACAGGACAATACTAGTACAGACGTAAACACTTCACTCATCGTTGTTATTCTATTCAAGTGTTTTTATTCGTGACTGGCGCTCAAACGAGGGCCTTTCACGAGGGCTAGGTTTTTTGTTTTAAATACTTCATAGTTCGAGGTTTTCTTAGTATTTATATGTGCTACGTTATATGCTAGTTGTTACTGTAGTAGCACTATTGTAGTGTGTATAATTATTATGTATAGAAATATATAAATTCTTCGACAATTGTAATAAGTAAATTGTTCACCAATATTTAAAAAAAATCACATAAAGATGTGAGTATTCTTGTATACTTGTAGTTGTTACTTGGAGGCACTCTAAATGCCAACCTTTTATTTATTTCTTAATAATAAATGAAAATACAGCTAGTACGGAAACAAAACAGCACAGCACCACCTAATATAAAATTTACGTATTTTGACAACACTAGATACAAAATATTATTTAATTTTTTTTTATAGATCCAAATTAAATTGAATTACTTCTTTAGTTACTTTTTTCTAAGGAAATTTCTAACGAACATGTTATCATTTATAACGATTACATGAATCAGCTACGATAAAAAATATGAAGATGCTAATATTATAATGGTATACATGAATAATTATGCAAAATGTATGTATTTCTTGCTTGTTAAACTGATCAATTCAACGTCATGTTTTACATGGCAACACACTACCTTCCTAGCCTGGACTATGGTCAACGACCTCAACATCAACATCAACAGCCCACTAAACGTTCCCACTGCTGGGACTCGGGGCCTTCTCTCGCAAGGAGAGAGTTGAGGCCATAATCCACCACGCTGGCCCAGTGCGGGTTGGTGAATAACACATGACTTCGAAAGATTCTAGGTACATGTCGGTTTCCTCACGATGTTTTTCCTTCACCGTTTTTAAGTTAGCGGCATTACGCACATGACTTCGAAAAGACAGTGGTGCGTGTGGGGTTTAAACCCGGGGTCTCCGGATCGGCAGTTGCCGTTCTCCCGACTAGACCAGCCGTAACGCAACGACCTAACTAGCTACAATGGTGTTTTAATAAAATACATTCATTTACCTACACAATTATTACTTGTCAGTCATTGTGTGTACTACTAAGTTTTATACTCATTGCTTAAGAATTTTTATTTCCACAAAAATTATAACAAAATTTGTCACACAAATTGTTGAATAGTCATTCCTCCTAATTTTTTCAATGCCAATGTTTGGGTGTTTGTTGCTCAACAACGTCGTAACATCTGAACGGATCGGGCGAAGTTTTAGAACATAGATTGTAGTCTAGAAGAATTCATAGGCTGCTTTTTATCCCAGAAAAATATAGGGAACGGAAACTACGCAAGTGAAACCGTGGGGTATTGCTAGTAAGTGTAAAATATATGAGTCCAAGTGGCATGTACCTACTATTTTGTAAAAGTATTTTTATGAGACTACTCGAGTCCCTTACTTCAACGACTATTCTTTGGTCGGTTATATTTTTTTCAAACAACACGTAGTGCGAACAACACGAACTTTGCCCTTCAAACCGTAACACAGTAAAGTTTGTAGATTATTGTTTGGCGGCAGGATAACTGGCCAAAGTGTGGTATCCCAGGCGGACTCTGGAAAGAGTCCTCTACAAAATTTGTAAAATGTTTATAAAACTGTTACTATTTTTACCGATTACATAATTAGTTAAACTTCCAGAAAATCTTTGCTACCATTCTGAAATACATTTCAGTTAGAGAACACTCTTAGTTACAATTTTCATCACAGGATTACGTAAGTTTGTCTCTGAAGTTGCCAAATCCATGTGACAAACTTTACCGTCTCTCCCTACTCGTCAAATACGAGCGCCAACTAAATTTCAGCTTATAAAACGAAGTAGGTATTTCAAAAAGTTTTTTTTTAGTATGTTAGGTTATGGATGTTAGACGATGCCGCGGTCTACGATAAAGCGTGCTTGCTTAGAAGAACGAAATTTATTTTTGACTTGAAGAACCCAAGAATGTGGCCATCAGGACAAACCCGATCAGACGACGCTTTCCACAACCTAGAAGTTCTTATCATACAAATGGTGTCAAACCTCTTCGTTCAAATCATTGGAATGTCAACAAATAATAACCGGTGTAGTTTTTTCAGACTGCTAGCAAACCGAAAGAAAAAAGGGTTGTGCAGAAAAAAAACATGCAGATCAGTTGCACACTATCCGAAATGCATCCGAATATCGACAAGTTAGTGATTTTTTAAAATTTTCTCTACTCTGACTAGTCTCAGGCTCACTCTATTCAACAACAAACGCGAAGCAGATCGCTAACGGTCATGATTTCGCACATGACAATCTCGGTACCAAGTTATACGATTCGTTCCACCCGGTCTCAGAGCAACACTTTAAACGCCAATTCCCAGCTGAATGGTATCAAATCACCATAAGTCTATCTTGCGGCTTTATATGGAGTGCACGAAGTAACGGACAACGAGAATGAAGGGTGCACTATGACCCTGCTGTTTTGGTGCGAGATCGGAAAGAATTATGAGAACCGGGCGATGTGGTCGTTGAAATGCTGATCATTTATTTAGATCGCAACCGCTTAATATATTGCTTGTTTATCGTTCTTGTACGATGTTTGTTGAAATGCATTTAGAGGCGGAAAAGTATAATGTTTTACCGTTGTGTGTTTGTTACTCTCGGAAGTTTTTTATGACGTTACAAAATGATTCTATTTTCTTTTTATTCGATTAAATTTTTTTTGGTGACCATTTTGATGTCAGTGAATTGGATTTTTTGCAGTTTTGGAAAACCTGTGTGGGGTTATGATTATTTGATAGTTTTATTTGTTTTATTCTTGATCTATTTTCCTCATACCTATTCAAAGTGTTTTTTTTTAATTTGTTTATTTTGTCCACCTACAAAAGACCAGTTAAAGAGATATGCGGCTCAGTGTCACAACCACAGAAATCTAAATAATATTTAATAGATTTCTGTGGTCACAACAAAGGTGGATACATAAGGTATGTACATTAAATTTGTAAATTATCTATTATAGTTAACACCGTCTAGCTATAGAACAAAACATAAGATGATGAAAAAATAATTATTTCTCAATGATGGCGCATTAACTGTTGCTCTCAGTTCTATTTCAATAATAATCCATCGAGTTGATGTAATTAACATGTAATAGATTAATTGTTCACCTGGAAATACCTCCTGCATTGAAATATTAACTTCTTGCTGGTATTACGTGGAAATGACGTTTGAAAATTTTACCTGTAACAAAAAAAATATAAATGTTAGTGGTCATTTTTCGAACAATTTTACTCCCCTTAAAATAAATCGAACCCGTCACAAATTGCAGTATTTGGGAAGCCCTATATCATTCGCAATAGTTTATTCCTTGAAATAACATAATTCCTTCAACGACAGGGATAGGTAGAATTTAAAAGACACTGACTAACAATAACCTTCTTACTCTACAGACACGGACTCCCATATACCATACTCAGGCACCTATAAATAATATCCTGTTTCAAGTCTGTAAAGAAGTTAATTTTATGAACAATTAACAAACAGGCTATCAAAATTGCTATCTTTTCCGAGAACATGAATGAAGCTATAATGCCATGATATCGGAAGATCCGATGAACTATAGCCAATTTCATAGCCAAGTACAAAATAGCTAAAGTCCTTTTTAAAGTAACTAAATAATACGAAATTACTAGTCGATGTTAATAAAGCTATAGATGGTTATAGGGATCTTCCTAGCCATTGTTTCAGCTGGATCTTGTGGATAAATCAAGGTGCAGGTTGTCTGAGGTAAAAATGTAATTGAGTAGGGTCAGGCAGCGATGTGATCACTTTGGGGCCATGGGTTAATCGAATGATGTAGGGTGTCTGTCAGTAAAGAACTTGGAACACTGATTTTGTGGTTTCAGTTATGTTAGTGTTATGACGTGGTTTGTGTTTATCGTGCAGTAAGTTTAATTTATTTTATGTATCAGTTCCTATGGTAACTATGATGTAAAAAAATTACAAGTAAATCATTTTTGTTAAGTTATTTCATTTATTTTCATATATTCGTAATAAACATTTATTTGTTATAATAATATTAAGTGTTTGACTACAGTAGGATGATTAGTATTTCGATAATGAAACTAACTACTTGAATGTGTGTTTTCTTAAAACTATAAGCTCGAATACATTTAAATCGAATAAACAGATACATAAATAAGCGTTCTAAACTACAAAGCCACATCGTTATTGCTTCGAATAAAAAACGGCAAATTAATGATAAAACGGCAAAGTTAAACAAAGTTTTGTATAAAAATAAGTTCATATTGAAGTAATGAAAAAAGTGTTGCAAAAGAAAAAAATATTAAATTTCAAAACGCATATGGATGTATTATCCATTAAATTTGTTGAGCTGTATTATAGTGTTCTTTTTTAGGTTTACTCAGTCTATTGAACAAGACATAAACAATAAATGGTCTACAAAAGTACTGTCCGATGAAACACTAAAAGCATGGCTACAAGCTAGCGTCCGTGAAACTGCGGTCACATTGTATGAGCGATAGCGTTTGTAATTACGCCATATGCGGTGAGTATGAAATGAGCTTCCATTTCTGCATTATTCAATTTACGAGCCAAATTTATCATCATCAGTCTACTTTAGTTCACAGCAGTTGTCGATAATGCACGCTTTGAGGTTCGATTTTTCATGTAAAACCGTTGTTCGTACACTCACTGAAAGTTTTGATAGTGTACACTTCATAGATTATTGTAAAATCACATGATCGTTTGCCATATATAGTCCATTGAAATGTTTATCGCCACCTTGCAAAATGCCTTTATCGGTAAATCTTTCAAACTAACCACCACTACACAAAAAAAAATTAAGATATTATTTGTAGCTTGATAAATATTTTTTTTTAAGAGTTTGCACATATGACTTTGTCCTAAAACTTCATAAATAAGAAGTTTAAGGAAAAGTAAACTGTCCCTGGGGACAGTAGAAAAATATTTGGATTCGTAACACAAATATTTTGCAAGGGGCGGGGATCGACCCCATGACCCACGGCTTTCCAGGCAGACTTAGGTACTACCAACTAAGCCACCAGGTTATTACACTCAAATACTAGTATTACACGATAGGATTCTGCCCCTTCTCACATTCCAGATTTTAAGTTAAATTAATCTAACATATCAAGCTCTATCCACCCACATTATTTCTCAAATACTCTTACTTAGATCTTAACATAAACACAGTTCTCGATCTTAATAATACAAAAAAAAACCCTGTCCAGTAATATGACACTCCCAAGTTATTTTGTTTTAAATGTCCGTCGAATGAATCATAAAAGGTGTGTAGTTCAACTAAATTGTCCATTTACTAAAGGAGGGTCCACTTGTATCACCTTTAAGCATCCTTAAAACGACACTTAGGTGTAACTTTACAACGTCCCAAGATAAGGATTTCTTTGAAAAAATATTAGATGTATTTTAACTGTGATGGTAAAAACCTACCTATTGAATGGACATTTATATTGAGTAAATTTTTTGTACACATTTTGAGAGCAAAAGTGGTCGATGAAATGAATTTTTGGGAATTTTCTATGTGAAAATGGCCTGATAAAATTCAGCTCATGAGTATTGTAATAACATTTTTGTTTGTAAAAACAGTGATAATTAAGCCGACAGCTCACCGAATAGTAAGTGGTAGCTGCTTAAAAATAAATAAAAATCTGCAATATCAAACAATGTCGACGATGCTTGCATTCTGGAAAGGTGCTTAAAGATAGCTTTTTTAAAGTGCTGTTATAAGGTTTCGTAGAAAAAATATCGAGTAACATTATCATGATAATATAATAATTAAATGTTTTTTTATGCTCAGATAATTTATTAACATGTATGTATGAAATTATACAAAACTTCAATATTTGCCATAGCACTGGAACGTATGCGTGGTTAAATTATGAACCACACATAATATATGCAATAGTAATTATTTAAGGTTACTGTCGAAATCAACATTCTATATTTTCAGTTTTTGTCGTTCAAAATATATTCTGAAATAAATAAAAATTCGATTCCGTAACCTAATTGAAACGACAGATGAAAGCCGAATAATTCTATGTCGAGGCAGAAAAATTTCGTCTCCGCAAAGCAATATCTCACTGAATAAAATACATAAAATATCCATTAACCGTATTTTAATGACTATAAATGGCCATTAGATTTGTAACAATTCGAGTTGAACAGTAAAAGTTAATGTCATCACTTAGTAAGTAAAAATGATACTCTATTAAAAACAACCTACGCACGGCTCGGACAGTTAAAAATATGTTGAGAGTCTGCACCATCATTCAATACTTAAGACGAAAAAGTGTAACTAAAACATTTTTAAACAAGAACTCTCGAATACCGTATAAAAAAGCAATAGTCGCGCCGCGTCATTAGACATGAGTATCAGCAGACTATAGTTTCCCAATCCAGGCATATAAAAAGTTGATTATCGAAGTTTTTAATGAGGTCATAAATAATTTCGGGCGATGATTACTTGACAGGACAAATTGGAAGAGCGTTAGTCTATCCTATTCCTGTACGAGGAGTTGAGGCAAGCGTTTTTAGGGTACCGCACCGAAATATTTGACCGACTTTGTGACAAAACTCACAGAATGGCGTCTTGCTCGGAAATAAAATATGTAATATCGTATTTTCAGTTATTTTGGTTGTGTGGTGTTTTATCTATTTGTTAATTTTTTAATAACACCTATGTAATTAAAAATACATTTACGTTTTTACCATTTTTTAAAACAGCGATACTTTACGTAGTCCCATTAATTTGTGAAATAAAAGTTTAAGTACAAGGGTTACGATCAGTAGTTATATTTATGTAGGTAATATGTTTTTACATAAGATTTATTACGTTCGGATCAGATTTGATTAAACACAATTTCTCACGTACTATGTTTAAGAACTTCTAGTGCATCAGTAATATAAAATGTTACAAAACATTTTGTATAATTTGTTATCAAACTCTCACTAACACAAAATACAGTTTAAAAAAATATTTTCTACATTTTCATTTCTTCTAAATTAAATATAATATGTATTATCAGAGTAAAATAGTAGGATTTTAATCGAGTAGTCGAGCCCTAAATTAGATATTTGTAAACGTGTGGGTGAACTTTTATGCTAAACATTGGGCTAGCTGAATAGTTTAACATAACAATAATACAATAAATACGAGTATATAAGATAAAGCTAAAGTTCAAAAGTAAAGAAATAAAATAAAAAAATGTGAAGATTTTTTACTAACAGGAACCCTCGATAGTCTAGTTTCACTCCCATTTGTCTCGGATTTCTCACAAACGTGAATGGAGGCTTGATTTTATGATTTATAAGGCCCTTTATCCGGTCCCTACTTCTTCGTATTCTGTTTTGATTGGAGCCCCTTTCAGGACACCGAAGATTGATTGTTCTCCAACCTGTGGGAGTTTTTGTCCGTCAGCTCAGAGTGTAAATATTTTAGTCTCATTTTTGTTTTATTAGGGTAAAAAATGGTGTGATTGTTAGCGGCCGGGATGAGATAACATTATATTCGTGTCAGAAAAGAAGATATGTTTTTAAAAGTTTTTGGTGTTGATTTGTAATTGTTGTTGAAAGGTCAGTATTTTTTTACTTACTGTTGTATTTTATGGCCTTCTGATAACTTTTAAGAAAAGTGTAACGAGTTTTGAAATTTTCGAGAAACATGACATCAAAAATTAAAATAAACCCACTATAATAATATGTTCCCACTGCTGGGCCCCGTATTTTGTCATCACGCTGCGCTGACTAAATTGGCGGATTTGACATAAATATCTTCGAAAGATATTTTTCTTAGAACACACTAGTTTCCTTCTTCCTTCCTAAAGTTAGTGATGATGACACACTTATAAAAATGTAATTCAAAAAGTGAAGTTATAAAATTAAATGAAGAATACTCAAAGGTGAAGCCGGAGTTTGAACCTTCGACGTTACTGTGAAATCAGATCTATAATCGTACTATATTACCCATACATTTTCCATGATTGGTGCACCATTCCCAGAAACTTTGCTTCTCATAAGTACATTGGAAGCTTGGTAAACAAAGTGTAGTATTTGTTGTTGGTAGCAAATTGAAAAGATTACCAAGAAAATACTTAAAGTTAAGCTGCGGTGTATAGATCTGAAGCTGCACTGTGGATTCCTGCATCGTAGAGATTTGAGGAATTGCACTCAACACGGGCCTCCGGCCTTCCTACATTATTCCCTACAACTCCTATAGAATACCAGCAAACTGGCTAGCGAACTCGTTAGATGGATAACCACGATAAGAATGGAATGAAGATAAATAGCAAAAATAAATAGACTGTACGATCATGTCATGATGCCTTTTTATTTTAGTTGTGTAAGTGAAATGTTGAAGATTTTGTTTTTGCAATTGATTGTTGCTATTTAATTGTTTATTCATTTTAAGCTTGGAAGTTTATCGTAGCTTATGTTTAGTTTAGGTTCTATTTTAATATTTGTTTTATGTAGCTGCTGATGTTTTACTCTGAAATTGTTAATTACGGGATATATACGGTGGAATAAGTCTGATTTTAAGCATATATGGTTTAATCTATGTAAAATAACAAAATACCCGCAGTTTAGAAAAACAAATGTTGACTTTCACCTCTAAGTATAAGTTTAATCTTGTCATCTACACCGGTTTGGTACGACTTTTAGATGAAACCAGGTTTAATCGGTGATAATGATTTTTCTACATGTCATCGATGCCTATGGGATGATCATAGTCGTATTTAACTTTGTTCACTTCTCGACGAATTTGAATTCAAATAAGTATTTTCCTGTCTTTATTTTTTCTAATTTCATGTAAAACTCTACCACGAAGTGCTTGATAAGCATATACAGCGCCAGCGCTATTACGCCCCTCATTAGTTCCCTCGTAAACAACAACACTTGACTCTTACTAATGTCTACGCGTCACTATTTTACGATCACAACCAACCATAACCCACGGACGCTCTTAAACTTCGATAGAACCTTAATAAATTATAGATGAAGAAAAAAAACGACAAAACGAAAACGAGAAAGTGTGAGTCCGATTACCATTTACGACACTAAAACTGTTTAACCCTGGAAATGACCCGTGATAAATAAACTCGACTCAAGTTCTAAAAGTCGACGATCGATCTTTTGCCCTGGGCAGGAATACGGAGTGCAATTGAAATGTCCCGCTAGTGGAGTGGGTGCAAGCCGTCCATTTCCGCAATTTCGAGACGTACGAGAGGCGATCGTGTTCCGACAATGGGCCCTATCGTGTGGCGTCTAATCACGCGCCGGTTGTACTGTTAGGTTGGTGTATGGCCCAGGGCGCTCGCTTGCGTCGGTTAATATGCGTGCGAACGAGATCTGATCGCCGTTTCGACGAACATCTTAGCTCGGGGTTGCTGGGAGCACTGTCTTTGCATACGTTAGTAAAGTTCTAAGTACGTGATCAGTAGGTACTTTTGCTCAAAACTCAGTCGAATATTTGCTTGTTGACTGTTGAATTGGATTTCTAGTTTGACAGAAAAATCTGCTAGGTTGAGTTTTTGATTATAAAAATAAGTTTGCTAAATCGATTGTGTTACTAGCCAGTTATTTTTATTGACAGAATAAAAATATTCAATTTCATACCTATTTATACTATTACTGGGCTCGCGTAACTGAGCAATGTAGGTACATTGCTTTTCGATATCATTCATTTTGCGACTATCCAGTCCATCGTTGCGAGTCACGTTATAATGACAGAGTTTCAGCGATGATCTTCACAAGTCAATTCAATTAAATGTGGCAGTATCATAAAATTTTATAGGAGACTAGTTCACCGCCTTTTGAATGGACATAATAAAATTGTAACATTAGCGATTAAGGGGGCTTCTACGAACACTATCTTCGAAGATGACAGCAATGACGTTATCGACAATCACACAATTACGAATGCAGACGCGAAAGGCACGCGAGCTCATAAATATTACAGTAATTGTAGGTTCATATTAGAATCGAAATCATTGAAAGCAGTATCGAATTACTTGACAGTTAATTAGGGCCTGCCATTCGGGGCGTAGTCTTGTCTCAACTAGCCCCATACGTTTCGTAATCAGTCGCATGTTCGCCCAATCTGGCATAACATGATTAATAGTTGTACGGTCCAGCGATTGAACTCTTTGTAACCATTGACAAATTATACGGCTACCATTTACTTTTATCCAGTACTGGTTTTGTTTCCTAGATGAATTATAATAGTTTCGATAACATTCAAGCAAAATTGGCTGGTGAATTGCGAAAGCCGACACAAAGGTGAACAAGTAAAAGATAAGTTATGAACACTTAAAAGCTTGTTAATAACAGTAGCCTCGTAGGTAACAGTAGCCTTTGCGAAGACCTGGAGAAGTATTACATAGGTATTTGTCAGTTATCTTATCAACAAACTTATATATAATTCATTGTGCTTTAAAGGGTGATATAACCAGATAGTTTACAGGACATAGAAATAAATTTCCTCAAAACGTTGGGTCACGGGGCATTGCAATATTGTCCAGCAGTAGATAGCATAAACTTTTCATAGTCAGACATGAAGCAGTGCACCACGATTTTTCCCGCGTAGTTCCCATTCCAGTTATATTACCATATTACCAGGACATTATAAAAAAAACACTAACAGAAGGTGACTTCTTTTGAACAAGTGAAGACGCAGTAAGTCATACGGGTAATGTACAAGAAATATAAGAACACAACCTCGATCGTTTGTAAGCCTTGTATGACAATTGTTCCGAAGCAGTGAGGGTCGTAAATTTTTCATTCACATCCACATCTCATGTAACAATACATTCAGTACGACAAACAACATTTATTAAGAACAGACACAAAGGCGGACTCCGACAAGGTATGGATGCAGTTATGTGCAGGGGAGAAACACTTATAAATCTTTCCAAAGTTTAATGGTGGTACGGATTATGTAGAAAGGCCTCACGCACACAACAAGTCCATTATCATAAGCATTAGTAAAATTAAACATACATGGTATGCAAAACGTTAGGGTTGTGCAAATTGTAGTATCTTAGATCATGTTTGCTCGGTGAACACTGAGCTTACAGAATCTATAGACATGGAATCAAACTACAGAGTTTACCACTACCTACATAAAACTTTCCTATATTGCTAGATTTTATATTCAACAAGTATTGTCGTATATAATGTTATTATATAAACTAAAACATTAAACAAACTTGGTTTAAAATAATAAATCCAATAAAAAAGATTTGAAATACCTTAACCAAAAAGTCTACAACTTTAATACACATTATCCTTTTTATATGCTTTTTACGTATTAATCGTATAAAGTCATAGCAAGATTTACCATCAGGCGGTCATTTCACTTAGTCCAATCCACTGTTCAGCACTGGATTTTACCTAGAAATATGGGATGAATTACTTACATATTTCTTTGTCAGATATCTCTCACTGATACGGTTCACGGTTTCTACATTAGTTCTTGGCGGTAGGTTTGGTGCCAAAGATGTGACATTTTTTTAGGTAGAGTTTGGTAACAGTGCTACCACTCCTCTGGTTAAATAAAGCCTCCTCCTCCTCCTCTCAATAAGACTTTCCGATAAATAAAATAAAATTGTTTTAACTTAAAATTGATTATAGCATATGAATAACAAAACCTTTAAAATAAAAATCCCAAATAAAAACTTTTGTTTTTTTTTACTTTGAATACCTTTTTACAAAAATGGAGTACTCATTTCCGCACACTTATAGTTTGTATAGAGAATAAGCGCAGAATGGCATTTTTATTCAATTAAAAAAAATATGCTTTAATCAACAAAAAAACATTACACACACAAGCTTCCATGTATTAGAAGACACACACGCATGCATTATTATTTTGTTTCTTGATGTCTGTGGTCCAATTGAAAGTAGATTAATTTTGCTTTAAGGTCAAATTTTGACTACTACGCGTCGACTAGTAACATTAGATTCCCGAAAATCCCGAAGGCTTAACCTCCGTTCATACGTTCATAGCTCACATCACCCGTCATATTTTCCGTTTCCATGAACTCAGTGACAAAAGTCTTTATCTACTACGACCACACTGTAGCTCAAAGCTTTCGTCCACTGAAATTATATTTAATCACAGAGCGAACGTTTGCAGCTAGTTTCAAATATTTTAATTCCTCTTTTATAGTAAGACGGTTCTTTGTTGAGTTCTGTAAATCAGCTTAGCGAACGGATGGTGCGGTTGCTATCTCTACAGCTTTGTATTATACAAATCTGTCAGGGGTCGACTATTTTCGCTTCACTAGGCGCTGGTAATGTCGGGTTGACGTAAATAAATCTCTGGAGGACGGTAATAGAAATAGGTTGCGAGTTTCGCTTTGTTTCGTTTCGTTTCTTTATGGAATGCTCACGTTTGACCTTATCTCTTCTGGTGGTAAAGGCGAAATAGCGTTCATGCTAATTTCATCATTTCAAGCAATGACCTATGCAAAGAAAGTTTAAGTAACTTTAAATGTCGATAAGGCTTATAAACTTATAATATATCCCATTATTGCATGCTTCAGTAATCTTTTGCATAACTGTCATTAGTGAGGTATTTTGACGGTTGTTATGTAGCTAACTGCATGTCGATATTTGATGATGATTTGTTATTATATACTTAAGGACGTAAACTAACTCTATCTAAGTATATACTTTTACCCGCGACACAAGGGTAGAGTTCGAATCTCGATAATTCGTAAATCTGATGATTGCACAAAATATGTTTAGTTTTACTGCTACATAAATACAGATCAAAACAATTTTAACTGCTGTAGGTTTTTTTATTCACATGTTAATTTATTTTATTTTGGAATTCAAAAATAACATAATGCTAAATAACAGTAGTGAGATTTCTAACAGCTAGTATTCGGTTGAGTACACCGAAGTGAACCTATTCGAAGCCAGATAGAGCCTAAATATGCACTTCAGGAGGTAGACATTTTCTTTAAAATATTTGTTTTACAACATATTTGAAATGCGATCTTTCTCTAATTAGATTAATTTATGTGCTGCACGAAAAGTTGAGTAAAATTTAATAATGTGCATAACGTATAATTTGAATATTTGTACTGATCAAGGAATTAGTCAGATGGGTCAGTGACATCTAGTCTATCGTAGGTTAATCAAACAAGTTAAAAAATAAAAAATAAATGGTTGTCTGTAAAGTTGGTTTACTGACGATAGTTGAACGTGACAACTTCAACTACGCCTTAGAGCGAGGTAACGCCGCATGACGTCATGCGGCGAGGGTAACGGCGGTAACTGCGCATGACGTCATGTTTTTTCGTGCGTGCAGCCGGCTTCATCGAATTATAAGACGTTGTCACGTCAATAAAACAAGTAAATACGTCGACGAGAGCGAGTTAGATTACTCAAGATCAGCGGAACAGGGGATAAAACGCTTATACCCAGCACTGGCTATGTCAATACAAGCAGAAAATGACGGTTATGATAAAGTAATAATTACTCCCAGTAAACACTTTATATTTCATTGAAGTAAAAAATGAGCTTTATTATTGAGGTCTATAATTGGTGATCAATTATTTTTTGAAGAGATTCGGGGTCTTGATTACTTCATATTGTTAGTTAGCGTGATCAAAGTCACGTTTTGTTTCTAAATTGCTGCCAAGTTGATGTGGATAAGTACCTCTTTAAGGAAGCCATTGTGGTAAACTCCACTGTAATAGTATTAAGACTGTTAGTAAAGCGATTGAAGATTCTAAGAAGCCACTTAAACTTTACCTACTGTAACTTAGGAACAGCTTGTGAACAGCAATTGCTGTGGAGTCGTTTTAGAAATAACAAGTGAAAAATACCTAGGTCTAAAGTATTTCGTACTTTATATTTTCTTTATTCCGTAATAAAAAATTATTGTTTCAAATTTAAGTATCAAATATTTATATTAACCTAAGCCTAAATCTGTTAAATAATTGACATAGTAACTACTCTAGCCTGTTTCTTGTAATATTATTCATATAAGGATCACTATATTTTGCTAGTTTTAGGCAGAATAAATAGGAATGTCCTTTTCACTCGACTTTATTTGGATTTTTTGTTGTACGTAGTTATCTATCTCCATAAAATTTTGTCGTAAAATATAGACACTTTTTTAAAAATAAAGAACGGTTTAGAACGATTTCTCTAAAATTTTAGTTATTATTTACCCATTGTAAAAATTCCATAAGTTTCAACAATGTAATTATCGACTAATTTCCGTTGATGTAATAATATCGGCCTGATTGATAGCAGCGTTTTATATCGTAAAACAAAGTAAGTAGTACAAAATGAGCATACTTGAAGTTTTCTCTCACAAGGAGAGAGTTAAAGCCATAATCCTATATGCTGGCCAAATGCGGGCAAATTTCTTGATTTCCTGTTAAAGCCAGTAGCAGTGACTTATTATGAGGGTGTATGTGAGTTGATGTGAGTGAGATTTTATTTGAAAGTTCACTGGTGCGGTGGGATTCGAATCTACGTTCTCAAACTGTGAGTCAGATGTTCTCACCACTAGGCTACTACAGCTTTTTGGACATCAATGTTAAAGTATAGGTACTATGAAAACTTTAGAACATAGATAGATAGATAGATTAACTCTTTATTGCACTTCACAAATAAATTAAATTAAATTAAACTGACCCCTTTCAGCAAATTAAAATTAAAGTAACAGCGACTCCACTCCAAATCCATAACTCAACAGGATTGCGGTCAAGTGTCGGTCGAGTAAGACGCTTACAGTGACCCGCTAAGCGGGATCTGATTATTTTTTATACTTTGCATGTGACATAATAAGCCACTTGTGACGGAGACGGAGGTGAGGTGAACCTGATGGGTGGAAAGCGTTAATAGGGCTACTAATTTCAGGCTTTAGTTTTAGTTGGCGTAACAATTTAACTATTGGATGTTAAGCTATTATTTTGGTGACGATGTCATAGATACAGAAGAGAAATAAAAGTAAAAAGGCTAACCCTATCAACATGTGTGATATAATATAACCTGGAAGAGGAGAGAGAAATCAGGAAATCACCGAAACAAAAATAATTAAAATAAATCAATTAAGCATAAAGAACGCTTCATATTCCCTCTGATGTTATTCGGAGCTTCTCGCCCAAAGAGAGTGTCGATCATAATCTAAGCTGGCCAAATTCGGCCGAACTTAAAAATATGATCCATTAAAATGTCTTTTTCACTGTTCAACCCACTGAAAAACTTTGGTAATTATTTGCCTTATTATTGTGAGTTTTTTGATGCCTACAAACAAAACATATCGTTATTTATAGCTTATCGCATGATGTTTTCAATAAAAGGTACTTATGTATACTTTAACTTGAAAGTAATACTTTATTCGTGTTCACTGGATGAGAACAAAATAATCCACTTTCTATTGTTTAAATACCAAAAGTTATCCAATGATTAATAGCTATGTTACATAATAATCCAACTGTCATATAAAACAAAACCAGTCTCCTTCACAAGTTTAATCCTACAACAATTCTTAACGTTAAAACTTTCTACGAGTACCTGTTCCACTTTCCTGTTTAGGCATTTAGGTATTAGGTAATCGGGTTTAGCCCAATAAGTGAAGGCTGTTGTTTTATGGATGTGGGTCGAACCGATGGAACATTAATTTTTAATTTGGAGCAGTCGTGACGCCGTACTGTTAACTAAGGTGCCTCTTACAGTTGCTTCATTGATGGTAGCTTACTTAAAATGTGAAGGTCCATGGATTACAGGGATTAAGGTCTGGACAAACAAACCGTTTAACTTTCAAGTTTCAAGATGAGTTTTTCTTCATTTGTTCAGGAATGCCAACACGCAAAAGTCATATAATTCATTTAACAAAACAGCGAATACATTTTTAACTAACGCCCAATATCAGACTCAAACTACCTGTTAAGATAAGTGTTTCAAAGCTGAAGCTTAAAAAACCTATTTTTTAAATAAAATCCTAAAAAAAGTCAAATTACAACGTAAACGTACGAAACCAACTTACTATAGTCTGGAACATGTTTGTGTTATAAAATTTACTAATACGTATTTGTCAGCATTTTCAGAAGAATTAAATATTGTAAAAAAAGCTTCTTTGTGTTTAAAATGAAACTTAATAAAACATATTTATAACAATAAAATGATATCATCCACGCTTTGTCCACATTAAATGGGGTCGGTACAGCATGCCCTTCATCATTTTCATTCACCATCTGTGAACTTCATGGTAGTCATGGTCTCTAGTCTTTATCACACGATTTACACAAATTCTGATGAACAATATTCAAACAGAAAATAAAAAAAACTAAATCAAAATCGGAAGCTACGATGGCACAAACAGGCACACGAACACACACTGATGCGTCAAATTTATAACACCCCATTAAAAATGAAGTACGCTAGATATGAAGCACTGTATTCCAATACATTGGTTACCCAATCCCCTAACCACGTACCTGTGTTGCCATTGTTCATCGAGTAACGAGACGGCTCGGTGACCGATTTACGTCAGAATGTGATCATTTAACTCAGAGTACTGGGTACACTGGTTATTTAACTATTGAAGGGTTACACTGTAAGGATACGAAGAAACAAACCATAAAGTTCTTCTTAAATTAATATGATTAATTCATATAGCAACTGTGTTGTGTAAGAAGGGTTAAAATAACTATATTTTGTACTTATCAAGTAATTAGTCAGATGGGTTGATGGCGGGAACGTCCTTTTCTCGAACCATCAGGTCGACAGGACGGCGCGTCCTTTAAATCCCGCCTTTGTAGTCCAGTGCAATTACGGAAATAAATAAACATTAAATATATGTAAGGGGCCCCTTTTAAACCTACAGCCCGAGTCACAAGTCTTGGGGTCTATTCGAGATTTCTCTCTCTGCCACACGATGGACCCGGCACCCGCACGGTGAATCCATGGAATGCTAAGAAGTACGTCTCTCTCTGTAGTTTGGGGACTATGAAGGATCGATAGAGGGGTGTATTCTGAGCATATTATATTCCAATTTGAGGGATTCTGGCGTAGTTAGCTCATGGTCATTTCGATGAAAACGCGTTTAATTCGATACCTCGAGAACTGTTTGTGTTAGGCAAAAAATTGTTGAGACCGTTTCTCTTTTAAATTAAATTTACTAACTTTTACAGCAACAACTTTTCTTTCTTTCATCAATACTTTTCAATTTATTGCTTCCGAAAGGCAAAAAAAATACATTTTTTCCGCCCTTTTTATGTTTCGCCATTTTCTCCCCAACTGTTCAATTTTATGAAACTTTACCGATAATCAAAAGTGTAGATCTTTTAATAATAAACAACTTTTTCCTTGAACTTTTTTCTGTAATGACAATACCTTCAGAATTATGTTACTTTACCGAGCGAAATCCGCGCCACTGCGACACCTCCGCGACACTGCAAAAAATCCGCGACACCTCCGGTCTTAGGGCTGAACCCAAAATTCATTGTTGGATTGTGTCGGTGGGTTTCTTACACACAGGGTTATGTGGGACAACAACGTTACCTACTCCGATATATGCCAGAAATCCGTAACACACATAAAAAACACTACGGTACAGACGTGGTAATTGTATTCGATGGCTATCCTAAAGGCATTTCCAACTTTGGCACCAATTCTGCCAAAATGTTTGCCTTTCGGAACCAATAACTTGGAAAATATTGATGAAAAAAAGAAAAGTTGTTGATGTAAAAGTTAGTAAATTTAATTTAAAAGAGAAAGGTCTCAACAATTTTTTACCTAACACTAACAGTTCTCGAGATATCAAGTTAAAGGCGTTTTCATCGAAATGACCATGAGCTGACCACGCCAGAATCCCTCAAATTGGAATATATGCTCAGAATACACCCCTCTATGGATCCTTCATAGTCCCCAAACAACATAATTTAATGTTTTTTTTTTCAATTCTTTTTGCGTAATTGCACTCACTGGACCATTGATTCCGAGTATGTTTTCTAGTGTTTGTCTTAGCGGTAAAAAAACTTCTTTTGAGGACATGTTTCATCCGTCAAACGGCTCATGACCCAGGGGGGTGCGTTGTTGTTTTTACTGTCTCATTGTGAGAGAAACCCCCGATTCTCAGTAGAGGGATTTTAAAAACGGCTGTTATTATTTACGAGTAAATACTTAAATAGTGTCAATTTCTTTGTTTGCCTGTTTCGGGAACGGTACAATCTCATTTTCGAACCCTATTAAATACATGAGAAAGAAAGGTGCAAATATCATTCATTATCTTTATAACAGGATATGTAAGTAAATAATAAAACTGTATTACTGTTGTTTGAAGCTGTTTTACCTACCGATTACAAAATAGTTAAATTTTCTGCATCATTTGTGCGTACCCCGGTATAGCATTAGTCCAGTGGGCAGTAGTGTTCCGGCGACCCAATGTTACGTAAGAATATTTTAACTTCTTGAACTTTCCGATTAATTATTCCAGTTTGGAACATTATGGGGACCGCCCGGGCGTTCGTGAAGAATGCGGGATACATTGATGGATTTTTAAAATGATTCAGTTGTAAAATGGCTTGAAAAAGAGACATCGTTTCATTGATGACGTTCCATAGACTCAAACGTAGAAGTTTGAAGTGGTTTCCACTTTTGTGATAAGAACGTATAGGCTGTGGAACGCGTTGCCTGAGTGAGTTTTTCTTTGTATCAATTTCTTCTAGGTAAGCACGTTTCATCGACTGCTTCGTGGTTTACCATCAAGCGAGATGGGAGTCAAGTGTAGAACAAGCGGATTGAAAAAAAATCGACCTTCACAAAAAAAAAAAATATAAAAATGAAGTTCTGCTTCCAGATCGAAATATTTTTATCTCAACGGTTTCATAAACACAATTTACTAATCATCTAATCAGTACGTCAACTATTTGTTTGTTAAGTCATCTAAGGTCAAATAAGACGACTCCGACCGGAATGTCCACAATACCAGACTAGATCCTGAGATAACAACGTTTTTCCAGCACAAAGTAAATTAAAAACGAACGAGCAAACGAAGAATTTCTCTTCCATTTACACTTTACGCAATACCGTGGGACTTCGTAAATATGACTGCTTGCCATAGCTTCCCTCATAGTAACAGCTTTGCTAACCAAACCTCAAAAATCGACAGATTAGTTTTTAGTTTCTATTAGTAGTCAGAGCTAAATAAAATGCTAGACGATTTCCTCACAGATTGGTAAATAGTTCACGTAAAGTTACAGAGAATATTGACCATATATGCCTGTTAGTACCTAAGATTTAACGAAGCAAGCGTAACTTGATAATTTCTTAACCTACTAAGCAAAATTCTTGACGTAACAGTATGAATCATTGCACAGCATAGGGCTGTAGAACTGCGATAATGGGAAGTTGAATTCGAATCAATTTTACCAAGGAAAGTCAAAGAAGGAATTACAAAGTTATACGATTTCTTTAAATTTGTAGATGTTTTTAACAAAATAACGAGTTCTAAACGTACATTTTATATAGTGTTGAGCTAATAATCCAACTTTAATAACTAATCTTATATATAAAATTCTCGTCTTATATATAAAATTCTCGTGTCACAGTGTTTGTTTCCTTACTCCTCCGAAACGGCTTTACTGATTTTTACCAAATTTTATATGCATATTCAGTAGGTTTGAGAATCGGCTACTAGCTATTTTTCATACCCCTAAGTATTAGGGGTTGTTCACCCCAAACATTTTTTTTTTAATTTTTGGTAAATGTTTTTAGTTTTTATTTTTTTATAATTTGGCGTTAAAAAATACATACAACCCTAAATTTTTACCCTTTTATCACCAACCCCTGTTTTTTTAGAGCCATTTTAGTAATTTAATCATTTGACAGTGAACTCCTAAACGACGGGACCGATTTGAATGTTTTTTTTTGTGTGTGTATTCGAAGATGGTTTAAATTCACAAATAAGCCCGGCAGATGGCGCTGCAGACAGTGTCTAGGTTATGTCCGAGCGAAGCCGGAACGGGCCGCTAGTTATATATAGTTTTCTACAATTAGGTGAAAACACTTAACTGATAAGAACAAAAATTATTTTGAGAATTATAATTTTTTAGCAAACCTAGGGAATGAAACGTGAAATGAGTATTCGCTGACACTACAGCGCTTCATCAAACTTCATGATTAAGTGATGAAGTGGCGACTATTACTTTCTCCATGTAGGTCTACAAACACAAACATTTTGTTTGTTCTATGTCAATGGTCAAATGTTAGGACATGACACTTAGTTTATTTTGAATCTATAGACGCTAAATTAGTAAGGAGCTTTACATGGAGTATTTTTAATTTCTAGTTTTAGGCGAATCCTAGCAGCTGTTCTATTACAAAAACTGAATTAATACCTGTTTTTATTACTTGATTTGGTTTGACGTCACAAATGTCGATTTTCTATTGATTTTTGTTGTATTTACAGAATAAGTTACACTATAAGTTAAACTTACAGCCTAGTATATTATCATTTGTATCACTTTCCAGGTTTTGGGCTACTCCAAGTCAGAGCTGCTTAAAAAGCTTTGAATCCATTAAATTGCATTTCTACTAAAATAACCAATATAATTTCAGCTCTATTTAAATAAGTTTAAAACTTTTTTCACTCCACTTCTTTGAACCATTAACCTTTATGACAATTGTGTTACATCCACATACTGAAATAAGCGCGCGTGTTCTATAAAAATTCGCGTTTGTTTTATGTCTGTTTATATTTATGCAGATCTGCGCCCAAAGTATGTTACATTTGGTATTCAAAGCTACGAGTGTGTCATAGCAATAACATGACATAAAATTATGTAATACGGACACGTGCTTAGGTCATTTGCGTGGGAATCCGCTTTGTATTTTACGTGTTTTTGTACAATTTAGTGCGTGATTATCATTTTAATGTAGGAAATGGGTGAAAAGCAAAATTTTTGATGTAATGTTATTGAGATGCAACTTTTTATAGTGACAAAATAAGATTATCAAATCGAATTTTTCTTTGAGTGAAATATAACATCGTACCTACTTAGGTACCTATATATAATCTTGTGTTTTGAAGTTTGTAGCTGTATTTCTTTAGTTGACTAGATTGTATAGGTGCTTTTAAAAATCTTATTGAGAGCCTGGTTCGCGCGACTCCTTGACTAATATGTGTTTATTTGGATCAAAACATGTTGGGCACGCTTCCGCCTGGTATTGAGCTTACATTTTGTATCTTCATCTATCTTCGTCTATGGATAATTCAGGCGTGCTTAGTGTTAATAGTTTAGTGTGTAGTTTAGTTTTCATTGCCATTTAGTTTTTCATGATAATAAAGGGGCTGCTCAATAAAATCATTAAGTAAATGAATAAGTCATTACATACATATATAACAATGCTTTCAAGTACTTTGAACTACTGATAATTTAGGTATATGGTAAAATGTTTCTATGCTATTGATTTATGCCAAACTTTTCAAGCTACCTCACGATCGTAACTATTATAAATTATTAAGTAAATAAATAAGTAATTACATTAACAACAATATTTTGAAATAACTAGAACTACTAATAATTTAAATGATAAAATAATAAGATAAACTTTGCAACTTACCTACTTCACGATCAAAAGTATTATGCTATGTTAAATAAATAATGTAGTAGTAATAATCTAATAATTTAAATAAAATAAGTTTAAATGGGCATTTAAAATTGGGGTTTAGTTTTTTGTACATAATCAGATATTCTAAGCAGTGTTTTCACGACATCAAAGCTGTTTTCGAAAAGTATTTAGTAGGTATACTTTTACAATGCCTGCAAAAGGCGAATACATAGTAAGAAACGGCCGCGCAAAGCGTTCGCAAAATCGTAAAAAGTAGGAAGTACGCAGCATCAAACAGTCCATAACATTTTGATTGCATTATAAATCAATAGTACCACCATAAAATCCATTGACAAACATTAACCGACTATGAAGGCATATCGCACAGGCTAGCATAGAGATAAAAACATCAGAAGCCGTTAGAGGGCGGGACATAAATACGAAAATAAGACATGATAATGCATAATAACGTTTTACAGGCGTCTCATTGAAATGCGAATAAATTAACATAAACGAAGCGGCGACGGCGTTACGTAGGAGTTACGAACATGCATATTGCCAGGAAAGGTATAAACTCCAGAGAAGGCAAGGAATTGGCGATCTTTCGGGGAAAACGGCGACATTTATAGGTGCTAGGAAATCAAAGTGAATACAGCTCCCGGAAATTGTTTTTATTTTCATCTATGATGATGTAGACATATTTACAAGAATTACGAAGAAGATGGGTAGATTGAAAGATGTGTCTACTTAAACATCCTACTTAATTTAAATTTGCGTTGTTGTTGCTTTAATAATTAATTGAAATTTTATGAAAATGCTTGTTTGTTTATTAACTGCTCTATCACGGCGGAACGAAATTTAAACATATATTGTAAAATTTAAACATATAGGTATTGTAGTTTAGAATAGTACGTAGGCTACTTTTTATCGGGGGAAAATAACAGAAATAAAAACCACTTACGAGAGTGAAAACGCGGGGTGCTGCTAGTATATAATTAAAATCCTTTGGATTCCAGTTTAGTTTGTCAATGTGTTGTTTATGAAGATTGGAGATGTAAACTGCGTATGAAATATTTATTTTGCATTGAATAATAAAAACAGAATGTGCATGTGATGCTATCGTGTTCAATATATAAACAACTTAAATATCTTAAACAAATAATAGTATAATCATAACAATATTTTTGATCTTATCAATGTAACGGTAAGAATCAGAGTCAGCCAGAGTAAGTATTACCTTTGCCAGATATTCTACAACAAAAAAGTAATGTGCAGACATTACTATGTACTAATTTGATGGTCAATGTGTTCAGACAAATTATAGGATAAAGCAAAGGAATGATTTGAACTTTGGACTCTTCATGTTCTAATTTTCGCCCTTCATTGTGTTGTGTTAGGCAGGCGCGTCGGTTACTATGCATATTTTGGTCGTCCCGCCAATTACTTTGTATTTTATAAAAAAAAGCTCGTGTTTTACAAAATGCTTTTAGTAATAACAATTAAGTTGTTTAATTTTTCAATTCGTTGTAGTGCTTTCCATTAGTTAAAATAGCCCTAATGCTTTTATTTTAATAAAATGCGCGGACACATTTCTATGGGACTTCACTAGTAAATTGTCACCCTGAAACAAAACGCTGACAACGCCAAAACGACATGAGAAATGAGCATTGAGCATTTGCGGAACAAGGAAACGCAATAAATTTAAGAATAATGACGACTGGTAAGTTCCATTGGGAATTCTGGTTCTCAGACATAAATAAAGATTTATTTTCTCCATCTCACTTGAAATATTAGTTCCTCAGGGCGCCTACATCATATTTTTACGATGTTGAAACTCTATTATTTTACATTTATACATCTTCTTACTGTTAATTCTACATTAAGTTTTATTCTAGGATAAAGCGCTGTCTATAAATAAAATCGGCGTTTGTGTAACCAAAATATTTTGATATACCTAATGCTAAAGTTTTCTTAAACTGCGAAAAGTATAATGGTAAGATTATGATTATTAACTGTATAGTTATCTATTTACCGAGGTTATTTTTAGTAACTTTCTGATACCTATTATTATTTCCTGCATAGTCTATCTGGATTTTTAAACAAAACTAATAACGAGAGTTGACTTTACAGTCCAAATATTATCTTTTTAAAATGAAAAAAAAAAACAATGTTAAAACAACCAATAAACAATAAAAACTATATTTGGGGCAAACGACGGACAACTAAATAATATAATCAGTAAATTGATTGGTAATTAAAATTTGGTTAAAAAAATATGTTATATACTTATTCTTCTTTTTTTTGTGGTTAACTTTTTGAATTTGACGAAACAAAACTTTTTTTAATATCAGACTAGCTCCCCCATCAGACGTTATCTTGCATAAATTTTTTTACGCAACTTTTTTAATATTTTTCAGTACTTTTAATAAAGTATTAGATAACTTTATATATACCTAGAACACAGATGTCTGTCGCCGTTAAGTCTGTTAATATTTTACGGGATGGTACATTTTGGAAAATGTGCTGCGGAGCTACATAACCCTACACTGCATTACTCTTTTCACTACAGGAATAGTCGTAAGGCGGTGTACTTACTTTGTTTAAACCATTCCCAATGTGGAGTTGGAGGTCAAACGGGGACCTATGTGCGTAAAGAACAACCATAAACACACTTAGGCGTTTTTATTATATTGGTGTAAATTTCACACACTACACAACCTAGCCCTTAACCAAAAAAAAGGTTGTACTGCGAGTGCTATATAAGTGCTAAGTATAATAATGTATAGTAATATAATATAATCTATAGGTATATTATAAAGCTGAATAAGTTTTTTGTTTGAACTTGGTAATCTCAGGAACTATTGGACCAATTTCAAAAAATATTTTCTAATTAAAAAATGGATTTGTTCTTGATCCCTGAGTGCCTATAGGCCATTTATATAATGTACCAAGCGCGAAGTATTCAAATAACTTTAAATACGTACTTGTACATACAAAACACCGAGGCATAACATAAAGATATTTGTATTCATTACACAAATATTATTTGGAGTCGTGAGAATCGAACCCACGATCTACGGCTTCGCAAGCACACATACTACAAACTAAGCCAGTAGGCCCTGAAATACATATCTAATATCTTTTGAGTGTATGTTGACTTTGTGGTTAAAATAGTTTCTAATTTGAAACAAATATGTTCTCGCATTCTTGCACTTCGCTATCATTGAACATGATACTGTTATCTTACGCTATTTTCGTGACAAGAATAATCGCTTCATAGGAAACTATTAACGAATATGATACATATTTAATTGAACAAGGTTTATTTGAAAGGAAACGTGTCTAGTGTCGTTAGATCGGCCCAGATCGTGTCTGCTTAATTTGCGAGCTAGATTGAAATTTTAATGATAAATTCTTCTGTAGCGCTTAGGTAATTTAAAACGGCAAGGACGGCCGAGGTCGTTCACTTTGACGCCTTTGAACAAATGAAACGAGGAGACTATTATGCTCAGCAAATAATACTGAAACGAAGAATAGGATAACATTTATATCTCTAGGGTTACACAGAACATTATATACCTATTTGTGAAAAAAATTCGCGTTCTATGAAATGATGAAAATTTGGATATTTGTTGCTCAATCACGTTAAAAATTTGTTGTTTTTTGTAGTGGTAGGACTCTTAGCAGAGTCCGCCTGGGGAAGTACCACACCTTTGCCAAATATTCTACCGCCAAGCAGTAATGTGCAAACATTACTGTGTTCCGGTTTGAAGGGCAATGATTCCAGAGAAATTACAGGGCTTAGAGACATAATATCTTAGATCTCTGGGTGACGAGCGCAGTGCAGTGCTAGGTAATGATTTGGACTATCATGTTCCATTAGCTGCGTGTTACTGTGCTGCTATGTGACAGTCATGTTGCTTACCATCAGGCACATGACCTGCTTGTCTCAACACTCTATGCTATAAAAAAAAAAAAAACGTGGAAACGGATCAGAGAGTTTTAAAACACATTTATGGCAAAATTTTCTGAGGGTTTTGCAAGGAGTTTAGAAGAGTTATGTTTTTATAAATGTTGTGCTCTTTTTGAATTTCAACTATTTTACCATATATTATTGCCACTTGCACCGCTATATTGGGAAAAAAGTAACTTTCAACAGTTTTTTGACGATGTTTCCAAATTGTTAGCAAAATTATTGAATCATACGTTTCATGCATTTTTTTCTCAAATGTTTTAACCAGATGTTGGGTAAATAGTTGTTGAAACCATTTTAATAATAATAAGGTTAAACTAAATAGTTAAGAAAGTAAATTCACCTTAGTTAGAAGGAGCTTTACATAGAAAAAAAAATGTTTTCTTAATTGTTTTCTGTACAATGATTTGGCTATAAATGTATGCGTCCTTTGAACTATTTCTCTCACATATTCTTAGATAAGTAAGATATTTCCCCATCTTTAATTTGTCCTTAACCATAGTTGCAATTTGCGCAAATGTCTAGTACAATACAAAACAATAATGTATTATTGACACCACGAAAAAGACATAACAATAAGAACACATCATAGATAAGCACAAAAGGCGAGTAAGCCGTTGCAGAGTAACTGTCGCCATACCTAACAGGGTCATAATATATTTCTAGGCAAAACGCGTTATTGGAATCTAAATACGAGTAGGTATATTGTATAATATACGTGAATTTACGAGTTGCAATGAACTATGGCGTGTTACGAGTATAGAGTATGTTACGACTTCGCGCCTTCCGGGCTAGCCCAAGCCCGGGTCAGTTATCATCATATATCATTAGAAGCCAATTGCTAAACTTATAAAAATTGATGTCTTAGTTTACATCACGCTTTCATGATTGTTATGTACCTAGTTATTTGCTGATCCAATTTTGGTAATATCTTTAAACAATACAAGCTCTGGATTGAACTCTTTTCAGAAACACCACTCGCCCTATTCATCTAGTGATTTTCAAAATGACGTCGATCGCGCTGGTATCATGATAGTGGTGTACACGTAAAACACTGCCCATGATCAGTAGCAGAAGGCAATAAAAGACCACTGATTATTCATTTAATGACAGAGTTCATTGTTACTTATCAAGAAATTCTGTGAATGTGAAACATAATTATTGCTTATTTATTTTAACCGGAGCAAACAAGACTTTGCCTGGTCAGTTTAAAACAATTGCAATCACGTATCATTCATATTGTTCTCTACATTGCCTGAACATGAGCCCGAGGCGAGCGTGACGACTCGCGCGCAGATCTGCAATTTGTGATGGGGAATGACCACTGCAACGGGTCATGTCGGATAACGGCACGCTGTAGATAATAGATATCTATCATGTTTGAGAACATGAGAACTGTGCTATTTTGTATTTTGTTTTGTAACTGAGAAGGAGATTTTCAATATGCTGGTTTCAGCAGAATTTTTTTGCCATTTAAGCACTATACAGAGTATACTGGTAATCAGCCTGCATCCGTTCGCATGCATGTTCTGTACATTTGAACAAACAAATTTTGTTCAACAACTTGTGTTAAAATTCAATACATATCCCAAAAACATAGTGTTTGTTGTCATTTCTAACACAGTTTAGCGGCTGTTTAGCCTTTATTCACTTCGGTACATCATTTATCGAGCGTTTAAGAGCGCGTGTTACGAAAAGTTCGATGCTTTTAGACCAGGCAAACCCGCCTTTTTTGTATGAGTAAAACAAAAGTTTATGTAGGTATCTATTGTACTTTTTTTTTATTTTTTGAATAAACGTAACGAAAAACGTTAAAGTAACGAAACGAGCAGTACATTTGCCTGATGGTAAGCAACATGCCTGCCACATAACAGGACAGTGACACGCAGCTATTGGAACATGAAGAGTCCAAATCATTACCTAGCACTGCACTACGCTCGTCACCCACAGATCTAATAATCTCTAAGCCCTGTAATTTCACTGGAAACATTGCCCTTCAAACCGGAACACAGTAATGTTACTTACATCCCTTCACAGGATGCTGGCTGATTTACCAATAACCCAATATTTACCTAAGTAATTTTTCAGTGAATTTCATATCTGATGTGTACAATGTTTCTGTCTGTCTACCAAATGTCGGTAGTAGGTTTCTGGTACTTTACCACAAACGTTCATTGATATTAAATACATACATTTAACGGAAAGTTCAAACTGTTTCATGTTACAAATCAAAGTGCTTATGTTTGATAAGCACATTTAATCTCAACTTTGAGTTCGAAGATTTAATGATAAATATTTTACTACAACAGAGCTTACAATGAAGCAACTATCCTTTCAATCAAGCAAATCCTTTTGAAACAGCCGTAACGAAAATTTATGATCATAATACAATTCGCTCAGAGTCCTTATTTGTAATGCCCTTCTATAAAATCACCTCAGACATCGTCAATAAATCAAAGCATGTTGCGAGTCGATTGATCGCCAGGAGAGATTTCCCTTGAAAGCGGCTGAAAGATAAACCTGGCACAGAATTGGAAAAAGCAGATTTGTAACTGTGAACAGTGAAGGTAAAATTTGCAGCCCTTAGTTATACGCCGATGTATCCTTACGGTGCCCAAACTTGGTCATTGACAAGCGAGCAAAAGTCCACCCTCGCACTTTGTCAAAGGGCAATGGAGCGCAGTATAGTTGCAAAAACCACCAATGTATGAGTCCCGTAAGGCTTAACGTCTGCAACAGGGATTAGAACATAATAGCTCTCGATAGAGTCTTGAGGAAATATTTGAATTACAGTGGTAAACTTCTACAAAGTTTGGATCATACGATCTTTATATTTCGTAATGTATTTTAGGACTTTTTGTACAATGCACAAATGTTCATATCTATCTAAAAGTAATATTGAAATTGCATGTATTTTTAACTAACTGTCATTGCCAAAGTCGATTGAAAAAGTCCATTCTAAGACTTTTTCATTTTGTTATCATTTTATGGCTTGTTTAAACAAGTACTTGCCCGCTTAAAAAATAGTAGTTGTTTTTCCAATAAGTCAGAAGTTGTCCATCTATTCAAGTCACGGTATCGGTTCGATTGAAAAGCGAGTGAAATAAATTCCAGGCGAAGAAGGGTTACGCCAAATACGTCGTCGTACAAAGAAGTGATTAATTAAACATTTGTCGGACCCTCCTGTCGGTCGGAATGGACGACTGTGCAAACATTATCAGTGCCTTAGCTTTTAGTACAACTTGAATTGTTGGATAAAGTTTGAGTAACTGTTAACTTAGGTTTAGGTATTTAGTGAAACTTCGTTGTTTACTGAGAGATTTACAGCAGTATTCTGAATATTGACTCAAAGCTTATTACGTGAGAAAGACTGTCACAGTTGTGGTTCAAATCCAATGGGAAAATTACTTATGACGTCTCTACCTCAGTTTTGCTTGAAGAGTCAAAATTATAGTTTGTTGTACATGTTTGACAATTTTGTTACTGGTCTAGTCGGGAGAATGGCGACTGCCAATCCCGAGATCCGGGATCCGGGAGATCCGGGTTCAAAACCACGCGCACCGCGCACACAACTTCGTGAGGAACCCGATATGTACCTAGAGAGATGCCCCAGTCCCAGTAGTGCCAACATTAAGTGGGCTGTTTATCCTTACGGCTGCGGCTGTAGGACTAGTATCCATGGCCAAGAATAAATTAAAAAAAAAAAATGTTTACACTTGTGCAACGTCTTAGAATTTTGCCGCTGTGACGACCTAGGTACTGACAAGGACGCACGATTTAGCTAAAACAGCTTAGCATAGCTTTATAAACCCAGCTAAAACAAGTTTATTGTTTATGCAAGTATAGTATATTCAAGTGTTTTTTCAACTATCGATGTTAAGCTTTGTCATTACCACTGGCAACGTTGGAAACATCAAATCCATCAAAAATCACACTTCACAGAATTTATTACTAGAAATGAACGTTACATTACTCACAGCATAATTTGAAGTTACATAATCACGTCAACATTGCTCCATAGGGTACAGAAATCTCAAGCAAATCAATTGATACTGTCCTGATTGATTAATGAAGGGACGGGTCACGTATTGCCAGATGATTGCCAGACACAATGCGATCTGGATAGTGACCGCAATCTTACATCACTTCCTATTGATTTGGATGTCAAAACAAACAAAGTTTGATGAAATATGTAGAGTAAAAAATATAACTAAATACAATAAAGAAACAGTTTGTAACACCTAGTATCATCCCTCGGTTTTACTCTCATTCCCGTTTCCGTAACTTTTTGGAAATATAGAGTAGCTTATGTTTTTATTGCTTTTTTATTAGCATTAAGTTACGAAACGAGCAGGACATGTGCGTGATGGTAACCAAAATGCCTGTCACATAACAGATCTTCACCTAGCACTGCACTGCGCTCGTCACCCAGAGATTTACGATATTATATCTCTAAGCCCTGTAATTTCTCTAGAAACATTCTGGTTTGAAAACGGAACACAGTGAATTTTGCACATTACTGCTTGGCGATAGAATAACTGGTAAAGGTGTGGTACTTCCCTAGGCGGAATTTCCCAAGAGTCCTACTACTACACGAATTATTCCAGCCTTTAATATATTTCTGTACCAAAGCTTGTGTGATTTCATTCAGTTATTTTTGCAGGAAATATTAATAAACATACCTTCGTAGCTAAATACATCCATGCATCTGAATGGACTCTAAATATTCAAACCCTCATAATTACAATATTATTAAAAACTATTCCATAGTTAAAACTCGCGAGTTACTTCATTGTATTCTTTGATTGTATAGGATATTACAGAAACTGTAACAACTCATGGCACTATTTAGAAAATAATAATCTTAGTACATAGGCGTTTACTATGAATTAATAAATAAATATTGGTGGACAATTCACACACAACACCATCTGACCCCAAACTGAGCAAAGCTTGTATGATGGCGGCCAGATAGCTGATATAATACTTATATAGTTTTAAATAAATATTTATTATACATAGGAACACCCAGACACCGTGCAAACATTTGAATTCATCACACAAATATTTGCACTGGGTGGGAATCGAACCCACAACCGTCGGCTTCGCAGGCAGAGCTAAGCCAACTACCAACTAAGCCACGAGGGCAGTCAAAATAAAGTAATAAACATATTGTAGATTACTACCAGTATAATTGTATCATATTCTTAAATTATTTCCGTAATCCAAAACAGTATGTTAATCTAATTTTATCGTTGAAGCCCTTAACCACACTAAACGTAAGTAACCCTATAAACGGTAAAAAAGTAACAATTACGTAAACGTAAATTTTCATGGCAAAAAATCTTGAAAACAAAAGAAAACCCACAACTAGTCATCTAAACCAATTTTTTATTTGTGTGTGATAATTATTGCAACTTTATGGTTCTGAGATTATTTGCCCACAGTTTGCATTTAACTTACTTTTGCTCTAATGTAAAAGTTATATCTGTTATAATTATAATGGGTAAGTAAATTGTTATTGCTGATACCCGTTAACAAAATATTTTAACAATACGTTTTACGCACGAGACTCGCAAAGTAGTATTGCCAGTACACAGATTAAAACGTAATACAGATATGTTTAATAGTGATGTAAACACATCTGAACGGTAACCGTTATGTAAGCGACACGAGTTTTGATTTAAAAGGTAGTGACAGCCTTCAACTCGTACAATACTTCATTTTTGATGACGCAACTTAATTGTTTCGCCTTAAAAGTCGTTCCAAATTATGGTAAAAGACAATGAGTTTTTTTTTAAATGGACGTTAATGTTGATGAATTACTTTATAAAATTCGAATTCAAATATGATAATCAATAATTTAAATGATTGGTTGAATAAAAAAACATAAAATTTGGCAAAAAACAACCATAGACGACGGAAATCAAGGTTTGTAATAAGACCATCTGCTTAGTTTTATCCATTTCATGTGCTGGGGTGCAATATGCACGTTTTTCCATCAATCAATAACGTCAATAACCTTACTTATTTTCAAATATTTAAGTTTAGAGCATTTTTTCCAGAGCGAAGAGAGTTAAGGCATAGGTATCCTACCAATAGTACATACATAGGTACCTAATTATTAAATCTTCCGAATATTATGGTTTTCAATTACATTAACATAGATACACCTATTCAGAGCAATTTTCATCTTTATTTTCATAATAAAAGCAATCACCGATAGTACATAAAAACAACAAATGTTACACTGCATGTAGTGCAGTCATGCAGAGGCCTATCTCCTGTATTTTTTCTGGATACATGTTTCAAACCGTAACTCAGTATTATTTGTACATAGTGCTTGGCTGTAGAATACTTATATTTCATACTTATAATGGCAAATGGTACTTCTCCGGGTATTGAATATAAACATTCAGATAGAAAGAATAAATCATTTAACTTGTTAAGGCCGATTACATCAGACGAGCGAATGCTCATTCTATCCCCACTGTATCAAATTCATTTGGTTTAAACAAACGTAGAACATTCTTTCGTTGTTTTGTTTGCGTTCGCAAAGATTCTATGGAATATTTTATATGGAAAACGCTAAGAACGATATTTCGTTTACACTAAAAGATCGAGAAAGAATGCTCTTGTTGTTTCTATGTATAATAAGTATGTATTTAAAACTATATAAGTATTATATCAGCTATCTGGCCGCCATCATACAAGCTTTGCTTAGTTTGTGGTCAGATGGTGTTGTGTGTGAATTGTCCACCAATGTTTATTATTTATTATTTTTATTATTATATATAGCTCTAGCTCTATGTTCGTTCAGTTTAAATCGGCCTTTATATTTTAGAAGAATTCTTTGTGTATTGTCGAATACGAGTATTAATTAAAAGTCGGTCTCTGAAATTCAAATCTGCCAATACAACATTCGTACGAGTATACACATAATATGATATCCTCCTCCGAAATCTGTTATTGAAATTGAACAAAATGACTTCACGATAACCAAAGCATGACCTGACAAAAGGCTATCTAGGATATATGATTTCGTTTGTGCATATTTTATTAAGATGGCTTCCCTTCTCTGTGTATAATCCGATGTTTCCGTTCACCGGATGTATGAATGTCGCAATTGAATGCATTGACATGCGCAGGAGTCATAATGCGGGACTGTAGTTGAATTCGTCTGTTTCACAATCCTACATAATCTAGAACATTTTTCGTTTAATTGATTCAGTGATAAAATAAAACAGCGTAGTTTATTTTTAAATGTAATTTAGTTCTGTTAGAAAAAATCCAACTATATTTCGTTATGTTTTAGTGTTTTCTAGTAGATAATTTAACTGGCAACGCCATTTTAATTTTAGAAGTGTTCTATGTAAAAATATTATAAGCATTTATAGAACTTAATCGGTACGTAATATTAAAATCGAAACGCGAGCTTCTTTATACATAACAAATTCATGATGTTGTAAAGGCATATATGTTTGTATAGGTAGTGTTAGTTAAATTTGACTACAAAATAATATTTTTGTTATTCATGCGCTGCACGTGTTTTCGATTTACCAATTCATATTTTTATTTTTTAACAATGATGAAATTTAAAAACAATACCTATTTCTACCATACATAGGTATTTAAGTACCCTTCTAATAATCTCTATAAAGCTCACGAGAATATTTCCAATAACATGACTTCTCAATAAACACGTACCTAGTTCGTGACACTGTTGTGAAACACAAAATTTATGTGTCACATTGTGTGGTCCTATTTCGTCAAACCCACTAAGGTGCTCCGGTCTCCACTTTCCAATTAAAACGTGTCCTATTCAGGCTTGGATAAAATTCTTGATATAAAATTATGCATATTAGTGGAAGAACAATGGTGCCGCTTGCTTTTGAAGCCTACAGTTTAGGCTTAACCGAATTTCTTGTATTCAAATTAGGGAAAGGCATTTAAATTGCATAAATGGTGTGAAGAAATTTTAGCATAAATTGTCTGTAAATGTATTAAAGTAATACAAAAAGCATAAACTTTGTATCTGTAAAAAGATTTTAATTGTTAGATTTTAGTGTACCTACGTACTGCGTAAGTTTTAAAATAATACCTCTTCTTTTTTCTAAGTGTCAGTGAAATTCCAGGCAGTAATTTGTACTTTTCTTGTTCAAAATAGTACGTGGCGATCAGCTGTTGCATTTCGCGTAATGCTCGCCATTGGACACACATTTCACTCGTCTGCTTAAGCCGCCTTATAAAAAAACTTCTTTTTTCTGTGTTCCATATTTTGTTTCACATAAGCAGACGCAGCCCAATAAAATGCTTCGGGACTCGGGACCTTCAATTCACCACGCTAGTCCAGTGAGGTTTGGTGGATGAGGCATAACCTGGAAATATTGTAGGTACATGTCCGATAATTCATTTAAATTCGGTTAAATATTAGATTACTAGTTACTATCTCGTAGTTTGTTTTATAATAAGTTATTTGTTCGTATGAAGTAACACTAGTTTCACGGCGTATTATCGGCGCCATATCGGAGGGTAGGGCTTCACGCGATCACGCGTGCTTCGGTCCAGTTAATTACCTACCCATTGAACTACTGCTCAGACGTGATTATTTACCTGTAGATGTAGAACTTCAGTGAGATGATGGTGTTTGAACGTAACATGTGTAGTGCTCGACAGTAATTTAATTCGATTTTTTTTTTAATTTTTTATGTTTTATGACCTGTAAAACCTGTGTGTGAAACACCTCGACGAAATTTCTTGACTTTATTTCAGTAATAACTTTAAATTTGCAAAACTTCTCAAAACTACGAGCGTGTATTATTCTATGGATTTTGCATAAGCCTATGCATAATCTTTGATTACTATTTTTTCTCTCAGCTTGCCTTCGAGTCTATTTTCCACAAGTAAAAAGTCAAGGCTTGTTCTTTGCTAAAAAAACAGTGGACCAGTTTTGTTGTGAAAAAATACTCGGAGCTATCGACATTACCACTGTTTGATGATGATATTCTAGACTTTTAGATTATTTGCCTACAGTAATAGCTGAACCAATTTTTTTTTGCTGAAAACATTAACTTTTGCACCGTAAATAACACAATATTCATAAAGAAAAAATAAGAAAAAAACGCATGCGACAAGAAAAAGTTCATGCGCATTCCATTTCATGTGATACATAAAATGTTTTAGATTTTAATCGTCTACGAGTGTCAATATAATTTTTGCCTAAGCAGATACGTATGAGTATTTTTAATTATGTGAATCAAAAGTAGAATTAAAAGATAAAGGTACTATTATTTATATTAAAAAAAAACAAATCTGGTATTAGTAGGACTGTGTTCAATTTTCCAGCGTTACTTTTTTAAATTGACTGTACAAGCCTATCTGTTCTCTTCTTTATTCTGTGTCCCAGTCATCTAAGATAATAGACAGTAGTGTGTGGCCAAGTGACCACTTGAATAGTGCCCAAGTGGTTCAATGATCCTAGACTGAATTATTCAGATTTGATTGGTTCACACGCCTCACGCGATGAAATCGAGAGTTTGATCATCAAAGACGGTTGTTTTGTTTAGGGTTTTGATTACGTTTTTACTAAAATTTTGTTTTTATTTAACTGGTCTCTATACAACTTTATATTCCTCAATGTTGGTTTTATTTCTTTTGACTTCACAATTTTCTTAGTTTTCTTTGCCGATTTGATTTCGTTAAAATTTATTTTTATTATTGTCTTAAATCAAATGGATTGAGGATAGCGTAGCTATCGCAAACCAAATGGCCACTGTGGCAATGTAAGAGAGAGATGATAAGAGTGGGATAGTGAAGGCTATGGATGATGCCGATGACGAATAACGTGTCAAATTTTTAGTTCACTTGCCATAAAAATGATAGAAATACGGCAATAAAATCCAAAATGTCAGTAAAGATGAAATATCATCAAGCATCACTTGAATATCTGAACTAAATATAAAATAAGCACGTCTTTCTCCGTAGGAGGTCACTATCGCATCGCTAATACGATATTAATACCGATAATCTGTATTACTATTCGATAAACGCGTATCCACAGGACGTGGCCAGTCTGTCTGTCTGTCCACTGCACTGTCCGTGATACTACATGCAAGTCAGTGAGTTTGACATGTCCTGCTTGGATTTTTAATGACGTTGACTTATTATTAATATGTTTGTTACACGCCATTGGTTTCCTTTTGCAATTTTTTTACATGATAGTTTGTCGAGATTACATTTCGTTCTGCTTAAATTACCGTGGTAGTTAAAATTTTAAGTTGAGGTATAACGATCGTATTATGTAGCATTATTAGTCGCATTGTTTAATTTCATTATTTTCACCGGATCAAAAGTAGTCTATGTGTTTGTTAGCTACTCCAAACAGGTTACTAGGATAACTCAGGGTGAATCTAAGCATTCCATTCGTTCATCAAACATATGTAAAAAATACGACCAAAGCAAATGACAAAAGTATCTAAAACCGTTGCTACAAACAAAAACAAAAAAAAAAATAGAACGTGATCAAATTACTTAAAGTCATCATTTACGGTTTCGAAAAAAAATACTTTACCGTCTTATCCCGCCATCAAAACATACCAAGCTTTTAAAAGTCATCCCATGTAGCAAGCAACTTTTCAATACGATCCCTGATTTTATCGTTGGACAGCCCTAATAGGCCGGTTCTTGCGACCAGTTTACACGGAAGGACTTTTTAGGCATCCAGCTTTATGCGACCAATCGTTGTGACAACCCTGCTTTTGCATACGTTCCGCGGCCCTAGTCAATTAGGTATGTCACGACCATCTGTACTTGGCTTTAGTTACTTTGTAGAAACTAGTAATTTATGGTTTTATCATATATTATATTTCAGCGTATTTTGCATAAACGAAAACAAAATTATGGTTAAATAATATTTTAGCCACCAAAATAGCGATTATCTTTGACGTATGTAAGTATGTTTCTGTGTCGTGTGTATTTGTTTATCTGAAATTTAAACGATAGGCTTTTAAAAAAGAAAACAGTCTTTTTCAAAACAGTAAAATAAATATATAAGAAATTCGTTTCACGGACTATATTAATGTAATTTAGTTTTTATAATTCAATTTCACGCTATAAGAGCAAATGTAAACGCTTTGAACATAAAATGGGGAATGAAAAATTAATTCATTATCATACAGTATTATTCTCGGCAGATGAATGGGTCGTGCAATCCCGATATATTATTTCGACGACAGATTTATCGAGATGATGTGATTTATTACAATTATTTATTGAAGACGCTGAATATTAATTTATTTGTGATATACATACATACACGTATTGTTCAGTACCTACTAGGTCTACTGAATTAAGTAATAATTATGACATCTATCTCGCAGCCAATACAATTCATATTAGTGATAAGATCGTCTTTTGTGCCATGTTTTTGTGGTGTAATAAAGTGTTTTTGTAGTAATTTTTTTATGATGCATGTTAATTTAATAAGCTCTATAGCTGAAAACTCAGTACCTATGACGTGAAAATGGATTATGTACCGTTTGATTGTGGCCGTGTAATCTCAAAAGCAGGGGTTATTGTTATTAGTACATTTAGGCACATATAAATTATAAAAAATATAAACCCTAGAAAGTTATTACGTCGAAAACTTGTGGTGTTGTTTTGCAATCAACAAGCATCAAATACCTTGTGGATAAACAGACGGAATTCAACCGTGGATTGAACCATTCAACATTTTTCGCTAAAAATAGAGTTGGGGTATGTTAAAAAATGCTCTCAAAGAAGCCGAGAAGGATGTAAGCGATTAGCAGCCGTCATTACTATAGAGAACGATGTCTCGCGTCGCGCCCCGAAGGGCTAAAGGCACTTCGCGAATCGCTTATTCGATTTATCCGATAAATTGTTCGATTTATTCGATGATTGGGCTGTAGGGATCAACTTGTGGCTTTTAGTATCGGAACCGTGGCTTTTAGCATCGTAAATGCAAATTGCCTTTACTCGAAGTATGGCACACCTTGAGTATTTAAGTTCTAAATATGTTTAAAGCGTGACCATAAAAGATTTTAAATACCAACGAATCTTTAATGTCGCTTTCAGTCTGAATATTTATGGGATTTGCCCATTGCGCTGGTTTAAGTTGCAAGGTTAAAATGTCAGAAACTAATGTTTTTTTTCCACCAATTATATTGAATTATATTGATTACCAATAAATTATATTGAAGTGTTAGAATTGTAAAGTACTTATATCTATATAAAAAAGTTACGTAAAAGTTAATATGCTCCGTCATCGCAAAATATTTTAATGAAAGGTACTCTTACTCAAAAATACAATAATTAAGGTTTCTAACGATAAACTATACTTAAACGACACTGCCTTTTGCAACACAGTCTTTAGAACTAAAGCAAAAAGCAGGAAAGCGAATTTATTGTAACAGCTTACTTGGTAACGAAATAAATTATGTTTTATGTTAATTATTATTGTGAAACTCAATTTTAATCATCATAGTCAATTTCAATAAGTACTGTTGACTCAACTGAAGCGAACTAACTTTTCGAGCGGAAAGCTTATCGAATATCGAATCTCAGCGCATTCTACACTGGGTTTGCCAATTCGCCGTTTCCATTCCACACGTCTACCACAACGGTTATCGCTTCTGCTAAAGATATTACTAGCTGGCTTTCAAATCTAAGCTTTGACTTTTGATTATGAGCTATGTCATTGAATTATTACTTCTTTTGGTTTGATTTGTTGGGAACGCAATCCCTTAAAGCCGGGTCACACAGAGGCGATCCGATAGCGATAACGATAGCGATCCGAGACGGGATTTTTTGTAATGTTCGAATTTGTATGCAACCTGACACACAGCAAGCGGGCGCGATCCCATACTCGGTATCGGATCGCTATCGCTATCGGATCGCCTCTGTGTGACCCGGCTTTTAGACAGCCCCGTTTTTTGTCAAAAGTTACCTTTTTAACAGACTTCCGAAAAGGAGGAGGTTATCAATTCGACCACCATTTTTTTATGTATGTTACCTGATTTCTCGAGAACGCCCAAACCGATTTCAAAATTAAATTTTGTGTTCGGATGGATATGCTTCCCGAATGGCCCCGAATTTGTCTGGATGACATGGTTGTAGATTTCACAAAAGTAATTAAACTCGATTCTGTTAACACGAAATTGTGTAAGTGCTTTATTGAAAACTTGTTTTACACTAAAAAGGGTAAAATAAACTCTTTTTATACAAAAAATTAAACCGACTTCAAAACCACAACTATGCACTCAAAAGCGAAAAATAAGTTAATATGATTACTATTTAAGCGGTACTCACTCATCTATTTGAAGTCGGTGCCAGCCAAGTCTTACAAGTAGAAGATAGATACTACTTACATATGCCTACTTACTACGTAGGTACATGGTATTTATTTACGAGCTTTCTGATTTGACTGGTAGTGCCTTGAAATAGATGAGTGAGTAGCGCTATATATAGATTATATATATATTATAGTAATTATATTAACTTATTTTTCGCTTTTGAGTGCCTATTTCTTGTTTTGAAGTCGGTAAAATTTTCCATATAAAAGGAGTTTATTTATAGTAGTAAGTGACGAAACGAGCAGGATATGTGCCTGATGGTAAGCAATGTGCCTGCCCACAATAGCACAGTGCCCCACAACTATTGGAACACGAAGAATCCAAATCATAACCTAGCACTGCACTGCCCCCAGAGATATAAATAAGGTGTTTTATCTTTATGCCCTTTAATTTTACCGATAACATTGCCCCTTAAACCTATTCAACCTGTATTACTTAGAACTTTTAGAATGTTTTAGATATCTCAATCTATGTCACTGTCTGGTACCACTCTAAGAGTAAATAAGAGTTAGGTTTTTTTTTTTAAATAAAGAGTGACGAGACGAGCAGAACATGGTAATGTATGGCATGGTATGCCTGATGGTAAGCAACATGCTTGCCACATAACAGCGCAGTGACACGCAGCTATTGGAACATGAAGAGCCAAAATCATTACCTAGCACCGCACTGCGCTCGTCACTCAGAGATCTAAGTTGTTATATCTCTAAGCCCTGTAATTTATCTGAAAACATTGCCCTTCAAACCGGAACACAGTAATGTTTGCACATTACTACTTGGCGGCAGAAAAAGGTAAATAGGTACCACTCTTAAGACATTTTGGAATTAGTGAGAAAACTCGCCGAAGTTTCTCAAAGTTACAGTAGCGTGTCCAACGTTCTCTACTACTGGGAAAAGGTTAAGTAACGAGCAACATTTTTACGACCAGCTTAGCAAATAGTAGTCACTCAAACATCAGATGACAAGTTAATCTGATTATCGACTTATTGAGGCGCCTAAAGACTTATAGAAACAATATTAGGTAGGAAACTTGCAACATTTCGTCGTATTCGCATCAGTAGGTTAATTTCTTATTGAAGATTCGTTTGAAAGTTTGAAATCATTTTGTAAATATACCTAATTATTGTTCTTTGTCACGAAAAAAGTTGTACTATTTTTTATTGAGAATCCAAATTAAATATGGCTGACTATTTTATCAAAAATACTTTGAAACTGTGGTACTGTGGTAAACTTACTGTGGTAGGTGATAATTTCTATATGATCGTAGTATATTCTTAAGCTAGTTTATCTTATACAAAAACCGCAAAGTACCATATTTTATCTACATGAATTTAGATAACAAAATTGCTAGGTTATCGATGTTTTGTCGAATACATTTCGGAGTTTGTGCAACTGATCTTTTATTCTGAATATTTGAATCAAATTTGAATCCATAGCTATGTCCAGAACACCCATCTGGCAAATACATTAAACAGATGTATTAACCAAATGACGTAGTGGCCGAATTATATAGGTAACAAGAGGTAAGGGGTAGGAACAGAAAGTATTGCGGACGGGTGGGAAAAAAGTCAAAGCTTTTAGTAACTATGTACTCCAAAAATTTCTCATATTTATAAGCAAATAAATGAAACAGACATTAAGAACATTGTAACATAAAATAATAATAATTTATAACTGCTCTCTCCATTAAAGGGAATTATATTTTTACGCTGTTACAAGAGCACCTCGTTACTAATATACTAAGCAACATATTTTCGAATGGCAGTAGCTAATTAGCCATCATAAAAGTAGCAAGTACTTCATAATGTGCAGCTATAAACTTACTGTTTTCTTCGATAAAATCTACCAAAAGTTTAACACAAAAGCTATGCTACCAACTGTAATGCTATACTATACCCAGTAATACTAATAGTATATGAGGTAGTATTGTACTTAGCTTGTTGTCATACAGGATGTTCCTGATATAATTAAACAACACGTGTCGTTTAAACATACCTTAAAAAGTTTAGTTTTCAACCAAATAGTTGAAACTTACGAACTGACCACGTGGTCTGTTCGAGAACGAATAATAGTCTGGGCACTTTCTGTTCCTGCTACTGAGACTCGGGGTCTATTCTCACACGGAGACAGTCAAAGCCATAAATAAAAGACTAGTTCGCGGATGACACATAACTTATAAAGATTCGAGGAACATGTCGGTACCTACACAATGTTTCCCTTCACCGTTTTTAAGTTGGCATCATTACGTACACGATTTCGAAAAGACAGATTCGAATCAGAAGCTATGACAGGATAAGAAAAATTAGGTCTTCTACAGAACGTGTTTTTTTATCGCGTATAGGTCTGCGTTTGACCACCAACTCGCCTGGTGGTAAGCGACGGTGTGGTGGAAGATGACCTAGAAAGTAGGTATGTATTCACTCTGAACTGGAATAGTTCTAGATTGTATCTCTCAGGGACCAAGGAACATGGAACAAGGAACAAGGGAACAACGTATCATGAAATTGTACATCTGTCTAAATACAAGAGCTCTAGTGAAACAGATAAAACAACTGGCTACGTCCTGTACACATATAATCTCTCTGTCGTGTGACACATTTCTGACGGGCTTTAAATCAGGCCGCATTTCAACACGCTGTTACATCGGAGCTCGCGAAATTGGATTGCAGAGAAGCCTGTAATGGAAGATACGGTCTGTTTTATGAATGGCGCTGCGTTCTTGTATTAATGAACTCGTGATAGGTAGCGTTGGGAAATGTTTATTAGTATCGAGTTTATATTTATTCTCCTGCTACGAAGGTGTGAAACAATCATGTCTGTTTTTGAAATACATTAAACAAGGTGCGAAAACTTCCTTGGAAGGAAAACCCGTTATCGTGCCAACGACCACGGATCCATTGTAAAATAGTAGCAGAATTGAAATATTATTAATAGACTTTTTTTTTTTAAATCGATAATAGGATTGTACTAGACTGCCATGTTGCCTGATGTGAAGCAACGATGCTGTCTATCATGGAACATGCTAATCTATAAGCTACCGGTTTCACTCACCTCACTCAGGCTACGAATTCCAAGGTTAAATATGTTCTTATTACAAAAGTAGAGTTAAACTCTTCGTTCGAGTCTTTAGAACATCTACCGTATAACGACGTCTCTTTCAAACGCAGGTGGCAAAAAAGGGTAAAGTGGAAAATTTACAACTACTACGTTTGTTCAGTTGCTTTTTTTAACTTTTGTAGGTTGACCGCCATCTAGCCTGATGTTAAGCGAAGAAACAGTCTAAGATGGAGCGTGTTTACCTGGAAAAAACCCATTCACTCTCAATGTATAGGCAGCAATGTTTAGATGGATAGATAGATGTTTATATAGACGGAAACTCTTTATTGTGATACAACAAATCAAAAAAAATTACAGTTTAGATGCTTATTCTGAAAAAACCTATGTACTTTTAGATAGTAGTAAAAACAAAATGAACTAACGATAGATTAAATAAAACATTTAAAGTCAAACGTAATCCAAGAACCATTGAGAAATGTAATCTATTACGAATTCAGGTCGACTCGATGGGGTCTTCATTAAAAATTAATTGATAACTAAAGCGAAAGTTAAACGTAACTGGAACCATACCATCAATGTCGTGAATGAAATATAATTTCCAAAGATCAGTTCACACGATGTGACCTCTCGTTTCGAAATCAAGTGGGCGGTCGACGGTGTAACGCCATTGCTACCGTTTGAGTTCACTGTGTTCGTTACATTACTTTACGCAAAGATAGAAACTTGTACAGCTAGATCATTAAATACATCAGTAGAGCCTTCAACGGTAAATCAAAATAAATTCAGTAAAGAAAAAAAAAAAACACATCAATAGGTATGTGATAATTAAACTTTTCTACGGATTTTATTTACAACCGTAAGTTCAAAATTGACTTCCATCTCGCCTGTTGTTAAAGCAATGATGCAGTAAGTGTACATACGATAGAGCGTACTTACCTAGAAGAAATCCATTGAATTTCAACTTCAAGTAATGAATTTTCCAACTAACTTTCTTCCGCCTATAACTCACACGTATTCCGTGCCTCCCGCTCGCCTAAAATCATCATTACGTAAAATTACCGCTAAATTGTAAATACCATTAGTTTATAAATCTTATTATTTTATTTTTATAGGTTTACACTTGACCGCCATCTCGCCTGATGTTAAGCGACGATGCGGTCCACGATGGAGCGTGTTTACCTAGAAGAAACCGATTTACTCTCGATTTGAAGACACAAAGATTGTAACTATCAGTAATATAATCGGTATATAAACAAATCTAATCTATCGTAGATTTATAATCCTATTTGTTTTATTGCATACTGACGATATTCACAATTTAAAGGTTACATAATATGTACTCGTACCTAAATAAATATAGTCTCATACCAACGTTCGTCAGGTACTCAATAAATGGCGCAAACTAAGTTGATACCTGGTCTAATTGAATCAGTAGTGCATTTACAGGTACCGTTCTGTAATAGTCAGATACTGGATAGGCCAGGATGTCTGATATTTTATAACAAGGTTATGAAAACCAGACGCAGTTTTACGATATCGACTAATAGTACAGACCCAGAGGCATTCTTAGCTGTGATTTGCCAACTGGTATTAGAACTTGAACGAGGAACTGTTACTTGAAATATTTTTAGTAATCTAGTCCTTAGGTAGGTTAAAAGTCATTTGGGTATCTACATCAAACATTTTATAGTAATTTGACTACTCAAAAAAATAAAATTATAAGTTTGGCCTCGCTAAGCCTTTGTGGAAATATTTGATATTTTTTTAACAGGCAGAGCCTTTATTAACAAAACTAAGACTACGATGAGAACTACACTACGCTACATACCTAACTAACTACTTACACTAAGCACACCTGAATTATCCATAGACCAATGAAGGTCTACAGATAATCAAGATGTTCAAGACCACTATATAGGGTGTTTTTGATATAGGATGGTTAGGTACAACATTACAAAATAGTTTTTGCATTTGTAAAACTTTTGTATACTTTCTATTCAACATAAGCTAAACAGTGGAACAGTTTCGAAAAAGTAAATTGCAAGGTTTTTTTTTGAAGTGAACACTTCTTTTGGCGCTCCACATACAGATTTTTTGTGGGCTGTGAATTGAGTTCTAGCGTCACGCTCGGGAATAATAAGAAATTTTTGGGTGAACCCGGGACCATGGTCATGGCCACGCCCTCCGGTTTCACCAGCGTAGTTTCCAAAGTGAGCTATCAAATTTTTAGTTCTATCGGCAGTTTCTATGATTACCAATTTTTTTAAAGTAACGATGGACTTATGGTATTTGGACTTTACTGCTACCAAACTTTAGCAGAAGGCGCACACACAGACGTAGGGAATACCCACAATAGAAGTAAAATTTGGTACACAGTCAAGCTGCTTCACTAAACTAACCTTGTAATTTCGCTCAGTACTCGTTCAATGAGCCTAACACACACACACTACGGTACCAATAAGCGAACCGACTCGTATAATTCAATTGTCAAGTAACTTTCTCGAGCTTCGAGAAACAATTCCAATGATTGCCGATCAAAAGTTATTGTTTCACTCGTATATTTTGTCGTCAAACAAAACAAATTGGACAATTTTATTTTGTTCCACAATTCCTTCAGTGGAATTAATGTGTTTTCAGATAAGAAGTTCTGTTTTTACGTTTAGAAAGTTTCAGACGTCCAGTGTTTTTCTTTGATATCGTTTGCCGGGTCATTCATAACTCATTTTTAAGTCGTAAATTAAGTGAATTTGTTTCTTTTGGCGTTGGGCTGGTAACTAATCCTCAGACATTGTGCAGAGTAAAGTAAATACAACAAGTTGGACCAAAAGACTCACAAAATTCAACGATATCACACCATTACTATAATCTTTGCATTCTTCGTTACATAGTAATGTTTATTGGTTAAATAAACGTCGTTTAATTTATACAGTGATTTTTTAAATAGAATAAGTTTTCCTTTGGCTAAGTTGGTAGTCTGGTGAAAAATAATGACGTTGTGGTTTTCCTAGAAGGTTTAATTGAGTCTCAACTTGATGACCTTACAACCTTCATTGTAGCTCTCAGAAAACAAGGAAGATGGCAAGGTATTCCAATCCTTGGTGGTGCTGCCATAAAAGTGGATTTCACTGTTTAAAAAGCGGAACATTTTTTGGATAGCGTATGGTTTAAGTAAATCATTGAAGTACTTACAGTGGTAAGGGTGTAATAAATTGATAAATACATGTTTATTTGCTGATTGAATGCTATGTAAAATTTTGTTGTTTGTCGTGCAATGCAGTGTTATTATGTTGTACCGCATCTTGTGTTAAGTTGATAAGGTAATACGAGTTACGGAAAAAACATGAAAACATCGAGCAAGACAGTCTCATTGCCGTTTGATTAACCGTGCCAGGTCGTCGCATTCATTCTCAGGCTACAGAGTACCTACTCGACAAGCTGGAAACATATCTCAGGCATGCAAATGTCACTGTCGCACGTGTATATACAACGATTCGCGCCACTCGAGTAATTTGCCCGTTATTTATCGCCCCACTCAACTAGATGTATTTCGAAAGCACTTTGAATCGAGAAATTATGCACGGAACCATGTGTGGGTGTTATATGACAATGCACGAATGCAGGCAACAAAGCATGATCTAGACGTGACGTGTCTATTTATTTATTAATCTATGGTTGTTACAGAGCGCGGTATTCCTGTACGATTTTTATGTTCTGTAGAACATAATGTTCACTTCTCGCAACGGTTTTGTGAATTTACTATTTCTTGCTAACCACCAAGAATTTCTCTTTACTTTGTATGTTCTCGCAGTGCATTAATTCACTACTTTGTATGTTATAGACTTCTTTCAAGGAATGCTCTGTGGATTTTTAAATCTTATTCTAGTGTTGGAATTCCTCAATAGCAGAGATCCATATTGTTAAAAAACTCCTTCTAACAAGTTTCGAAATTAGGAAACACACTCTCCGGTTCAGTTTTACCGGGAACTGTTGTTTTATTGTGAATTATTTCTATGAAGGTTTTCCTGTCGGCGTACATCAAGGAACACTTTAAATTCAACCGTTTTAAAGGAAAAGAAAACTATTTTGAAGCAGAAAACGACCTTATTGTATTTTAAGACATTCCTCATGTTATTGTGAACTGTTCTTTAGTGTCATTGAAATAGTTTTGTTTTTACAATAATGCAAGCTTTTAGGTATGCTCGTATGTTTTTACAATAATGGAAGCTTTTGGTAGAAGAACGGATTCTTCTAATTTCATGTTCAAAAACTGCGTGGCTCTGCGCTATTTTAGCGCTAGGCTTAGGCACCAGCGTTACTTACCATCAGGCGCATGTCTTGGATCTTTCATTCTAAAATGAAAAACAAATGTTTTTTTTCAAATCAATCGGCAGACTTATCTCGCCTTATGGATGCAGTCAAAGTCTAAAGTACGCTTGTCAACGTACCAATTATACTTACACGAAAAGTAAATTATTTACTTTTAGGTTAGTACTCAGTGCCCTGATATAAGTCATCTGCGCAAACTCTAACTTCGATAGGCACTAGAGGCAATGTGATGGCAACTGTGTACTTTTAAAAAGGTTTTTAATAAATTAAAGATTCTCATAACTATGTATAAGTAATTGAATGCGTGAATTCAAATTCTGTCAATGTGTACAAACAGTTTCTTGTATGTTTGTGCTATTTTTAGAACGTATCCAATTTAAACCAAATGGTAACAAATTAGTTTAACTGAACCGTTAGAATTGATACCTAAGTGATTTGTATAGCTGTGTTGCCATTGTTAAAAAAAGTCAATGACGCAGTAGCCAGAATAAAACGGCGTGAAAGAATAGAAATTCATTAACCATCAGTTCTATTGTCAAGCCATTTTCCTCTTACAGTAATGCGAGCTAAATTAAATTCCATCGAACCATATTGAATTTGATATTAGATTCCTACTTCATGGGTACGATAATGTCAATAATTTCCTGGCAACATATTGACCCGTAGCTCAGTGGATAGGGAGTCTGTTCACTGAGCTGTGGGTTTTGGTTTCGATTCCCATCAATGATAAACATTTGTGAGATAAATACGGATAAATGTGCTGGTTTATTTTTCTGGCATTTTAACCACCTGGTATTGAAACACATTATAAAAAATGGCGATTTAAAATGCAAATTGGGAGCAGGAAGAAAACTACTTTATAAGTATTCTCAGACTTACCAAAAAAGTATACAAAATCATAATTTCACGTCAAGTTGCTTTGGAAGATTACAAGCTTGAACTTCTTGAATATCTATAAACTTCCATTGGTCTGTGGATGATTCAGTTGTGCTTAGTGTAAGTAGTTAGGTATGTAGCGTAGTCTAGTTCTTATTGTATTTGATTTTTTTAATGAAGGGCTTTAAAAAAGCATAAACTTATTGACATGACATTTTTATACATTGAAGATAATAATAAATCCAGCTCTACGAAATAAAATACCTGTTGATTGCAGCAAGTCGGGGCCAAAGCATCGCTGCCATCGTTGCTTACTCCTCATCCTTTAGTAAGCGCCGTTATCTATAACAAAGAAGAGCTGTTAAAAATATCAATTAGCTGCAATTAGCAGAAGTTTCCCCGAAGGTGTTCAATTATCACATAGACGGAGAAGTGGAGCGTATAGATCGTGAGATATGGGCTGTATTAATTACTTTTTCTTTTCCGAGAATGTTAACATAAACATCCACGTTAAATGAAAATAAAAAAACAGTTATCCGGTTATATGATACATACGGTTTTCAACATTTTTACGATTTATTCAATAACATTTTTGACAGTCCATACGACCTATTTCATATGTGGTGTGCACTATAATAGTTGTACTGTTATAAGTATTACTATTATAGTACTTGTAAGCTTTTGGTAAATGTAATGTACTATTGATGGTAAAAAGCTATATTTAAAGATGTTGAAATTTCTTACTTAAGGAAACTATCTACTCATACTTATTTATTGTTTCACTAAATCTCAACTATATATAAGTAAATCTAAAATATATAAGTATTTTTTCATAATAGGTACCTACTTGTCTTAGTTTATAAACGATTTATATTGAGATAACTAAAATTAACAACAAAGATAACGTTAATAATCTCAATGCTGTATTCAATGTGGAATCGGTATTTAAATATTTAAAGTTTATACAGTAAAAAAAAATCCAAGACTAAAACTTGGGCAGCCAAAATTTTGTACAAGACAGTTAAAAATCTGCTTAAACTATTTCCAACAATGTGACTCAACATCTCGTTAGCACCGATTTAAGTACATTCTAAATTTAAATTTCCTAGCTCGTAATTAGAGGCCCCGGTATCTCCGCGTCTAGCCGTTCCTCATTAGGTACGGTGAGGCAAGACTCGGATCGCGATAACGCATTACGCATGCGCCAGCCCATTGTCTTCGCCCAGATGCCTAGATAATAGAAAGCCTGGGGTTATAAGGAAAGCACTCAGATATTGCGACGTATATGAGGTGCCTGAAAAGTTGTCGGCTATTCTAAAGACAGTATTGTTTGTTTTCTAACCCCTGATGAGCAAAAAGGATGTTAGTATTGTATCTGAATGTCTAAATAAAATAAATGCCGCATGGTAGCTAAAGAAATGGAATGATTATATTGCTTTCTTTGTTTCAAAGCTAAGATGACTTTTGTACAACTTTTGTAAAAATGATTCTTTTCATAAGTAATAATTTCTATAGAATTCTTTTAGCTTGTACTCGATAAGAATGTTTTGGTATTTTGTAGTAGGTTTGACCTTCAAAGCGATGATTGCAAAAAATAAACATCACCCGAACTAAAAGTCTCTCAACCTTGGCCAATTTTTTTAAAGATAAAAGTAAAGTAAATATGATTTAGTAATAGAACGTAAAAAAATTGTGAAAATAGAAAATTATTTCATTTATTGATGATTTTACAACTTAAATGCAAACAATTTGTAACCGCAATTTGTATTGAAATATGTATTTGAAATGTATACCTCGTTAAATTGAAATAGGTACAAAAGCTTTACTATTTTTGATAAGTTAAAAACTGTAAGTTTTTATACAAACTTTAATTTTGTTTTATTTTACGACCCCAAGATTAAACGTGTGCCGCCTTTAGAAATATCCCCTACATTACACATAAAACTGTCTCAAGCTAAGCAAATTATATTATCAAATTATAAATAAACGTTATATACTCTAATTGTGCTAAAATACTTCGAGTAAAATGCTTAAGTTAATCTAAATAAATCCCTAAAGAGACAAGCGGAGAACTATTCAAACAAATTTGCAGTGACCTTATTAGTGGCTTTAAATAAACTCCACTGGGGATATTTCGCATATTCTCTTTAATAACTTAGGTCTAACTTAGCGCACGTGCCAAGCTGCGATTGCGCCTACAAACAGCTGTTTGCTAAGCAAATTATACTCTATCAGAACGAAGTAGAGTTCAAAGCTGATAGCGTCGTCGATAATGGTCCAGGTACGCATTCCTGACCAATTTGAGTCCAGTCCAATAATTAATAATACACAGAATAGGTAACGGATCCCGGTGGTCGAATGCGAGAATAACGGAACTGAGACGAAAATACCTTTAATTAAATATCTAATAAATAGTTGTTAATACCATTAAAGAAAATTATGAATGAGAGTAAGGTAAAAAAAAAAAATAGAATCGCTTTCTGCTAGAAGTCATGAAGGATATGTCAATACAAGAGAATAAAAATAAAACCAGGATAATTATTTTTACGAAATTTTATACGGTTTCAATGTTGAAAAAAAGGTTATATGAAAAATATGACCAGGGCAACATTTAATTTTAAATGGCAATAGGGATTAGTTCAGGAGTACTAGGAGTAGTACATATAGTGCACATTTTAACTTTATTAAATTTTTAATTAAGTTGATTTTTCAGTGGCTTTGAGATTGATAGAAACGCAAAAGAGTGGAAGGTGTATATAGAGGCATAGATATATCGGGTTAATAGATCCGTAAAATAGAATCAATCGACACGGGAATGTTTAAACTACAGAAATCTAAATAATAAGGCACCATTTAGATTAATGTGGTTTAAACTGAAACGGGTGATTATGAAAGTAGTTGTTAAGGTTGTCACAAATTAATGCAAAGCTGTGCATTAATTTGTTTAGGGGAAAATATGAGATCTGTCAAAATCACGAGTACTTATGGTGAAATTTAATAATAGCCAATGTTCAGGCATAAGAAAATTCATTGAATTTAACCCTTGTAATTCCCGTAAACTACCTACATGACTTTACTTCAATAAATAATAGTTATTTAGGTTATGTCAACCATATTTTTTTTAAATATAGCAGTAACTATAGAAATATCGTCCATACAACTATGAAATTCAATCACTCGTAATCTATTTCCATGCCTGTGTGTTGGAATGCGCCACATTATCGAATCACGATGTCAATCGATTGATTGACATTTGTATCACTCGATACTCCCCATACACGTGGGCGAACGTTTCCCGGTATTGTTCAAATAATGATCCGATAGCAGTAGTGATATCGTAAACCTTACGAGTTGAATAAATTTGTCTAACTACTCTCAATATTTCAATTAAAATTTTTAACAGCTTCCTAAGTCTGTCAATTGTTAAGAGACCTTTGGGATGTTGGCTCCGGGTTCATTAATTCCCTTTTCAAGGGTTTAATACGTGTGTAAAATTGAAATGCTTAATAGGAACAAAGCAGATGATAACGAAAGGGTAGGGTTTGTTAGGATGTTGGCGTGGGATCAGAAAAGTTTGAAATGACCGAGATTACAGTTTCATCACATGTGGCTATGGACTACAGGCACGTGACAAAAATTTATGGGTCATTTGAACCACCAGGTAACTTATGTAGAGAGATAGAAGTGTATTAAATAATAAAATTTTGCAGTTTGACGTCACTTGTAAGCTGTTCAACTGAGTACAGGTGAAGAGGTTTAAGAGACCGGGGTTGCAACCCTCGATCTTTTCCCCTTGTCGCATGATTTTTGTACGGCGCGGCGTTGCGGAATAATGGATTAGAAGAGGTATTAAAGTAACCAAAAATTATAAATTTTAATATTATCATTTTTACTGCCGACAACCGTCTACTGCTATGTTTATGTTATCAGAGACATCGTTAAAGACTACTAAATTAATTTAATACTAACAACTACGTAAAATGTAAGTCTAATAGTGTAGGCTTTAATTACTAACATATATTATAGAGGCAAAGTTTTAAAGACCACACCATAAGAGTATTGTGAAACTTAAGCTGAGTCCACATCCGCTACACACAAACGGTTCTCCAGATATATTTCTGGAACGCAAGTAGATTATAGTCTGGAAGAACACATAGGTCACTTTCATCCCGGGAAAATAACGGGAACGGGAACCACGCAAGTAAAACTGTGAGGCGCTGCTATTTACTTTTAAATAATGTGATGTGTTGTAAATAAATGACTTATTATAGTCATTGATAGTAAAACTAGTTTTTGTTGGTAAATCTTTTCATATAAAACTAGAGTTATTGATAGTAAAACTTTGTATTCACAGCCGCCTTACCTTATTGGTAAATATTTACCTAGTGTACTGCCTAGCTGCTTCGTAAATGTCTAACAGACATTCAGCCTTACCATCTGGTCAATTTCCCTACTAGTGCACTAATCATAGATCTCGAAACATGTTACATTGCTACACAATAACGGATGTTGTGTTTACACCGGCCGCACCAAATGAAGCTAGCATAACGGTTCTTGTTCCAACTACTCTTATCTTCACTCGTAACTAAGAACCCTTGCCACTAAAGGCTTGTAACAAAAAATTTGAACTACTCCACTTTTATCCAACATCATTCGAGACAACAATGGTTTGCGATAGTAGTGACCCATATCAACGGTTACAAGAAGTGGTGAAAACTCAACTCACTGACTAACTGCAGACTAAATACTTTAAACTTAGAGAAACGTGACTGAGATTGTTTAAAATTTCCGCGGCACGCGCCGTCAGGTGTGGCTTTCATTTGTTTTCGGTGATTAAGGATAATTACCTGCTTTGTATTACTGTCAGTGCTCGAATTCACAGTTTAATTTTCTTTATCAGATTTGCTGTTTAGCCTCGTTTGATTCGTTTTTCATTTCGTCTTGAAATTAAAAATAATTTCAATTCTTTGTAATTACGATCTCAAAAATTACTTAAAAGTTCACCTAACTGGTAGCTCTGAAATTATAAATGTTATAGCAGAATTTTAAATAATAGGATTGAAGCATCATGTTAACAATAATATGGCCCGGGTGGTTCAGTGGCTAGATCATCCATTTTCACAAACGTGAGGTCGGAGGATTGAATTCCGAGAGTACCTCTGCCTAATGTCCGAGTTTGTCATCGCTACTGGCTTTAACGGTTAAGAAAATATCATATATAGTGAGAAAACTAGTGTGTTCAAAGAAACATAAATTAACGAACATGTGTCATCCGCCAACCCACACTTAGCCAGCTTGATAGATTCATCATACAACATCAACAGCCCACTAAACGTTCCCACTGCTGGGACTCGGGGCCTTCTCTCGCAAGGAGAGAGTTAAGGCCATAATCCACCACGCTGGCCCAGTGCGGGTTGGCGGATGACACATGACTTCGAAAGATTCTAGGTACATCTCGGTTTCCTCACGATGTTTTCCTTCGCCGTTTTAAGTTAGTGGCATTACGCACATGACTTCGAAAAGACAGTGGTGCGCGTGGGGTTTGAACCCGGGGTCTCCGGATCGGCAGCCGCCGTTCTCACGACTAGACCACTAGAAGGCTTGATAGATTATGGGCTTGTAACTTTCCTAGTCGAATAAAAGATTCTAGCCTATAATCCAAATCCATGAATCTTTTCTTGTAGTCCCAGAAGTTTTTGAAGAAAATTTACTCGTGCTTTGGAAAGCAAGTTATTTTTAGAATATTAATCTGAGCCAAGCTTTATGTAGAATTATTGAACGTGACGTCAAACATAAATACTCGTTATTACACAAACTTTTAATATTATGTAGTTATGGTATGTTAATTATTAATAATAGTTGTTAAAATCAATATGCATAATTTAAATTACAATTTATAAAACAGTGGTAATAAAATCTCTATTGCCACGTCGCGTCGTGTCATGTCAAGGAATCAACAATATGGAATGCCACTATCTAGGCACAAGTATGTATGTAACATACTGTTTATGTAACAATGTGTTAGTTCCTCACGACATACGACAATAGATCAAGTGGACATGTCAGCCCTCATCTCAGTAATCTAAGTAACGAACATTATGACACTTGGAATAAATCACGTCTATTAATTACATTCTCGTATTACCCGAGGTTTTGCAACACTGGCGCATTTGAGAAACGATGTGGTTGATTAGCGAAACAAATGAGTTTTTGACGGCGGAGTTTAGTAGGATTATAAATTTCTTATTTGCGGTATCAACTGCTTTCTTGTTCACGCTTCTAAGAATATGTACCTTATTTTCTTTGTCATCTGCTAACTTATGTTTGTCGATTTGAGAGTAGGTAAACAGATGTTGCAATAACAGTTTATAATTCAGTGGTTGAATAGAGTATTTTTTTATTTTCACTTAAACCACGTCATGTCACCACCACTAGTCTTGACTTGGGTGATCGTGACGTGACTATCGATATTAAAATAAAGGTTTTGTATTTTTTTTACCAAATTTGTTTGGATCTCGGGATTTTAAAAATCATTTGTTTTTGCGTTGATGGCAAGACTACACGAAGAAAGCTATATTATGAACGATGGGTCATACGTCATACCAATGAGGTTTTACTAAGTTTATATAGAACATCATTGCGTCATACCGTAGTATTTATCTATCACCCAACTATTATACGTACATCTAAATCTTATTTCGTTCTGGTAGTGACTTAACCCTCTACTAAATAAACGACTGAAACCTCAGTATCCCACAAACTTTCACAGATCCATCTTCACTTTCCGAAAAATTACTTGGAGGTAGAAAGTTTCTTGAAACGAAAACATACGAGTAACTTCGCAATCTGTCTCCATTACCTAAGTCAGTCTAATGATCAGAGACAAAGCTTTTACGTGTCGCGTCGTTTCTTAATTAAGACAGACTTTCTTAATAGAATGCTAATGCTTCACTAGTTTTGTTTACAATTATCGCGCAACCATTGTTGTGTAGTCGGCAGAATTAAGGTTATGCAATAAACCGCTTTGGTTCGATGAAGATAGCTTGGAGACGCAAGGAACAATGGTTGAGCCAAATTTCGATATGGACAAAATAGGTCTGTGTAACGAAATGACTTTGCCATAAAAAATATGTATAGAAATAGTTTAGTTTTACAAATCGTTGGTAAACGATGAAATTATAGATACTGTCATATAAAATTTAATATGCTTGTGGCTTGTAAGTCTAGTCCGGTAACGTAGTCTGTAAAGGCCAGTCTGTCGTTTATTTGTTTCATTACAATAAAAATAAATAAAATAAATGATCAGGATCATCCAGCCAGACCAGGAACTTGCTCTTAGATACTGCCTTGTCGAGTCCGAGGTGCCGTACTATAAGTACGCACCTCTGCCAGTTCTCGAGAATGGTCGTGCGTTGCTCTACTCTGGGACCGCTCTATCATCACGGACAGTACTATTGTCGCCAATAAGCCTGATATCGTGCTGGTAGACCGGTCTCAGCGTCGGGCTGTGATCGTTGATATCACCGTACCACATGACGAGAACCTCGTGAAGGCCGAGAAGGACAAGCTAAGCAAGTACCTTGACTTGGCTCATGAGGTTACCGCCATGTGGGATGTTGATTCGACGATCATAGTCCCAATAGTCGTGTCGGCAAACGGCCTTGTAGCGAAAAGTCTCGACCAACACCTTAAGAGACTTTCGCTAGACGGTTGGATCAAGGGTCAGATGCAGAAGGCGGTCATCCTCGACACAGCACGCATCGTCAGGAGGTTCCTCACTCTGCAGCCCTAACCACCGGTAGCTTGGGCACTGCCCCGCTGCTGGCGGCAAACTAGGTTTAGGTTTTTATAATGTTTTTATGATGTTTTATATATGAATATTGTAAAAACTTAGGCTTAAGAAAGGAAATAAATACGTAAATAAAATAAAAATATGATGTATTTTTAATTCAGATAAAGTACCTAATTTATTTCCTTACAACCCATAGATAAAATTATTATTGAAATTAAATATTAACTAAAGAATAGTACTGGTGACGGGGACTACTGGTGACTCCCGCTCCGGATCGTTCCTGGACTGCTACTTCGTTTCGTCCATTGTTTGACGTTTAAATGTTCTAAGCATACTCTAATTAGAGTAAGCTTAGAACATTTAAACGGACGAAACGACGGATCGAAGTAGAATCAGAGTAGGAAAGTCGCGAGTTTATTTCGAAATTACGTTTTCGTTGAATTAGAGTAGACGTCCTGGAGCAAAGGTTGGCCATTGCTATTCAACGTGGGAACGCGGCGAGTGTCATGGGCACCTTTGCACCGGGAGCAGTTCGGGGTGGGTTATTCGGGGATTCGTTTTTTAATAAATAAAATAAAAAATCTTTATTAGCACATATTTGTTTACTTTTGTACCATAGTTACATTTTATTTTTGACTAAAGAATATAATTATTATGAATAAAAAACTAAAATTTACTTTCGTTTATCTGGATGACATAGTAATTGGTTCTTGTGCAATTTGGTCGAGTGTCGGAATTTAATTTTAAATTGAAATAGGTTTTTTTTTTTCTGAGAAAATAACGAATTATTTTTCATATACTAACTGCACCCCACTGCTTAGCCACTTTAACGGGATAAAAATATTGTGATTATGATTACTAAACTACCTCTATAATCGTGCTAGATAATAATCCAAATTAGGTATAATTTTATAATAAAACGTTATTAATGGAACGACTTATTACCTTTTCACAACAATCCAAATTTAATTAAAGTTAACTAACTTATAAAACTCGTATCGTTTACCATCTGACACCGCGAGATTGAAAACGTATTCGATTCGGTAGCAATAAGTAACGCACCCATTTAACACGCCCATTTCTTACCTTCAATAATTTGAAATGGTAGTTTTGGTTCTAATAATTATTTATGCCATTTTATACTATAACCAACGTCTGCATCAAACACAAACATGTTGTACCACAAAAGAAATATTAATTTTCTTGCTAAAAGTACTGAATAATTGTATTAAATTAAAATAAAAAAATATACCTGAGATGTTCCTGAAAAATCTAGAGTGAATGGTTCTTCTTGGTCAAACGTGCACTATCTTAGACTATATCATCGCTTTTTGTTAGTGGAGGTCTAGCGCTGTTCCATTTTGACATAAAAAGGAGTTAACAACTTATTATGCACATCATAAAAATTGCAATGACCTTAAATGGCGGCCATATCACTAATAGCAATTTCTTTCAGGCAACCATTAATAGCAGGAAACGCAATCAAATAATAATTTAGTTAAAATAGAGTGCATCGTCGCTAAAGCTAGCTTAATATAGTTTAAGTAAGTGTAATACTTAATTATACACACATAACTGTGATATCTAAAAGGCGCATAATAAATTAAAGCTTAGGGGACGATATTGATTTCAAATGTGATTGTACAATCAAACAGTAGTGCGGATCTTAGGATTTATTTTTTCTTGATTTTTAGACAATATTACTTATGCGACATTTTAGAGACAACAGGTTATTTTTCATGTAAGTACAGCTTTCGTTATTCCATTGAGATTTTTGTATTATCTTAGCATACAACCATTCCGACAATAGATTTGTAACGGTTTTCGTATCTTTAGATTATATTCTTAGTTATCGAAGTAACACCATTAACAATTCATTGTACTATTTAGTGACAATAAATAGCTTCCGGAGATTAACTTGTAGCGCACTTCACGAGGAGTCGCTAAAGACCTCATAAAACGCAGTCGAAGTGTTAACTCTGTGAAAGTAGCGTAAGCGACATTTTAAATATTGACTGTTTTAAAAACGCTGAAAATGAACTCTCTGTTATAACTATTTCAGTACTAGTAGCGCCCCGCGGTTTCACCGCGTAGTACCCGTTCCCATAATTTCCTGTAATCTAACTGTGTTCTGAATTTCAACTCGTTCCATTCAGACGTGCTGACGTGGTTGAGCAACAAACATCTAAACTTTCGCATTCAACAGAATTTAAATAAAATATTTCATGTTCGCAAGGAATTGTCGACCACAGGGTTATTTCACCAATTTATTAAAATTTCTTTAAAGAAATACCTTGTGGACATTTCTCACACAACACTAGCAAGCCCCTCACTAAGTAGGTACTCGGGATAGCCGCGTATGTATTTTGGTTCCTTAAATCATTTACAAAAACGCCTTGTACAGAATTCGTAAAGATCATCCAAAAAGAATTTTAGTTACGCGTGGAATTTTTACATCATACCTACCTGCAGCTGCATATAAGGATGTGAAAGCCACAATGCAAGAATGCGTTTCGCCCGGACGGACATATAGCGTCCTTGACAACTTGGAAGATGAATTTGGTGAACTGCGCACTTAGCTTGCGCTTTGAGGGTTCCATGTTTTTAATAATTTTTTTTTAGTTTAGGCTTAACATTTGAGTTAAGTAAAATGTATAGTAGGTATTTGATTAACGCTTAATTGCTTACATAAAAATCGTAGGCATATTATTTTTCATGAAAGACACATTAGCAACATAATAAAATACGTTTTAATATAGTTACGTATTTGGTTTGTAAATGAGTCGAAGTGATCTTTCTAAACTTTATATTTTTATTAAGAAACGATTGAAAAAAATACCTACTTCGAATATCAATAAGGCAGCAAAGTATTAGCGGCTATGTTCCATTGAAAACTATTGATAGTGCGTTAGATATATAAATTAACTTTTTACTGCTCTTAATTTAAAAGTACACACCAACCAAGCTTTGCTCGATCTTTTCTAAAAATGAAACGTAAGTAATTGATTTATCGCTCTCGAAACCCCCTGCATATTGAATTTTATGATAATCGTTAGAGCCGTTTTCAAGAATCAGATTCTATATTTAGCAATTGTTGTCTACGAGGATATTTATATAAAAATACTAGCGGCCCGTTCCAGCTTCGCTGGGATAATAACCTAGATACCAACTGCAGCGCCATCTGCCGGGCTAATTTGTGAGGAACCATCGAGGGCCCTACCCAAACGCATACAGAAAAAATCATTCAAATCGGTTCAGCCGTTTAGGAGTTCACTAACAACGAAAAGTGGCATTGATTTTTATAAATATAGATATATAATACGACTCGTAGACAACAATTGCTTGTTTGAAGGTACTGAATATGATAAAGATAAACAAAAGTTGCTTAAAACAAAAATGTATTTTTAAATTTGTATGATGTTATTGTCGACTGATCCCTAAAACCTTATGTTAAAAAGAGCGAACGAATCCGAGTTCGTTCGGAACTGTGACCGGCCGGCGAAGGTAAGCAGCTTTCTGTAAGCCGGTGTTGCTATAGGGCAGGGCTGCTACTCGTAGTTACGCGAAAGTTGTAGTAATTGTGCGATTCGAACCGAAAACCGGACTCTGTTATCATTGTTCCTTTCCTATTTTATTATAATTTGTAAATATCTTGACTTTGCTTAGAATTGTCGTGAGCGCGTAAATTGTTTGAACGAGTTACAACGAACGACAAGCATATATAATGTATATCGGTAGGTATGAATTAAATAGGAACATTTTGATATTTTCAAAGTAAGGGTATATTGGCCTCTTCCAGGTAAGTACACAGTAACAGTAGATACTGTTTGAAAAAAATACTGTTGTACACTACACTAGTTTAATAATTACAAGATATATACCGCGATGACATTGTGAAGTGAATCCCTGATACTTCGATGTAGTCTCATGTGCTTTTGTTTACGATTAAACAATGTTTTTTCTTCCTTTTTTTGGTTTCAAACTTGACATGATCAATGATAGCTCTTAAATATATGTATCAAGGATCACTTAAAGTTTTTATTAGGTATAGATAGTTCCGAATTGTCTGATGACCCTGCAGAAAGTATAAGATTACCCGCTTGTAAACTATGAAGTTAGATCGTGGGCGGGATCCGCTCGATACTACTTTCGTTTAAGATGTACACGCAGATCCTGATTGTGCAATGGTATCGATGCGTTTTGCAATTTGATACTGATTTATTGTGGGCGCGCAGCAACTTTTATCTGAATGATGTACTTAACCACCATATTGAACCTTATTGAGTCATCACAGTATTATCGGCAGTAACGACACGTGCCACCTACTTCTGGGTCATAGTAAGTATGACCATTATTTAAATATAAAATAAAACCGAATGCGATCCTGAATGAAATGCATTTCAAAGAGCGAATGTTTTTTACAGTCGGTGCAGCGGCATTGCAGTTTTTTTTTCATTAAAGAGTAACGAGACGAGCAGGACATATGCCTAATGGTAAGCAACATACATGCCACAAAACACCACAGTGACACGCAGCTATTGTAACTTAAAGAGTCCAAATCATTACCTAGCACTGCAATGCGCTCGTCACCCAGAGGTCTAAGATGTTATAAATCTACGCCCTGTAATTTCTCTGGAAACATTGCCCTTCAAACCGGAACACAGTAATGTTTTCACATTATACTGCTTGGCGCTAGTATAACTGGCAAAGGTGTGGTACTTCCCCAGGCGGACTCTGCCAAGAGTCCTACCACTACTAAAATATTATCTCAAGTATAAAGTTATACATAAACAGGCCCACTATATTTAGAAATTAATATAGGTAATTAATAAATGTACCTACATTTAATAAAATTAAAGAGTTTATTTATTAATTTTAGCGCTGCAATCATAAACAAAACCTTACGCCCGATAGTACCATTCACAGTGAATCGACAATAACAGATTACAATGAAACACAGTTATTATTGTCCAGTAATTTCATAAATTTTCGATGAGGTTAATTGAATCCAGGCATAAAACAATACTACTAAGAATGGAATACATTTATTGTCAATGCTAGTGACACTCACAAATATCCATTATAATTAAACTTCATGAGTATTTCTATGCAGACTCATCAAGTAAAAATTTTATCTGTAGGTATTCCATAGATAATTAATAATTTTAATTACAAGAAAACATAAATAACTTCAGCTGTAAAAGGGCTGTGTAATGGTAAAATTCTTAAATTTGTAATGGAAATAATAAGTATAAATATGAAAGCGACAGTAGCAAATATTCTCGTAAATTTAAACAATTGATGAAATGATCCAAGAGGTCCTTGCTGGTCAATAGGGTTAAAAAAACAATGTTTAAATCTGATTTACTAATTAGAAGATCACTTCCAAACAATACATTGTCACCCATCCCTGCATTATAGGACCTACCTGGCTTGGAACCTAACTATAGATCCCAACACTAACATTTCACAAACACACTAACTTAATGCAACACGCCTCGATAGATAAGGTTGGTGCGGCACTGTCTCTTTGGAGTGATGCCGCTGAAACCAAAACCGTCAAACTTAAGCTGTCGTCATACTGCACCGTCTACCAGGCTGAGTTGCTCGCTATTCGTAGAGCTACCGAAGAAATTCTAAAGAGTTCCCAGAACAGTTTCGGAGTGTACAGCGACTCTAGGTCAGCTCTCGAAGCATTAGTCCACGGCGACTCTCTCAATCCCCTTGTGATCGAGATCCGCAGTAATCTTTTAGAAATCAATAAAAGAAACAAAAAAGTTGATCTTTTTTGGATTAAGGCTCACGCGGGTCATTGGAAATGAGAGGGCGGATGAATTAGCCAAGGAAGCAGCTCTAAAATTAAAAACAAAACCCGCATACGATAAGTGCCCCATTTCATTCGTCAAGCGCCAAATCCGTATGGACACGCTTGACGAATGGAATCGAAGATTTAAGACTGAGAGTACTGCGGGTGTGACGAAGCTGTTCTTCCCGGATGCGATTGCGGCTTACAGAGTGATAACTAAAATGGAAGTCACAAGTATAACCACCCAAATTTTGACGGCGCACGGTGGGTTCTCCGAGTACTTGCATCGGTTCAAGTGCAAGGATAGTCCGTCGTGCATCTGTGAGCCTGGGAAAGCCGAAACTGTGCCACATATCTTAACGGAGTGCCCAGTCTTTGCCCGTGAGAGATATGAGCTGGAACAGGAAATGGGAGAATCAGTTGTGGTGGAAAGCTTCTGTAAGATAATGGTAGAAGAAGAAAGTAGAAACAGATTTTTAAAATATTGCACTAAAATTGGAAATAAAGTCAAGGATAGAAACAAAGCAGGTACATAAATAACATTGAATACCCATATCATGAGATATGAGCATTTCAATATTGCTCAATATTGCAAAAATGTATAGAATTAGAATTACCAAATAGTGTGCCGGGAGGAACGCGGTCCTGTGCTTGCTCTTCGCGATGGGGATCGCGGTTGTGACATTTGTTGGCGGGTGCCGCATGCGTGCACAAAGGTATGTGTGGGTTTATGCGTGTGCATGGTGCTTGTCTGCTCGGTGCTGCGCTCGCGGTCTCTGTCTCGGGGACTGGGTGCGGGGCTGTGAGTTCTCTGGCTTGTATTTGTTGACGGATAGGCTCTGTACTACATATACAAGTATGCGTGGAGCTTGTCTGTCAGCGGATATGAAATATTTATTAGTAAATACGTAGATATAAATAAACAGACAAAATAAAATACTTAGAAAGATTAATTGTTAAGGAACATTAAGATAATTTAGGATAATATATTTTTGAAAAAGAGTTTTCTAAACGTCGAACTTTGTATACCTAGTATTGTAAAAAGGGATTTTATATAGAAATGTAAATAAGGAAAAACAAATGCCCTGATCACGTTAGGGACTTGCTTCGCGGGCCGGGCCAAAAGAGCTCGGACAAATTAAAAAAAAAAAAAAAACACGCCTCGATAATTTTCACCCCACATCATTTTATACTTTAACTTATTCACTTCAACTTATTGCATAACATGTTAACGGCTGGCTGATGGTTTATGAAATAAAAATAAACAAGGGGGTACATTTAAAATTATTCGGTTACATTTGAAAAGTTATTACAAAGTAAATATAAAGTTATTATAAAGTCTTGCAATAACTACCGGACTCAATATTAAATTAGCATGTCTGTTGTCTGTAATCTGATTTCCAACAGACATTTAAAAATAGGCTTATAAACAAATCTAATTTAATCTTAATATATATAATAAATCTTATAAATAATCTGGTTTTCTCTGAATGCTGGCTACAGGATCATACTCACATTCCACAGCTGTCCGGGTATAACGTTTTTCACACGAACAAAATAATCAATAAGTGTGGGGGGGTCACTATATACATTAAAAACTGCTGGTCGGCTTATGCCAATGAGCCAAATTTTGACGATGCCAATTGTCTTGTTGTTGGTGTGGAGAACCATTTGAAGATTGTAGGTTTGTACAGGTCTCCGGCTGTGTGTAACTTAGAAAAATTTAATGATTCTTTGGACACTGTCCTTAGTAGCACAAGTGACGCAAAATCGGTATTGGTGACTGGTGACGTTAATATCGACCTGTTGGAGGATCCTCCAAGTAACCAGAACGCTGCCTATCAGTGTGTCATGGCTGGTCATGGCTTTCTTTCGGCAATATCAGCACCAACCCGAGGCAGATCATGCTTGGATCATGCCTTCATAAAATCCAAGGGAAATAGTCTTGGTGTAATTTCTAAGACATCCGTTACTGACCATGACATACTGTTGATAGGTTTAACTGGTCCAACGAAAAGAAGCGGAGCCAACAGTAGAGTAACGAACAGAATAAATTACCATAAAGTTTCTGACGACTTGAAACAGCGAGACTGGCGGCAGGTCTTGGAGAGGAATGAGGTTAACGAAGCGGTCGGTGCACTAAATCATATGATATCGGAGAGCGTTCTCAAATATACAACTGAAGTCAAGCTCGGTCGCTCAAAGCATACTATTAAGCCTTGGATTACTACGGGATTACTGAGATGCATGCGACACCGTGATAACCTTCATCTCAAACTGAAGAAGGATCCTACGAATGAAACAATTAAAATAACTTACATCCGTTACAAAAATTTTTGTAATAATTTACTACGAAACCTAAAAACTAATCATATTAATACTGAACTAGGAAAACACAATAACAATTCTAAGAAAACATGGAATACTATCAAACAAGCTTGTGAACTGACAACGGCTAAGGTCAGCTCCACACAACTGTTGACTGGTGCAGATAACCCATATGATGCACTAAATAATTGTAATAGGCACTTTGCAACTGCTGGAGCAAATCTGGCCTCTAATACTTTAAGAAAGCTAGGTACCACACATAAAGATTTAAGTGAGCGTTTCTCGGCGGTGAGCCGCTGCCCAAATTCATTTTTTCTGGCCCCTACGGATACAAGTGAGGTAAAAAGCAGCATTCAGAATCTGAAATCCCATAGTGCACCTGGAATTGATGGAGTCACACCGCTCTTACTTAAGTATGCAATAGACGCACTAACGGAACCAATTACTCATATCTGCAATATTAGTATGGCCTCAGGAACATTCCCTGAAGTCTGGAAGGCTGCAACTGTTATCCCTATTTTCAAGTCGGGTGACAAGACAAAACCAGGCAACTACAGACCTATCTCACTACTCAGTGTTATTTCAAAGGTACTGGAAAAGTTGGTGAATAAGAGGCTGGTGGAGTTTCTTGACAAATATAAACTTCTTAATGATCACCAGTTCGGTTTCAGAAAAGCCAGATCAACAGAGGATGCTGTGAAATTGCTTACTGAGACAGTGTCGTCACACCTGGATAGGAAAGAGAAGTGTCTGTCTGTGTTTGTCGATTTAGCCAAAGCCTTTGACAGCGTCAGTACAAAAATACTCTTAACCCTTCCAAATCGGGGGTACTAAACACTCAAAAATCAAAAATAAACGAAAGGGTTTGAGCCGCGCGCATTTCTGCGCGCGGCGTGCGCACCATGCGCATTATTTTATACCTAGTGATCGATTAGTTCGATCTAGGATGCTTTGAGCTACTTTATCATAAAGCTATTGAAATAAGCTACAAAACGATATATAATTGTTCTGTATTATATTTTTACTTAATTTTACACAGATTTTTCTTTCCACCCGAAGTCGAAAAAAGTTACACTTTTGAAAAAGTGGGTGTTTGTAAAGAAAGTATATTGTTTTATGTATAGGTTGTTATGATTTTTATAAACAGTGATATCTACCCCTTATAAATCGAAACTAAAAAGTATATGCTTTCATACTTATATTTTGATATTTTCGACTTTGAAAATACCTAACAGAACAAAAATTGCGTGCCGTTTCGGACCGGTTTTTTAAAACATTTCGTGTGGTACGATTTAGGTATTTAGGCCTTATATTTATATACCGATCGATAGAAAATATATTCAGGAATCTTATTAAAATACTAGTAGAACCGATAATTAAAATAATCTATACTCAATTAGGCAAAATGTGAGGAACGACAATTGAAAAATTGCCGCCATTTTCGTAAGCCATATGGCTCATTCCGATCTAAGGTGACAAAAATCTAAAACACAATTTTTAGTGATTATACGTAAAACATATATCTAAAGGGCCCTAAAATGTATTAAAATAAGCCACTTACCAAAATATAATCACCAAACACACAAATTTACACAAATAATCACCACTTCACTGAACTACGTCGTAAATCACGCGCGGGTGTCATGGCGCCCGGACCGGCCGCTTTATACTGCCGTTATTCCGAGAAATTTGTTTCAAGTGGATGCCGTTATCGGGCTCATTTTGAAGCTCTATCCAATAGGTCTTATGTGAATAAAACAGTTATGGGAAAATAAACCTTTGCCTGAACAAAATAAGGTCCGAAAGCAGAAAAAAATTTTGTGAGTCATATGTCTTATCCGATCTCTAGCGCGCAAAAATTTGTGAGTCATATGACTCCATCCGATTTTAAGAGGTTAAAAAGAATGGAAAGCGTAGGGATAAGAGGAAATGCTCTCAGCTGGTTTACAAGCTATCTTTCAAATCGGAAACAAAGAGTTAAATTGGGAGAGTACTTGAGTGCTGAGGCTGAGATTGAATACGGCGTCCCACAGGGAAGCACTCTTGCACCCACCCTGTTCACAATTTATATCAACGAAATTTTCATGCTAAATATTCCACACTGCAAGCTGATATGTTACGCTGACGACACAGTGGCCATTTTTCATGCAAAGGATTGGGAAACGGTATTTAGAATTGCAGAAAGTGGAATGACGATCCTGTCACGGTGGTTGGATGCTAGTCTTCTAACCCTCAACGCTGATAAGTCACATTTTATAGCATTCCACGTTTCAAAAACATCTAATACAATACGTTCAAAGCTGACTTTGCACACCAACTGCAAACATTCTGAGAACAGCACCCCGACTGATGCGTGCTCCTGTGGAGTAATGGACAGAGTTGCTTCTTTGAAATATTTGGGAGTTGTGATAGATGAAAACTTGTCTTTTGCGTCACATATCAGTTACATCTCCAAAAAGATTCGAAAGTTGTTGTTTGTGATGAAAGTCTTAAGACCATGCACTAATGATGACGTAAAATTGATGGTCTATAAGTCACTGTGTCAGTCACTGCTTCTTTATTGTATCAGTGTATGGGGTGGTGCTGCAAAGACACACATGAACGAGATTGAACGCACTCAAAGAGCAATTCTAAAGGTCATGTTGGGCAAACCGCGACGTTACCCAACGGACAAATTGTATCAAGAAGTACCGGTGCTGAGAGTGCGTCAACTTTTCGTCTTACAGGCCATTAAAAAATGTCATCGTGTGTCTTCCAGTGCAGAAGAAGAGAGTCGTAGACGTTATCAGGATGTTCCGCTCCCCAGGGTCAATACCGTTTTTGCAACTCGGCTACCAGATTATGTTCTCTATTTTACATACAACTCTGTCTGCAAGCTCATAGACATCAAGAATAACACTTTCGCAGAAGTAAAACATAACATAATTAACTGGCTTCGCTCCCTATCTGAAGAACAAACCGAGAGACTTGTGTTTTACTCAGAGATGAGACGTAGGGAGGTGTATGGTACTTGTGAATCTTTTCAGGGCTAACTTAAATAGGATTTTTAGATTTAGATTTGGATACATGTTTAGTAAATGGACCTCACAAACAACCTTTACACGTATTTTTGGGAATGCATGAATAAACCTTCTGAACACACTCATTCATTTTGTATCACTACACGCAGCTGAGGCCCGTTCTCTTCGTCGTACCTTCGCCCAATCACTTTCTAACACGCACCTGTTTATACGAACAGCAAAACGCACACACGACATAATATATGCCTGCGCAAACACTAAAAATGTACGTCACATCCTGAACCAGTGATACACACACTCTCTCTCACATACACACACACATACACACACACACACACAAAGACACCCTCTCTCACACACACCCTCACACAAACATACACCACACACATCCTCACACACACCCTAGCACACTCACGTACACAACCTCACATGCCACTCTAACATACCCGTACTCTGTTACACAGAAACTCACACACAAACTTCTGCAACCACACATAGCCCACCACCAACCTGTATTTTCAATTTTTTTTAATGTACATAACTACTTTTAATTAATTTACTGTAATCGAAATGTGTTATAACGAAACTTGGCTTTGTCAATATACTTTCATAGACTGTAGATTTAGCGCAACATTGAATTCAGCAGTAATGTTGCGTCTAGTAGGTATGTAAGTTTTTTTTTAGCATTATCTTTAATTTACTGTTATTAATATTTTTCTATGGATTTTTTCTCTCTTAATAATAATTGTATAAGTACTGTCAACAGCTATCTTTAAAATGTAAACATTTCGGAAATTTAATGGGTCGCCCAAGATACAGGCTTAGCCTAGTTTGGGGCCCAATGGTACTGCTAGTAGATTTATATCAATTCCGCAATTTTACCATCATGTTAAATGTGCTGTGTTGTGTTTTTGGGAAATAAACGATTTATTTATTTATTTATTTATTTAATAAAGTAAGTTATCTAATATTTAAAATAAACAAGCAAAATAGACATAAAATAAACACATTAAAATAAATAAATACAATATGATTCAGGCATTGATAAAAACCATTGGTTTATAACGATGGATGTCAGGTAAAACAAGTTTCAACCAGTTAAATATACTACACCGTCAAGTAATGCTTGATAAACGTATCTGTCATCAACATAATATTACTGAAGCCTTAGGAAGTCCTAATAGCTCCGTATACTTTACAAAATGACACCTTCAAGAAAAGTGTCAAGCTAACATAACTAGCTCATCTAAGGACTTAAGAAATAGCTTTATTCACGCATATCTCTTCTGAACCTCTTTAAGGTTTCAGAAAAAACTAAGGTGACACGAATAGAAAAAAAAATGTTTAATGGTATACTTTAAAATAATTGGCAGTTTGGAGAACTCGTCTTATATTTTATGTCCGGTTTGTCGACTAGCATGAGAACTGCTAGTTGAAAACAGGATTTTTCTCAGCACTGGATTAAATGGTTTGGTTTGCCGTCAAATGATTATTATTAGTGGTTTTCTAATCCAGCAGAGCTGTAGACTTGTGTATGTCAACACAGACCCGCTTCTCCGCGTGGTCGCAGCTTTAAAATTTGGAAGAGGTTACTAATCATAGTACAATCATCATGATCATCAACAGCCCACTAAATGTTCCCACTGCTAGGACTCGGGACCTTCTCTTGCAAGGAGACAGTTAAGGCCATAATCCACCACGCTGGCCCAGTGCGGGTTGATGGATGACACATGACTTCGAAAGATTCTAGGTACATGTCGGTTTCCTCACGATGTTTTCCTTCACCGTTAGCAAGTTAGCGGCATTACGCACATGACTTCGAAAAGACAGTGGTGCGTGTGGGGTCTGAACCCCGGGTCTCCGGATCGGCAGGCGCCGCTCTCCCGACTAGACCAGCCATAGTACAATAAATTGAGTAAATTAGAGTATACTGCTTAGTACACCATATTTTACACACCTACTTTTTTAACAAATACTTACGAAATGAAAAAAAAAAATTTTTTTTAGAAGGTTTACAACACAGATTACAGAAATAAACACAGATGGAACCTTCGTGAACAACATTGTGAGGCCCGTAATTAGTCATGTTGACGTAAAATTGTCAAATCAACGTTCCAAATTACTTGTATAATGTTGTCAGTCTTAAGAAAAAAGTCCCACTATTGTTTTCTTAGCTTGGGAAATCTTCACGTATAATAAACACATCAATTGATATTTTAAAATATTAAAATTATTACACCGATTATGCAAGGATTTCTTGTTACTACTATTTCCATTCTATGAAGAAAAGAATTTTGATTTTGCATGCAACTAGAAATTAACTTGAATCGCAAATAATAAAATAAGTGTAAATTACTCGCTTAGATAGGTTAAACAAAAATTAAAACAGCCAAATCTTTACCACCAAGCTATTTTTGATAAAATGCATATAGGCTACCTGTATGTTATAGGTCCAAACAACAAACAAAAAAAAACTAACAAAATAATCATTTTAACAGTTCACTTATTACTCACCTTTTTTTTTGACAAAACAAGACTTTGACTTTATAGACATACTAGCTGGTACCCGCGACTTCGTCCGCGTGAAATAAATACTAAGGTTACTCAGGCAGTACCTATTTTCATACCCAGACACATTTACGGTTACTAAAAACAGCTTATAATAGCACAATTTTATCAAGATCGGTTCAGTTGTTTAGGTGTAAAAGCGTAAGAGACATTCGTCCCCCATTTCAACTCGAATTTCATACCCATACAGTTCAAAATTACAAAATTGCTAGAACAAACACTTGTTTTCTTCGTGTCAAGTTCTATACACAGAGTTTCATGGTTTTATCTTCAACGGTTGGGATCTTCCATGTTGACATTCATCCCCCATTTCACCCCCGTACAGTTCGAAATTACAAAATTGCTGGAACCAACATTCGTTTGCTTCGTGTCAAGTGTCTGTATTCAGACTTTTATGGTTTTATCTTCAACGGTTGGGATCGTCCATGTTGACATTCATCCCCCATTTCAACCCCAATTTCACCCCCGTACAGTTCGAAATGACAAAATTGATAGAACAAACATTTTATTGCTTCGTGTCAAGTATCTAGATACAAAATTAGATAACTTTGAAAATCACGAATTTTCATACAACCGTTCATCCCTTGTTTCACCCTCTTAGGGGTTGAATTTCGCAAAACCCCATCTTAGCGAGCGCCTACGTGCTAAAAGGGACCTCCATGCAAAATTGCAGGTTCCTAGCATTTGTAGTTTCTGAGATTCCTTGATGAGTGACCTTTCGCTTTTATATATATAGATAACCTTTTAATTCATGAGGAAACAAAATTTTTAATATTTTGGGCAGTGGTGCAACTATCGAAATAAATAAATACACATACAAATTTTATGATGTATTAATGATTTTGTTTTTTGTACATTTTTATGTCATAAATTACTCATTTTACAAATTTAACATTTACCAAAATTAAATTTGAAATTAAATTAAATTGAATAATTCAATGCCCATCAATAATTTGGTGTACGAGTATCTAAAAAATATATAATCTATATTTTACCCTAAATTCAGGGAAAATAATTTCCATTTAGTATCGCCACACTAACCTATTTTCGTTGAGGTATTGTGTTCCATTCATCACCAAAATGAAATCTCCTAAATTATATAAATAACAGTAAAAATATTAAATGTTTCCTATGAAATTATATTCCTCTTTCCTTTTTTTGTTTTTGGGAACATAGTTTGCAATGTTTGAAGACACAAGACGGCATATTTTAAAACAGACACGGGACGCCCGTACAACACGGAAGTCCGTTTCATACTGACTGGAGTTTGTATTTGCTTCGGCGTTTGTATTTCCTTTGTCTGCTTCAGTAGCTCTGTTCTGCGCACTCTATCTGGTTTTATTTCTGTAATCTGTGGTTTACAAAATGACATGTATGATTTTAGAGGATAATTTCCCCTGTGACTCAAACTATGCCAACTGCGTTCATATACTATGGCAACGATGTCTAGTATCTAATATGCTTTTGAATGCTTATAAAAATATAAGTCGATCAAGATGTTAAGTAACTATAGTTTTGGAATTGAATTGCACTGTATTTTTCTTTTATTTCGTAAAAACGTTAATTCTAATATTGTGTAAAATTTTACACATTTTTTTTTTAACAAATGCCACACCCACTCACACACACCCCCACTGATTTTCAGATTCACTGAAACGCACAATTTTAAATCATTGCCATTACAAAAAATCCTATTTTAATACGCTCTCTTGATAGTTTTAGATATGGTCGTGTAATATTACCTTTATTAGGATTCATTAATTTTATCACTACAACATAACTTACTGTACTTTGAATAAGAAGACTGATCCAGGGTGTAACGGCACTGGATAAGTAAGTGGAAAATTCAGATAAACTAAGGAAATTATGAGGCAAGAGCATTAAGGGTAAGCATCATTGTTGCCAGCCCTGTAATAATTATGGTAGATCTAAAATTTGTCGATTAACAAACATTGTCGAAAATTGTTTTAATGGATTTTGTTTTTAGGTTTTAATTTGTTTAACATTGAAGGAAAACATCTCAGGGAAAAGTTAAAGTTGCCCGAAAAGCTCAAACTCTATAAAGTTTAGTCTAGTCGGACAGTCCTGCACCTGAAGTTCAACGGTGAGAAGATAGTATAAGAAGCTAACTACTATCTTATTAAGTATAAATCTACGCCTAGTAGTAGGACGTGTACGGAACGATGTAAACTGAACATTCCGATCTCACATCAAGGTTTGGTAAATTTTTGTCACTAATGAATCCTACCTCAAAAATGTTACTTTAATTTTTTAAATGTTAACAGTAGGTTAACATTTCTTTAGTTGCCATTTTTCAGTTTGAAAAAGTTGAAAACATTATTTATACTTTTTTTCTAAGTTAGTGTTGGCAACACTGGTTAGCACCAGTTCCTTTAGAAAATGAAAGTGGGCTAATAAGGAAGTTGATTAAACGGTAGCTGCGGCTGATGGAGCCTTTATATTGTAGTAAAGTAATTTAAAGTACTCTCTTCCGGGGCGTAACATTAACGTTATCTAATTAGATTAAATAAAATGTTTATTCATAGTTTTCATGAAAAAGTAAGCTCATTATTCGGTATATTTCCCAATACACAGTAGCCTAATAGCTGCTATAAGTTTGCCTTTTGCTATTATTTTTAGATGTTATCTTATGTTTATTTTTGTTTTAGATGTGCAATAAAGATTTTAATTATCTCCTTGTATCTCTAAAGTTAACTTTTATATATCTAACCTAACAGATTAAACAAAAAATATCTTATAATGATTATTATGATGTATTAGTATTTGTTTGAATAAAAATTAAATACTACTTCCAAATGTCGAATTAAGTTTTTCTGTAACATAAAATGAAGAGACGAACAAGACATGGCTCTGATGGTTACCAACACTACTAGGAACACAGTAACTTGAATATGAAGCCCATATCTTGTCAAGTGTGCAAGTATTTTGGAACTACATAAAAGATAATTTAATTTGATCTTTGATTTATCATTTAACAAACGTCCTTACCACATCGTTGTCGTCACGTTACTGCTTGGCAGTGTGGCACTTGCAAAGCTGAGCACTACTTCTGAAGAAAGATGGATTACTATCACTCTAAAAATATCCAATATTTATTCTAACTTGATTCTTATACATATACCAATTAGATAAGTCAATCCACCGAATAAATGAGAAGCATATTACACTAATCAGTTAGTTAAACCTGTTACTTGACCTGATACTTAACTTGAACTTAAAAGTGCTACAGATGTGTAGAAATTACGCAACAGGTTTCCAAGAAGGCGCGTCTTCTAACGACTCGACTCCGATCATCTAAAGATAATCTTAATGTTTTCATTTACCACCGAGTCCACGCTTTAATTTCTGTTTCTTCATAATGACGTAATTACACGTAGTTTACGGATACGTAGAAAGTGGACCTCAGGGAAGCACAATGCGGCAAAAATAAGGCTTCACCATTTATGGAGCCACAACGCAATACTGGCTATCTTAAGCTTGCAGTCTTTTAGTGGCTAAGCCGCTTATGTTTGAAAGGGAAGACACACTACGTGAGGATTCAAAGTTTTTAAAAGTGTCAAGTAAACGTTATGTATTCCTGAACATAAACATCTTAAGGAAAATACTATTTCTAAGTCTATTAGTATTTCTAATAAATTTCTAATATTTAAAATTATGAACAAAAGCATCACAGAATACAGTAAATAATTCCTTACGAAATCACAAGAGTACCGGAACCAAAAGATCTTAAAACTCCAATAATATATTCTCAGTGGAATTGACTATTTCTATAACCTTTCGCTCATTTTAGCATATCTAACAAGCCAATAAAAACATTAAGATTATCTATTTTCCTGCTGATAAGGTTTATTTTAAACTGGTGGAATAGACTTAGTAAATGCAAAAACAATAAACAAAGTCCGTTGAAAAAGGCTCTACATGCATACATAAAATACGTCACCTTTTTAATATTTTTTTTTTTAGAATAATGTGTTCCCTAGTACTTTTCCAAACAATAGATTAGGTTCATATTGAAAAGAAGCAACGCATAATATGTACATATATATGATGAGTGTGTAATCTCAGCAAGTGAATTTTTGTAATTTTTTATGAGATTAATAAATATTCTTAAACCATAAGAAAAATAAAATGTAAAATTGCAAGTTATAGAATATGCAAGTTATACATGAATGTGAAATGTTTCTTCATAATTAATACTAGAATCAGAGTTCTTCTTATTTTTTCGTCATGGCTTCCATTCGGTAATGCTACCGCAATTTCACCAGGGTCCAACGTTTAAACATTAAGAGTGTCTTTGTTCAATATATAGAATCAGTTATATACAAGAATAGAGTTGTTTTGCAAGATTGTGTACAGAATTTGAACCGAACACACATCGAAACTTGTCAACTTGACATGATTGAAACAAAGACGACAAATTGTTCGACAACACAGCGTGCGGTCGCCTTACGAGCTTGTCGTTGTGTCGTGGGTACCGCAGTCTCCCAGCTTTTCTCATCTACAATAATGCTCATCTGGACTCCGTTAAATTGCAATCTAGCCATTCCCATCGACTTTTAATAGATTTCTTTCGTGTCGAATAACTTTGTTCCGCGTATGGACAGCGGCACGGGAAATATGAGGATAACTCGTTCAAATTACTCGTCTCACGCTCAGCCTTGGAGCAAAAAGTTTAGTGCCATCGACTACTGACTTCAACCACCTTTCATTTAATACTTTATCGCAATAAGTTCGCAAACAGTCTTCATTCAAATTGAAATAGTATTTTTATTAGAGAGAATTTATTTTGATAAAGTGCTAAAGCGGTAATATACATGTCGTTGTGTGATAAAGGAATGTTTTCGTCAAATTGATTGCTGTCTAAAAAAGTAGGAAAAAAACGCAAGTTTTTACTACTGTCTACATTTTTAATACGTTATGCAAATAAACCTTGATTTATTTGAGTATTCAAATAAAACAGCAATTAAGAATTACACAGTTGTCGCAATTTGTTTGCTCAAGAGTTACTCAAACGAGTTTTGTTATATTCATATATATGAATTAATTAAATCGATGAATTTTTACTCTTGAATGATTGATGACGGAAAATCTATTAAGTGCCTTCACAATGTGCGCCTATTAAGTAATGGTTACACCTTAAGTATCGCAAGTTTGGCCAATCAGTCATGCTTGACGGTGAAACCATTAATTTTCTGTTGGCTGTAACAGAAATGAGAAAGGACTTCCCGTTACATGGTATGCTGTAGGTAACATTACAGATTTTGATTTATAATTAATTGGTTTGAGTACTAATATAGCCACATTAGAAGAAAATGGTGAACCTGTTTTATTTATTACGAATGATATTATGCTCACAATAACTGTTAATTCTGCAGAGCTACATCAAAAACCTCCAAGTTCCCATTGAGCGCGGATTACCAAATTTATTTATTGTATCTTATGTTATGATATTTGTGTATCCGCACCTGTATATCCATATGTATACAAACGTAGTAAGGTAAACAAAAAACATATCATATTAAGAATATCGGTTCTTTTCTGCGACGTGTATTATAATCGACCCATGTAATTACAGTTTAAGGTTACTTACTGACTGGTTAAGTTTCACGGGTAACCCATGAACAATGTACATGTAATATCCGAGAATTTGCTCCACTATTGAAACATGGTAAATATCCCGTAATTAATTAACAGTTTTCTCTATAAGGGTCGGTCTACAAGTAAATTCACAGCCAACTACCCTCATTTTAGAGAGAGACCGACCGTTCGTCTGATATTTGCAACTTCTCCGAGGAAGCACTGCCTTGGGAAAAAAATATGGCTTTATTCTGTGTACGTACATGCTCTAGCTCACTTGACCATCTGTTAGGAAGAGCTGTTACGTTAGATAGCTACGCTGCATTCAGCACTGTCTCATTAGTCGCCCCACCCTTCTAAGTGAAGGCCTGAATAGTCCTAAGATAGCTCATGTGGAAAAAATTCAGTCCCTTGTCGTATTGATGTAGTAGGTATACGACGTCTAGACAAGTAACTATTTTCTGATCTGTGGTCTAGATCTCAGTTAGGTGCAGAAATTTTTACAAGATTCATTTTTTATTGAAAAATACCGGGGGACATTCTTCAAAATACACTACCGGGCTCCAAAATAAACAAAGTTATGGAAGCCATATAACTGAAATAATACTTACATAATTATAAATCCATACTTACAATCCATACATACACAGAACAAAATGTTTGCCTATACGGTCACCTTGTTCAAGTAACTCTTTTCTGATCTGTGCCTTGGTTGCTTGCTATGTTTTGCTACTACTTTTCAGAAGATTACTTTGTATTTACTCGCTTTACTTAGATAGTTTGTTTATTGCATAAATGTTATATTGCATATTTATGCAACAAGGAAACTTTGACGAGCGACCTTTCTAAGCGGTCAGTGCACTAGTTAGTAGAAAGTAGTGCCCGGGGCGACAGGAACCGACCTTTCGCGAGCGACCTTTTGATATCGTGCCCATATTGTAAATCCGCCACCTCTCATGACCTTTGGACCGTGGAACCACTATCGCGATCCAGTAGCTAATATCGCGTAAAAGTAGCGTAGTTCATACGTTTCGCCACTGGCTGTCAGTGTCAAGCGCGGATATATTGTTCGACCCTTGTACACATGAGAACGGGTCAGCGCAATTTCATCGCGATTAGAGGAAAATTAGATCAAGGCGTGGAACAAATATACTCAATGTTTGTTAGAGATATAGAACACAAAGTTTTATTGGCACAAAGTACGATAAATGAGTCTTTGTTAAAACTGAGACGATGGGTTTAAACAAAACTGTAACATGTAGGTATTTATTGTTTATGTACTTAATAAACAGAAAATAATGTAATATAATCTTGGCCTGTCTCAAAGTTTTAATGCGTGCAAAGTTTTAAGGTCAAGATAGACAACAAAACTTTAAATTTAAATATTTTGCTAGGTGCTAATATGAATAGGATCAATAAATTCGACCACAATCAATGGTATCCAACAATTGAACATGGAACCAGAAAGGCCCAGTGGCCGGCCCACTGAGGTTGCGGGGTGTCTCACGGATTGAACTCTGTCTTTGTAGGGAAGGGCAATGGTTGCCAGTGGGATGTAAACAAGGCAAGGAGATTACCGTACTAGTAATTTAAGCATGGGGTTTGTATTACTTGTTGTAACAATAATTTATTTTTATCTTTTATATTCATATTGATACTTATAGAAACGAGAATTAATCAGTTCAGGCTTAGTATTTCTACATGAAATGTATCATTAGATCAAAAGGTGCTTTCTAGCGCTAGGACTCTTTACAAGATCCCCCGGAGAAAATACCGCACCTGTAGTATAAAGTGAAGAAACGAACAGGTTATCTGCCTGATGTTAAGCCATACTTGCCCATAAAAACAGAGCGACACGTAACTATTGGAACTGAACAGTCTAAATCTAGCACTAGCACTGTGCTCATCACCCAGAGATATATGATGTTTTATCTCTATGTCCTGTAATTTCACTGGAAACATTGCTCTTCAAAAATGATAACAGTGATTCAGGTATTCTACGTTCTCGCCACTAAGCCACCATACTAACTAGCTTCGTTATCAATGAATGGTGAGATAAATCCGTATAACTTGATGTTATCTAATCCCTTCGACACGTGAGGCTACCATTTCTCCAGATAACACAGTCGTGGATACACTATGAGTAGGCGTGATCATCGGTCACGTATTGGCCTGAGTTATAACCCGGGAACTGTATAAATCTAGAACCGACTTGGGTAGGTATTCCTTAAAGACGAAACTCCAAACGCGCTGACGGAAGAGGATCTCAAAACTCGTTATGATTCACAGTAATTAGAGAACTTGGAGAATCAGATTTTTTTTAAGGGCAGACTTTTTTAACTGTACTTAGTTGCAAAAAAACTGTACTATAAACTATACAGCTGACTACCTACACCAAGCGCAACTTTATTTGAATTATCCATTGTGCTTGAAAATCTATAGAAGGCCTAAAGATAATCAAGCTAATCAAGCCTATCTACTTGGAAGTGTACTATACTACTGGACTGGTCTCGTGGCTTAGTGGGTAGTAAGCTCTGTGTGTGTTAGTAGTCTCAGTGCAAATATTTTTGTGATAAATTCAAACGTTTGCACTGCGTCTGGATGTTTCTATGAATAATAAGCATAAGTATTTAAGACTATTTTAAGTATTATATTGTGTGAATTGTCCACCAATATTTATTTATTAATATCAGGTATCTGGCCGCCATCGTACAAGCTTTGCTTAGTTTGGGGTTTGGGGTCAGACTGATAGTGTTGTGTGTGAATCGTCTACCGATATTCATTTATTTATACTAAGCATGCTGGTGGCTGCGGTGTTAAATGTTCTTGGCCCGCTCCTTCTTCAAGAAGATCCTCGCAATTTCTCAGAAGCGGCAACATCAAATCTGCTGCTTATTGAGTTATTATACTCCTACGTAAGAATCTTGGGTCTGAGTTAAGTTGTATTGGTTGTGTATTGAGTAGTGGTCTTTGCAGAGTCCGCCTGGGGAAGTACTACACCTGCCAGCTATTCTACCGCCAAGCAGTCATGTGAAAATAACGCTGTGTTCCAGTTTGGATTCCAATGTTTCCAGTGAAATTGCAGATCAAAGGGATAAAACAATTTATATCGCTAGGTGACCAGCGCAGTGCAGTGCTAGAAAATGATTTGGACTTTTCACGTCTCAACAAGTGTGTGTCACTTTGCTGTTATGTGGCAGGCATGTTGCTTACTGTTAGATACATGTCCTACTCGTGTCTTCACTCTATACCATATTTTTTTCTTTAAAGACTAGTAATAACGGAATAAAACCCCTGCATATTACTCGCCCACGTGTGAACATGCCTTAATCCGAGATTGCGTATCGTGGTTTGTTTACCTTAGCGGGAATATTGGGCACTTTTACTTTTGCTCTTTGTGGATGCGTGGTGTGACGTCATTTGCCTTTTTCAAGTAACAGATGGCAGATGTGAAAATAATGTACAAGAATTGTAACACGAAAGCTCTCAAGTTAACATAAACTATTTAAATCTAATTATTGAATTGTAAAAATAACTGTGTAATTGAAAGAACTGTAATTTTTTTTTATAAATATGACTGTATTTTTAACAATAATAGGTTTGCGCTAGACTACCATCTCGTCTGATGTTAATTGATGATGCTGCTTACGATGGAGCATGATCACCTAGAAGAAACCGATTTGCTCACAACTTGAAGATCATCCATCCATCATCGGCAACACGTCGATGGTATCCATCGGAAAAAACCCCACTCAGACAAAACATTTCTCAGCTTAGACGTTCTTATTACGGAAGTGGAGCGAAACGGGTTAGAGTCTTTGGAACATCAACCATGAAACGGTATCTCTTTTTTAAGCTTATATCATGTAAATCAGCTGCAAACTTTCATAAAGTAGTGAGCAAGATAGATGTTTTATAGGGCTTTCTAATTTCATTAGTTACATATTGCACACTTATTTTAGACATGTAAATATTTCTAACTACTTAAGTACACTAAGAACATCTTCATAATCCGTAGAGACATGAAGGTCTAAACATAATCAAGATGACCAATCCCACTGTCAGACGAGCACGGCCAGCATGCTGGCGGCGTTACCACGTTGAATGGCAATACTTATACGTTGAAAAAAAAACTGGCATTATGCTCACCCGTTGCGTCTACCAAGTGCTCGAAAATGCATTTAGATAATGTTTTAGGCAGTCATGGGTACTTGGTAAACTATCGTTATTAATTACTGGATAATATTATGGTCCATTTCATAGAAAAAACATGCAATTAAACGAAATTTATTCATTTCCCTAAAACATAGACTACATCAGAAGTTAATAACCGGTAGCAATGTTTACATACATTACACAAGAACCTGACACATAATTTTACTAAGATTCAGTTAAATCGTTGATAAGGAACACAATCTGGGTTAATACTTTCTAGAATTCTGAATTTAGTTCCGTATTTCCGCATACAGACGTTTTCTAACCGAGTAACCACACCTGTGAATTTGCAGTAACTCTATCAATAGCCACTGTTGTCATAATCGAACGCATTCCGCTTTAAGGCCTATAATTCTCTTCGGTGCGTAAATTTAAATCGAGTACCATTGTAATGTTAAGAAAACCGCTCAATGTACAATAGTTGTGTTTAGCTTTCCCTTGAAAACAAGGTTGCGATTGTGGGCTATGAAGTTTCTCTGTAGTAAGTCTGTATATAGGAGTTGAAACCGCCACGATTTTATATTATTGTTACTAAAAATAAAATAAAAAAATGTTACTATGAGGTATGGATTTTTTTATCGTTAAAATATTTGCATCTGACGGCCATCTCACTTTTTGATAACTTATGCGACTTAGAAGCTTAAGATATACCAAAGCCGGTATACAATTATGTTTTAAGTTTGTTTTTTTCTCAGACATAATAAATTATCACTATATATATCGTGGTTGTTAGCACGATGAACATACTGTAATTTGTGATAACACTGTAGTTAGCAATCGTGAAAACTTTAATTTAAAATACAGGCCACTTCAAAGACTCTGAGCTTCCTCTCACAAGAATAGAGTCAGCGCTATAATACACCACCTTGATAACTTAAAATGCTTAAAATAAATGAAAATAAAAAGAAATTATTTTAAAGAGATCATCAAACCTTTATTTGATAGAGAGCTCATCATCATCAACAGCCCACTAAATGTTCCCACATCTGGGACTCGGGGCCTGCTCTCGCAAGAGAGTTAAGGCCATCCACCACAAGTGCAGGTTGATAGATGAGACATGACTTCGAAAGGTTCTAGGTACATGTCGGTTTCCTCACGATGTTTTCCCTCACCGTTTTAAGTTAGCGGCATTCCGCACGTGACTTCGAAAAGACCGTGGTGCGTGTGGGGTTTGAACCCGGGCTCTCCGGATCGGCAGGCGCCTTTCTCCTGTCTAGACCAGCCGTAACTTCATACATAGAGAGTTATAGCAATTAAATAAACTTTGTAATTTAGATAGATTGTTCGGTGTTAGTGTAATGGTTCCTAAAATTACTTCACGTAATTTGCGTTTACTCTTTATAATGTGTTTTGTTTTTATATTGGAGTGTAAGGTAGCTGAGTTTACGATTTTGGCAGTCTCTCTTTATTAAGGAAGGTTTCTAGTGACAGAGATAAGAAAATAAAGTTATCTGCTTGTGCTAAATGCATCTGTCAAGAAATACTCCCTCAACTTCGTAAGTAAGACGTGCAATGAAAGTTTAAATTTAATTCACATAGGCGAAATCCTACTTTTACTGTGTCCCAATAAGGTTGTATCTGTAATCGTAATATTTCTCAATTCCCGCTGTTAGAAATCAATATGCGTAAAAAACCACTTGTTTATTTTATACGATTTGTCAATAGTTCATTTGTTAATAATTCATTTACGTGCGGAAAAATCGCGTAGGTTCTAGTGACGCAAGCGACCAAATACGGCCATGTAATGAATAAGTAATAATTTTGCGCCTTTTTTGTTATTGATATTACAAGAAAAGGTGGGCTCGATAGCGACAAAATATGACCGCTATAAAAGGAAAGCTTACAAATTGTTTCAGCAATTCATTGAATAAAGGCTGTATGTGGCAGAACGTGGGTTTTGGTACGAAAACTTTTAGAAATATGTAGTTCTCTTTGCAGAAGAACATAGAAGTATTCTCTTTGCTATTTTGAGATTAGAACATTTGACATATTTTCTGACAAAATTAATGATTTTCATTAACAGTTTTGTATCTGATTGTAATTGCATTAGCTAATAATTTAGAAAAAAAACCTTCTCTAAGAACGTCAGCATTTTTAACAAAAAAAGTTGCCTAAAAGTGCCTTAAAACGTACTATTTCAAAGCAAAACTAGCAAGCAAGCTAGATCAAAAATGACAATGTATAATTCTATTTGATTGGGTAGTTTTGTCAAAACTAATTTAATTCTGTTTTAAAATCTAAACAAAATTACGACTGCCGAGTTCTATAGCTAATAATTTACTGCAGATTTTCGTTTCATATTTGATGTTCCAAAGACTCGAACGAAGGGGTTTGACTCTACTTTTGTGATAAGCACGTCTAGGCTGTGAAATACGTTATTGGATTTTACCGATGATCAGTCTTGGTAGCTTCAAATCGAGAGATTCGTTCTTTCGGTTTCTTTTAGGTAAACACATTTCATCGTAGACTGCATGGTCGCTTAACAATAGGCAAGATGGCGCTCAAGTGTAAACTTATAATAGTAAAAAAAATATATTTACAAACTTTTTTTTTCATGCATACAAACCAAGAAGTTGTCAAGTTTGAGCATAGAGTAGTTATTCATAGAAATTTTCTACATTTGGCACGTTAAACGAGTTTAGTATACATTTGAGTTTGTTGGTGTTTAGGAGCAGTGCTATTATTTGTCGGTTAAAAAATTACCACCTGCGTTGTTACTAGTACATAGTATACTTAGTGAAAGTTATTATCCTATCCTACTAATATTATAAATGTGAATGTATGGATGTTTGGATGTTTGTTGCTCAATCACGTCCTAACGTATGAACGGATTGGGCTGAAATTTGGAACAAAGATAGATTATAGTCTGGAAGAACACATAGGCTACTTTTTATCCAGAAACACAACGGGAACAACGGGGACGGGAACTTCGCGGGTAACACCGCGGGGTGCTGCTAGTATCTATATAATTTATTCGTAAACAAGCAATCACATCTCTAAAGATTGCCAACAACCAACGAATGTTTACGAAATGCATTCAAAATACATCTTACTTTTAGTGAAAAGAAAATACAACTTAAGACCACAGGATTTAATCAGAACACTGGAATACTCTCATAACTGGGCGTTACAATTCTTTATTAACTTATAAACTGTGAGCTTTATCGAAATCGTTTTAAAGGTCGTTTTAGTTTGAAATTCACGGATGTTGGCTATCCAGTTGTCTCAAAGGGTATCATTTGCCATCAAAGCGTAATGGGGCCATAAAACGTGTGACGAGATGCCCTCCTATAGAGAGCTCAGTTTAACTACGCCAGAACCGTGGCCACATTCAGCATATATTTTAAATTATATTACAAATTGTATCATATCCGGTGTTATGTTTTAATCACAATATATAATCATAATTATTATAATTTATGTGGTAATGACAGTTGTTATGATTTAGATTAAGTAATCTACTTTAAAAGGCCTAAAAGTGGATTTTTACTTTCTCTACTTTAGTTATATGACAGTAGTTTGATCCTCGTACTATAAATGACATTGTATTGCAGTTCTTATATTGTATCGAGGGGTTTTCTCCTTTTCTCTATCTATTAGTTTTCTTACCTTTTGCCACCTGTTAACCGTCGTCTTGTTTTATTTCAAAATGATTTTCTAAATTTAATAACCGTTATTCTTTTTTTTTTATTCTCAAAAAAAGTATGACTATTATATTTTTACAAAGTGTTTATTTAATAAGAAGTAACATACAATATTTTTGGAACCGTTACATCAAATACTAATTAAATTAACTTTCAAAGCATAGCCAAACCGTTTTATATCAAGATCTTAACGCCTAATATAAATAGCATTTTAGCGATCTGACCCATAAATAACGCTATATCATCAATTTCCCCGTCAGTTCATAAATTAAACTATTAAAATATCCAAACTGTATTAGGAACTTATTAAGTGAACCGGATCCAGATTACTAAACAATGATTGATGATGAACTACTAAATATCTTTAAATGCTGTGAAGAATATGTCGCTAATAACATGGAAAAATATATCATATGCCTATGGGAATAAGGTTTATGAAAAGAACAATCGTTTGTCAGGATTAGATTTTGTGTACGAATAATATGCAAACTAGTTGAAGACAATTTAGAAGAAGTTGTCTTATAATTGTCTTTGCAATGTTTAGGCTTAAACTGCACAAAGTATACTACCTCTCAAGAAAAACTTATTATTTTTTCCAATAATATTATTTTACTGTACATTTCTTCATATTTGGATGATGGTTGCTCAATCACGTTGACAATCAAAAGAATTTGTGTTAAAGTCTGAATAAAAAGAAAAACACATTTTCATGCATACCTACTTAAACATTAAGTACTCGTGTGTTTGTTTTTATGTGTTTTTTATTCTTGATTAACAAATAAATTTTATACTTGAAAAACTGAACATAATCATCACCACCCTCCAACATTTGGAAAATGTTTGAGGAACAAATAATCTTAATTGGATAATTTATTATTGAGATGGTCTTTAAATTATTAGCATCGGGTAATTTTACTGCAGTTGTATTATTTATCGATAAATTGGGAATTACATACAATACAAGTAATTATACGCATTATGGATACTGCAACTGTTGTTGCAAGTAGGAAATTAGAATCACCCACGCTTTGTATGAGTGAGTCATAAATTAATTGTATGGATTTGTATGGCGCCGACCTAGCGGGGTTTACGCTGGTGGACATATATTATTCAAATTCGATTAATCATTTCACATAAATAGTAATATTATACAATTTTATCGCCCGTAGCTACCAAACTCAGCGGTAGGCTGGATTTTGTTAGATTCCTTCCATGTTGATGTAACTCTGAATATTATTACCAAATTACAGAATTTCATTCATGAATACTGTATAATTAATAAAGGGCGAAGCAGCACGCATCTTTTCCATGATGTATTTTTGTCTCCAACACAAAATAGTGAAATTTGTAGCTCTTTTAGCATTTTTGGGTAATTTCCAGTCAAGAAAGCAAAGAAGACGTAGGTAGATCAGAATAGCTTTGAAGGAGTAATTTTAGTAAGCAATCTTAAAGTCTAAAAAAATGATATGATATAATAATTTAAAAAAAAATAACGGGTCATCTGTGGTACAATGCAATAAATCTCTTTTTTTTTTAAACAATACTTTGAAAATGTCAACTTTTAAAACTTTTTTTAAATTGAATAGGTTTACACCTTTGAATCATCATTCGCCTACCCTTATTCCACTTTATGTGCGGTCGGTTTACACCTTTGAATAAATATTCAAATCCCAACCTCAAATTCAACAGAAAAATAAAATATTGTGATTCGATCATGTTTTATATTGTATACCTAATAGTATCTTTGTATATCGGTCATTTATTTTAGAAACTCTTTCATTCATAATGTTAACGCTATGATTTTAATATATTCTATTCTTAAATCACCATGATTTATAAAACCAATATTTAAAAAAACTTAACAAAGTTAATATCTTAAGCCAATAATGATTGATTGCGCTGTCCAGTTCTTAATAAGCCATTAAAATCAAATAATATCAGAAGGCATTATCTAACTCCAACTAATGATACCACCGTGGCGACCTCTGCCATTTGTAAAGTAATCGATAATTGACGTCAAGATATTAGGTAGCGGGCTATGGCATAATATTACTTAAAAATAACGACTATATTTTTTATACGTACTGACCTTAGACATAGGTATTCGTAGTGGAGAAGAGAAAACTAGTACTACTACTTTATGAACATGGTTGGGATGAGACTAGAACAACATATAAATATAAAATTTTATGTGGCGATGATTAAAATTAAATTTACTTCTATATTAAACAAGCGGGCCCAGCAGACGTTGATTTGCATGAAAAATCACATTAAAATGTATGATGTTATCCTACTAACATTTAATATAAGCGAAAATAAGTTTATTTGTTATGCTTTTACGCGAAAACTACTTAAGGGGGCGCCTAAAGCCAGAAAACGAGAAAAGGAAATTTTCGACGCCGCTCACTGAAGTTAAGAAACTAAAAACTATGACAAAAAAAATATTGACGTGTGGGTACAATCAAGAAGAAGCACGATAACCGAATAGAATTTAAAAAATAGATCAGAGTGTTTTACAATAAAAAAATAAAAATGACACCGAAAAAACCCGTTTTAATTCGAGTACTCGAAATTATCAGCGATGACCCCACATTATTTTTTGGTAATAAAATTCCTATTTGTACGTTCTAGTAAAGTAACCGAACACTTTTTTAAATTTATGTTTAGTTATTGAGTAATTAAATAAAACTTGGTCAAAAATGGACTCCTGATTAAATATTGATTTTTCCTCCAAACTGTGTCATGCTATTCTCGACTTTATGTACATCACATTAAGAAACGCGGCGCGCGGGTGAAATCTGATTTTTTCCTGGCTTTAGGCGCACTCTTAACCGATTTTCATGAAACTTTGTACGCATATTCTTGGAGTAACATACTAGAAGTAATGGAATAAAGAATAAGCTACTTTTATCTCGGGAACATAACGGTCTTTGTCATTCGACGGATTCGTATTACGATGGAGTAAAACATAGTAAGGAATGTTTTCGATGACATGTGTCTCCTGCACTTAGCTAGATTGGTGGATTCTCAAGGACCATAAACTGTATTGCCGATGGATATAATCTTGATGCCCTAACTCGACAGTGAATGCATTTCTTTAAACTAATCAAGCTTTATCGCAAACTGCATCGTTGCTTATCGTCAGGCGAGGCGGCGTCCAGTGCAAGCCTGTCACAGTTATGAAAGGTGCTTACGCTTCTTTAGTAATAGTTCATCACCTGATCTCTCCGTCTATCTACATGGGGCCATGTAGCGTGGCCTTCACTGTTTGACAGATGTCAATGGTATGATGTTTTGATTACTAATTATTCATTATATCGGATCAATAATTCGTTGTAATGGCTGATATTCACGAACATTATAAATTAAATGTCTTTTTTTTTTAATCAAGATTGAAACTGTAATATTTGCATGAAACAATGAGTCACTTAATTACTGTTTAATGCTTTTGTTGAATTTCATACAAACGAAGCTTAATACACATTTAAACATTATAAATGACAAGCAATGTCCTTCAATTTTACCCGCGTAGGTTTTCCGTTCCCGTATTATTTCCGTAATGAAAAAAAAGCCTATGTGTTACTCGCGAAATTATAACCTGTATTCCCAATTGCAACCTGATTGCTTCAGACATTCTGACGTGATTGAACAACAAAGATCCAAACATTCAAGTTTACATTATTTTAAGTACATAAATATTATGCTCTACACTGATTAGTGATACACAGTCAACATATTAAAAATCCTGTGTAATATTTCCTATTAAAAAAATCTGTAATTTGCTATTAAAAGTGTTTTTGTACCATACATTTGGCAGTGGCAGCAGTGGCACGACACTTTGCAGAGTCTCCCTGGGGAAGTACCGCCTTTTTGCACGTTATTGTACTGCCAAATAGTAGGTTATGTGCAAACTTACGGTATTCCGTTCAGAAGGGAAATATTTCCTTAGAAATTGCAGTTAGTTGCTTGATACTGTGTTGTAATGGCCAGGCTTGTTGCTTACCATCAGGAGAATGTCTTCCCTTGGTATAAAAAAGTAATATGTTTAATTTTTATTTCAAAGAAAGAAGTAAAACCAAATGACGCTACTACAATAGAAAACGTGAAGGCGTTCGATTGCCCAATGCCACTGATACACTTCTATTAATTCTTTGAAAGTCGTGATAATTTTACGACTCCAAAGAACATGATCTTATATTCTGTTTTATATGATTTTTATTAGAAAACGAGGTAAAATATCACCGGATTTTAAACATGTTTATGTTTGTTTATAATTCATATCATTACCTATTTATAGATATGTTATTGAGATGATCTATATATATAAAAGCGAAAGGTCACTCATCAAGGAATCTCAGAAACTACAAATGCTAGGAATCTGAAATTTTGCATGGAGGTTCCTTTTTGCACGTAGGCGCTCGCTAAGACGGGGTTTTGCGAAATTCAACCCCTAAAAGGGTGAAAAAAGGGATGAACGGTTGTATGAAAATTCGTGATTTTCAAAGTTATCAAATTTTGTATTTAGACACTTGACACAAATCAATTAAATGTCTCTTCTGTCAATTTTGTAATTTCGAACTGTGCGGGGATGAAATTGGGGTTGAAATGGGGGATGCACGTCAATATGGAAGTTCCCAACCGTTGAAGATAAAACCTTGGAACTCTGTATATAGACACTTGACACAAAGTAAACGAATGTTGGTTCTAGCAATTTTGTAATTTCTAACTGTACGGGGGTGAAGTTGGGGTTGAAATGGGGGATGAATGTCAACATGGAAGCTTCCAACCGTTGAAAATAAAACCATGAAACTCTGTATTATAGGCACTTGACACGAAGCAAATAAATGTTTGTTATAGCAATTTTGTAATTTCGAACTATACGGGGATAAAATTGGGGTTGAAATGGAGGATGAATGTCAATATGGAAGTTCCCAATCGTTGAAGGTAAAACTATAAAACTCTCTATATAGGTACTGGGCACGAAGCCAATAAATGTTTGTTTTATCAGTTTCGTAATTTCGAACTGTACGGGGGTGAAATTGTGGTTGAAATGGGGGATGAATGTCACTATAAAAGTTCCCAACTGTTGAAGATAAAACCATGAAACTCTGTATATAGACACTTGACACAAAGTAAACTAATGTTGGTTCTAGCAATTTTGTAATTTCTAACTGTACGGGGGTGAAGTTGGGGTTGAAATGGGGGATGAATGTCAACATGGAAGATCCCAAACGTTGAAGATAAAACCATCAAACTCTGAACATAGAGACTTGACAAACGAATGTTTGTTCTATCAATTTCGTAATCTCGAACTGTATAGGGATGAAATTGGGATTGAACTAGGGGATGAAAGTACCTACACATGGAAGCTTCCAACCGTTGAAAATAAAACCATGAAACTCTTTATATAGGCACTTGACACGAAGCAAATAAATGTTTGTTATAGCAATTTTGTAATTTCGAACTGTACGGGGATAAAATTGGGGTTGAAATGGAGGATGAATGTCAATATGGAAGTTCCCAATCGTTGAAGGTAAAACTATAAAACTCTCTATATAGGTACTGGGCACGAAGCCAATAAATGTTTGCTCTAGCAATTTTGTAATTTCAAACTGTAGGGGGGTGAAATTGGGGTTGAAATGGTGGATGAATGTCAACATGGAAGATCCCAACCGTTGCAGATAAAACCATGAAACTCTGAATATAGACACTTGACACGAAGCAAATAAATATTTTTTCTAGCAATTTTGTAATTTCGAACTGTATGGGGATGAAATTGGAATTGACATGGGAGACGAATGTCTCTTACGCTTTCACACCTAAACAACTGAACCGATTTTGATGAAATTGTATGGAAGTGTTTTATTATAAGCTGTTTTTAGTAACCGTAAATGTGTCTGGGTATAAAAATAGGTACTGCCTGAGTTACCTTAGTATTTATTACGCGCGGACGAAGTCGCGGGTAACAGCTAGTATTTCATAATTTCGACTGTATTTAAAACTATTATCAATTTGTTTATCGTACTCTAGTACCTAGTAACAGTAATCTCATAGCGGGATATAATGCATAAGCATGCCACTTTGTATATCTACCGATGAAACTCGGGGCTTCTCGGGCAAGGAGAGAGTCCATGCCATAATCCACCTAGCTGGCGAAGTTGCGGATGTCACCACATGTCCTTGAAAGAACAATTAGAGTATACCGGTTCTCTCATTATATTATCTTCCAGCATTAAAGCCATTGATGATCACAAACTCATACAGATGGATGAGCTTGTCACCTAGAAACACATTTTTTCAGAAGCGATTTTAACTGATGATTTTTCTTCATTGGAGTCAGACATTCTAGTCACTAGATGACCATGCCACCCATCGTCACTATCATCCAGAACCATTTCATCCCACTGTTGGGTATAGAATTTATTATTCCTTTGCTACTTCGGTCCTGTGTTAATCAAGTTCAGATTTCATCATCGTCAGCCCTTCATTGTCGACTGCTTAATTATTCTCCTCAATTGACACCACTGTGCTCAATTAAAGTCCAGGTTTAATATACCATAACACTGGGTTACCCAAAACATCCATGTTAAACTGAAAATGCCACGTTTTACTCACCATTTCAAGCATAAATAGTTTATACTATGAAATCTACAGTGAAATCGTAAAATAGTTTTTGTATGTAGTATACGTTTACCCAAAACACGTTTTTGTGTGGAACAACGTGGATAATGTCATTTTGACATTATTTTTACTATAAAGACCCGATACTAGCAATTAGACTAGCTTGGTGGTAAGCAACTCATCTATTCCTAACAAATATGATGTGTATAATGTAAGCAAACAGCGAAATATTCTGTTAGAAAGTTTCCAGTTAAAAATGAGGCAATAAAGACTTTAAATTAACTGTAGCCTACAAGGGAAGAAACTTATAAACTCATATCACTACAAAGCAAAGTTCTCGACACGACAATAATTTCCCGAGTATGGTTAGTTTTGCGTGCTGGCCTAAGTTTTAATTATGTTGACCTGAATGCTTAGACCAGTCACCCATATTAAATGTGCTAAAGTATAAAATGTAAGCTTGCGTGATTTAAAGAGTAGGTACGGCTTGAACTTCATAAAATTTACAATTAAGTACCTTACACGTAAATTATACATCATTTTGAGACGATTAATTCCACAAATAATGCAAATCACGTTACAAGTGCTGATCAGACAAAACAAATAGTTTTGAAATTTGAACGAGCTTACATAGATTATAATCTAGCGTATCACTAAAGCTGCTTTCTATCCCAAAAATTTAGAGTTTTTTAGTCCTGAAAATTGCGGGCTTGTAGGTTGTCAACCATAAATTGTGTTTTAGAAACTAAACCAAAACAATTTGAAATTGGAAACAAGGTCAATGGAGAGATATGTTTTTTTCTAAGATGTGTATCCATTAAATTTAATACCTAATGGTTTTCTAAGCTCGGAATTGTCAGAGGAAAGCCTTGTTATCCTATTTGCACGCACAATAATCCTAGTGTAAAATTTAACTTCACCAACAAGGTCAAGTTTGACACATAAATACAGATATCTGTTTTTTTTAAATCATGATCCTTTTTTCCAACGAGCTTATTTCGAGAACATGTATATTTATTTAATGTCCTCAAAATATGTCATTTAAGAAACTGCTGCAATGCAAATCCACAATTGACTAGCGTATCTTGACCCTATCCTTGTGAGAGGTAACCCAGAGTCCTAGTAGTGAAAATAAAGAGTAGGTTGCTATTTCTATTCCTTTCCCAGTTCCTTGTGTCTCATCCAAAATTACTTCATTTATAGGTATAATATACCTTTAAGGAGATAGTATTATTAGTCAAACTTTTAGTTAAAATGCGTTGAACGTTCTTTGACTGACGTTTCAATAGGTGAACCTAATCACTATCATCTCATACATTTCACTCAAATAATCTTAGGTGTAGCTAACGCCTTACAAGGGCTAAAATAATGAGTGACCCTTTTAAAGAGCTTACTTTGATCGTGCCCGGGACTCTGACAATGTGATGAGGTATTCCACTAATGGGCTATTACAGGACAATCTTCCCTTGCCTAATATGGAGGTAGTGGAGGTGTGAAGAAAATTCTCAATCATTTAGTTTGTACAGTAGGTATAGATTGATTGTTTTTCTATAAAGTCCCTAGGTAATTAAAATTTCAAGACGGGACTTTGGGTGAGACTTGATTCCAAATTATTGTAAGCATTTAACTGCAATATTTCTAAATAATACTAGAAGCCAAATTTATCAAGGTATTAAATAAATTGAGGAGTAAAGTGAAATCAATCAGAATTTCAGAAGATGATAGATAATCGTATCCATCATCTTCTGATTTATCTCTTTGCCCTAGTATTTCTCTGGAACATTTCTCTTCAAAAGCGGAAAACAGGAAAGTTTACACATTATCAGTTGGAGGTAGAATATTTGGCAAACTTACACTTATAATGTACACTTAGTTAAAATATATCTAAATATGGCATATACCATTCATGCTCACTATACCACTATTTCCCTATCTGACGTGTTTTTCCGAGATAGTTCAATTTAATTAGAAACATATCAGATAAGTAAGAAAGCTAACGGTGTGCGAGCGACATTTAAGGCTTGAAAGCGTTGGACTGAAGCCGCAGTAAATACTACATAAGGCTATGCAGATCTGGTGTACTACACTGATAGAGGGACACCATAGAAGCAAGCTTTTGATGGAGATTTCAACATTTTGTGTCAGTGTAATTTTTGTATAATTTGCATGGGACAACGTGACTATTTTCTTCTCGTTGTTTAAAATGATTGTGAGTCTTCTTTCTTCAATTTGATTATATTAGATTGTCGAATAAGTATGACTTCTTATTCAACAAGCTAATATAATCAGATTTTGTGCATCTTGTAAATTCCTAAATTTTTTTTTATCGAATAGCTGTTTCTTTAGTTAAATTGCAGGCTTGTTTTTTTTTAACTGTTGATAATGTTGCACCTTCCTTTGGTTTAGTCTACCCATGCCGTGCAACCTTGCACAGTGTTTACAATTAACTATTACTATCAGTTAAGGCTATCCGTCTTGGGGACAATGCCATGGACAAGTAAATTAATTGCAGTAGAGAATGTCTTTCTAAAGCAGTTTAACATACGCCATGTTAATTCTTAACTTTTCATTTTTACTAAAACAAACAAGAAATTATTACACTTCGCACCCAGAGACATAAGATGATTAGATTCTATTCCCAGTTTTTTTCAATAGTATAAAGTGACGAGACATGCAGGACATATGCCTGATGGTAAGCAACATACCTGCCACATAACAGCACAGTGACACGCAGCTATTGGAACATGAGGTGTCCAAATCATTACCTAGCACTGCACTGCGCTCGTATCCCATAGATCTAAGAAGTTTTCCAGTGTAATGTGTCCAAACAAATTCTAATGTTCAAGTCACAGCGGAGTATTTAGGTAGGTACATATTCCTACTTGGTGACAGAATACCAGCGCTTCTACCGCCTAACGAAAAACGCTTTGACACTTTGATGCTTTGATATTGCTGTCTCTTTTCTTCTTGCTTGAAATGAAAGAGACGGCAACGCCAAAGCATCAAAGCGTCAAAGCGTTTTTCGTTAGGCGGTAGACCCCCTGGCAAATGTGTGGTACTCTTCCAAGCGGAATCTGCAAAGACACAAATCTCTTGAAAAATACTTTATTTTCGGGTAAGTTATATAATATCAACTCGAACTTTTGTAAATTAGTTCCATTATGTCATTCGTCCATGATAAATAAAACTAAGGCTGTGATTGAATTTTTTTGCAATCATGCTTAAACTTTTTACTAATCTATAGTTTTTTTTTTGTTTCGGATATTGAAGTGCCAGTGCTAGAGCTATCGAGATATATTTTATTCTATCGCTCATGTTGTACCTTTATTTGTGTTTTTCAGCGTGATGGCCGGTGGGTTTACCACCTAACTAAATCTGCTTTGGCTGTGCATTGGCTGTCTCTATAATTTCAAGCGGAAATAAAAGAGAGAGAAATATCTTAGCTAAGATAGTTTTAGTTATTCAGTAGACTCTCCGGTGTGTGACCAGAGTGGCATTTTCAATTGAGTGCTACCGTGACTGACGTCAGATTTTCCATCCCGGTTATTTGTTACTCAAAGTATACATACATTATTATGTTAAAGGTTTTGTATCACTAATAATAACTGTGTTTACTCACCTGTGTTATGAGAAAGGGGTAATGGTCTACAGCTAAATTATAGGCTACACAGCTAAGTTATTGGACTACTTCAACAAGAAAACATTGTGTAGGATCAAAAAAAAAGGTACTGTAGAGTTGCATTTTGAAAATCTTTCACGTAAGTACATTACAGACTACTTAAGATTTTATTTAACTTTTCTTTTGTTTTTGTAAATAAATAAATAAATATTGGTGGACAATTCACACATAACACCATCTGACCCCAAACTAAGCAAAGCTTGTATGATGGCGGCCAGATAGCTGATATAATACTTATATAGTTTTAAATACATACTTATTATACATAGAAACACCCAGACACAGTGCAAACATTTGAATTCATCACACAAATATTTGCACTGGGTGGGAATCGAACCCACTACCCTTCGGCTTCGCAGGCAGGCAATAACATTTAATCATTAAAATAATCTAACTGTATTCCAAATTTTAACCTGATCCATTGAGACGTTACGACGTGATTGAGCAACAAACATTCAAACTTTGATATGTATAAAATTTGTAGGATTTCCATCGGCGATGTTTGCGATTATAGTTTGCAAAACAACAATATTTCCAATGTGACAGCTATTTAAGCAGTGTTTAAAAAATATAGTTCTTAATCGCTTTCTTTATACTGTTCCCAAAGTGTACTGTATCAAGTTGATTCGTCCTGGGCACGATAGCTTCGTCGCCATGCCAACGAAGACCACACACGACTTACGTAGCTAAACAATATGCAAATGAAGCCCTTCTGGGCTGTGAATATTTTACGCGTTTTGTTTTGTTTCTGAAATAATGGAATTCGCCAGTCCAGACCTTTCATTATGAGAGCTAGATAGCATTACTCCTGAAACGAAAACAGTCGTATGTTTATTCTGTAGACCAAAGATAAAGAGGGCGACGAACTGACCATCAGTAAAGTTGTATACACGGTTTCTTTTTCCCAGCGAAGGTTATAATACAGAGCAGCGATTCACGACAACCAATATGAAAAACACGTATGTAACTCGACTCTACGAATCACTGCGATTCTGATCAGCATAAAGCAACAATCGGGAGGAAATTAACAAGTTCCAAGAATGAATCTTTCGAAGACATAACATGTGACATTTCGCACTTCGTCGGCGTGATGGTATAAGGGTCTTCTCTCTTTCTTGAGTGAGAGCTCTTGTGGCACATAAATAGGCTGTTGACTGGTCTAGTAGCTTAGTCGGTATTTAGTCTGCCTGCAAATCCATAGGTCGTGGGTTAGTTTCCCAGGGCAAACGTTTGTGTTATGAATTCAAATATTTGTTCTGTATGTGGGTTTGCGTATTTTTACTGTTGTACTTAGATTTATTTTTGACCGCCCTCTGGGCTGACGTTAAGCAATGTTGCGGTCTACGATGTAGCGTGCTTACCTAGAAGAAACCGATTCCATCTCCAGTGGAAGACAACAAGATTGTAACTATTCTGTCTATTGTAACTCATTTTAGGCAACGCATGCCACAGCATAGCCGTTCTTATCACTAGTGGAGTAGATACCATAACGTTGCTTAACATCAGGCAAGATGATGGTCAAGTGTAAACCTATAATAAAATAATGTCACTAAACTTCTTCATTCTAAAGTTGTCTTTAAAATGCTTTACGATCTAGTAGAACAGATTACAATTGTTCCAGTTCAGTATAGTTCTCTGAACTAACTAGTCAATTCCTAGTGCCAGTCAATTGGACAAGATGCAATCTATCTGGATGCTAGAACGTGGGATTTGTCGTTCAGACTGGACCGTTATTGTAGTGTTCGATCTCAAGAGACAATATTAAATCTATAGCAGATTCTAGTGTTTTAGAGCTTTAACGTGTTCAAATTGATTGATACATAGCGAATTCAGTAACAATTTGAAATGGGTTTTATATTTAAATGAGTACATAATCAGAAAATGGCGGTTTCCTGTAATGGGATTCTATCTGCATTCGCTTGTCCTTAAAAATAGCTACGTACGTAGAAAAGCCAAATTCAAAATGAACAAAAATTTCTAAGCTCAAGACTACCATTGAAATAACAGTAATAATAACAAATAAACAGTTAGAAATTGCTGGGGAAAAATACCAATTCCAATTTAAAATCAAACTCCGTCTCGACTAATTGTCATAATTTTTGTAAACTCAACTAAATATAGTAGGTACTGTTCCAATGCGACAGTGAAGTTTTTAGAGTAAACGAATACATCATCGATGTATGCAAATTTTAGATTTTTATTGATGTTACAAAAACCTAATGACTGATTTCGATAGAATTTTTATGGTACTTACTACCTCGAAAGTATGGTCTACAGAACAAAAAATATCATAAAATGTATTCCCTATTATTGGCGAAGCTATTGCATATCCCAATTATCTATACTATAATATTATAAAGCTGAAGAGTTTGTTTGTTTGAACGCAAGAATCTCGGGAACTAATGGTCCAAATGGAATGATTCTTTCACTGTTGTGTAGTTCATTTATCGAGAAAGGCTATAAGCTATTTAACATTGCGCTACTATTAACAGGAGTGGAGCATGAATGAAAAATAGAACAAAAACGGGAAAAAATATTGCTTTTTGAGAGCTTTCGTTGCGTGACAACATATGTCTATCTTTTAAGGTTGCGTCCACAGAAATCCAAATAATTATTTAGATCTGTGGTTGCGTCGTTAAAACCTAAGTTAACCAAATTTGTTCAAAATTTGAATTGGTATGACCAATTTTCGATTGAAAGCGTAGCAACGCGTGCACGTATCGGCTCAAAACATAATTATATAATACACACACAAAAAAACATAGATCCAAATTCATATTGTACACATAAAACAGGCCATAAGCACGATAAATTATTACTTAATTACCTCGGCAGCGTTACAACTACCGTGGTCACGAGATGATTATAATTGAGTCTTGTGTTATATTTGCAAAATGAGTTCAAATTGCGGAAGTTAAAAGTGTATAACTTAAAATGCCGCTTTTTTTTGAAATCAGTTAAAAATAAATATTGATCTCACTGGTGTATTACAGCGAAGAGAACAATTGGAAAGTCAAACAAGAACGTACATCTATACTTCAACTCTGAACCTGACAGAAATCGACACCGAGTCACGATTGAACAGCCCTGATTGCGGCTTCAGGTTACCGCCGTTTTGACGTCCAGACACGATGCAAAACAAGGAAGACCGTGATTAATGCTTTGGATGCAGATCACAATAATAACTACAAGCTACATGCAGCGCCACTATAGGTGATTTGAAATCTGTTGTGTACAATAGGCGAGACGACTAAAACAAACTAGTTAGTCCGTCATTTCGATTATTAAAATTTATTATTGTACACGTTTTTTTCTTAGGTTTCAAAAACAAAAAATTACGAAGATACAGTGCTTAGAAGTTTCGAGAGACGTCACGTTATGGTGCGATTTTTACTATAGAGTGACGTCACAATCTCCAACTCCGGAAGTTTGTTGATCTATATCTTTGTCAATTTTTGATAATTTGATGAAACAAAAAATACGTGTCCCATATTTTTCCGTAATCTACCTGACAAACTAATTAGAATGCTATATTTTTAACCCTATCGTCATCCCACTTAGTAGTTCAACTCTTTCGTCACAGGATTTATGTAAGTTGGGAATTGTACTCTAGAAATGTGATTTGAGCACTGTTCCGGCAGACAAGGTTGGAATTATAGAGATTCCATTGCGTCGTCTTGGTGGCTGGCTTTGGTTTTGTGCTATGATAAATGATTGAACTATTGTTTTTTTTTCTCTGGATACAACTAAACTATAGAGTGATTCGTAGTTTTAATAAATTATAAACACGCAATTTAGGAAATTTGTTACGCAATCACGTTGGAACGGCTAAACGGATTGGGTTGAAATTTAAAACGTAAATAAGTGAAAAATAGTGCGCAAATACCTACCACATAATCTACTTTTAACGGTGAAACCGTAGAACGCTGTTAGTGATAAATACATGTTGGTTAAAATGTTTAACTCAGCGCTCATCTGGCCTCAAATATAACCTGTTCCTTAAACTAATTAATCTCCTATCATGAGTACTTATTTAGCTTTATTGATCAAGTATTTCAATAAGATTTACAAAGATGCTTCAATAAACAAATCTCCGGAACAGAAATAAAGGCGAGAAATAAAATTTTGTGGCAAATTAAGTACCGTAGTTAACGACAGTTGAATGGCCACAAAATTTGAAGCCTAAAATTAACTCTGTAAATAACTTTCAAGACATAATTAAAACTCAATTAAACATTTTCACAGTCTCACAGCTTCACCGTCTAATAGAGTCACGTAATTATAAAGTAATATCTCAGCACTTATCGGGTAGCCAGACAAAATTGTGCAACAAGTGGTAATAAACTGATCACTTTTTAAACCGCCGAGCTTATCCGCATTTTCAGAGTGGTTTCACTTTGCCGCAAATTTATCCATGGAAAACAGTACGTAAGAACATATATATTCCATGAGAACACCATAATAACTTGAACCCAATTGTTCCGTGATACTACGTTATCATAGTTCAAATTAAACCGGAGAAGACTACTGGGTAAGGTTCCTGCGGTTGGATAAAGCGGTTTACTTATGAAAGTTATTTTCTCGCAACATAATTTTCATAACGGATTTGTGATTACTAATAAACTTAATATTATTATTATCCTATTAATATCACGAAAGAGAACTTTAGAATACCTATTAGACATTTGGGAGTCTGTTAGTCAATTACACTGGAAGCACTCAATGGACCCATTTGAAATTTGGAACGTAGAACGAAGATTTTAGTCTGAAATTACAAATAGGAATTAAAAGCTATTCTTAAAAAAAATTATGTACTCGTATTTTGCGAGAATACATCTCTAAATACATTTCTAAAATCTACATCGACAATGTCGCAAGCGCTTACATATGTATACATATATACTAGTTTTCTATTAAATGTACTTATAGTAGTACCCTTCATAGGGTACTACTATGATTGTATCCCTATTAAAACTACTTTAAGCAAAAGCGAGGCACTTTTTTCTGATTCTTTCTGCGCACCACTATAAATACCTACTAACTAGTTTTTTTTTTCACAACATAAAGTGAAGACACAACCAGCATTTGCGCCTGATGGTAAGGAATATCCACACCAATAACAGTACGCTCACATTGTGAATGTGAATTCAAATCAATGATAAAATAGTAAGATGTCTCAAGATATCTCTCTATCAATTTATTTCTATGGAAACATTGCCCATCAAATTGGATTCTGCAAAGTGACCCTGTTACAAAACTGGTGTTCATAAGGACGTTATCTCATTGTGTTTTTGGTCCGCCGCGGTGACTACCTGCCTAGCACTACGTGGAAAATTGTTATTACTAAGAGTTTTTCCTAACACACTTGCAGAAAATTGTAGCAATTTCTGATACTGGCTTTTCTTCTACAGACTTATCAGCCATTTAAGGAGATGTGAATGAGATTTCTTGTTGCATGTCGCGATATCGCAACTGCCGAGGAGACGGAGCTTAACTTGCTGACTTAATAACGAATTTCATATTTGTAGAAAAACTTCGAGTTATTTGAAATTGTATGGGCTATGGAATGTGTGTCCTTGAATTATTTATTTGTGTTTTGTTAGAATAACATCACAGTAATGTTGAAAAAATTAAGAACTAAATTTTCAACGTTTCTGTCATATCACTATGGATATCCTGTTTAATATTTTTTTTTTCAACTTTGACTCAGTAACTAAAAATATTTTTTATTAATTTATAACTTCAGTCGGCACTTTCAAATGGCATCTTGATTTTTTTTTAAATAAGCTTGATGAAATATTGTGTACAACTGTTTGTTTGTCATAAATGCTTAGAGTAAGTTGATTGGCTACCGTTGCCTCTGTCTATAAGAACGTTCATTATATTTTGCACTAGCAGCGCCCTCCGGTGCTACCCGCGTCGGTCCCGTTCCCGTCGTTTCTGACATTTTTTCCGGGATAAAAGTAGCTTATGTGTTAGTCCAGACCACAAAAATCTAAATAATAAGGTACTAGAAGTCGCATGACAGCGTGACATTGTCGCCGCACAGGTGACTTGTAGGCCACCAGTGCTCGAGTTGTAGTTTAGTCTTCTTCGAACCGGCAGGCGTGAATCATCTTTAAAACTTGTGTTATTCAGCATAAACAACTGTGGAAGTTATTCTACAACTTGCAATTATACCAATAATGAGATTATATTTCACTGATAGGTATTTTATTTTATTTTAATTGTATTTTTTACTAATATAAACGGAGCCCAATGATTCACTATGATAGTTATTCATTTTTGGTTTTATCGTCGTTTTGCATACCATTGCTGCGTACATTCATTAACATCTAGAGTGGTACAAGCATAAACAGCAATGTAATGTAAAATTAAAGAAATCGTCATAACCTCTAATCTTCCATGGTACAACCGAAGGTAGCGATCGTGAGCTAGTGCTGTGACGGCTCAATTTTACTTGGCCAAAAATAAACGATGAAAATTGTATTTAAAATTGTACCTTTTTTATCGATAAATTAACATAAAATATCGATAAAAAATTGTACACAGTTAACACCCATACGTAAAATCTTTTAATTCGCGGTAAACATTACTTCATAATTCATCAATTATTAACAAAAGTATATACATACTAGCTATAACGCGCGATTGTTCATCCGTGCAAAATAAATATTAAGGTAACAGAGGCAGTATTTAGCTATTGTAAGCATTTATTTTTAAGACTTTTTTAGTTTTCATACAAAATCAGCGAACAACACTGAAGGGAGTAGGCATACACAGCGTCAACCTCTGTCAAAGTGCAAGTCCGCGGAGTTTGATAATATACCGTGGCGTGGAATATACTGAGGGCGGGGCTAGATTTGTGAATGGTGCTTTATTTTAATGTATTAGTGATTTGGCTGCGTGAGTATGGTCCGCAATAGATCGGTACAGGTATGTTTTGTATGTAATATTGCGGCTTTGCGCTAGTGTGCAACTTTCCCCTCCCGCAAGAAATGACAAAGATTTGCACAATATTTTTTAGCTAAGGCTACTTCCCTTCTGTGCTTGCGCGGAAGATCGAGTTGCTCGATGTACAAAATATACAACAACCTTTGTTCTGCAACTATACCTAAGCCCATATGGTGTCAGAATTACATAGTTCAGTTTTCGAAACAATAGTATACCCCGTGTGACTCACTTATTTTATAAGCATATTGACTTTGTTGTAGTGTATGTAATACACCTAATTAATGAAATCAATAATAACCTTTATCGAATGTTAAAATTGGACCGTACTTTGAAATATCGATATGTTTTAATTTTTGTCAAGCACTAGCGTAAATGTGAAAAATTGTTTATTTATTATTCAATGTATTAGTAGGTTCACTGATAAGCTTTTATGGATGTGTGTGGTGCAATCACAGACCTAGTTTGTTAATGTGCAGCTATTCGTGTGTGAGTGAATTTGTATTGGAATAGTACGCGCATGTAGTAGTGACCGCGGGGGTAGGGGAAATGTGGCGACAAGCGTTTTGGAAGTAATTTGAGAGCTATGCCATTTCTATTACCTTATTATTTATATTTCTGTGGTCCAGACCATAATCTGTACCTGTTGTACCTAGGACAGTTTTTTAGAAATATATTTTTTATTGTCATTTGACGTACAGCACACATATCATATTTGCATATTTTGAAATGTCAATTATTTGGGTACTCACCACCAAAATATCAGAAATGTATATTTCATACTTACGTATATTTTAAAAGTTAAAAAAAAAATGGTAAGTACGTTCAAGGTACAACATACCCTATGTACCTAGGCCAGTACTATGGTGTACCTAGGACACATTGAGAATTTGGGGGTAATTTAAGAAAATTATCAAATTTTCTTAACCAAAATCATTTTATTCGGTTTATTACCATATTTAACAAAACATTTTTAAAATTCTGATCAAAATTAAAATAATATTCATAGCTTTTTTATGCTTTTCAAATCAAATCTTTAAACAAAAACAACTAACTTTTATTCACCGTTTCGTTACATCACTAACTTTAAAATTAGTAGATACATATGAACATATTATCACATAATGTCTATAGCAAATCAATATTCCTATATAATATAGCAAATAGAATACAAAATATTGAAGCAATTAACTTTACATAGGTATAAATTATTATTTTCTTCTTAAATTTTTAATCAGTCATTAGGACTAGCTATTATAAGAACACAATCAATATGTAAATATCTTATTCAGCCTTACGCATTTAATAGAAATCCCAATACTTCTGTATCTCTGGAACATAATAAATTTCTCTGTTCTTATTAACTTTTTGCGGGATTTTAATTTTTTCTACAATGTCACTCATCGGGTACAGATTTAAATCCTCTTTTTCTGGCCATTTCCAGTTTTTAAGTGATTTTTGCATCGATTTCAGTTGTACACCCTCTTCGGATATTGATTCTACCTTTCCGACAAAATAGGAACCTTCATAAACAAATATAACATAGTCTTCAATATTGTAATTTTCTTTATTAAGATGTTCATCCTGCAGGTTCTCATCTTCGCTGTCATTGTCGGAGACACCTTCAGATGTGTCACTCTGAGAATAGTTGGTAGAATCTTCACTAGTTTCTGTTTCGGATAGAATTCTTCTTTTTATCTTTTTTGCATTATTGAATCGGTTTTTATTCATAATCCTATTTTTTTCCAAAATATTGATGGACCCTGTTTGATTAAATTTAGTTGAAACATGTTTTTTAGCCTTTATATTTTCAATTTCCTGCTTTTCTGGTGTATCGGTCAAAATTCTGGATCTTCCTTTTTGTCGTCCTTTTCGTGTTTCTTTACGAGGTTCGGCCTTTGGGTGAGGGCGTATTATAGCTGGCGATATAAAAGTTGACGATTTTCCGTCTATAACTTCGAAACCTGAAGGTGATTTTACGATAAGTGGACGATCAGAATAGGATGCGGGTATAAAATCGGCGTCTGTGTAGATGTTTTCATTTAAAGGATGGAAACCAGTTGAACTAAAACCTTTGCAAATATTGTTTGGTGTGAAGGCAAGAGGAAAAGCTTTTCCCACCAAGCCAGCAATATCATATATAGTTAATGGTTTTCCCACATGTCCTGGAGACATTAGTAACTCGTTAGCCGCTGTATTAAAATAAGTCTTGAAAGGCCCAAAAACTGACTTGTCTAGTGGTTGCATATGATTACTAGTATGTGGATGTAGAGTAATAAGCTTTACACCATTATCTTTGGCCATTTGTATTGCCGGTATTGAAATATGACTTTCATGATTGTCCATTATGAGAATGACAGGCCGTTCTTTGGTAGGCTTTGCATATTTGATAAAATGCTGGAGAAATATCACAAACATGGACTCGTTTGACCAACCGGATGGATTGGCACCTCCAATACTGCCTTCAGGAGCTCCAGTTATCATGAAATCTTTAAAGTTTACACGAGGGAATATCAGCATGGGTGGAATAAAACCACCACCTGCATTAATAGCCGCTATCATTGTAACCGTCGTTCCTCTTTCAGCACTAGTCATTGACCCAACTTGTTTTGCGCCAAGAGGTGCTAATATCCTTGGAGGAACATGGACAGTGGACAATCCAGTTTCGTCTAAATTCCAAATATCAGTCGCATTTATATTAGAGGGACATTGAGAAAGGACTTTCTTAAAATTGTCGAATGTTAAACTCACAGTATGTTTATTAAACGCTGAAGAGCGAGCCAAACTAGTAGCTTCAGGCTTTCTTAAAGACAATTCGTTTTGGTATCGCTTTCTAAATAATCGCAGCCAATAATCTCCAGCCATTTTGTTTGTATCCCAACTCTTAGGGTACTTTTTTCCATTTGCTTTTGCAAATTGGTATGCAAGTATTTTCACGTCTTTTAGCGTCAACCCAAATTGCAAGTGGGCTGCGTATTTAATATAGTCAACCAGACTATGCTCTTCGGTGCGATCAAAAACTTGATTAACTGCAAGGTTTTCGTGTAACTTGCTTACATCCTTACCTATTTCCAAACAGTGCTTTAAATGACGACGCAAAGTTGTTCTTGGTAATCCAAAATGTTTGGAAGCACCGAAAATGGTATTTTTTTTTTCCTTAATCATTGTAATGGCTTTTGTCAAATCACCCATGTTAATAGGTGTCCTTTTCTTCTTCTCTTTACTTCTCGGCATGATTTCTTTTTTTTTTCTTTTTTTTTTTTTTTAACTTCTATAGGTTTACACTTGACCGCCATCTCGCCTGATGTTAAGCGACGATGCGGTCTACGATGGAACGTGTTTACCTAGAAATAACCGATTCACTCTCGATTTGAAGACACAAAGATTGTAACCATCGGGGAAAACCCACTCAGGCAACGTATTCCACAGCCTAGACGTTCTTATCACAAAAGTAGAGTCAAATCTCTTCGTTCGTGTCTTTGGAACATCAACCATGAAACGATGTCGCTTTTTCGAGCTACGAGCATTCCGATAGAAAAAAGGACAAGGTGGATTTCTGAAATAATAAAGATATTTGACTAGGAAATATTACGTAAATGTCAAATAATTAAATAAAATATTCTCCTGGCCAAAGTACAACATCCAGGTTGTACCTTGGCCACTGGCCATGGAACAACTGATCGACAGTGACCGAGGTACAACACTACTTCAACTTCACTAAAACGGTGGATTTTAAATAGTTTCGAGGTTACGTATCTCATAAGTTTTTTATTGTGTTGAGACTTGTTGAATAAAAGAACCGATAGCATATAACAGTTAAGTGACTATTATAAAACGTTTAAGACTATTAGACTTCAAAATGTATTAGAAATACTTACTTTTTCGTCCAAAAAAGTTTTAACGTTGATAACACCCAACACCAGCTTAATGGCGGTATGCGACTAACTTCACATTGGATAGTTGGTAGTGACGTACCGAATACCACAAACAGTAGAATTTAGTATCGCGCGAATATTTGAAACGAGCCCAATGGCCTAGGTACACATAGTGCCAAGGTTCAACAGGTTCCCCTACTTGTATTAAATTTCAGCCAGATTTATTTACGTCGTAATTGAGGAACAATAAAGTGGCCAAGTGCGAGTTGGACTCGCCAATGAAGGGTTCCGTTGCAGCAAGTAACATTATATACATAGTACACATAGTTCTTGTAGTTCGTTGTAACTTTGATCGAAGTTTCAATAATAGTGTATTTATGACGTACTAAAAAAAAACTACTCATCAGATCGAGTTCAAACTAATTTTCGTTGGTGGTTTACATAGTAATGTACATCATATATTTTTTTTAGATTTTTCATTCTCCTACTTTAGAAGTTAGAGGGGGGGGGGGGACACATTTTACCACTTTGGAAGTGTCTCTCGCGCAAATTATTCAGTGTAGACGAAAATGATTTTAGAAACCTCAACATCATTTTTGAAGACCTATCGATAGACACCCCACACGTGTAGGTTTGTTAAAAAAAAATATTTGAGTTTCAGTTCTCAGGGGCAACCCTAATTTTTCTTTTTTTTTAATTTTTCTGTTGAAATCGTAATGCGGTTTACAGAATACATCTGAGTCATTTTCAAAAAAAATGTACTTTTACTCAAAATACCCTGTCCTCACTAAAAAAATGCTTAGTACTAAGATACCGTTGTCAATATAACTAATTTAGTGTTCTAAATATAAAATATACAATCTTACCTTATCAATTTAAATATTATTACCTCTCAAATACAGTTTTTATTTAAAAAAGAAAACAAATGAAAACGAGAACTTGATTTCTTCACTAACAAAGTATGTGTGTCTCACTTATGCGCACGACAAAATAAAAATTTACTGACACATATTTCAATGAGTAATAATGAAATCTCAAATAAGGTATATTAACTGATATACCTATCTACCGAAAATAAAGTAAATTGCTGTAAAACGTACAGCTAAATCAAAGAAAACAGGATTTAATTACATGTCCAATTTTGTGATATTTTGTGTAACACCTCTGTGTAACGAGGATATCACAGACTATTTGATTTATTTTGAACGCGCCCTTAATTTATTTAACACTAGCAATACTGTGAGCAGCTGCCAACCTAACAAAATAATAGCATCGCCATATTTGTTTTTGGCGTTTGGACTCGAAACTGTGGTGGTTGATTTTGTCGCTGTTCATTTTCTTGTGTATAACGTGGATTCAAAAAAGATAAAAGACAAGTCAGATATCTACAAGATTCTTTAGAAAAATTGCATAAAAAATACATAAGCGAAGGTGGCTCGGCATCGTATACAACATTTACCAGATATAAACCGTTTTATATTTTAGACCCTACAGTGACCCAAAGAAACACATGTTCCTGTGTCAAACATGCAAATTTGACATTCGTAGCCCAAAAGCTAAAAATACTTGGAGTTTTAGAAACTAATGATCTAGAAAAATTGGTTTCGGCTATTGTTTGTGACAAGTTTAATGAAAAATGTATGTATAATGAATGTAAAAGTTGTGAAAATAAGAGAATCCCTTTAGATTTGCCACATAAAAATCTAAATGAGATGGTGTTTTGGTATGCATGGGTAACGAAGAAACATGAATTTGTGAAAAAGAATGCAAATAAAGAAAATGATAAAAAAATCACAAAAAGAACAACTAAGGATATAATACAAGGAACACTAACGGATCTGATAAAGTCTTTTTCCGATCAACTTCAAAAATTTAAAAAACACTATTATAATATTTACCATGCATACCAAATGTACAAGAAATGTAAAGAAACACTATCTGCTACTGAATGCATCATTCATTGCGATTTTTCGGAAAATTATCTTGCCAAAATGAGTGAAGAAGTACAAGCAACACATTTTGGCGCGTCTAAACAACAGTTTACATTACACACTGGAGTAATTTATTATAGAAACGAGCAAAGCTTTCAAGAAAAATCTTTCTGCACTATTTCACCCAATAACAATCACAATCCAATAGCCATATGGGCACATTTGACACCTATTTTAGAATACATAAAAAATATATCACCAAATGTCACTACACTACATTTTTTTTCAGACGGCCCCACCACCCAGTATAGGCAAAAAGGAAATTTTTACCTATTGACGGAAAACATTAAAAAACTGGGTTTTGAGAAATCAACTTGGTCATTTTTTGAATCCGCTCACGGAAAAGGAGCTGCAGATGGAATAGGCGGAGCGGTAAAACGAACATTGGACAAAAAAGTTTCTTACGGTGAAGACATCGTCGATGCACGAACTGCGTATGATATCCTGGTAAAATGCAAGTCTAAAATTTTGTATTTTTACATATCAGATGAAAACATAACTACCAAAGAGCAAGAAGTAGACTTAAAGGGACTGATTCCTGTACCAAATACAATGGATATCCATCAAGTTCTGACTACGGATCAAGCGAACGTCATAAAATATAGAAAACTGGCTTGTTTTTGCAAAGATCCCACATGTGATTGTTTTGGTATGAAAGAACATAACTTAAAGCTGAAAATAAAGAAGCGAAAATATAACGCAGGGTTAAAAGAAATGAAGAAGATGTCAAACAAGAGATCACGTTTTGAAAACTCTAGAAAGAAATCTTTGCAACCAGATGACAGTGATACTAGCGTAAATTCGGAGGTGACCTATGCCGAATCTGACGACAGTGTTTGGATTGCTGATGATGAATTAGAAAGCGAATTCGAAGTCGAAGAAAACAATGTTGAGGTTGTAAATAAAACAAAAAAATCAGCAACTTCTAAAAATACTAAAATAACTATTTTATCAGATATAAAATATACCCCAGAAAATCAGCAATATTTTGATTTGACTAAGTACGGGCCTTTTAAACTTCAAGAAGTAAATAAAATTCAAAACAACTATTCAAATACAGAAACAGAAGAACCGACTAAATTTCATCAAGAAATTAACAAGTTTTTAGATAATCCAAACGCGCCTATTTTAGATGTGATACAAGAAAGTACTATTACAGGAGCTGTTATGGAATACAAAAAAAATATGATGGAAGAAAATAACAATGTTACAAAACAATTGGAGATTAATGAATACTTAAAACAGAATTTAACCGAAATTAACGATTACACTAATAGAGGAAATGAGACTGGAGAACCAACCAAAGAAAAAAAAGAATGAACTATACAGAAACTGAAGAACCGACTAAATTACAACAAGAAATTGACAAGTTTTTAGATAATCCAAACGATCCTATTTTAGATATGATACAAGAAAGTATTACTACAGGAGCTGTTATGCAAGACAAAAAAATTACGACAGAAAAAAATTATAATGTTACAAAACAATTGGAGATTAATGAATACTTGAGACAGGATTTAACAGAAAATAACGACTACGCTAGTAGAGAAAATGAAACTGGAGAACCAACCAAAGTACGAAAAGAAATGAACAATTTTAATATATATAATATAAATGATAGTGTCTTAGTAAGATATTATGAGAGAAAGACATGGGTGTATTATATTGGATTTATAGAAGGCATCGAAGTTAAAAGTGACGTAACGTATTACACTATAAGATTTTTAAAATCTGTAAAAAAACCCCAGTTGAAATTTATAACTCCCAAAAGAATCGACCGAGACACAGTTCCTGCAGAATGTGTCGTAAAAAATGTGATTTTAGAATGTTTTTCAAATGAGTATTATATGTTAAAAGATACTTGCAATTATATTTATTTTGAGTGAAATTTTCAGTACGTTTGAAAATTTTTAGTTTCACCCAAATCCAAATTTTGTTTAATTATCGTGTTTTTTCACAAATCTAAGTTTCTGAGGTGCAGAAAATTAAGTTTTAATGATTAATTACAATATTTGAATTTTTTGGTTTATTACTTAAAAACAAAAAAATCTTATAAAAGTGTATCTATTTTTTTTTAATTACCTACGTAGTTACTATGTTTGGGAGTAATAGTACAAAATAGCGCTACTGGACTCCCGTACTCATAATAATTATTGATTGATCTCTGTAATTTAGTTTTTTAAGTAAGTTTAATAAAAAGTTTTAAAAAATAGCTTTTGTTGTTTCATTTTACGTTCAATGTAAACTTTACCTTATAAATTCTATTGTGTAACGTTATATTACATTGTGTAACAAAATAAGTAGAATCCTTTGTGTTTCTTTTGTGTTACGTACATCTTTTTTGAAAATGACTCATCTACTCACCAAGTTTCAACCGTGGTAGTTCTCATAGTTTCGGCAAAAAGTGGCTGTGACATACGGACGGACAGACAGACAGACAGACAGACAGACAGACAGACAGACATGACGAATCTATAAGGGTTCCGTTTTTACGTTTTACGGAACCCTAAAAAACCATACATTGGAATTTATAAAATTAGTAAGATGTATGTAATAATTGCACAAGTATTCACTTCTATCGGCACTATCGGAGTGCAATTTTTTTAATTTTGCACATCAGACCTGTCTCAAAGCATTGATAGCTTATTGGCTAAACCGTTCGACTTCTAAACGTTACATATTATGTAAGTATGTATTAACAATTATATACGTATTACATCGGCTATCTGACCGCCTTAGTACATAGTACGTAGCTTAGGCCAATTGTCCACGTAGCTGCACGACATCCGCACGATTTCGAAAATTGTCAGATGCAAACATACTCTTCTTGCGTACAAATAATGAAGTCTGTGTCCACGAAACGACAACGACACGACAGCCGCACGTCTCGCGTTTGTTTGTAGGATGCATGCATTCGACAAAAGACGCGTGCGTGGACAGTAGGCCTTTAGTTTGGGGTTCGATGCAATAATCTGTGTGAATTGTTCACCAATATTAAATTTATTTATTTATTAGATAGTGTTGCAGAATTTACAATTGTTTATTATCATAGGTGGCTTTAGCGGTTCTGAGAAACGTGGTGAAATCCAAATATCAATAACAATATATATACATAGTGGAGATACGATTTATCAATATTAATTGGCTAGGACCTAAATTCTGTCGCTATTAGCCTTTCACCGCCTACAGAGCGTTGTTTAACAAGAATCTAAATAATTATTGGTCTATACAAATGACACTTAATTTAATAACAATTTACAAGCTGCAGAAATCACGATAACTAGCCGACAACGCCTTTTCGATAAATGACCTGTCGATAATAGTTCGTTTCCTCACATACGATAAATGAGGTTAGGAATCCTATTAATTCTACTAAAACTATAAATTTCTAAGTCTGGCTGTTTAGATATTGGCGTGGTGGTGGTTTCGGTTTAAAATTTCAACTTAAATATATTATAGCCTCGAATAGCGCATACTTTTTATCCCGAAAAATGTAAACTATTATGAACGTAAAAACTGTTACTAGTAGTAGGAAGTACAGAGATGAAAATGTCTTAAAAAAGTATTTTTAAACAACAAGGAAAATAATACATACATGTTTTTTCAAATGTTACAGTCATGTCAAAAACATGTTACCTTAAATATTATATATAGGTATTTAATATAGGTACTTTTTACGAAAATATTTAAATGTTATAAAAGTTTATTATTTGTTTTGTATTTATAAATATCTTTTTTGCCCGTGGAGTGTATTAATGCTGTTTGAAATGATTTAAAACTAACTAATTGAATGAAATCTCTGAAGAAAAATCTGAGAAGACTTTAATTCAAGAAAACTTTCTCAACTTTTTTATTACATTTTCATAGAATTTATCAAGAGTAGGTACTAAAGTACTAATGCAATTTTTATCAGTTATTACTTGTCTGTTAAAAATGTGTTTCTCACATCCATATTGATGTGAAAACGCCTTTAGACAACCAAACAACATTTCATGTAAACTATACGGTTTAATTATAACTATAATTAAAAAAATAATTCTGTCTTAGAACTGAAGTTAAAATAATTCATAAAAATACTTTCCATGGCATTTGCATACCACATCTTTTGACATAACACAGTTCTTTTTCCTCTCTAAGACTACCTGGAATAACACTATTAGCGATAAGACCGCCCAACTGTGACATTAGCCTTATGTGTATAAATTATTACAATTTGTGTTTCATTTTTATTTGGTTTCTTCAATTAAGTGTTACCTATCTAACCATCTCAAGATTCTAGAAATTATTATAGATACATACATATAGAGATACCTCCCACATGGAACTAATTGAGTCAATATCTATTTCATCTAACTGCCTGCTAACTGCCACTGCTTAATAAATTAACCATACGGAAACCGAAGCGGCGCCGGCGCAGATTTTCAAACGCGCAGACCCCATCAATATTGCATTGCGTCGAAAGAATGCTGCAATCATTGCGCTCCGACATAGCCGGGATTATGATGTAGTTGCAATTATATCCTTTCTGTTATAGGTAGTCGCAACCGTAGCAAGGCAATATCGACCTGAAGTAAAGTCGTCAATAATAGCGCTAGCGTTTTGACGTTAGATATTAGAAGCACATTGCCTTTGGTGTGGAAACTATGGTCTAAAAATGTACTTATGTTGTACATTATTTAAGTTCAGTTAGTTAGTCTTTTAGGATATTAAATTATTTGGAAATATTGCTAAAACGTGTGGGCACACGCCAAAAAAGTGCCCACCAAAGATCAGAAGAGAAATAACGGTTTATTATTTTTGCAATTCCATAAAACTAAGTATCTTTTAGCAATTTTTCCAAATAATTTAATATCCTAAAAGACTAACTAACTGCACTTAAATAATGTACAACATAAGCCCACCAAAGATCAGAAGAGAAATAACGGTTATTTTTTTTTTTGCAATTCCATAAAACTACATATGTTTTAGCAATTTTTCGTTGATTTTTAAAGCTGATAATTATATTATACTCTTGTTAAATGAATATTTCAAAAATGAACGGTCAGTGCAGATAAATTAGGTATAGTTGCAAATAATGTATTGTGTCCACAACACAAAAATATATCATCAAAAGGAGACATTTAAGCTATAGTTCGGCCGTTCAAAGAATGCGTTCCTGACACGTCGCGATTGAACTGACGACGTGACTTTGTAATGGCGTTTCAGTTACGATAAAAATATTTTTGCTGGTTGTTTACCGTTTTAACAATTGATGAGCATTAAAACAACATTATTATATCAATAATCAATGAATGTTATAATTTTGTGCCAAACTGAGTGTCAAATAACTTAGTAAACAATATTTTTCTAAATATATACTGCGCTCTTACAAGGTTATGTCAGCGCTTTATATTTGTAGTGCTGTGCTAACAATAACAGACAATAATAGTATCGTAATCTGTTTTTATACAGTTATACTTTATAAAATAATACGTTTTGTTTTTCTTTTTAAGAATTTGAAAATAATGGACTATAAGATAACTTTTATGAAATATAAAAATAAAACTACGACCAAACCGAACGCGCGAAAGAAAGTAGCATTTTTATATTTAGGTTGAAAATGGTAACCCCAAATGGCGTTATGGGCCGCCATTTTGTGACGCTAAAACAGTCGTCTGTTGTCGTTTCGTGCGCATAGACCACGTTCTTCAAGTGTCTTCGATCTGTTTTTATTTGATTACCCGGCTTTCGTTTAATGGACTGTTTCTGCTTTTCAAACTGACATCGGCGCTAAATCGGACTTCGATTGTGTTTTGTATTGCGTTCTTTTTACTTTTGGTGCATAATAATGCCTAAACGTGGACAAACATTGAAAAGTGGAGCCCGTGAGTTAATCATCTTCATCATCTAATTCATTTTGGAACATTTTGACCGAGATATCAGGATTGATTCTGTTATTGATAATAATATAATTATACATGTAGGCGAAGATGATGATGAAGACACCACCTCCTCAAGCGAATCGGAGTCTGATTAATATTCTGTACGCACATTCAATTCAATGTACTTTATTGCATAGAAATACAGATTGTAACTTTGTAACAAAGAATAAAGAAAACTATTTTATTATAATTATTAATATTACCTTTTTTTGGTTTCCACTTAAATAACTAAAATATAAATTTTAAATGATTCCGCCAATTTAATATGAAAATAATCTTAAAAATAATGCGGCGGTTCATTTTGGAGGAACGATTACGAACTCAGTGTTATGTTGTGCCCATCACTAGTCGTGACTAAATGACATGTGTCAGGAACGCATTCTCTAAACGGCCGAACTATAGTGAAGCAAATTGCGACCTTTTCGAAAAGTGATTTCTATGAAGGGCACCAGGCACTCATAAACCAAACAACAGCCAGGCTATGCTGTAAATAAAATTTCAAAAGACAACAATAACTTACTAAATACTTAAAACTGCCATAAAATCAAACCCATTACGACTAAAACGTGTGACCTTTAGCCTGTTGCCGGTTAGAAAAAAATCCAGACAACTAACTGTAAGCGGAGATACTTAACTTCGTATTCTACCCAGAAAGTGTCATTAAGCGTCTATTTTTGCGTTTAAATGGTCACCCTGTAAAGGTTGATGGCCCGAGAGATAGCCGGCGACTTTAGACGAACGCCGAAAGGTAAATTCCGAGGACTGGGGAGATAACGTGACCAGAATTCTCAGCTTTGACTCACAATCGGCAATATCGGCGGTTTACAAGGTTTACGTGATTTGGGTGAGATTTTTATTTCTTTGAAAGTGTCACATTGTTAGAAAAAAATGTATGATTTAAAATATTTTACGGATTCACACTTCAAAATAGTATAAAATACTTACCTATATCATTTTTTGTCTCGTTTTTTTTGTACAGCTTATTTAGTATTTATTTGTGGATATTTTATCAAATGCTTACTCGTAGGTTTGTCTATTCTTTTTGCTACAATCATACACTAGCAATCTAGCTTTATTTAGTTTTAAGTAATGGATTTAACGCGAATAAAAACAGTAATCAGTAAAAACCAATTTTTGCCGACATGCAATGAATTGTACGGCCAGATCAATCCAAAACATATGTATATTTGATTATTATTTATCGATACCACAAACTCCTTCTGTTGTTAATCAGTTTGTTCGTAAACCAAACTTTTATTACGTAATTTAGAACATTTCACTGAATCCAAAGGTCAATTCCCGAGAACTCCATTATTCATAGTTGACGTAAAATCAGCGTTCGTTATTATTGTACATAGTGTGATTCAGCCTTAATGACCCTTGGGTCTTTGGGCATTTCTACAATAGGGTTTTAGTCACCTCAGAACACGCAACGTCTGACATTGGGACTACTATAACTTCTGTGGAAATGTCTTCATTTCAATACAACAATTTTTCAGCATTCGATGGGAGTGGGTTTTGTTTTAATGTCAAGGTTTTACACGTTAATACGATGACTGTAATATTAGTACAGTGCGTAAGTGTTTAGAGTTCCCAAATTTTCACCGATAAGTGAAGCGTTCAAGATTAGTGGACATTTCTCACAGAACACCATACAAATCCAAACTAATCAATAATAAATAATAAGACAAGTAGTTATGTGTTACAATACCTATTTTCTGATCTGTGACAATACTTACAAATGGTAATACTTATGATATAGATATAGATGCACCCAGACAAAGAATAAGTTGAAATCTGAAAGCATTACACAAATATATTGTCATACATGCAAATCTAGACCAGTTAGACTGTAAATCCCGAGCTTTGAGCTTTCCGAAACTAGAATTTCATTTAACTGAAAAGTGAGAGGTTGTTAAAAAGAGTAAATGTACATCGTGATTAACTACTGTAGAGTTTTCTTGCACAGCCATTTTATTGGATTTATCCCAAAATAGTAAGAAAGCATCACATGCAGTTTTTCAGGAAATAGTGCCGGTGTTACCAGATTGCGGCGATAGTGCAAATCGTGACAGAGGACGCCGTCATCGCGTGACGTATGCCAGTATTGCCACCAACAGAGTACCAGAGTTACGAAATCATTTCGACTTATCGCCGCCGACGCGACCGAATGGGGATATTTACACTCGAAAACAGTAATAACTTTCGCTGTTAATAGTGAGTTGTGCCGTCTACGCGGTTTAATGTGACCGCCTTGAATACTTGCACGAAATATTCGGAATAGTTTAGCCTACGCTATTACACTACAATTTAAATAAAATATCAATCGACAAACAAATATTTGTCCCATGTAAATTGTTACTTCAATCACTTTACTTATCAACACTATTTACAAGAAAGAACATTTAAGAATCGAGGGAATTAAGAAATTATCGATTCACTCTCGAATTGCAGATACTCCGAGTTATATCTACATAATAATTTATTAAAAAGAACATTCACTCAGTCAAAATATGCGACAATTTAGATGTAACGAAAATGGAGTCAAACTTCTTTTTTTTAATGTCTACCATGAAACGGTGTCCCTTTTCAGATAAACACATAAAGAGTTTTTGCAATCCATGTTTGATTCTAGATAAATATGCAAGCAACCATTATAGACTGGCCTCGTGGCTTAGCGGGTAGTAACTCTGCCTGCGAAGATGAGGGCCGTGGGTTCGAGTGCAAATATTTTGTGTGACGAATTCAAATATTTATACTGTCTCTGGATGTTTCTATGTATAATAAGTATATTTAAAACTATACAAATATTATATCGGCTATCTGGTCCTCCGCCATAGTACAAGTTTTACTTAGTTTGGGGTCAGATGGTGTTGTGTGTGAATTGTCCACCAATATTTATTTGTTCATTTATGATACAATCACATTGATACATTTTGTTATATTTAAAATTAGTAAAATAAAATAAAATTACACTATATTCCTGCCAAAATACACAAACAATTGTTGTGTAGCTAAACTATTGTAACAATCGACCAACATCATTTTCCAACAACTATTTTCAACTAAATAAAACAAGTTCGTTGCCCACGTGCTATCAGATAATTGTCACCGATATCGATCCAATTCCGTGACAATTGACGTTATACAAACACGTGACAGCTGTCAAGGACAAATTTAACATTGAATATGGTAGACCCAGTGTCAGCACTGATGACCCTTGATGAATAGAGCTACTGTCGTATTTTACTACGATAAACGAAAGTTGTAGCATATATAAATGGCATAGTTCTAAAAATTCGCCAAAGGCCTTCGGAAACGGCGAGGCTTCTACATTCCTGTTTGACTACTAGTGAATGCTGAGTCACGAAAACAAAGAATACTTTCATAGAAGTCGACCCACTTCATACTAACTTACCTATTTGTATAATGTGTTTGAATTACACTTGTGTAAGTGATAGTTTGGAGCTTTGAAGCTAAAAATGTTAGTTACGTTTAGACTTAATAATGTTAATATCTAAAAAACCTAACTATCACCTCTATGCCACTACAGTATATCAATATATTATGTACTTCTACTTCCTACGTTCATTTATTTATATAACAAATTTATTTTAAAATTGGCAAACAAATTTCACCGTGAAAAGGGAACCACAAAATGTTACGTACTCTGAAACAGTTATTATTAAGATTAAAGATAAACACAGTCAGATTTTGCTTCTTATTCTATTTAAAGATCTTTTTATTCAACCATACCAAGAGCGTTAAAATGTTTTACTATTTATATTAGACATTAATCAAAACTACATTAAAAGCTACGCTACTTGAAACCCGCCCCAACAACAATACAAACTTAATTGGAAATACCTAAATCGCAGTCAGATAGCAATAAGTCCCTGTATTTAACAAGTAACAACGTCGATAACTTATCATCGTACAGAATCTTAAAGCAATCTAGTAACTGGTCGAATTTCTTTAATGAGTCACCGGTGCTAACGATTTTCCGTCAAAGAACAATCGAGCATGAATAATGGAGAGCACGTAGTAAAGCGACCTAGATCTAGGACTCGGTAGGTTCGACCACTGGCCCTTTAAAAAACCAGGGCGGCTGGCCACTATCGGAAGGAGTAATCTTTATTACGTCAAATCACGGAGTTACGTACAGACGATGTCGCTGTTTTTTACGTCTTGAATTGTAAATCTAAATAAGTTAGAACATATAAGTAAAATCTATATATCAGGGTTATGGAAAAATATAATAAGACAAGTCAAAATTCTTTTCGCTGAAAACTTTTTGTTATGTATAGGAGATTTGTTTAAGCTTACCCGCCGACTAAACAGGAAAGACACCCACTAAAACCTCCACATGATTCCCTCGTCTTTGTTTTATGTAGCGGAGACGCTCTCGCATTTTTCCGCAAACCCACTACGTTCTGCCCGACTCCGGGTCCACCGCCTCGCCATCGACGTCGCGACACCAACAAGTCGGTTCCAGATGCCCTTCCGTCTGGACACCAATGGCTCGCCAACTCTGCCTGCATCGCAGAAACCAGTGCTAGATGCATTGATGTTGGCTTCAAGTACAAAACCCTAGCAAGCGGTCCTTCCTACCTAGGGCTATACAAGCTGCGTCCAAATAAAAAAATGCTATGAACTCAACTTTTTTTTAAATTGACAGGACGACGAAATTCGTTGTTTTCATAGTCTATATCAAATCTATCGATAGATTATACCTATGCACAAAAAATAAATAGTATTTTTAATTAGCACGTAAATAAATGAAAGTATAAAATATTTAATAGTAACACGTAATGGTAGTATAATTTTACCATTACGTCAATATTTTCGATAGAAAAGTTACAGGATAACCTTGTAAAAATGTGTTTCATTGATAAAGCATCGGTAATGGAGTTTTATAAATAAACTCTTTAGCTTATTGTTATGTAAGGAGGGGAAACAACAAAATCACATTTAGTGAAACAAAGGTTAGGGAAAACCATTTGCATGTTAAAATATTCATTTATTCTGCGTAGTTTTGTTATCAGGAATTTTATTTGGTAAAATTTACTGATCAGTGGAGAGAGATATTTTTGATTTTATTTCGACAGTGCCAGTTGGATTACGCATTTAAGACGTTTGTCACGGCCAGTTGATCACTTTTGAGGGTTTTGCCCATTTTTCAGGCAGTAGGCTTACTAGCACCCACGGTGAAGCGACGCCGTGGTAAGGCTTTTGCTTGCAAACCGATGACGGTACAAGCCATGGTAGTGGAAAGGCACTGGAACAACTGAGATAGCCGTGATTTCAGGACGTAAACGTCACGGCTCTAGAGTAGAAACCATGACGACAGAAGACTCCGATAGTTTTGTAGGTGGCAAGACCACAAACCTGATACACTTATACGGGTAGAAGTAGACCAACCGACAAGACATCTGGCCCCCAATTACACCTTGGTCCTCAATTCGGTCACCGTGTAGCATTGGTAATTTTGTTCGCCTGTAATAGAGGTGATGCCCCTTAGGACGCCGTGCCGTGTTCGTGAAATAATGTAAGAGCGTGTCCGCTTTCTAACGGTGTACCCTGAGGAGTAACAAGTCGATGTTGAGTCCGAAATAACCCGCCGATCTCCAATATGGTGGGTCAACTAATTTTCGCCACGTAAAAAAAAACAATTTCAAATCAAGTCTACATCACCATCAGCTTGTAGAAGTGGATGTATGCCACTGATCTGAGTGTACCTACATTATACATTTGTATGTAGTTTGATTAATAGAATTTTGACGTAATAACACCAACCGACGCCTCCAGTTCGAACTTCATCATTGTAATTGGCTATTCCAGTAGCCTATAAGTCGTGTATAATTGGATGATATCTGCTTTGTTTATGTAATCTGTGTGGGCTGAGCGCTCCTCACGATTTTCCTATAATATCTATAGATATCGGGTTTAACCGAAGACTACAAAGTAAACATACTGTAACGGGTTTTCTTAGACAATGTATAAGTGCCATCTATTGTAAGCTTAGTAGAACTATCTTATCTATTCACGATTTTGATATAAAATGGTCGTACATAAATTGCATCGGTTATTTTCGAGCTTTAAGAGCCGGTTTTCACGGCGCGGCTGCCAACCGCGCCCGCACGCGGGCGCGGCAGATTTCCATATAAAATTGAATTCGAAACACACGACGCGGTTTACGGCCGCGGCGCCTGCGTGGCTGCGCGCGATTTTTGTGCAGTAGCTTTCCGCAGTAGAAACCGCGAAAACCTGCGGTCTCGTGAGTATTGAAACAAAACCGTCGCGCGGCGCGGTACCGCGTCCGCGCGCGGGCGCGGTTTGAAACTGCGCCGTGAAAACCGGCTCTTATTGTTTTAAGTTTTCGTAAACTTTGTAAATGTATTGTATTTGGGGTATGTTTTCAGAGAAGTTTAAAATGTTGTATATGTGTATGTATGGTTGTTACTCATTCAAACAAAAAATACTGGAGGGGTCAAAACGAAATTGAGTGTTCTATTAGATAATAGTCTGGAATAAGACATAAGTTACTTTTTATCGAGAAAATAAAAGGATCAAGAACTAATTTGGTCAAACCGTGGGACCGCTAGTAGTTAAAAACAATTGTATAGTAGACTAAGATTAATACGATAGATTTTAAAACTGCACAGCGCTCTTTCAAACTACAATTATGTACATGGTTCCAAATATTACTTAGGCACTATTATTGTTTCCTTGTATTCGTTCAAAATTAGGATTGTAGAGAATTTCAAAAAAAATTAGTATCCTTAAAAATATGTTTTTGGCTCGCATTGCACTTGAGTAAATATACCGAATAGACTGGTAGTAAAATTCTTAAATATCACTTTAAATTTTCTTTAGTCTTGAATGATGATGATAATCGTAATGATTATCATATAACTAGCAAAACCAAACCAATATTCACTTTATAGTGTTATTAGTGTGGTGCTATAAGACCGCACGCAGAGGCTATAACTTCTTTTTCCATTTATAAAGTAATTTCGAGCAAGTTATGATATCTTACGCCATAATAGTAAAATGCTAATAGATTTTGGACTTTATAATATCTGGTAAGATTTTTTTACATTATTTATAGTTATATAGGAGTAATCTTTGTATTTAAAACAGCTTAAGTATAATTAGGATAAGCCGGTTATATGCAAGTTGACTTGTAATTGGAAAGGTTCCGTACTACATACAATACTAGAACTAAACTTCATTCTAATCGAATTCTTCGTACTTCGTCAGTGTTTTTTTTGTTCGATTCCAGGAAACTTTAAAATGCTGTCATAGTTGAATGTGTCTCTGTTTTACGCCTGTCCCTCAAATTCAATTGTAATTATTTACGAAATAGTTTTCAGTGTCATTTATTTTTTATTCACGAGTACATAAAAATAGTAACATATTATGTCATTGTATTACAATAATTTGTTTAAGTATATCTTACACTATTTACTTCTAATCTCATAACATTCCAGTGCTTCTAAACATGTTTAAATTTTTATCATAATGAGATCAAACACAACCTCAAAACTTAACTTGACTTGACTGGTGTTGTGTGAATTGTCCACCAATATTTATTATTATTATTTATTTATAAAAATAATACTTCTAAAAATACTGTATTTTTTGTTGGGCTATACATTTTTGCCAAAACGCTCTAGAACGTATGGAAAAACTTATCAATAACTTGTTTTATCAAAAAGACCCACAAAAAACTTATTATTTTTCATTTGTGACTAATTATTTCATTGCATATTTCTATAGTTAGTTCTCCCTACTGGGGTTTAAGTTTTCGCTAAGAGAAGGAGAGTCAACGTTTATAACCTATGGTCAAGTGCGGGTTAACGCATGAAAATATTTAAAAAATCTTGTATCATTAATTCTCATAGATAAACAAACTGAAACCGATGGTTTATGTTATGGTGGTTTATTGCTAAAGCTCCGTTTTTGGTAAAGAACCCCAAAAAAGCAAATGCTTTCTTGAACGTTTTTCTCTTGGCATTTAAAATTCAAATGCTTTTAAAATAAATCACAAAGAACACTCGTTTTTTTCCACAACAAAAAACTAAGCTATTATGCGGTTTACGCCAAACCGTAAATGTCTTTGTTACAATATTTTCGCAATAATGTAGTTGCCAAGCGCTGTCATATAACAGACATCAACGCGTGCGCAGTTGTATTGTATCTATCCATTGCCTCTACAATTTACCCAAAAATGTTGGGGTCTTACATTGTAGTTATGTTTTAATACTGTTTGATGTATTAATGACTGTATTATATCATTATTCACTTACATTTGTCCCAATTTTTACAATACAATTTTACAATTTTTACAATTACAATCCATGTCAATTAATTGTCCGTTTCCATTCATCTTTATCATTGTCAAATCTGAGTTGTTTTTTTATATGCATGTCTTTATTCACACAATCCATTTACCATCACAATTTGTTAATTGGCACCACTTTATACCTATTTAATTTACACATCTATACACATCGTGCATATTAAATGACCACTTGAATGTAACGTTTGTCTTTTAATAGAGGTAAAATTTGTTTACCATAATTATTATTATCAGCAATAAGGCCGCCATTTGTGGCGCTAGTTTATAAGTGTGTCTCTGTAATATTTTAAGTTTTTTTTCGTGTCACAATAAAGAGTTTCTATCTATCTATCTATTATTCATTAGATTATGTCAGATTAAGATAACTTATTAAAGTTGTTATAATTTAATTTTCTACCTACAAACAATGTTTTCTTTTGCATTCTGTGTCTTGCCTTCGGTTAAATTGGTTTTGCGAATCATGTACGTAGCTAACTGCCGACCACTTTAAGAATAGCCAAATTTAATTCAAAATATGAACATGAATTCTCATTAGTCATAGTGTAGTTACCAATTCGTTCCGATCGCGTAAACTCAAAGATATATTCAACTAAGAAGAAGAAGTGGTCTCATCCCTAGAATCCCATTATTGTTACACCATTGTCTGTCGCTCCGTGCCTGGAATCTAACGAGATCGACGGACATCAGTGATAAGTGTCTGAGATCTGTCGTTTAGATGGCGCTAGAGTTGATCACGATCTCACCATCAATGCACTCGGTGTCTGCCATTCAATGGAAAATTTATTGTGGAAAAAATACTTACCTACAAGTTCTAGTAGTGGTAGGACTCTTAGCAGAGTCCGCCTGGGGAAGTACCACACCTTTGCCAAATATTCTACCGCCAAGCAGTAATGTGCAAACATTACTGTGTTCCGGTTTGAAGGGCAATGATTCCAGAGAAATTACAGGGCTTAGAGACATAATATCTTAGATCTCTGGGTGACGAGCGCAGTGCAGTGCTAGGTAATGATTTGGACTATCATGTTCCAATAGCTGCGTGTTACTGTGCTGTTATGTGGCAGGCATGTTGCTTACCATCAGGCACATGACCTGCTCGTCTCGTCACTCCATGCTATAAAAAAAAAAAATGGTTTTTACGTACCCACTGGTTTTTGTTTGATCGTTGTAAAGATATTTTTAATTACTGTTTTCTTTTATTGTAACTACATTTGACCACTTAATGTTACAAATATTATAAAAGTCAAACTTGGATATTTAGGTGTTTCTATGATATTTGTATGTCGATGTTCGGAGTTACTCTCTCAACTGAAAACGACAAAACGTTTTTGTTACTGCATGCGGATGTTCAATCAACAAAACGGATTTGAGTAAAGTTTTAGAGTAATGTAGAAACAACACAAGAATAACAAAAACTAGTTTTTGATTCAGAATAAAATGTCTAAGATAAACATACAGTAGGTGATCCCTCGAAAAAATTTGAAAAAATAGACTAAAACAAATGCCTGTATATTTTATATTGTAGTAGAGCTTTACGATATGCAGTCGAACCAAGGATTTATTTTCGTCAGACATTTTCAATCTTAGCCAAAGGGAACTAGGTTGTATTTTGCATCAATTTTGTTTTATTATTCTCTTGATTTTTTCGTGTCAATACTGGAAGGAAAATATGTGGCGTCGTCGTACTGGTATTTTATCATGAAAATAATTGAGAATTTTATTTTAAAGATTTTAGAGAACCAGAGATTTTTGAGAAAAAGGTTTAAATCATATTTTTTTCATTCAACTATCATAAAACTAAAGAAAAGTCTCTACTAAGCTGACAAAATCGCATATTTGTTATCGTAATCCTCTTTAATAAAATATATCAAAATTATGGTGAGGATATAAATGACTATGAACTTACAAATACAAAAAGGTTTATTTCTTTCAAAATGTAAACTTACGAAACAAGTATTTCGGGGTCTCCTTTTAAGCATAAGATATACCGTGTAATAGGAGACCCCGCCTCTCTATAACGATAACAATTTTTTTGTTAACATTAGTTAAAATAAGGATGTGTATGTGTTAGGATATGTAAGGGTGTGTGCGTGTGTGGATTTATACATGTGTGCGTGTGTGTGTGTCCCTCACACACACACACGCACACATGTATAAATCCACGTGTATAAAATCATGTGTGTGCGTGTGTGTTAACTTATTACTAACTATTGCTGAAACATTTTAATTCATGACCTTATTACTTCGAATTATAAGATCTCTACTAGGCAACTGCGAATTATAAAGATCAAAATTGACTTTTCAAACGTTAAGTGAAGTACCTATTTTGCAAAATCACATCTGTTTTTTTTTTTTCATTCAATATTTTTCTGTCAGAGAATTTCATTCAAATGCTTCAAAGAGTCTTCTTTGGCATTGGATTTGTATAGTAGTAGCCGTAAGATAAATAAAAATCGAAAAATAGCAGATTAAAGTTAAATTTAGGTTAGAACTTAATACATTGTTGGTATACAAATTTTTTGGACTCATGTAAATTCCAAATTTCAGACGTTTCTCAAGATTTGGCTAACAACCATCAAATACATACCTATTACATATCAATCCAAACATTCTGATTAGCATTATTGTAGGAATTTAGTGATATCAAATTTTATAAATCAAAATTAAACTTTAAACTGAAAAAGAAAAAATAAAATCGACTATTCTTATCTTAGTAAAATATCATAATAAACGTTAATGGAATACTCACCATTCTCATACCATATAATCCTTCAAACATTTTTTATGAACATCAAAGAAAAATCAAACCTTAAAACAAGCCTTAGGCCTATAATAATAGAGGTCTCTTCAAACTGTAAGTCATAATAGCTTTTTAACCGCCCAAACATGCAATGAAGCATGCATGGATTGAACTCGGAACCATAAGTTCACTAAACATTTAGATAAGACTTAAAAAAGCTCTTTTCAATTTATCAAAATTCTTCCTTATTAAAAGTTGAAAGCTCGTATAAACGTTGAAAAAGATAAGATTACTAAAAGCTCTAGAGAAAACAACTCAGGATTAAGTTTTTTGTTGGTAGGCAACTTCGGTTCCATAAGACATGCGCAGACTGAACCAAAACTTTGATCACGGAACATAAACAAAGATCTTAGACAAACACCTGTACACGAACCGAAAGCAAAACGCTTTCTTCAAAGTAGAACTACATAAAACAATGAACGCCATACCTTGTAAAATACTGTATGGTAAAACGCTTTAGTACCACGAAAATAAAAAAATCACAAAGCTTTCTAAAGTCTAGACATTACAAAACTATTCTTAAATCTAGTCTAATCAGCGCTACAGTTTCATTTACATCGAACATGCGATCCAACTATATAAATTGAACCTAACACTACAAAGTGGCCACTAAATAATAGTACTTACTGTTATCACGCAATAATTGCGAAAGCTCCAGTTTATCAGCGGTTATGTAAAGTTACTTTCGCCCCGGTGTTCTCCTCCCGCCAAAAACTCCACCCTAAGGCACACACAACACAGTTCAAACACTCGATAAGTTATACAATATGTTTTTAAGTCCACGACACGGCGCGTCCGTAGCGCGCGTTGGTCTATACCGTACTACAGGCATAGCCGGTCGCTTACCGCGGACAGCCCAGTGCCGGCCGTCTTGCCTTGCCTTGCTTGCCCGCGTCCACACACAAAACCTACCTCTATCCTTTAGCTCCCATATACCTGGTATATTCTTATTGCACGTTTTATCGCATAGAGCGAGTCTCGACTTTTTGTAACGACCGGATTATGCGCCTTTAAAACCTTTAGAGTAGATATCGAATATAAAATCCGACGCACAAAAGCTTCCTTTGACCAATTTATGTTCGAGTGAAATTTTACATGGGTAATAGGGTAGTAAATAAACAGACGTCTGTGAAGTTTGTCAGGAAGTTAAATAAGAAAAATAAACTTTGGTGTTTGAGAGCCGGAGTTTGATGAGAGTCGAGACGCAAACTCTTCGGCGACTGTGTTTAAGTAGGGCTCACTTCGATCGAATCGATTACTTTTTATTCTAAGCTCATGCAAAATGTTTGCGTGACGTGCTGAGGGTGAAACCCTAGCGTAGACCAACGACTTGCATGTAATTAACGAAAGGAAGTTAGTTTGCTTCTTTTCGGGGTCGAGCGTGACTTACACCCTCCGAAACATTAGGAGTTGGAGGCAATAAAGGAGCACGTGATATCAAAATCCCTAGCAACAAACAACAAGGCTAATTGCTACACATAAATCTATAATCAACGCCAATAAATCTATATTCACTATCTTAAAATTGAACAAGGACATTTATTTTAAATGGCAGTAAAACTATTTTGTTTTTACGATACTTGAGTACATATGCTTATGTCGTATAATAATAAATTGTGTCTTCGTAATGCTATGCAAATTTATGTGAATCGAGATCATAGTGAGCGATCGCGGCTAGACATGCGTCAGTCACGGCATTTTTATTCGAAGATAAAGCCGAACAATTTGGTCAAATATCTGGTTTAGCGAGATCAAAAGCCGAGCCGATGCAAGTCGACTCCACGTTCGCGTCCCGAGGTCCCGACAATGGCTAATCAAAAGGCCGTATCTCATTCCGCGGGACCCGCTTCGCTGTATGTTACGTTATTTCGATTTCATTTGCTTGCTCGTGCGGCTGTTTTTTTAGTTCTTATTCGTCTGGCCTAGAGGTCAAACCACGATCTTTGTTACTCCCGGAGAAATATGGGCCCTAGTCGGCAGGCACCTTCGAATAAATGGGATTCTTTCCAGCCATATTGAAATATCTTTAGGCGATGCAGAGAAACACAGAGATTAATTCTCGAATGATGAATGGTGCGCGTAAATCTTATTTGTAATTTACTGTTGGCTAGTTATCGCTTTTGTCCGTGATGCTATTATGCCTTCTATTTTAGAATATTCGTTTAATAAGATACGTTTCTGAAGGTAACGAGAAAAGAGCATATCATGGTCGATTGTTCCGCACTCCGTTAGTTGGTTGAGTTTTTCTTCTATTTTGTTAGTAGTGGGGGCGAGATGGAAGGTTTTATTTTCTTTTTGTAACAAAAAGTAATTACGAGTCACGAGTGCTGTGGTCCGGGTGTTTTTAGATTAATTGAATTCCTAGGTGTGAAGAGATGCCTTCAAGAGTGCGGGGGCGAAAATTTTTAGATATGAACAACGGCGGCTAAGTGTTCCTTCCCAAGGCATAACAGGCAGCGTTCCAGCTTCTCTCATGAAATGAAAATTTAGTAATTAGACGAGCATAATCTACGTAAGGTTTTGGAACTTCAATACATTTAATTAAGTAGTTTTAATCTTTACAAATGCCTTTTTTAAATTAAGTTACGGATTAAATAACTCAAGTGTTATATGTGATATGATCAAGAGTGATCTGATCTGATTCCCAAAATAGATCCAAACAGGTTCGTTCGAGTTTTTGGAATGTTTAAAATTAAAATAAATTATAATAAGCTGATAATCGCACGGTCTGCCTGATGGCAAACGGTAGTTGTCGCTTATCGTCTATGTCGTCTGCAATTTCAGAGATACTTGCTGAAATCAAATCGTCAGTTCGGAAATGTCACGGATATCGGGAAAGGTGTTCTGAGATTTTTTTAGTACGGGACGAGCATGACATGTGCCTGATGGTAAACAACACACATGACCATACCAGCACAGTTACGCAGCTATTGATACAGCAAGAGTCCAAATCATTATCTAGCAGTGCACGTCGCTCGTCACCCAGAGATAAAAAACGATTTATCTCTATAGCCTGTAATTGGTATGACAACCGAGTCAAAAATATACCATTCTAATTAATCTATCAGCAACATTATGATAAAATATGGGACATTTATTTTTTGTTAAGTCAAATTATTATCAAAAATCGACAAAGATGTAGCTCATCAAACTTTCCCAGCGGGGGGTTGTGACGTCGCATCTTCGTAAAAATCGTAGAATGAAGTGACGTCAATTAAAACTTCTAACCATCTTCGTTTTATTCATTTTATGTTTGTGAAACAAACCAAAAGAAAAAATAACTACCTAACTGATGGACTACTCCCTTTTTTAGTGTTCCGTACCCAAAGGGTAAAAACGGTACCCTATTACTGAGACTTGGCTGTCCGTCCATCCGTCCGTCCGTCCGCCAGTCCGTCCGTCCGTCCGTCCATCCTTCTGTCACCAGGCTGTATCTCAAGAACGGTGATAGCTAGACAGTTGAAATTTTCACAGATGATGTATTTATTTATATTGCCGCTATAACAACAACTACTAAAAATAAAATAAAATAAATACTTAACGGGGCATCCCATACAGCAAACTTGATTTTTTACCGTTTCTTGCTCGATTAGTCAGTTCCAAGTAAACTAGATGGCACCACTAGTACACTAAAATGCGCATTCGTCCTTGTCGTTAAAATCGTAAGGTAAAATCAAAATTTTAGAAAAAAAATTGATTGAAAGCCTGTCTGTGGAAACTGCGATGGTTTATGTACCTATACGGAATTCAAATTTTCAAATAAAGCCAGAGGTTTTCGCCGTTTATTTGCTAATGAAGCTGAACCCTTCGTTAGGGCTCCCCCACTCGGACTTGGCCACGTTTATTTATTCATCATGCCTATTGTCTATCATACTATTTTAAAAAAAAACCCTATTGCAATTCGTCGGAAATAAAAAACGGACGAAAATAATTCCTTAACTTGCAGGTCCGCGATAGAAAAAAAAATCTAGAGAACCGATCGGTTAGATATTTTTATAAAACATACATAAAAACGTGGTTATCAAATTACCTATAATAAGATACAATCTTAGCTATATATTATTTTAGATGTAAATCTATGTATTATTAATTTGTTGACACCCATATTCCTAATTCAAAGTATTGTTTCCTATAAATTGGACCAACTATATCAATCCACTACTAAATGGTCCATCATCACGTTACCTCGCCCACGCACCCACTCATCATGCGATGGAAAATTAAATGCATTTATTAACATATCCATACTATGTGTTTGTGACACGGTGCACTGGTGCACACATATTCATAAGCTTATATGTGTAATAGGATCCAATGTCGAAATGTAATACAAATTATCTACCCCTGTACCTATATAAAAAAGAAGAAAGGAATTTATTCAGAATAATAGTAGCACAACATTAGGCAAAAGATAAGAGATTAAGGTCCCAGCTCTACACATGATAAGTGGTTGGTGGCTGGTTATGTCTAATAGAAAAAAAAAAACAAGTAAAAACACGCAAGGTATTTGATCTAGTTTCACATGTTTAAAAATTTGAGGCTTTTAATGGACATCTTGTTTTTTGTCTCTTATGTATAATTTGTGAATTTTAGTGACTTATTTATTTAATCTAATTTTGCATAAGTTGAGCTTAAAAACTCTATACGTTACAGTTTTTTGGTAAAGTTTCAGTTAAAGTTTTCTATTTGGCTCACGAAACTCCTGGGAAAAGAAGGTAATTTGAGACGATCGTCATCATCATCAAGTGAAGATGAGACGGTAAATGGTAAAGATATGGAATATTTTAAATCCGCCACAAGTTTTCTTTATACATGCTTTACGTACGTATATGTGTTAGTATAGTTATTAAATTTAGGTTAGTAGGGCTTGATGTCTTCTGCGGAAGCTCAAAGTTCGGTAGTCAGTAGAGAGCACCTGCGGCCAATTACTATAGGTATAACCTTTCTAGTTATCTGCTTAAATACAAACTCTCGATTTGATGATATCCAAATTGTATTTACTGTAAAGGTTGGGTCTTTATTGGCAGTTAATGAAATTCATTACTTACGCTACCTAATACGATAGTCTTCAAATTACACCAAATGTTTTGCCATTTAATCTTAATAAAATTGTATTACTTCCTTAATGCGTGACTTTAAACAACTAAGGTTTTCGACCAATGAACAAAAAGCGTAAGATGAAAGTCGAGTTAATCAAGCACACAAGTAATGTTTATTACGTAATTACATCATCACATTAGAACCTTATAATGGTGGATTTACAGGATCTAACTAGCTTTTCAATTCTTTACGCTAAATTGTTTCTGGAGAGTTTACAAGGATAATAATTAAAACACTTCATAAAGAAATCTTCTTCATAGAAATATATCATCATACATATTGGGCTTTTCATGTTCAAATGGCTGAATCAAACTGTGTTGTTATAGGCAGGCGTGATGTTATCATTAGGGACACGTCTCACTTGTCCGTTCCCTGCATATTTTATACAAAATAACCCATTTTAAAGTTAAATTCAGACACTCGACCAAATTTCATAAGAATCTATCACTATATCGTCTATACATAATGTGAAAGAAAATTTTAGTTTTTTGATGATATTTCTAAGACCGCTACACCGATTTCGATAACCATTTTATAACATATTTGCTCGTAAAGGGTCTCTTATTGGACCAATTTCTGTATCGTAATGTATCTTATTACGCACTAGTGCTGTAATGTGTAATGTAAAACGCACGGTTTCAAAATGCTCCGTCCACAGACTAGGTAGAGAGATATGCTCCGTCTAAAACGAACGGTACCTTTTTAAATCTTAGTAAAGAGTTTTTATGTCGGAAAAGTGTGGTCAACATTTTATGAATAAAATTAACTTTGAGAGGTAAAATATAATAAAGAATTATTAAATTCGTTAATTTAATTAATTTAGACCATAAATTACTTTAATTTTTCTGTAACAAAACACAAAAATATTAATTTACTTTATTATTAATGGCATACCGGCTGGTTCTGTGCCGTTGCTTAAAAAAAAAGGCGCCGATGCGCGCGCATTGCTAATCTGTGATCCATATAGTGATTACTTACTCTGTGCTGTGCGCTGTGATCAAGTACCTAAATGTTATTCCGCGCGTTTTTTTTCGCTGTATTGTTTTTATTTGAAAATGTCGTCAGAGTTTTGTTTATTTCCTCGCAAATATGTTATAAAACGTCGTATGACATACGTGCGCTTTGATAATTACAGCCTCTGCTAATTATAGCTCTCGCCTTCGGCTCGAGCTAACAATAAAGCCTCGGCTGTAATTATCAACTTACCGCACTTATATCATAATGTACTATTATGAGACTACCTCTGAACTATGGTCTACCAAACAAAATAACATCTATCAAAATCGATTCACAATTGTATTGGCGGCGCTATTGCGTAACATACATACAAAAAAAACATAACCAAAGCTAATCCTCCCCCTTTTTGGAAGTCGGTTAAAAAACTGGTTCAAGTAAATAATCTAAGTGTAGTGACTTCCATGACTCAATAATATTACAAGGAAAGTGTATCTGCCGCCAAGTTCTTTTTTTTCGGATAATGTTCTGGTCAAATCTCTTCGTTCGAGTCTTTGGAACAAATGCAATTTTGGCCTGATTCAATGAAATTCCTCCAACGATTCCAGCCTTTCGTGAGCTTCTCCCATTTGTCTCGTTTGATAAGAAATGAGACGAAATCTCGCATCAAGTACAGCGCTACGCGTGATCCGTCCGGAAAGTCCCGAAATGTTCATGCGATGTATCAATACCCTTAATAATTATTAACGTTGCATCCAGTGAAAGGATTAACTGTTCAAACTACATCGAAATGATTTTAAGTTCATCAAAACACTCGCAATTTCTTCGAACATTGCGTAAAAAACCAAAACATGACGGCATTGGGTAAAAGTATCTGTAGCGAAATTACCACACCCATCAAGCCTAGACCGTTGGAAAGGCCCGAGTAGTGGTGCATAAAATCTGGCTACACTCTGCAGTAAAGCAGTTTGAGTGGTTTTTTAGACGCACACTAAAACTGTTGTTACGTAGACAATCGTATTGTCGGAACTGTCGGTAAACGTGCGAGTCACGCTTATAAAACTCTTAGACGGCAGTAACCGACACCAACCAGACCAGCTTTATTGTTTTTTTCTATACAAAGTATAGCTGATCAAAGCTAAGGTTAAGGATCAGGTTAAGACTAAGGCCAAAGCTACGACGAGCTTGACATTGTTCACCTGATCACTGCACTGTGCTCGTCATTCAGAGAGATATACGATGATTTATCTCTTTGTCTTTAATTGTATTCTTCCTTTTTTCATCCATATTTCAAACCGGGGATTGAATAACTAGTACATGTCTAATACCTCTCTAGGCAGACTCTCCAAAAGAGTCTTATCAAAACAAAATAAAAACATTATAGTACTCTTGAAACAGAGTGCTACTAGATATAGGCAGTGGTAGGACTCTTTTCAGAGTCCACCGGAAGAAGTACCACACCTTTGCCAGTTATTCTACTACCAAGCAGTAATGTAAATACATCACTGGTTTCCAATTCGAAGGGCAATGTTTCCAGTGCAATTACAGAGCATAGATATAAAACGTCTTGTAAAATATCTAGGTGACGAGTGTGGCGCAGTGCTAGGTAATGATTTGGACTCTTCAGATTCGAATAGCTGCGTCATAGAATAGATAATACAGATAGAACGGACACTCCCCACCCCCCGCCAGTTTCAAGCTTCCTACCCCGCAAGAACGCGAGAAGCACTCAGCGACACGACATAGATGACACGCACACATGCGTAAATGCGTTCGAACGACATATGCGAGATGTGTGAGTGTAGGTATGTCAACTGCACCGTCTGTATAGATTTTAGGCCGAGTGTCCGGGGTGTGGCTGCGTGCTACTACTGTGCTGTTATGGGCAGGCATGTTGCTTGCCATCAGGCACATTTCCTGCTCGTCACATCACTGTATCTTTTTTAATTAGCCTCAGATGTCCTACTGCTAGGCAAAGATCTCCCAATTCTCTCCACTTTATCCGGTCCTGAGCTTCCATCGTCCTGTTTATTTTAATCGCTCTGAGCTCATCCTTCTACTCTACACTATTAAAAAAATTATATAAGCAACGTTTCTTACTGTTTCTATCTATGTAAGGTCAGTGCCACCGGTGCATAAAATCAGTGGCTCTGTTCACACTTCATTACGGTGAACGAAAGCGTGCAGCGCGGTGTCAACGGTTGTGGGTCGCATTAGAAAGACATGCGTTGCGGAGCTACCATCGTAAAATTGATTAGAGACAGCTAATTCATTGTTATTATCTATGGTACCTTTTTTTAAAAATAAATAGTGACGAGACGAGCAGGACATGTGTCTGGTGGTAAGCAACACGCCTGCCACATAACAGCACAGTGACAGCTATTGGAACATGAAGAGTCCAAATCATCACCTAGCACTGCACTACACTCGTCACCCATATATCTAAGTTGTTATATCTCTAAGCCGCTAAGCCCTGTAATTTCTCTAGAAACATTGTTAGCATCACCATGGTTAGTATCTATGGTACCTCCATTGATACTGGACTCAACCTAAGTACTCGCATTTCAACACTGTATTAATTTTGTATGTGCCGAAATCAGGCAATCCGTACCAAATTTTAAATGATTGGCTAGAAATAACAAATATTTTTTTTATTTAGTTATACCAAATAATTAGCTACTCTAAATTTACTGAGGAAACGGAAATAAATATTTAACTAATTGATATAAAATTTTGAAAATTTTTGGTAATTTTACATCCCTGGCTTTCCATACAATTTTGTCTGTTTGGTACTTAGTTTGGCGTCTTTACTAAATTTTTTTTTAATTTTATCTATAAGTTAACACTTCATCCATCGCCATCTCGCCTGATCTTAAGCGACGATGAGGTCTACGGCGGAGCGTGTCATTTGTCAACTGAACTGAAGTCACCGACATAGTTCATTACATTAGCAAATTAGAATGACAGTGCAGCGGGCCGATCATATCTGTCCCAGATCATTTAACCGTTCGAGTTTAGTCCGGGAGTGAAGACCCCGAATCCTTTAGATTAGATGGAGTGACAGTATACGAAAGACAGATAATGGCAGCTGGAGACGCAAGACCGATGACGATCCGACCGATGGTCGGACTGAGAAGCATATTAAGGGAGAGGCCTATATCCAATAGTGGTTGAATACATGCTAATGATTTTGATAAATACACTATCTTTTGTTCTACGTAACAATACAATCAATGCAGACAAAATCGTTATTCTGTTTAAAAATATTACAATAAATAATAATTCATATTTCCTGTGTTATTTTAGAAATAAATAAATTGTTTGAATTAAGGGCATAAGGGAATATAATATGAAAGGTGATTGTGGCTTTATAAAAGTACATACTTCAAATTAAGTTACTTAACATTCAACAAGGCAGAAAGCCCAATGTACCTGTGATATTATTGGCTTAATGCTGCACGTCTCTCCATAAATTAAATCGTAAAAATATGAACAATGAATGGCGAACATAAAATGAAGGAGGAGCGTGAATTTTTAATGGATGTTAGACTTCTACATTTACAAAGTTGGGAGTACGGAAACTTTGTAAGGGTCCGTGTGAAAGAGCTCCGGCCAAGAGGGCCCTACGTAACTTTTGGAAACATCTATGAAGTTTTATAAGTGAAAACTTCTTCACTCGTATTAAGCACTTTATGGTATGGCAAAAAATTTCAAGCTCGCGCCACCGACGTGCGTAACGTAGCGTCTGAGCAGCGGTGGAGCAGAGGAGCAGAAAGTGTGTGCAAGACGCTTGTTGAGTAAGTGAAAAGATGTGAATTTGCGTCACCAAAACGCGTAATAGTAGGTATATTTGTAGCCATCCCAGGTGTCGTATTTTACAACAATACTTTTGTTTAAGTACCTATTTCTGAATATAAAGTTCGCTGTTTATGCTGAAGCGTACATATCAGTATATCACCCAACATTTTCATTGACAATCGTATTGCCATCTCTTTCATAGAAACGAAATTAATGAGAGAGTAACAGTTGTATTTGTTTGTTGTGCCAACGCATCCAATTTACGTAGTTGTAGTATGTATGTAGTGTACATGATATCTTAGCATAATCTTCAACAATAAAAGACGTTAATTTATCCTACAAAAATACTAATAGTTATTGCCTAGTGAAACCGCTGCACAAGTACCCTAGTTCAAATTTAACAGAAATCTTATTTCATAAAACCATAAATGAGTATTCCATTCGATTCCCACGCTCAACCATAAAGGACTAAAGGTAAGCTTTACTGTATCTCGACCTCAGATACCAGCATTTATCGAGGACCTTTCGGGCCATAAAAAGATATAACACTCTTTCCTAGTGACTGCTGAACTAAAATTTACGTTTATGCTCTTTCTATTTATAGGTCTGTTGACTTGATACCCCATGGGTATAAGTAAAGCGCTTTTGATGCCGAAAGAAGCACGTTTCTCATGCGGTTTATATTATTTGGTACTCATAATGTTCTAGCAATGCATCGTTGTTTTAGTCGCATAGTTCCCATTCTTGTAATTTCTCCTTGATAAATTAACCTATAGGCTATTACAGACTTAAATCTGTGATACAAAGTTTAAACAAATCCATTCCGTAGCCGAAGCCGTATCGACGAGATAAACATTCAAACATCAAAACTGTTAATTTATAAGATTAATAATACCGTTTGGAATCACCTCAATGTTCTTTGTATTGGATCCAAAAATGTTCGTTTAGAGAGCTATTTTTTGGGATGTTGGGTGTTGGTAGGGTTTTTTGTGCCTATAATATTACCTATACTAATATTATACAAGTATTATGTCAGCTAATAGCTATCTAGCCGCCATAGTACTTTGCTTAGTTTGGGGCCAGATGGTGTTGTGTGTGAATTGTCCACCAATATTTATTTATTTATCATAAAACTGAATAGGTTTTTTGTTTTAACGTGCTTATTTGAGGAACTACAGGACCGATATCAAAAATTCTTTCACCGTTTTTTATGTACGCGAGCCCTGAGTACTATAAGTCTATATATAATATACCCCGTGCGAAACCGGAGTGGACAGCTAGTAACATACTTAGAGTAAAGGGGCTAGGAAGACTTAATCTTGACGGTAAGCCCGGTTTGCATTTTGATTAGTGCGAGTGTGAGTGCGAGTGCGATTGCGAGTGCGAGTGAGTAATCGTGACTGATTACTATGCACTCGCAATAATCAATCGGTGTCCACACGTGTTTGCTACTAATCACTCAACACCTGCACTACTCACTCGCATTCGTACTAATCAAAATGAAAACAGGCCTTTAAGCCACACGCCAGCTCATTACAACATACTGCCACTTAGCTATTTGAACTAGAAAAATACAAATTACTGCTAAGCACTGTACTGCGCAGATAAAACATGATTTTTCTCGTTGTCGTATGAGTTCTCTGGAACCATTTACCATCAAAATAAAAGAAACATGTTTGCATATTAGGTACCTACTGTTCGACTGTAGATTAACTGGCAAAGGTACTTCCCCAGGCGAACTGTGAATAAGCTTCTAGCACTACAAAAACAGGAACGGGAAACTATGTACAAGTAAGCATAATAAACTAGTGTCTCTTAAATGCTAGTAGGTATAAAGAATCATAAATTTACATTACTATATTTTAAGAAAAAACTGATGACCTCATTAAAAAAAATTTGTTCACAAAAAAATATTCAAGCAAATAACTTTAATTGTTATGTATCCAATTAAATTATGAAAGACTAGCAGTCCACCCCGGCTTTGGCCGTGTTTTATAATACATAGCCTATAGCACTCAGGGATCACGTACATATTTTTTTTTAACTGTTTGTTATTCCTGATATTAGGGCGTTCAAACAAAATGTATATTTAGCTTTGTAATATTATTAGTGTGGATTTAGTGCTGTCTATATATTAGTTACGAGTTAGAAGTTACGGCTGGTCTAGTCGGGAGAACGGCGACTGCCGATCCGGAGACCCCGGGTTCAAACTCCACACGCACCACTGTCTTTTCGAAGTCATGTGCGTAATGCCGCTAACTTAAAAGGGTGAAGAAAAACATCGTGAGGAAACCGACATGTACCTAGAATCTTTCGAAGTCATGTGTCATCCACCAACCCGCACTGGGCCAGCGTGGTGGATTATGGCCTTAACTCTCTCCTTGCGAGAGAAGGCCCCGAGTCCCAGCAGTGGGAACGTTTAGTGAGCTGTTGATGTTGATATATTAGGTTAGTGTAGAACATATTTCGTTGGTATCTAAGTAAATAAAAGCAGCCACGTGCGAGGGGGACTCGCCCATCAGGGGTTCCGTAGCAGCCAGTAGCATAATACATGAGTTCTTGTAGTTCCTTGTATCTTTGATCGATGTTTAAATGTGAATTTATGACATCTTAAAAAAACTTTTTGCTAGATCTACTTCAAACCAATTTTCGTTGGAAGTTTACATGGTAATGTACATCACGTTTTTTTTTTTAGTTTTATCATTCCTCTAACTCTTATTTACAGCTAGAGGGTCACACATTTTACCATTTTGGAAGTGTCTCTAGCAAATGATTCAGTTCTGCAAAAAAAATATTTGAAACGAACCTCAACATCATTTTTGAAGACCTATCCACCCACCCTAGACACCCCACAGGTATGAGTTTGATGAAACAAAACATGTAAGATACATAGAACTGAAACTCCAAAATGTTTAGTTTTATTTATGTTTTTGTGTAAAAATCTTAATGCGGTTCACACAATACATCTACTTACCAAGTTTCAACAGTATAGTTCTTATAGTTTCGGAAAAAAGTGGCTGTGACATACGGACGGACAGACAGACATGACAAATCAAAAAAAATAAGGGTTTCTTCGGGTTCTTACGTTTTACGGAACCCTAAAAATGGTAATTTAGATGAGAATAACAGGTATCGTTTTTAGGGTTCCGTAAAACGTAAAAACGGAACCCTTATAGATTCGTCAAGTCTGTCTGTCTGTCTGTCTGTCTGTCTGTCTGTCTGTCCGTCCGTATGTCACAGCAACTTTTTGCCGAAACTATGAGAACTACGCTGTTGAAACTTGGTAAGTAGATGTATTCTTTACCGCATTAAGATTTGAACAAAATAAATTTAAAAAAAGAAAAATTAGGGCTGCCCCCCATACTGAGAACTGAAACTCAACATTTTTTTTTTCTTCAAACCTACACGTGTGGGGTATCTATCGATAGGTCTTCAAAAATGATGTTGAGGTTTCTAAACTCATTTTCGTCTACACTGAATAATTTGCGCGAGAGACACTTCCAAAGTGGTAAAATGTGTAAACCCCCTCTAACTTCTAAAGTAAGAAAATAAAAATCTAAAAAAAATATATGATGTACATTACCATGTAAACTACCAACTAAAATTAGTTTGAACTCGATCTGATGAGTAGTTTTTTTTTAGTACGTCATAAATACACTATTATTGAAACTTCGATCAAAGTTACAACGAACTACAAGAACTATGTGTACTATGTATATAATGTTACTTGCTGCAACGGAACCCTTCATGGGCGAGTCCAACTCGCACTTGGCCACTTTATTTAGATTAATCATTAGTAAGTATAATTTAGCACTAGTACGTATAAAGGGCGAAACTGTATCCACTCGTAGTTTGTAGGAATGAGCAATTTATTACTCGCCAAGGTTGCTTATCCTCGAGATACCAACGCCGGAGGCGAAATGGAATCCATTAAGATAGGTCAGGCGATACGTCTCGAATGCGCCACGTTCCAAGTGAGCAAAGAGTTTTGTTTGAGAAGTCCTTTTATAAGCCCTTCTAGTAAGTTTATATTAGCGTTGTTTTATATATGCGTTGTTTAAGTACGAGAATTTTTAAGATGATAACGACTGTACTATGTATCTTTTTTCTTACACAATTATAAGTTGTATTTGTGTTCGGTTTGTAAGGACCGCGTAGGAGTTATTTATTAATTACCTACTAGCTGCGTTTTGCGGTGTAACCTGCGGATTAGCAGCTTTTAAGGTAATTTATTTTCACTAAATACGATTCAGAGGTAAACTTTTACAACTTTATTAAAACTTTTTTTTTAATTAAAGAGTGACGAGACGAGCAGGACATGTGCCTCAGGCGCGGTCCCAGCCTCGAATTTTGGGGGGGGTCACCAGTACGCAGCCTCAGATTTGGGAGGGGGGGGGGGGATCCACGAGTAGAAATACAATAAATCGAGTAAAAGACTACTAGTAGCGCCCCACGACTTTAACCGCGTAGTTGAAGCTCCAGTATTTTCCCGCGTTTAAAAATAGTTTATGTACTACTAGACATTCTGATTTTTTTAAGATTTTTAATCTAATGTACATGGGACACTCAGAAAGTTTTGAAAAAACTAACTTGCATGAAAAAAAAAATTACTAAATCTTTTCAAAGAATTCTCCACCAGCCTCTATACAAAGTTTCATGCGTCAGGGTAGTGATTCTGAAACCATTCGGTTGCATCCGACACGGAATCTCATCTCTCGGTCTTTGTCTTATCTGTTAGCATGACAAAGACCGAGAGATGAGATTCCGTGTCGGATGCAACCGAATGGTTTCAGAATCGCTACCCTGAACCAATTTTCAAAACATTTTTTCCAGTCCTCCGCAGACACCTCTTCCACGACCTTCTCAAACGCTGTTAGCGCGTCTACTGGCGAAGAAAACTGTATCCCTTTGAGCTGATTTTTAATTTTAGGGAATAAAAAAAAATTACACGGAGCCAAGTCAGGACTGTAAGGAGGGACTCCCCAAGACTCTGACCGGTGTGGCGTCCAGGGTAGCGATTCTGAAACCATTCGGTTGCATCCGACACAGAATCTCATCTCTCGGTCTTTGTCTTATCTGTTTAGCATGACAAAGACCGAGAGATGAGATTCCGTGTCGGATGCAACCGAATGGTTTCAGAATCGCTATCCAGGAAGTCCCTCGCTTTGATCGCAGAGTGCGCGGTTATCGTGGTGAAGAAGGACCCCGCGGAGCCCGGTGTTCGGTCGCTTGTTTCTCATTGCAGAATAACTTCTGGCAAGCATTTTATGCTGGACCATTCGGCGTTGATACTGTTTTGGTCTCGAAGTGGAATTGAAATTAGGTACCCCGTCAAAGTAAAGAAACTAGCGATCAAAATTTTCCTTGCGCTCCTCGATCACTTTACTTTTGTAGGTGTTGGTTCATTTTAAAACAGCCAAACTGTCGACTGCTTTGTTTCTGGATCGTATTGATAAATGCAGGATTCGTCACCTGTCACAATGTCGTAAACGCGCCGTGACGAGCCTGCATCAAATTTTTGTATCATATTACGGCACCAACCCACACGGGCCTGCTTCTGAGATTAGGTGAGGTTGTGCGGCACCCAGCGGGAAACTATCCTCCTTACGCGAAGGTGCTCGTGCAAAATCTTGTGAACACTTCCTGAACCAATCTGCAGAGTATGCTGAATCTCTTCGTACGTAATGCGTCTGTTTTCTTGAATTAATTTTTTACTGCCAGTACACTTTTTTTGGTGACAGCCGTCGTAGACGACCACTCTTTTGTTCATCCCCCAAAGTAAAACGACCGCGTTTGAACATTTTTTAGTTTTTTAGTAAAACAAAAAAAAATATTGGCTCTCAATAAAATGCGGAGGGAAATTTGAAAATCGAACAGTTGTATTTATACTTTTAAATACCTAATCGAAGTTTTCAAAATAATTACAAGTGTCTTATACCTACATAAAAACTTTTTTTTGCAAAACTTTCTGAGTGGCCTGGTATATGATTTTGGGGGGGGGGGTCATGTCCCCCGTGACCCCCCCCCCCCCTGGAGCCGCGCATGATGTGCCTAATGGTAAGCAACATGTCTGCCACATAACAGCACAGTGACACGCAGCTATTGGAACATGAAGAGTCCAAATCATTACCTAGCACTGCACTGCACTCGTCACCCAGAGATCTAAGTTGTTATATCTCTAAGCCCTGTAATTGCTCTGGCAACATTGCCCTTCAAACCGTAACACAGTAATGTTTGCACATTACTGATTGGCGGTAGAATAACTGGAAAAGGTGCGTGGTCCTTCCCCAGGCGGACTCTGCCAAGAGTCTTACCACTACAAACCGATGTTGATCAGCCGATATTGGCGGTGTGCGACCTATCTCTTATCTGTCAAACAATAATAGACAGATATTACAAATGTGCTTAGCGAAGAGTAGGTATACAACGCTGGGACCAAGGTAGTCGTTAAGCTTTCTTAGTTTGTCCGTTTCTTTAATTATTTTAATGTACGAACCTACTATAAACTGTTAGAAAACGAAGAAAAAGATAAATCAATAAAGCCGATCTCGAATCATTAATTTTATGACAATACAATATCAATAATTTAAACATCCACTCACTTTTTTTAGTGAGCCTGAGAAGTTGGTATCCGATGTTCTCTACTGTTTACTAAATTTTGGACTAGCACAGAAGACAGAACTACTGAACCCAAAATTACTAAAATACTACACTTACAAAGGACCTTACAGTATACTTGAAGCAAATGGAGAGGATTTGTCATCTGTGGCTTTAGTACTGTAGATAATATAAATAATTGCGAGCATATATTTGAAAACGAATAAAAATCGTTTATTTCTACAAAAATATAATTTCCGAAGGTAGACTAAAAAGTTAAGTGACATTATTATCATATGTGAAGGACAGCGATTATAAAACGTCGAAACGTTTCTGAACCACTGCCCGGCTACGGAGTAAACTAACGAAAGAGTGGACTGTAACTTATTGATATCGTGTAGTTATGCTGCGCCTGTGCGCCGGCTAGGGGGCACGTGGGGAATATGTAAAACACCGTTTAATCTAGATCACGTAGTTTATTCACGTACCTTATACTAGATAGCACACCCGTTAAATACTAGGCTTACGACAGCCCCGTGGCGGCGCGTCTCGCGACCGCGTCGGCGCACGTCCGTTCTCGGCGGGGGTCAGCGGCGAACAGGGCGAGTAATTACCGCCGGCGCCGCATCTAGCCGCGCCGGTCGGTGCGACACCCGCGGATTTAAATTACCCCAGACGACTACCGACGCGCCACCCGTGTTGCCAGGCACGTCGGACGGGTGGTTCACATTTCTCCCGCCGCGATTTATCGTATTCCAATCGCGTGAAGCACCCGTCGACGCACCCAAGATTAGCATAATGTCTTAAAGAAGCAAAGAGCGGGGCTCGTAGAAGACCTTGGCCTGTTTGCACTAATCAGTCTACTAGCTTCGCTCATTACGAACAGTTCCGGCTTACATATCAGAATTATTTACATGCCGAACTTTACAATATTTAAACAAACTAGGATCACTATCCGGTACGCCGTCCCTCTGATAGGGTCTCTCCATTTGCGCAACGGATACCGTCCATATACAACCTACTAGAAATATAACATGTAGCTAAACTTAAGCATTACACCTTATAATAATAAGCACGAGAGACAAGATCTGCCCTTTGCTGACGGACACGCTGTCATAGCGCTCTCTTCGCTAGATTTTGTCTCTGTACCTTACAATATATACTCTGCCAAGCAGATGGGACTAGCGTCTCTGCCCTTAGGACTGTTAAGTACAATATATAGTTGTTATTATAAACTATGATAAACTCTACGGTAGTGCCCGCCGAGACATTCTGCCATAACTTTAGTTCTCTCCCGAACAATGCCTCGGCGTCACGCCAATTTTACAACAATATATAGTCATCTCCTCCCATACATAACCGATGCCAGATCCTGGTTAACAACAAAGAATTATACATAACAAAGTCAGATCTTGGTTTTATAACAAGAATTACACATAAACAATGTAGGCTACTAACGCAAATTATCTTACTTTAACTCAACTACGTCTACTGGCAATACGACCAGTCGTTTTGTAGGTCTTCTCAATACCATGCCATTCTTGGTAATTACGTCCACCATCCGAACCACGCCATCTGCGCCAGGATATACGCGCCGTACTCTCCCTCTCGGCCATACGTTCCTCGGTTGATTTGAGTCCACTATCAGGACCACATCTCCTTCCTTTAGTGGGTCACCCCGACCATGAGGCTCCCGCCGGTGTTGTAATACGGGAAGAACCTCGCGCACCCATCGTTGCCAGAAAAGATCAGCGAGTCGTTGTGAGGCTCTCCAATGCGATCGTCCTAGTTCGTCCACTTTGGTAAAGGTTCCCGGGAGAGGCACCTTCGACAATCCTCCTAGCAGGAAATGGTTTGGTGTTAATGCCTCCTCGTCTTCCGCGGAGACCGACACATGAGTCAGCGGGCGCGAATTTACCGTGTGTTCAATCTCGGCGAGTAATGTGTGCAGAACATCCTCTCGCGGACACCGCTCCTGCAATGTCATTCGCAACGCTCTCTGCACCGTTGCTACCATACGTTCCCAGGCTCCTCCCCAAAATGGCGTCGCTGGTGGAATATTATACCACGGGATACAGCGAACTTCTTGAGTGGCGCGCACCCACAGGTACTCTGCGCGCCGCGTATATTCCGCTTCCAACGGGCGATAACGGGCCGTCGCTGCGGAGCTACTGGTTTGTTTGAGAGTTTTCCCCTGTTGTGCGTGTGGCGTGCGTGAGCCTATCGGCTTCCACGTAGGATCGTCCGCAGGGTTGCGTCGAGTGCGTTTCCTTGTAACTCCAATAGTCCTTGCTCGGCATAAATCTATAAACGGCAGTGCTCTGGCCGTGGCGCGTATCAATCTCAACCAGGATGAAAATCTAGTTATGTCGGGTAACGCGAGCGTCAAATTCAGACGCGTGGTCCTGGTGGCGGCGTGCGTTCGTTCTTCTCCAGTTGGGGCTTCGGGTGGCGGTTCTTCTTCAATTGGCCATGCTGCCTTGGTCTCGTACAAGAAGCTCGGGCCGCGGAACCAACGATGCGTCGCTCCGAAGTCAGGTGGCGCGTCTCGCGTACAATCGTCGCTAACGTTGAGTGCTGACGGGCACCATCTCCACTCAGCCACTGATGTTGTCTCCTCCAGTTCAGCGATGCGATGCGCGACGTATGGTTTGAATGACGGCGCGCCCGCACGCAGCCATGAGAGCACGGTGCGGGAGTCGCACCAGAAAATGCGTCGGTCGGGACGCCTGTCGTGCTCTTCCCCGATGAACCGCGCCAACCGGCTCCCCAAGACCGCCGCCTGTAATTCAAGTCTAGGTATAGAAGTGACCTTTAAGGACGCTACGCGCCCTTTCGCTGCCGCGAGTGACACGGTAATGTCGCCGTTATCACTCTGTAAACGCCAATAGATGCATGTGGCGTAGGCCGAGTCACTCGCGTCAACGAATGTATGCAATTCTAACACTGCCGCGCAGTGAAAGCCAGAATGGCACCTCGGGATCCGCATACTCTCTAATCCCTCCAGGAGTAGGAACCATTTCTCCCATTGTGCCCTTAAATCCTTCGGTAACGGTTCGTCCCACGTGAGACCCAAACGCCACGCTGACCTTAATAAACGCTTCGCATGCGTGGTTATTGGCGCCACCAGTCCAATCGGATCGTATAGAGACATCGTCACTCTCAACAGCTCCCGTTTAGTGTAAGTAGTTACAGAATATGGACAGATCTTACTCAGATTGAACCCTAATGAGTCATCGGCCGGGTGCCAGACGAGTCCCAAAACCTTCTCGTCCTTATCCAGCGGCACAGCCGTCGATTCTTCCTCGGCGAAACCCTCTATGGCAGCACGGCAGTTTGACGTCCACATCTGCAGCTCGAAATTTCCTTTTCGATGCACTGCGTCGACTGCTCGCGCAATGGCTGCCGCTTCCTCAGGGGTGTCGAAACTCTGTAAATAGTCATCCATATAATGATTACGGATAATCGCACTAGCTGCCGCGGGAAACTCCTCCTGGTGCAATGTCGCGTTTAGATTTTTAATATATATTGCTGTTGTGGGAGAGGAGGTGGCCCCAAAAGGCAGCGACGTCATTCTATATTCAGTAGGTGATTCGTCTGCGCTTTCACGCCAAAGGAAACGCAGAGCATCCCTGTCCGGTAATCTAATTTTAATTCGCAGAAACATGTCTTTTATATCTGCTACAATCCCTATAGGCCTTTGCCTAAAACGTAAGAGAACTCCCAACAGTGATTGTAGAAGCGCCGGACCTGTGACCAGTTGGTCATTGAGGCACACTCCCTGCGTGCGTGCGGCCGCGTCAAGTACGATGCGGACCTTGTTAGGTTTAGCGGGGTTCGTCACTGGAAAATGTGGTAGATACCACACGGTACTTCCGGAAGGCGACAAAGGTGCCTTTTCCGCGTAACCCTGCTGCAACATTCTATTAATTTGCGCTATGTACTTACCTTTTAGCCCCGGGTCTCGGTGTAACCTTTTCTCAACTCCCTGTAACCGTCCAAGCGCGGCTTGATAATTATTCGGCAATGTTGGGTTGTCTTCCTTCCATAACAAACCTGTCTCATACCCTCCTTCCGGCAGCGCCCGTGTCGTTTCTCCGAGCACCTTCAGCGCCCTTGCCTCAGGATCCCCTTTCGGACGACGTGGTTCGACTCCTAATGAGTCTAAGTCAAAATGCTCCCTTACCAACTGATCTAGCGTTGAATCCACGTCCGTCTTCAAGTGGCCGCAGCGATGCAGACTAGTGTGAATGGCCTTACTCCGATTTAGGTGACTACTTTGCCCGTGCACAACCCATCCTAGTGGTGTCTGAGATGCAACTAGTTGGTCAGCCTGACCCCGTCTCACTTCTGAAGTCAAGAGTACCTCCCAGTTATCCTGGCCGATCAACAATGATGGTCTGCCATCGTCATACACCAACTGCTCCGTTAGCATGTCCAAATGCAGTTCATGCCATGTCACCGACTGCGCCGATATGTCCAGTTTATCAATAGTGCGCGCCTCTATACTTACACTATTTAATGCATATTTACCTTTTACTCGCAATTTAATGCGCTGTGAATGCGACGCATTGATACGAGCGCCCCCTACCGCCTCTATAAAGAAGGGGTCGCGCGGGCCGTGAGCTCCCACTCGCCGCGCCAGGTCCTCAGTCGCCAGCGTTACGGTACTTCCGTCGTCCAGGAGCGCATATGCGTCCGTCTCACCTCGTGGTCCCATTACCGTTACAGGAACGACTTTCAATAAAGTTTTCTTCTGCGCGTGAGCTACTCTGGCCGATGTCACCGCTGCCGTAGGTAGTTGGTCGTCATGGAGAGTCTCCCGCTGCTCCGACGATTGTTGACTGCCGCCGCCGCTCTCCCTTCCAGCTGAAGCGCCCGCCTGGGTCGCTCCGCTCCGCCCGGGTCGCGGCGTGGCGCCGCCGCCGTGTAGGAGCCGGTGGTGGTGATACTTGCACCCGGAGATCTCACACGGTTTCGCCTTGCAGTTATGTCTCCACCTCCTCGCCCGCAGACACCTGAAACACAATTTATACTTGCGAGCTTTTTCCCATCTTTCTGATGACGACATATTTTTGAATTGCTTGCATACTGCTACATGCACACAAGTTCCCTCACACACACAGCATCGGCCTTCACTCGCTGCGTATGACCGCTGTTTGTTTTCATAACTACGACGCGGTTTGTCGTCTATGACCTCTGCCTTCGCATGTCTTGCGTTAAGTTCTGCTTCTCTATCTAAGAACTTGCCTAGTAATAAGAGGGCTGGTTCCCCGTTGAACCTTTCGCTCTCATAATCATACCACCTACTCTTTATTATTGGAGTGAGCTTCTCCACGATGATATTAACCATCTCTGGGCTATGTAGGTAGTGTGGTTTATTTAACGCCTGAACAACAGAACTAAAATCACATTATTTACTTTACACGCGAACATACACACGTCCCTAGGCGTGTCTGTCAGTTTGGGAAGGCTCCGTAACCTATCGAGCTCTTGCACTATTAGCGCTTCGGGCCTACCAAACCGCTGTCCTAATCTACTCATAATGTTGTTCAGCTGTTGATCCTAAGAACAAACATTTCACCGCCTCCATTGCCGCCCCTTTGAGGCATCTCCTCAATCTAGCTCTGTTTTCCGTTTCCATATAGCTAGACGCAGACTCGTAATACGCCGATTTGAAATGCAACCAGTCCTCTGACGAGCCATTAAATATAGGTAAATCAAACTGGTACCTTTTTGCCGCGGAGCGATCTCCGCGCGCTACTTCCCATAACACCGAAGCCAGGTCTCTCAAGGTCTGGTCAGGGCCGCTCCGGTGCTGCCCCTCGCCGGTGCCTGCCGGTGGCTCCGCTGCCGCCGCGCGCTCACCATCAGCCACCCGTTGTGCTGATCCCAAGTTCGCCGGCGCCTCCAACGCTGGCATGTTGTCGCTCAGTGAACGGCTTTGTGTGTACGTCCCTGACACACTCCGTCCGACGAGGCAGCCCGGCGCGTACGTCTCTGACGCGCGCGGGCTTGACGCTCCCGGCCGCCGGTAGAGGCCCGGCGCGTGCGTCTCTGACGCGCGCGGGCTTGACGCTCCCGGCTGCCGATAGACGCCCGGCGCGTGCGTCTCTGACGCGCGCGGGCTTGACGCTCCCGGCTGCCGGTAGAGGCCCGGCGCGTGCGTCTCTGACGCGCGCGGGCTTGTCGCTCCCGGCTGCCGGTAGAGGCCCGGCGCGTGCGTCTCTGACGCGCGCGGGCTTGTCGCTCCCGGCTGCCGGTAGAGGCCCGGCGCGTGCGTCTCTGACGCGCGCGGGCTTGTCGCTCCCGGCTGCCGGTAGAGGCCCGGCGCGTGCGTCTCTGACGCGCGCGGGCTTGTTGTTTGGGCCGGGGCGTTCGTCTCTGACGCTCCCGGCCGCCGGTAGAGGCCCGGCGCGTGCGTCTCTGACGCGCGCGGGCTTGTTGTTTGGGCCAGGGCGTTCGTCTCTGACGCTCCCGGCCGCCGGTAGAGGCCCGGCGCGTGCGTCTCTGACGCGCGCGGGCTTGTTGTTTGGGCCGGGGCGTTCGTCTCTGACGCTCCCGGCCGCCGGTAAAGGCCCGGCGCGTGCGTCTCTGACGCGCACGGGCTTTCTTCTTGGACCGCCGCTCCTCTCACACGACTCGCCTGGGGCACGTCTGCGTCCCCGCGCCACGCGCATTCCAATGTCGCGTCACGCTCCCGTCGTGTGCTCAGAACTCCGGCGCCTAACACTTCCCTAACCAATACATCTCCCGGCTCTTTAAATAGCTCGTTGTATTGTTTCAACGCAAGCTCTAACCTAAGGGGTGTAAGGGGGAAGCGCTTAACATCTAGTTTCCCCAAATGTCAACCTCTCCTGCGCGCGGTACACCCTGCTGCCGACTAACGAGGCTCTGACGACCGAACCAATGGCGGTATATCCATTTAAAAGCCAGTCCTCAATTGACCTGGCCGGTGACGGGCAGCGGCGTCATCGGTGCAAAGGACTGGCTCCGCGGTCACCAACCCGCCTGCCAAGCGTGGTGACTATGGCAAACACCCCCCCATATGATGGTCACAACAAAGAAACGGCCCCTAGTCCCCGGCGGCTCCGTTATTCCAGGCGCTGGTGGCAGCCTTGGTTCCGGCAGAGCATGGGGTGCTAAGAATCCCCGGCAGACGCCCCGCCACCAAACCCAACGACTCGACCTGGCAACGTACAACGCACGGACGCTGAGGGCTGACGAAAAGATTGTGGAGCTGGAAGAAGAAATGGACAAGTTGCGCTGGGATATCATAGGGTTATCCGAAGTCCGTAGACAGGGCGAGGACAGAATAACCCTCGAATCCGGCAACTTGTTCTACTACCGGGAGGGAGATCAACAATCCCAAGGGGGTGTCGGGTTTATCATCCGCAAGTCTCTCGTCAACAACGTGTTAATGATCGAGAGTGTGTCGAGCAGGGTTGTATACCTTGTACTTAAAATAACTGACCGGTATTCATTGAAGGTCATACAGGTATACGCACCGACCTCGACACATCCCGACGAAGAGGTTGAGACCATGTATGAGGACATCTCCAAAGCCATACATGTCTCGCCAACACATTTCACAGTTGTGATGGGAGACTTCAACGCGAAACTAGGCAAACGTAGCGGTGATGAGTTGAGAGTGGGACAATTCGGATATGGGCAGCGGAACCCAAGAGGGCAACGTCTAGCTGATTTCTTGGAAAGGGAGAGCCTCTTTATGATGAACTCCTTTTTCAAGAAACAGGCACAACGAAAATGGACATGGATTAGCCCAGATGGTTCCACAAAAAATGAGATCGACTTCATTATGACGACTAAACGGCAAATATTCAGCGATGTCTCTGTGATCAGTAGGGTTAAAACCGGCAGCGATCACCGTATTGTAAGAGGCACGCTGAATCTAAACATTAAGTTCGAAAGATCACGTCTAATGAAGTCCACGCTCCGACCAAATTATGCTCAAATCGAAGATCCCGACAACTTTCAACTCGAACTTCAAAATCGCTTCGAAGCCTTAGATGAATGCGTAACGGCGGATGAAATAAACGACAGGCTGGTGGAAACTGTTCAAGCAGTTGGCAGGGAATTTTATAAGAGCCGACGCCAGAATAGAACCCAAAAGCTCTCCGATCATACTCTGAATCTCATGGCGGTTAGGCGAGATATGCGATTGCAGTCTTCGGTCGACATGACGGTATACAGACGGCTCAATAGACAGATTTCTACTTGTGTGCGACGCGACATACGCTGCTTCAATACTTCGTGTATTGAAGAAGCGATCAAGCGGAATAAAGGCTCGAAAGTGTTCGCAAGAAATCTGTCTTTTGGGCAAAGTCAATTGACCAAATTGAAGACCGACAGTGGTAACGTCGTCTCGTCGAGGGCCGAGATTTTGGAGGAGATTGAGAGGTTCTATGAACAGTTATACACCTCTACGCAAACACGACCTGTCGTTAGCATGGCAAAAGACCCAAGAGCCAAGCTGACCCGACACTTTACCGAAGACATCCCGGAAGTCAGCCTGTATGAGATTAGGATGGCCCTCAAACAACTTAAGAACAACAAGGCACCTGGCGACGACGGAATTACGACTGAGCTTCTGAGAGCGGGTGGAAAACCGGTACTTAAAGTCCTCCAGAAGCTGTTCGACTCCGTCATACTTGACGGTAATACGCCAGAAGCGTGGAGCAGAAGTGTGGTGGTGCTCTTCTTCAAAAAAGGTGACAACACCTTGTTGAAGAACTACAGACCCATCTCACTTCTGAGCCACGTTTATAAGTTGTTTTCGAGGGTAATCACGAATCGTCTCGCACGCAGGTTTGACGACTTCCAGCCACCCGAACAAGCCGGTTTCCGAAAAGGCTATAGTACCGTAGACCACATACATACGCTTCGGCAGATTATACAGAAAACCGAGGAGTATAATCGGCCACTATGTATAGCGTATGTGGACTATGAGAAAGCCTTCGATTCCATCGAGACCTGGGCAGTGCTTCAGTCTCTCCAGCGATGCCGCATGGACTATCGCTATATCGAAGTGTTGAGGTGCATTTACAGCAAAGCCACAATGTCTGTCCGATTACAGGACCAGTGCACAAAACATATCCGGCTACAGAAAGGCGTGAGACAGGGAGATGTCATATCTCCGAAACTGTTCACTGCCGCGCTGGAAGATGTTTTCAAGCTACTGGACTGGAACGGACATGGCATCAATATCAACGGCGAATGCATCACTCACCTTCGGTTTGCCGACGATATAGTCATTGTGGCGGAGTCGATGGAGGACCTCGGTGCTATGCTCAGGGACCTCAGTAGAGTATCCCAACAGGTAGGTTTGAGGATGAATATGGACAAGACGAAGGTCATGTCAAATGTTCATGTCTCACCTGTACCGGTTATTGTTGGGAATACCACACTCGAAGTTGTTGACGAATACGTCTACCTGGGTCAAAAGATCCGATTGGGTAGATCCAACTTCGACAAAGAGGTCCAGCGAAGGATCCAACTCGGATGGGCAGCGTTCGGGAAACTACGGCACATCTTGGAGTCCAAAATACCCCAATGCTTGAAGACGAAAGTCTTCAATCAGTGCGTGTTGCCAGTGATGACTTATGGAACTGAGACGTGGTCCTTAACTGTGGGCCTCATAACAAAGCTCAAAGTCACACAGCGAGCTATGGAGCGAGCTATGCTCGGAGTCTCTTTGCGCGACAGAATCCGTAATGAGGATATTCGCAAAAGAACTAAAGTAGCCGACGTAGCTCGAAGAGTAGCTAAGCTGAAGTGGCAATGGGCAGGCCACATCGCTCGCAGAACTGACAACCGATGGGGAAGAAAGGTTCTCGAGTGGCGACCACGAACCGGAAGACGCAGTGTTGGACGGCCTCCCACTAGATGGACAGATGACCTCACGAAGGTCGCTGGAAACCGCTGGTTGCAGGTTGCGCAGGACCGTTCGTTGTGGAAATCTAGGGGGGAGGCCTATGTCCAGCAGTGGACGTCTTACGGCTGATGATGATGATGATGATGAAGCTCTAACCTTGCCTTCGCCCGCTTTTGCTGTTCGCCTAACTCAAAAATAACGCCCGTGTCATGCTCGCGTACCTTCCCCTGAGGCGACGCTTGTGTACTACAAAATGGCGGTTGCTCGCGGTCGCGTCCTTCGCCTTCCTCCGTCGTGACTTTCGTCGATGACGAGGGCGCCGCATGTGGAGCATCGAGCTCCTGTGGTGACGCTCTCGCCGAGTCACTTTCATATCCTGCTTCCGGAACGACCTCCGGAGGCGGCGTGTCTGACCGACCTGACGCTGCCATACCGCGAGTACGTACCATTTACACGGTCACTCAAATTACAAATCTCTGTCTTGTGACGCGACACGACACACCCGGCCCTTCAAATATGACGCGACACTATACAAATGCGCGACACGACACGGCGACCCGGTATAACGCGACACGACACGGTATAACGCGACACTATACAAATGCGCGACACGGTACCGACGCGACACTACGAAACGCGCGACACGACACGGCGACACGGTATAACGCGACACTACTCCCGCGCCACGTGCCACCCGCGCCCGCGCACAAACACAACTTTGAACTACACGATATTCCCTTTTTACTCGTAGCCCGCAGTAAATCCGTCTCGAAAGGACCAGCAATTAATCCGTCTCGAAGGACCAGCAATTGTGAAGGACAGCGATTATAAAACGTCGAAACGTTTCTGAACCACTGCCCGGCTACGGAGTAAACTAACGAAAGAGTGGACTGTAACTTATTGATATCGTGTAGTTATGCTGCGCCTGTGCGTCGGCTAGGGGGCACGTGGGGAATATGTAAAACACCGTTTAATCTAGATCACGTAGTTTATTCACGTACCTTATACTAGATAACACACTCGTTAAATACAAGGCTTACGACAGCCCCGTGGCGGCGCGTCTCGCGACCGCGTCGGCGCACGTCCGTTCTCGGCGGGGGTCAGCGGCGAACAGGGCGAGTAATTACCGCCGGCGCCGCATCTAGCCGCGCCGGTCGGTGCGACACCCGCGGATTTAAATTACCCCAGACGACTACCGACGCGCCACCCGTGTTGCCAGGCACGTCGGACGGGTGGTTCACATCATAGGATCCAGAAATTGTTAACACTCACTGAATACCAATTGGCAGATACTCATCCAGTCGAGTACCAGTCATTGCCAGGTTCAAGCATCCGCCCAAGCATTTCTTAAGTAGGTAGCAAGACACGACAAGGACCAAGTGGGCAATGTTTTGCTGGCGTACACTAGACTACCTGTGTTGTGAGATCCAAGTTTCCCGCTAAGAGCTATTACGCACTGTCGACTTGTCACCGTCGACTCGGTCGGTCGGCGACTAAAACTTAGGAAACTAGGCCCAAGAGACCTAGCCGACCGACAGTATTCCAATGGACGTCGAAGAAGCGGCTATAGTAACGCTTTTAGTAATGATAGGAAAAAAAAGAAAATCAAGAGCTTATTGGGAAACTTGCTTTATTTAAAAAACAAGATCAAAAGGAGTGTTTAAAATAGTTAATGAAGACGTGAGAAAATACCCTCATAAAGCCTGGGCCATTTTTGTGCGCGACGTCCGGTCCTTACGACAGTTGCCGCAGTGTGAATGCTTCCATTTGAAGCCGTGCTCCTATTGGTCGCCGGTGACCGGTAGTTGCTTGTGCGTCGCCACTACGCGGCGAGTCGCTGAGTCCCCTGGGCGACCGACGACCAAGTGCGTAACCACCTATTTAAACTGTACTAAGTCACAGTCGCCAGCAACCGCGTCGCCGGCGACTAGTCGATAGTGCGTAATAACACTAAGTGTTCAGTGATATAATAAGTAACAATACTCTGAGTAAGCAACTTTGACTCAGACAAAAATAGTAATACCTCCTAACCAAAAACAAAATACAGAAACAATAATTTTGTAAATGTCAGATACATAACAATAATTATGATTCGAAATAGACGTTGCTTGTCTTTATAGAGTAAGATCCCAGAGTCTGGGAGCTCGTCACCTATTTTCTGATGAATGAAATGTGCACGATTGAGTAGAGTTAGTAAGTACTAAGAACACATGCTTACTCGCTAACTTGCTTAGAACAATTTTAGGCCAATTTTGAGATATGGGTACTGAATGGGTACTGAATGGGTATGGGTAATGAAGGTACATACAAACATTACTTACTTCACGTAATTTCTAATAAGTGATTTTCACGTATGTTGTAGGTAACATCCTTAAAGCAAGGTTCCAATACTCCCAGACAGTTTCCGTCGGCCGTTTAGCTTAACAACTCCAAAATAATGTTTTAACTTCACTTAAATTCTTATGCTCCATTTGTAAATATGTTCGTCAGACAACTATATTAAAGTTTTTTCCAATAAGACAGACCAATCATCCCCTAAACTCAACTATGTCCTATGGGTAAGCATGTGTTCTTAGTACTTACTCTACTCAATCGTCCACATTTCATTCATCAGAAAACAGTTGACGTCTGGGAGCTCTGGGATCTCGGACTATTATTGATATATATGATCAAAGACAGAGTGGTATGCCTTTCATTTGAAGGTCTCAATAGACCTACCAGATAGTTCCAATCGTCTTCGCAACTCCTGGTTTTCTTCAAAATAATCATGAGAAGGTCGACGACACGTTATGATTAACACTTCTTAAAAAATTCTGGCTGTTATATCATGCAGAAACGATTAGTAAAATTTTAACTTTAAATTCCACAATTTCACAACCATACATTTATATTCCATGCATGATAGTAGCTTTAATTTACATGGAACAGCGCCTTTTCAGTAAATTCTCTAATGAAGAATATTTATGCAACATGTATGCGGGACTCTTCGTTTATAAGATGCATTTATGGTGTAACAAATTTGCATACAATCCTTGACGAAGATGTTTATTTTTGTACCGAAGTCTTAGAAAATTCTATATGCAGATTTGTAATTTTCGTTTTCTCATCAAAGGTGAAACCATGGGGCGCATTAGTATTCAATTTAAATTCATTGTAATTTTCTCTACTTACAAAATACATGGCTATTCAGAAGACTTGTATTAAGACAAAAAGGTTCTGGTCACATTATGAACGTCCTCACGTTCATAATGTACCCTCTAGAACCCTTTCAAGATCCCCAGGTCATCGGAACGCCATCGGATATCCCGAAACTAAAAAAAACGACACAACAAAAGTAAAAGGGCATCTTTGGCAGACTTTGCAGTGTCCATCTGGGGAAGTACGTGACGTCACAGGCCTTCACTTCGGAAGTTGGATGATGATCTATATCTATCAATTATACATTAATAATTCAAAGCCAAATAAATAAACAAAAATACGTGTCCCTTATTTTTTCCATAGACTGACTGACATCTACCAGACGGACTAATTAGAATAGTATATTATAACCCAGTAATCATTTCAATTATTTTATTCTGTTTATGAATTTGTAATCAAAATTTTCATTACTGCCGTCAAATACATGTTATAATTTATTTTTTCAACTCACCAGAGAGTCGTCAGTAAAAATTGAAAAAGCTTTTCCGGAACGACTGTGTACAAAGACGTACTTAAAAGTGATTGACCTAAATACGCGGCAAGGAATAGGGATGGTAAGCCACGCGCAATGGTGCCTTATCGCTTAATAAGTGGTGCTCACGATTTGAGACGAATTCGGGAATATTATGGATTATAATACCTTTTAAACTTTCAAGATTTGAACTCATTTTGAAAGCACTACACTGGACTTAATCGAGGCTTCTCTAAGAGACAGAGACCATAATCTACGATGCTGCCCCAGTGCAGGTTGGTGATTGACAAATGATCTCGAAAGATTCTAAGAGCATGTCGTGTCTTCACTATGTTTTCCTTCGCGGTTTTTAAGTTAACAGTATAACGCACACAACTTCCGAAAGCTAGTGTTGAGGATCGGAAGTTGCAATTCTCTCGATTAGACCAGCAGTAACATAGTCTCTAGTTTAAAACAATATTAATATTTATCTGTAGAATTAATCCCGAAAATCTCCAAAATAAGTGAATTTCACTTTTCCTTTTTCCGACGTAAGGTTGCTTGGACGAGATCACTGTTATCGATAAGCCTGCTGATCGTCACACTAGTTTTAAATTTATAAATTGTTTCAAGTTGTAAAGTATTTTATCTAAAAGTGAATTTAAATTCTTACATACGAATACATTACAATTTGAATCACAAACTGATTTATCCACATCATCAAGGTCTTATAGGCTATTTCCTCTCCCCACTCGCCTTTCCTCCACTCCAAATTGGATAATTTACCAACATCCAGAGCTCTGCATAAGCTGTCACTCACTCCAGGCGCCAGCGTTTTCCGATAACAACAACCCACTGCCATTGAAACGACAGCCAAGTCACCGTATTTGGCTCTGACAGCGCGACAGTGCGCTTTTCAAATGGATATGCTGATTTTAAAGACCTAAATATGCACGTGCCTTGGATAAATATTTAGACATTAGAATGTAAAATTTGCCTTGACTCGGTTTCGATAAATATCTTGGTGGTTGACCACGGTTATTGTTGAATTGTTGTATTTTTAAGAATAATAGCTTGTACCTAAGATCTTTCCGTCAAATAAGTCCTAATTTGTATTAAGATACGAATAAAATTTATGATATTTTGAATCTATATATAAATTAGGACTGTTTATATGGAAACTACAATTTAAAATATCAAATCCCTAATACTACAAACACAAGTTTGGAGTCATCAATTCTCCGTGCTCGCCAAATCTCCGGCCAGAAGTGCCCATCAGACTGGCGGCGTTTCCACGCTGTATGGCCAGAGAAATGTTTTGCGCCAGATACCTTTTAAATATTTTTTTTCGTTAGACACACATCTCGCATGAAACAAAGCTAGGATGCGGATGGTGGGATCCGTGGTTAAATCGGGTGTTCATTTATTATGTTTTAAAGATATTCAATTCGTCTCGTGCATTTTGACACTGTAAAGGTTTTTTTTCAATGAAATACTTAGAGTAATGTGTAGAAAATCTGTTTTTCTGTGCGACGAAATTTTCCATACCAGAGTTTTGAGTGTAAGAAATTTTAGTTTAAGTAATTCATTGACTACTTAACCACAAACTTTTTAATTATTTTAACCCAGACCATTTTCTCGAATTATAAACCGCATATCTTTAAGTAGACTCATACAGAGAACAAAAACTATTGCCCTTCAAACCATAACAGGAAGATGCGTGCACAAAACTGTTAGGTATATTTGAAAATAAGTGGCAAACTTATTTGTCCAGATGAACTCTGTAAACTTGTATTGCCGCTACATATAATTTAAACATTTATTAAAATAGCTAGGCTCTTTTGACATCTAGTTGTAGCTTTCAAATTAACATAGCATTAAACAGTATTAAACTTTATTTCCAAGGCATAAAAGTGTTATTGCTAGTATGGGTTGATCCCGTAATGTATCTCAATTTACTCAGTATGCATTTATGCGGATGTGATGAGGGTGTCGTCACAAACGCTGCGTAACTTACTCCTACGCGCATCGAATGCATGCATGTTAGTGACAGCATGCATGGTTGGATGCGTGCGAAACGCCTGACCACGGAACGTGGCCAAGTATGAAATAGTTACAACAAAATGTCAAATTCTCTATGGTACGAGTCATGTCCGTAGCACGCAAAATATCCCTTTTGTTCAGTCATGTATTTGTCTGGTTAGTTTCTAAGTTTTTTAGAATACATATAAAAATATTATAAACATTACAAAAAAACTTAAAACTAGGGTGCCGCCAGCAGCGGGGCAGGGCCCAAGCTACCGTTGGTTAGGGCTGCAGAGTGAGGAACCTCCTGACAATGCGCGCTGTGTCGAGGATGACCGCCTTCTGCATTCATCCCTTTGCTATTATGATAATATCTTACAGCACAATGTCCCTAACCCCGACTTTCTCAAGTTAAAGTTTATTTCAATCGTTCGGTCGCCTAGATGCCTAGAAGGTATATTTTTAGCGACAAGTTCGCCATCAGTTTCACTAACTTTAAGAAGCAAAATAATGCAATCGAAATAAGTTATCATAGTTATGTCATGTTGTTACTTTGTGTAATCAAAACTAAATTAGTTATTAATTATCCATTTTATTTCTGTTTATTTCAAGTCCTTCGAATAACTTTAAATATTGAGCCGGAAATATTCACGGATCGCGACAAACACACCTCTAAATTAATTAATCAAAGCTTAGAGCCGTAAGTATCTAAATATTGTAATTTGTAAATAAGGCATGATGCTTTAAAAGTGTCTTGTTTGAATGATTTATTGCGAAGAAGGTGCTTAGGGTCAAACTCGACAAAGACTACTTACCGAAGCGCCTACTACAGTAAGTAGGTAGTCTTTGTCTACCTACCGAAACTACCTTGACTACTTAGTCTGTATGTATTAATAAAAAATTTAGGGTGACCTGTGTTGTGGGAGTCCAGACTCTTTCTATTACATTTTTTTGACCTAGTATTAAAAAGAATAAAATGAAAAACAAAATTATCAATTTTCTAAAATAGTTTTAGTAATCTAGATATAAATGCTCGTACAGAACGGGTGTGAATGAGATAGATGCGTACAACACAAGATTACATCAGAATCATCTAAAAAAGGTCTGTTTTAATTTTGATTAGTGCGAGTGCGAGTGAGTAATGCAGGTGTTGAGTGATTAGTAGCAAACACGTGTGGACACCACTTGATTATTGCGAGTGCGTAGTAATCATTCGCGATTGCTCATTCGCACTCACAATATTAAATCGCACTCGCACTCACACTCGCTCTAATCAAAATGCAAACCGGTCTTTAGTAACCTCAAACACCCAATTTAATAGTTTCACACATTATTTTGAGAAAACTCCTTACGCAGTAATTTTGACATACGTACGAGTATCACTGAGTTCCAGCTTGCAGAAAGCATATTATTCTGTATTCTCCAACATTACAGTGATACCATTTCGCGTTTCGTCTATAAGCTTGCTCACAATTTAATATCCACTGGTGATTAGTACAGCTCAGCTATAGGCCAATGCTTACTGCAAAGTTAATCTCTGCTATAAACAATAGTACAGCATACCACCCGATAACGTACCTTAAATAACTATTGACCTCAAATGTTGAGTTTATTTAAGTTATTTCATGTTTTTTTTTCGTTTATTCATTAGAATATAACATTTTCAAGTCATAGCATTCCACTGTGTTTGTCATACCGGTGTATGACAAACACAGTAGAATATATAATAAAGTAAGTAAATAATTACTTACTTTTACTTATTAATTGCGCTTCAAACATTGCTCTTCCAAACAACCTTTTCACATTACTCCTTCGCAACATTATACCTAAATGAAAAAATTACCTATAAGTATTCATTTAAATTAGTAAATTTTTACTTTTTTTTTTAATTTACTCTGGGTACCCTCAACGATATGGGTATGTAGGGTACCCACATGCTTATGTGAGACAAAAATTTCACAAAAAATCTACTAATGTTTCAAAGCTTGTGGGTTAAGAACTTGAATTCCATAATCTAATGTTTTACTACATGGTTGTAAATGAATGAGGAAATCCAAACTACAACACACTAACACGATAATCTTAATACTATAAAAATAGAATTTTATGGTAGTTATCGATTCTTAAAACGTAAATAAATATTCAACTCACTAATTAATCCTCTCCAATTTCAGTCGTACCTTTATTTAAATTTCTTGATATATGTTTACCACTTCTCGATTGGGTAATATTTGTACAAACTTATAAACATAGATGAGACACAAAATTAAATTGGAACGTGTCAGCATTGCCATTCAGCATGCTAATGCCACCAGCATGCTGAGCTCAACTCCTCCTGGGCTTGATCATCTGGATTATCTTTAGAAAATGTATAATAATGTCTATGGATAATTCAGATATTCTTAGTTTAGATAGTGGGTTTGAGCTATAGTGTAGTCTTTATTGTAATTTAGTGTACCAATTTTTTTTTTTTTAACTTCTATAGGTTTACACTTGAACGCCATCTTGCCTGATGTTAAACGACGATGCGGTCTAGGATGGAGCGTGTTTACCTAGAAAAAAACCGATTCACTCTCGATTTGAAGACACAAAGATTGTAACCATCGGGGAAAACCCACTCAGGCAACGTATTCCACAGCCTAGACGTTCTTATCACAAAAGCAGATTCAAATGTCTTCGTTCGTGTCTTTGAAACATCAACCATGAAACGATGTCGCTTTTTAGAGCTACGAGCATTCCGATAGAAAAAAGGACAAGGTGGTATGAGATCATGCAAATCAGTCGCATATTCTCCGAAGTGTATCCGATAAAAAACCGATAGGCTAGCAATTTTTCGGCGATGTTCAATACTCTGAAGTCTTTTTCGCACAAGAATGTCGTTGCCTATGAGCCTTTTGGCACGTCTCTCGATCGATTCCAAAGCCTCCAGCTGATACTTAGCCGATCTATCCCAAAGGTGCAAACAGTAGGTATTCCATACAGGAGCGAATCTGTGCCTAATAAAAACTATAACTAAAACCATACAGCTAATCAAAACTATGCCCCATAAAAAAAAATTAAGAACACATTTTTCTGTTGTAGTTGGCCTAGAGAAGTACTACATCCTTGCCAGATATTCTACCGCCAAGCAGTAATGTGCAAACATTACTGTGTTTCGGTTTGTACGGCAATTCCAGTAAGTTTACAGGGTATAGAGATAGAACATCTTACTTCTCTGGGCGACGAGCGCAGTGAAGTGCTAGATGATGATTTGAACTTTGTTCCAATAGCTGCGTGTCGCTGTGCTTTCATGGGTAGACATGTTTCTTACCAACAGGAACATGTTTATGTTACTCGTCTCGGCACTCTATACTAGGTATCTATACTATAAATGCGAATAATAATAATGGTCAGATAACAAGGATCAGATGCAGAAGTCGGTCATCCTCGACACAGCGCGCATCGTCAGGAGGTTCCTCACTCTGCAGCCCTAACCACTGCACTGGTAGCTTGGGCCCTGCCCCGCTGCTGGCGGCACCCTAGTTTTGAAGTTTTTTATAATGTTTATATTTTTTATTTATGTTGTTAAAAACTTAGAGATTAACAAGATGATTAAATTAGTGTATAATAATGGTATATTAAAAAATTGTGTATACTAAAACAAATCAGAAATAAAAGTGAATCGTCATACTTCAAGAATAAATCAACTTTCATTCATTGATTGCAGGTACAATCCACCACTGTAACTCTGTACAACGGAACACTATGGTAAGCTATCACTGTTGTTCAATACATAATTGTTAATATATTGAACAACTACTTGTATATTCATAATAATGTATTGATTCATATATTTTTGATTCGATTGATTTCGATTCGATTCGATTGATTGATTCGATATTTGCTTTTATTTCGATGCAGCTTAATAAAAATAATATGGCTACGGGCTCGTTTTATTACCCACGTTAAATATTTTGTAATTAATACTACTTTAATCATTAATGCAAATTAAATATACAGATATTGTGGGCTACAATTAAAGCCGGGTCACACAGAGGCGATCCGATAGCGATAGCGATCCGATAGCGAGACGATATTTTTTGTAATGTTCGAATTTGTATGCAACCTGACACACAGCAAGCAGGCGCGATCCCATACTCGGTATCGGATCGCTATCGCAATCGGATCGCTATCACTACCGGATCGCCTCTGTGTGACCCGGCCTTTACTAATTGTATAATATTGAAAAGTTCTCATACTCAGTATACTGTGATGTTTGTAACGGTTGAATAAACGATAAAGTCTGGAGTAGCTTATTTCGGGAATAGTCTTCCACAGTGTGAAGAATAAAACTGCTGTTAGTCTTTTTACATAAATTTTACTCAAAAGCAAAAAGTTTACTTACTATTAATGCTCCGCATAGTTTCCGTTCCTTAAGTAACTTGTGTCCTGTTCCAGACCATAAACTACCAATGTTAAAATTGTTTACCTGATCTTATCAGCCTTTGCACCGTATTTGAGCAATAAACATGTAAACTTTTGAATGTACTCGTACAATTTATGAGCGAAAGTATGGTATGTTGGTGTCGCAGTACGAATTTGTACCTGTTGCCGTGGAGACCTTGGGTTGTTGGGGCGCAGAGGCTAAAGGGTTCCTCTCAGAATTGGGGCGCAGGCTCAGGGAGAATACGGGTGACTCCCGCTCTGGTGCTTTCCTGGAGCAAAGGTTGGCCATTGCCATCCAGCGTGGGAACGCGGCGAGCATAATGGGCACTTTTGCGCCGGGAGCAGTTAGAGGTGGGTTATTCGGAGATTAGTTTTTTAATTATTTTTTTAAAATTATTTTAAATTTTACTTTTTTAGCGCCCCTATTTTTTCACTAATTATATGTGTATAGTTGAATGTTATTATTATTGTTTTAATGTTGTATATTTTAAGTAGTATGGCAAAATAATATAATCCACAGCATGGGATTGAAACCTCGACCACATAATTGCAGAAACGTCTATCGAATTCTAAATTTAGTGTTATCAAAATAGGCATTGTCTTAATCCACATAGTAGCCTCATTTAAGTGTTAATTTAATATCGCGTACACACACGTATAGTTAAATAAAGATACAGTTACACCGTGACATATAACGCCAAGTTTAAATAGCCTATTCTGGAAGAAAGGTGAGAAGTAAGAGGCCATCTTATTCCATTTTAGGCTCCAGTTACAATCTAATTCTATTCAACAAGTGCGATATTATCATATCGTAGCCAAGATACTGTCCTACGTGGGAAATCAAACGCGATCTAACTCTACGTCACAACACCAAAAATATTTCCGACAAATAAGAGCAAGGTTAATAGATTTTAAAATATGAGACCATGGTGCCCTAGTGGCAAATACGGCTAATTTCAAAATCATGAAGGTTCAAATCCTGTCTTTTAAGTAGGTATATTTTCAGGTGTAAATGTTCGAGTATTTTTTTACAAGCTGTAGGAACATAAAATGGGCTTTTTATGCATAGTTATGCTAAAAGATTAAAATCTTTATGACAATCCAAAAATGTTTTTTGTGCCATATTACATAATATAATCCGCTTAACAATTTTCTAGTCAAGGACAAGCAAAGGAGTCCGTCGCGTCGTTTAAAAAGCTAAAACAGCTTTTAATAAATAGTAAACAGTGATTAGGTACACATGAACAAAATATCTTCAGATACAGTTTGCAGAAATTATTTAATATCAGAAACGTCCATAGCGTCGCTAAGCATCGCACGAACCCTATCGCGTAACGTCACTCACGTAAAACAAGAGATAAGCCGATACCGTGCCGATAGGCTAATAGCGTCTGAATATAATCATTAAAGCTACTGAGGGTTGAAGACTCACGACGCAGCGATTTTCGTGCGGTCCGGAACGGTTTCCTTATTGGCGGAATACGTTCCCAGAGATTGTTCTCGACTATTCTCAAGTCTTTGTTGCGTTCACGCAATCCTGTCTGGCCTCGTTGAATAGTTATCACTGCGATAGAAATGACGCTACTGTTGGCAGTAACATTCCATTTTATTAGAAGAAATATATAACAGCAAACAACGCTGTAGTAGACTTAATTGACCATAAGTGTGACATGAGCGTATTTAACTGCTGTCTATCTGAACGTCTTTACCTGCTGTCTATCATTTGTGATATGAACGTCTCATCCTAACATGGGTAATCTGAGATTGTGGGGAATGCGAAGAACTAAAAACATGCACAATACAACTCAAGCAAAAGGCTGAAAAAAAGCTTTTTATGAAAAACATTATGCAAGGATCATTATGCATTAAACCTGGATAGTTCTATCTGGGATCAATGCTAGTTAACTAACTCAAAATATTTAAATACATTTACAGACGCAACATCACTAAACAATACAGGACCTCCTAGAAATACTTAATTAAAAATTATGAATTCACACTCAGGGATATACCGAGAAAAACATGTCTCTGAAACTTCTTGTTCCACAAAAATAAATTTTGAAATCGGTTCGGGCGCTCGCGAGAAATCAGAGAACAAACATTTAAAAAAATATGCTTGTCGAATTTATGACCTCCTCCTTTTCGGAAGTCGGTTAAAAACGTATAGTATTAAACAATGTATAGGTACAATATAAGTTTATTTTGTACCGGTGTTCTGTTTTATTTTACTATTTTCTATTTATATTTTATGGCACTTCTAATATTTCCTAGATCTCAATCCCTGGATGTGCAATTACAATTACAGGAACGCTGTACTTGAATATTGTTAGAATAGAGCTCTCGGGATAAGTGGCCATTTACGAGAGTGATTTGAAAAAAGGTGAAAGAACTGGTTTCGGAGTCGATTTGTGTATATATAATTTATTCTAATATATGTTTTCCAGCTGGGACTACCAGTGTAAAAGTGTCTTCTTGTAAAGAAATAACCCCGAATCAACTACGACCAAAAAATGCATAGCTGGTATTGCATCTAGGAAGATTTCTTCACCAATATCTGAAACACAAGAAAGAAAGTGTAAATCGATCGTTCAAGTAATGTGAAGATGTGCTGTTTGAGTCGTTTGGGCCTTCAAGTTAATATAAATCACATGAATAAGAAGCTATGGATAATATTTTTAATTTGTATTGAGTAGTTTTGGGAGCCACCTTTTATTATGAGACTATTGAGTAATTTCTTGACCAAATTAAATATTTCTTGCAGCAATTTATACGAGTAACTTTTATTTACTTACTATGTGTAAATATCACCGTCATATTATCAACACATATAACGCGTGAGATAAAAACCTTGTGGTAGGTTAGGTTAGTTTGTGATCTGCCGGATTTTACGATTTTACGGTGAAATATGTATGACATAAACTGAACCTATACGTTAACTTCCGCTTTCTAAAACAATACTTAAGCACAATTTTGTTTCAGTTTGTTCATCAAACGGTTTTTTTAGTCGCTAAATTTACTCAAAATTTGTGTAGCTCGCATAAGATATAAATACATTTTAAGATACGGCAGTGACATTAGTTCACTGGTTTTTGCTGTAAATAAATTACACTATGTTTGAGAGAGCTAAAACCCAAGCTTTTGTATTTCTTTATTACAGTAGTTATTACAAAAGCGTGCAGTAGTGAATAAATGAACGTACGTGAGCATTCTCTAATTACCGTCGTTACTATACAGGATGTATTTAATTCATGGACAATGTCTTTTTATAGACTAACTGGTACCTAATAAAAATAATGGACATAAATAATGGATAATAAGTGTTTAGCCGCCTTCAAAACAAAGAAGAGGTCTTCAACTAAGATGTATGTTTTTTGTATACATATATATTTGTATGTTACGCACAATAGCTTTGCCAATTGTGAATCCAGTTTTGATGATTATTTTATTATTTAGTTGGTCATACTTGGTGATAGATATGCTATGGTTAATGACAGGTGGTCCCATTTAAATTTTATCGAAATTGGTTTGCAGTGTGCTGTTATGGGCATACATGTTGCTTACCATCAGGCACATGTCCTGCTTGTCTTATCACTCTATAGTATAAAGAAATATATGGGGCTTTATAATAAGTAATATATGTACATATGTGTAAGATGTGGTGATAATTGCGGTGAGAAAAAATACACTCTGTATATATTTTTCTAGTTCTGCTAACTCTCACTTTCTGTAATATCTCTCCATCAGTTGATCCATTTTATATGAGTCTCATTAACGAACAGTCTGGTGTTCCGAAATTAAATTCAACAGCTAAAATTTAATTTCAACAAAAAACACAATATCTTTTGTAGTAGTATATTTTCCTTTTGCGTGCCAATCGGGTATAAAGATATAGTACCTGGGTGACCGAGCTTTGATCGGCTTAATCACTGAGTATACTAATGTAGATACCAAGAAATAAAGGGCTCCCAAGTAATAGGTTTTCTAAAAAAAAAGAGGAACCGTCCAGATTCGAACCCGGATTTGGCATTTCGTGACCGCCCAACTTCCACCACCACCTTGATCTGATACCACCTTGCCCTTTTTTCTATCGGAATGCTCGCAGCTCGAAAAAGCGACATCGTTTCATGGTTGATGTTCCAAAAACACGAACGAAGAGATTTGACTCTACTTTTGTGATAAGAACGTCAAGACTGTGGAATACGTTTCCTGAGTGGGTATTTCCCGTTAGTTATAATCTTTGTGTCTTCAAATCGAGAGTGAATCGGTTTTTTCTAGGTAAACACGCTCCATCGTAGACCGCATCGTCGCTTAACATCAGGTGAGATGGCGGTCAAGTGTAAACCTACAAAAGTAAAAAAAAAAACTTCCCGTCTGAGCTACTCTTATTATACTGACGCGCACCGTCGCGAAATTTACCGTCGTATTTTAATATGAATGTAGCAGATCCTGAATCCTGATGTAGAATCTATGAATCCTGCTAATATTGTAAATGCAAAAGTTTAACAGGGTAAAATTTGGAACACATATTATGGTCTAGAATAACACTCCGGCTACTTATTATCACGTGAAATTCACAGGAACGAGAACTGCGCGGGTAAAATTAAAATAACACCCAAACGCTATAAAATGAGGAAAACATTTTTTAATAAATAAATAATTGTTTGTCCCCGGATAAACAAAAACATACTTCAATTTAAAATTAGATGAATATCGATTTTACTTTTTTGCTGATATTTTAAAAACCACGGCACCGATTTCGATAACAATTAAATTGAACTACTCTTCTGAATTATGTCCTACCAAACGAAGACAAATCCATTGAGATCGATTCACAATTTTGGGGGAGCTATCGCGTAACATACCTACAATAAATAAAAACCGGCCAAGTGCGAATGGGACTCGCGCACGAAGGGTTTCGTACCATTAGCAAATAAACGGCGAATACCTCTTTATTCCGGATTCCGTATACATAGACTATCAAAGTTTCCACAGACAGGCTTTCATCCAAAATGTTTCACAAAAATTCTGATTTTACCTTATGATTCTAACGCAGAAATCGATAGCGCGATTTATTCTACTAGTGGCGCCATCTAGTTTGATCGGGACGGACTAATCGAGCAATAAACGGTAAAAAATCAAGTTTGTTGTTGGCCCCTCTTTAAATATTTATTCATTTAATTTTATTTTTAGTATGTTTTGTTATAGCGGCAATATAATCTTCTATGAAAATTGCAACTGTCTATCTATCAACGTTCTCGAGATACAGCCTGGTGACAGACAGACGGACGGACAGCTAAGTCTCAGTAATAGGGCCCCGTTTTTACCCTTTGAGTACGGAACCCTAAAAACATACACCCGAATTTAAAACCTCCTCCTTATTTAAAGTCGGTTAAAAAAACAACTGTGTTCTTTTAATTTTGTATTTTATTTCCTACAAAACAATTTCCTAAATAGACGACTTAAATCATCATCGCATATTTCTTTAACAACTCTCAAAGTTTTGCATATTAAAAACTTAATTAATCCTCGTAGATAACGAAGGGGCATAACGAATCGTTTGAACACATTTCGTGGATAACTTAACCTAAACTAATTTTAACCTAAAAACCGCTTTGAGTGTTGAGTCCGTTTATTGCCTGCAATTCGGAGCTGTCACAACGGAGATTAGTTTGAGTGAATGAAATGGGTTGGACACAGACAACGGATTCGAGGAAACCTCGTTAAATAGAAATTATTAGTTGTACATCTAAAAAAGGTGTGATGCGAATCAATTTTTAATAGAATTTGCCTAGTTTTATGGTGAGGACTTCGTTGACAAGCTGGAGGATTTTCAAATTTTTATTTTAAATAAACGTATTGTATTCGTGGTATAATAATTAATTGTTTATACATTTTTGTTGTCCATGTGAGTTTATGATCTTACGACGCTATAAATTAACAGTAAGTAAGCATGTTAAAAAAGGTATCAAGCTATTATTAATTTCAAAATTATATTTAAAGCAATTGCAAATAATCAATTAATGGCTTAAGTAGTAATTGGTTATTTTTGTATTAGCCACAATATAACTATTTTGAAGATCAGTTAATAAATTTACGAGACAAATTTTTGGTGGACGTTTAAATAATATTTCCTGTTAATTTACATCCGTTCCTTCACTTTTAAAATTGTCCACACCAGTCTCATTCGACGGCCATGACCGATGCCTATTGTAACTCGAATGCAACTCGAATCGGTGGCAATCGATCGTCAATGTCAAAAAACTCGATAAAAACTGTGAGAGTCGTTCAGGCTTCACTGTTTGGGTGTCAACACTTCGATTTGATCAAGTGTGCAATGGGGCTTGTTCCTGATTTACAATGGGCTTGATTACCGGAAACCTTCCCGTCGTATTATAAAATTACTGAAGCTCAATCATGTTTATTTGGGATTGTTTAACGCTGACAAAATCTATACCAAAAAACGAATAAGTCTATTTAAAAAAAAATACAAGTTCTGACTAGCTTCGTGTCCATCAGCAGCTCACTTTATGTTCCTACTGCCTACCCAGGGCCTTGTCTCACAAAGACAGAGAGACTAGATGCAATCCACAACTCTGGTTAAGTGTGGGTTGGCAGCTTACGTATTTTCTCGAAAGATACTTTTCTAAATAAAAAAGAAAAGAAAACACATTAATAGAAAAAATACAGATTTCTTGGAACATGTCAGTTTCCCTAAGTAGATTTATATTTTGCCGAGGCGAGAAAGTTTCAAATCTTTCCGAGACGATAAACTTGTATATCTGTAATTTCTATCTGTAAACTCATAATATCAATTACACGATATGCTGAGAAGAGAATAAAACTGTAGCATAACAAAGTGTATTCCCAGTTACAATGTATGTAATAAATAATAAATCTAATATTAACGTTGTAACTGGGAATGCTAAATAAATAATTCAAGATGTTGATCGATTTCCAATCGTAAATATTAAAATGAAAAGCACAGCGCTCAGATACATAAATATATCGTATTGATAATTACTTCCTCTCGTTCACTATTAAGTAGGTAGGTACATTATTTTGTGTCACGAAATGACCAAATCTAACAGTCGCGCTATAAAATAGCTACACGTAGTAGGCACCTTTTTAGATCAGGTAGAGCAGACAAACCCGTCGACCAAGGGGAGAAAAAATCGACCTCAGAAATAACCTAAACCAATCTCACGTATTGAGAACATTTAGACAGATGAATACATTGGATTTTTAAATTTCGCAACGTTTATAAAAAGAATCATAAGAACTAAGCTAAAGAAGTCTAGAATGAGGTCTGCGTTATTAATCTTTGTTAACCCCACTAATATCAGAAACGGGATAGTTTGGATGTTTCAGTGTTTGTTGCTTGATCACGTAGGAACATTTGAATGGATCGGGTTGAAACTTGGGACACATTTTTTTATCACAGGAAATAACCGGAAAAAGAACATCGCGGGACGTAAAACTTCGGGACGCTGCTAGTATAAATATTATGTATTTCGTAGGTTTACTTTTCCTTAGACTCTTTGCAGAATCCGTCTGAGGCAGTATAGTACCACACATTTGCTAGTTATTCTACCGCCATGTAATAATATGTGAACATAATTGAGTTCCGGTACAAGAATTGATTTCCATTCATCAAAATTAGTGCATGCGTGACTGTATTAAGTTAAAAGCATTACCGTGTAAGCATTATATGCTCTTATGTAGCTGATTGTCTTATTACAGCTCAATAAATCGATTTATCATTATAGCACGAGTGGCGTTAACTTTTATTGATACTTCGCAATTAGGGATCGATCTTACGGCGCAGTCGTGATCATCAGGCTTTCACTCTCGGTGCACGCATGTGGCACGCCCCCTTGTGGTTGACTTACGCACTGGGTCGGAATGTTGCCTCTTTTGGTAGCGTCTTAAGAAAGCAACTTTTTTACCCGATTGAAAGAAGGTTTATGTTTTTCGCAGCTTAGCTTGAATGTTTGTAAATTTCTTTATTCCCACGTATCTTCCAAACGGCGGGATGGATTTTGACAATTAAGATATCGTTAGATTCGTCGCAATCTCCCAAGTGTCCTTAGATACCTAGTACAGTCGGGGTTTTTTAACTAAAGTTATTTTTAAATTGCTTTGTAGTATTTTATTCGACGTGTCATAAATTTGACTGTGAAGCTTAATTTTGTCTCTTTGAGTTTGATCAACGTTGTAAGTTTCTGTCCCAGTTGACAGAAATGGCTGAAAATGTTGACAAAGTGTTTGCACATGTTATATCAACTTGTACAATAAATTACACATAGGTATATTACGAACAAATTGAAGTTCATACAAATTCATTTAATTTTCTTAAATGGCTCAAGTGCTAGTACCTAGTGAGATTTACTCAGACTCGTGTCCTTCTCGCGCAAGAACATTAAGGCCATAATACTCCCTGTTCACCCAGTGCGGCTTGGGGAATGACGTATGACCTCTTTTTGGAACATTCCAGTTTTCCTTCATCTAGTGGTACCTAATGACACACTTGTACACATTTGTTTGATCACACTTATATGCCGCACGTTATAGGCTCTTTTTAATTTTGTAAGCAAACGGATTGCATAATACTCATAACGTGCAAAATATTACATCTCCAACACAAAAAACTAAAGCAAACGATGTAGCATCAACATTTAATCTTTTATCCGTAAATAATTTGCGTTTAATGGACCAATGATTTTGCAAAGTGACGATCGTGCGTGGTCAATTAATCTGTTCACAACACTTTGCAATTCACAGGATTAAAATTAAATTTGTTACGCAGTTTTCAGTAAACGAAGTTTGGCAATAAACGACGCTCTCAACAATTAACACATAAAACGTGATATCGAAATTTAAAGCTCCAAAATGAAATAACTCAAAAGGATTAGGGTTGTACACAAATAAATTGAATTGATAGGTGTGGGTAAGGAAAGGAAGTACCTACTTATATTCAAAAACAGCTTCCTAATCCCTAGTGGATTCTTGTCGACTGATTACTAATCCTGGACTTTATGGGATCTTCTATGCGGACTCCTCGGTCTTCTGACAGTGCATGTAGGTAGAGGTTCGTGGGGAGGAAGGGATTGATGACACATGAACTTGAAATATTCTACATGTGGTACATGTTGGTTTCTCACGATGTTTTCTTTCATCGTTTACGTTAAGCGACATTACGCACATGATTTATTTCTTGCATCCGTTTCTTGGCTCCATCGCTAATTCGACGCCACGCCACTACTTTATCATTTCGGTGACACAAACCCATAAGATTTTCCCTTACCAAATCATGCGCGGTCCGAGGGAGGGGGGCACAGGGGACATGGCCCTCCCCCAAAATCGTATAAATTAATCTAGTAGTATAAGTATAGACTATTTTTTAACGCGGGAAAACAACTAGAATGGCAATTACGCGGGCAAAATCGTGGGTCGCTGATAGTAAAGTCTTTTTTACTAGACGTATTTCTACTCGTGACCCCCTTCCCCAAATTTGAGGCTGTGTACTGGTGACCCCCTCCAAAACTCGAGGCTGAGCTTATGTAGTTTTTACCTCAACAAGAACAATATTAAATATTTTGATTTACCCCTGACTACTTCGCATTTGTAATCTGTACAACATTCTACTAGTGAAACCCTTTCATTATTTGATACCCATATTGAGGTAGTACTGAAAAAAAATGTAAGTGGCCATTTTGTGGAGGCGGCCACCTTAAATTTGAAATTTGTCATAACGTGTAGTATGCTAAAACTCAAGCGCTTTTATTTGATACCCATTTTGAGATAGGTTGTGCAGAAATATTTTGTCCGCCATTTTGTGGGGGCGACCATCTTGAATCGATATTATTAAACTTAGTTTACTAAATTACGAACCACCGCACGGAAATTAACCTTCAATTAAAAAAAACCGCATCGAAATCGGTCTATCAGTTTGAGCTCTACAATGGCATAGACAGACATCGACAAGGGTTAAAAATAAGAATATAGTAAATACAAAACGTGCTTTATTCCGACCTAAACCCAAAGTTGGCAACAATTTTACGCGCATGACGCGACTATCGCTGTTGCCGGCAACATCCGCACCCGTGCGTGGCAGCTCTAATTCTATTACGTAAACTTCGTCTTGACATATTGGGGCTTGTTCGAAAGCTGTAGTGTATTTGTTATGTGCCGTACTGAGCCACACCATATTAATCGTTTATCTCACAGTTTGACCGAAATCTCGGTAGCCTCCGGGTTAACATATGAGCCCACATGTATTTCATACAAATTTTTTACTCTTCTACAATTTCATGTATGATTAAATTGGCCGTCAGTGGTGTACGGTAATTCATAAATCAGAGTTAAACAGTAGTGAAACATGGGTCAGCGCACCCATTATTAGCGTGCATTTATGTTGCACAACTACGTTTTATGTAGGAGTTTCTTTATGATTTCCATGTTAAGTTATGACTGTTTTGTTTAATAGTCTTTGTCTGCTATGGAACAATGATTGAGGAAAGGAACTATATTAATTTGAGCATGATTTAGAAGTAAATAATGATAACCGACAATGCTATGATTAAATGAGACTATTTTATAATTTACTCTTTGTAGAATCCCCCGTGGGGAAGCATCACACTTTATTTACGTTATTTTACGGCCTAACGAGAATGTTCAAACATTAATTATTGTTTTCCGGTTTGAAGATCAATGTTTCTATAGAAATACAGGGCATAGTTATAACTATACATCGTCTCATATATCTGGATGGCATTCTTCTCTTCAGGCTCAAACAGCGGTGAACGTGGTTCTGTGCTATTACGGGAAGACGTATTGCTTGGCATCTAGGTCTATCTTAGGTAGCATCTTAGGTATATATTTTGCTCGTCATTGTTTAATAAAACTAAATAATCTTATAATGCGTTTTTAAAATGACAGGAATCTTGCTAATTTTACAAATGTCAATGTTTGGATATTTGGATGTTTGTTGTTCAATCACGTTGTAACGTATGAACGGGGGTCTACCGCCTAACGAAACATGTCTTTTTGAAGCTTTGATATTGCTGTCTCTTTTCTTCTCGCTTGAAAAGAAAGAGATGGCAATAGCAACGCCAAAGCCGATTTAGTTAGCCAGTAGAGGGGAGGATCGGGCTGAATTTGGAACACGGTTAGATTACAGTCTGGAGTCTGGAAGAACACATTAGCCACTTTTTATCCCGGGAAAATAATGGGTACGGGATCTCCGCGGGGCGCTGCTAGTGAGTGACAAATGGGCGAAAAATGTGTCATATTTCATTGACTTTTGCTTATTAAATTGTTCTAACAACATTATCTAGTTTTGACATGTCCTCTATTGTTAGACATTTTATATTTCCCATTATTCTCCTTTTAGCCACCACCAGAGGTGGTCCGTAAATCGTCACTCCATCTAGCTTCAAGGCGTTCACTTCGGATACCGGTTCACGGGCCATGACAATTGATATTTATTATATTATATCCCAGTAGAAGTATTTTTCTTGTTTTCTTTACGATAATTGCAGTATTTTTCTTTAAAACAATCATAAAACTCGTTAATGAAGATGTAATGTACGGTCTATTCTCTAATCACTTGTTATTTATTCGGAATCTACCAACTAATTGCTTCATAAACTACATACGTGAAGAGACGCTTCCACATTTTACCTCAAAATACCTCATTTAGAGGAAAATTCCTCAAACACCGTTAAGAAGAATGCGCTTGTTAATCAAGTAGTTTCATGACATTTATTAGTGTTCTTCAAGTGATCTTTGCTGAGATAATTTTGAACCGGACTTAAACGTCCTCCCATGAGAAATTCTGTGTTAAAATTACTATGTAGGTACTGGAAAAGCTTGTTGAGTGTAAAATGTTGTTGACTGACTTTTTAATTATACAACGTTTCAAAACTACTAGTGGACGCAAAATGGTTGAAATTCACAAATAAAACAATATTGAACTATTATAAATTTGATGATTGACTTAGGCAAAAAACAATTTTGTTGATTCAACGTATTTTTATGCATTATTTTCAAAAAATATTAGCATTCCACATTCGATATAAACAATAAGCGTACTAAATTTTATCCTCCACGTCCCAATTTTAGTAAAAAGGGGATAAAAAGTTTTTGTTTCACGCATTATTAGGTAGGTCCATAGATTACTTGCTGTCTTAAGGTACTCCCGCATAATAGGATTAACTTTGTAATGCTGATAACTTACGAACAGCGTGAAAGAAAACATCTTTAGGAATCCGACTTATTCTTAGAATCTTTCGAGAGCCATGCATCGCCCAAACATTTCGTGTCATCCACTAAGCTTTAATGAGCCAGGGTGGATGAGTATGGTTTTAGTAAGTAAAGAAATGGCTGAAATGATACGGTTCTAATTTTCCATACTAGAAAACAACCAAGATATTTTGAAATGTTAAAATTTAACGAGATAATATGTTTCATTCGAGTCCTTGAAATAGTTTTTGTGTGTAAAAAATAACGTTTACGTTACAAATCGCAACACAAACTTAGCATTTGGAGTTTTAGAATTAAGAAGTACTTTTTTTTTATACCGAGGCTTTACATAAAATTAAAAATAAGGACAGATCTTTATTTACTTTATACGCTTATAATAAAGGCGTTCATTGAAAACACGCCAATTTCCTAGAAAATCTCAAACGAATCTCGGTCCTTTCAAGTTCGTCTTCTGAAAATAATTTTAATAAATACTGTTAACCCCTAATTACAGGGTAATTTATTTACCGTGGTTATAATTTTGGCGTGTACCCGTTTTTCAGAATTATTCCGTATCAATTGTTTTTCAGAATTATTTAGTGGATACTGTATAATTTGCTTAATTAACATTTCTCTCCAACACAGCGAGTAGCTGGCAGAAAATGCGTCATAGCATTAAGCTTTCCGATGGTGAAATTGCGCCCTATGTAACTTGGATGAAAATGTATGAATATGGTGCCATGGAGCTGGTCTGGTGATGGCACTGGCAGATAGCTATGGGAACTTGCTAATTAAACAACACACCCCCATCGAGTTTGAGTTCATATGATTCGTCTTGACGAGTTCTTTGGTGCTGATGGTAACCAGGGTCTGATGATGGAGCTGGAAAACAGCCATTAATTAACTTTTATGTTATTTTATTTATTATTCAAAAGTAACAAAAGCTTGTTTTTACAAAGTTTTTTGATTACCTTAAGCTTCTTTTAAGCATACGTTTTCATAATAAAGCTCATCATCATCAGCCTACACTAGTGGCATAGTGGCGTATCAAAGGAAATGTCAATCAATGTCTATGGATTTTGGCATCTCCCTTGATACGCCACTCAACCCTACCTCCAATTTTTACTTCTCCAGTTACTGTCACTCCATGGAGTTTCAGTTCATTAAAAAAAACTAGCTTGATCAATTTATCAATTAAAATCTTACAAATGTTTCCTAATTTAGTAACTCAGCAAAACATTTTTGAACTATTTACCTACACAACTACCAGCTATACAAATCGTATACTAGCTGTACCCGGCGATGTATCGATGGATAAAATAGTTATATGTTAATCCACGTAATTAATGGTCTTCTTACTTCTATACCAATACTAGCTGACCCCGCAAACGTTGTTTTGCCATATAAATAAAGGTATGAAAAATAGCTAGTAGCCGATTCTCAGACCTACTGAATATGCATATAAATTTTGGTTAAAATCAGTAAAGCCGTTTCGGAGGAGTAAGGAAACAAACACTGTGACACGAGAATTTTATATATAAGACGAGAATTTTATATATAAGATTATACAACTCAAGAATTTGTTTATTTGAAAGCTTGGATCGCGGGAACTACTGGTCCGAATCGATTTTTGAAGTGAAAACTTATTTAGGCGCGCCTAGACAGATTTTTCGTGGGCTGTGAATTGAATTCATTCGTCACGCTCGGGTATGATAAGAAAGCTTCGGGTAAACTCGGGACCATGGCTATTGGCCATCTAGAAATACGTCAGTAAATGGAAAATGATGAAAGGGCGTGGACAGGCCATCATACCATGGCCAACTAGAAATGCATCAGCCAACGGGAAATGCTGACGCATTTCTAGATGGCCATGCCAAAATGGCGAGGCCACGCCCTTCCGGTTACACCCATGTAGTTTCCAAGGTATGCTATCAAATTCTGAGTTTTAAGTTTTCACTTCTATCGGCAGTTCCTATGACTGCCAATTTTTTTTTTCTATTTGATAGTCCATTTATCGACAAAGGCTATATATAGGCTACATAAAATTACGCATCTATAAATAGGAGCGGAACATTAATGAAGAATGTAGCAAAAACTGGCATAAATATTCTTTTTTGAGTAAGCAATACAAACTTGCATTGCGTACGTTGAAGTCCGTGACACCATGTGTCTAAGATTGCGTCATTATAAACCTTTGCTAATCTAATTTGTTCTAAGTCTAAGTTGGTTCCACAAAATTTCGACAGGTGGCGTAGCTACGCGCGCAGGGTCAGCTAGTATTTAATATCAGTGAAATCCTTTGTGTGGAGAGATAACTGGGAACATATATATATACTAGTAGATAAAGGTGCACACAATCTTTCAATTTGTAATATTTGTGTGATTCTGAGACTCGGACTCCATTGTGAGATTGCGATAAAAAAGCAAAACATTTTTTTTGTGTTGGTTAGAGTTATATTATGTAACCATATGAAGATAAGTCCATATTCAATCTGTACGAAGTTGGGATAAACTGCTAGTTATATACATTTAACAACATTTTTTTGCATCAGTAATAATATTTAAGGTTTAAGGTATATAATTTGTCTAATTACCAAAACGGTGAATAAAATGTTTTTGAAGTGAAAACTTCTTTAGGCGCGCCTAGACAGATGTTTCGTGGGCTGTGAATTGAATTCATTCGTCACGCTCGGGTATGTTAAGAAAGCTTCGGGTAAACTCGGGACCATGGCTATTGGCCATCTAGAAATACGTCAGCCAATGGGAAATGCTGAAAGGGCGTGGAGAGGTCATCATGGCATGGTCATCTAGAAACGCATCTGCCAATGGGAAATGCTGACGCATTTCTAGATGGCCATGCCAAGATGGTGTGGCCACGCCCTCCGGTTACACCCGTGTAGTTTCCAAGGTAAGCTATCAAATTCTGAGTTTTAAGTTTTCACTTCTATCGGCAGTTCCTATGACTGGCAATTTTTAGTATTATTTTTATTTATTAAAATTAATCTACTAACAATTGTGTTGTGGACATTGAAATTGTATTGTATTGTGGACTAAAATTTGTTAGTCAACCCATATGAAATATATTTAGTGACCTTTTAAATTAAGTATAAAATACGTTTCATCAAATAAGTATCTCGGTGAAGGTCGTTGTATAGCGGGATCTTAGACTAATTACACAGATATAATGTTCGTGCACTTTGATATAGTTAACAGCTTTTCCTCAATATTTTCCTAATTTTTTAATGAAATGTTACAAAATTCTGTAATTTTAAAGAGAAACGGTGGAACTTGTATTGATGCAAATTTAACATTAAGTTATCTTTTTTTTTTTCTGAAAATAATCTTATACAAAACAGAAAATAAATAAAACTTCTGATCGCTCTACTGATAGATAATTTTGAATTTGTATCAGTTTTCACTGGCCACACAGATAGATACACGAGTATACCTAGATCCATAGACTAAATACCCTGGGTATATTGTCTTTGCCTAGATGCTATACCTGGTAAAAACACGTAATGAGACGCCAGCGGATGTCTCGCATCAGTTGGCTAATGTCAGTGATTAGTGTCAACCACTGACTTTTAGGGCTAACTAGTGATTTACACAGCCGCAAACTTAACTACCTCGACGGCTGAAAGTAAAACGAATGAATACTAATTGACACTAATAACACATATCAATCAAAGCGATAGTAGCGACGTATTTTGGCGTACTTATAGTTTTGGCACACCGTTACGTCGATTTTACCTATAAATATTGGCTTGCTCGTAGTAGGTATTTTTTTTTTAATAGGGCAGAGCCTTTATTAACAAAACTAAAATACAATGAGAACTACACTACGCTACATACCTAACAACTACTTACACTAAGCACACCTGAACTATCCATAGACCAATGAAGGTCTACAGATAATCAAGATGTTCAAGCCCACTACCAATCGGAAGCGTACCCAGCATGCTGGCGGCATTACCACGCTGAATGGCAATGCTTATGCGTTGGGCCAAATAAACGCCAGCATTTTGGTCACGCGTCGCATCGACCAAGCGTTCGGAAAGGCTTTTGAAGATGAGGTGAGCTCCCGGCCCCCACGGACCCAATGTCTCAACCCCAAAGGGCTCAAATATGTAACCTCTTCCGAGGGTTGCATATTTGCGCCGTTTGAGTCGCTCAGCTGAATTAGCCGCTGCACCAGCCTTACAATGTGTCTCTGGAAGATGTGATGGTGCCAGAGTATCGACGCAAGTTGCGTCCCACACTAGGGGCCGACCCAACTTCCAAGGCACAACAGTCATGCCGTCAGGTCTTTTGCCATCGTCACGCGCAAGCCCACTCGGTTCGGTTCGAGTATTCTTTCACTCGGTTCGAGTATGGCTGGGACATTGGCGGTGGAAAAAGCCCGGCGTATGATGTCGTTCAGGCTGGCGTGGCGGCCAATACGACCTGCGCTTTTCGAGCAAGAGAGACCGTGGTGACCGAGTTGGTCGACGGCAGTACCACAATGGCAGCGATGGGCTTCATAGCACCTCGCACCCAAGCGCAAGCTAACAGCTAGACGAAATGCAGTTGGATCTAATAGGCTACCGGTATTGAAAGATGGCAAAGCTTGTAACCAAAGGCCCGATTCCCACACAGACACAGCAAGGATACGAGCACGATCCGCGATACTAGGACACGTATCGAGAAGAGAGTTCCGTGCTAGATCGCAGATCGGTCGATCCCACTGTCTCTGAGATGACAGACATCTGGGGAAATCGTTGTTTGGACAAGCCAGCCTCCAAGCATTCTTAGCCTCGCACAAATTAGCTACTACTACATCAGAATATTCCGAATGGCCTAAAGAGGGTGCGAGAATTTTGTCTATTAGATTTTGAGTACTATGAACTGAGGACAAGAATGCCGGTAAAGCTACACTTGAAATTTGGCGGACCCCTAGGCCTCCCAACCGTATGGGTAGTGAGGCTTGTGACCAGGCCCTCCCACTCAGATCCACATTCAACACCGATATTAGAGATTCCTTTACGACATTGTCTAAGCTCCCAAGGAGCTCACCATGTTTCCACAGTGGACTACACCGTAAAGCGTACATAAATTTCGGAACAAATAAACATTGCCGAATAATTGTAAACGCCATATGGGCGTTTACTTTGAGTAGCCTATCGGAGGCTCTCGTGAAATTTTGAATTTTTTCTTCGACAAAAGATGGTAACGACTCTAGTAGGTACATAATGAGTATACGATATTTAGTTTTTAGGGTTCCGTAAAACGTAAAAACGGAACCCTTATAGATTCGTCAGGTCTGTCTGTCTGTCTGTCTGTCCGTCCGTATGTCACAGCCAGTTTTTGCCGAAACTATGAGGACTACACTGTTGAAACTTGGTAAGTAGATGTATTCTGTGAACCGCATTAAGATTTCAACAGAAAAATTTAAAAAAAAGAAAATTTAGGCTTGCCCCCCATACTGAGAACTGAAACTCAAAAAATTTTTTTTCATCAAACCTACACGTGTGGGGTGTCTATCGATAGGTATTCAAAAATGCTGTTGAGGTTTCTAAAATCATTTTCGTCTACACTGAATAATTTGCGCGAGAGACACTTCCAAAGTGGTAAAATGTGTGTCCCCCCCCCCCCCTCTAACTTCTAAAGTAAGAGAATGAAAAATCTAAAAAAAATATATCATGTACATTACCATGTAAACTACCAACGAAAATTAGTTTGAACTCGATCTGATGAGTAGTTTTTTTTTAGTACGTCATAAATACACTACTATTGAAACTTCGATCAAAGTTACAACGAACTACAAGAACTATGTGTACTATGTATAGTATGTTACTTGCTGCAACGGAACCCTTCATGGGCGAGTCAAACTCGCACTTGGCCACTTTATTTTACTTTATCATCTTTTATCTTTAGATGAGTAGTCTGCTTTTTGCTTATATTTTTGCATAATAAATACCTAGGTTGGTATTTGCACGTTACTTTGCTAAAATCTACAAACTAACTACCAAATAAATATCAAATTTTCTTTAAATCTGTTCGAATATTGTATAATGTCCGATGTAGACCAATTTAAAGATTTGACAAGGTTACCACAAACTCATAAACAGTAAAAAATTTTGAGTTCAGTAAAACTGGTAGGTATAAAAATTCGATGTTTGTACCGCCGAAGCGTCGAACTATGTCAAACAAACAAGATTGCGTTTGAATCAAGTTTGTACAAGGCATATTTTTCCATTAATTCTTATAGTTTTGATATAAGTTATTTGATTGCTTTAGGTATATAAATAATATATATTGGTGGACAATTCACACACAACACCATCTGAGCCCAAACTAAGCAAAGCTTGTACTATGACGCCCAGATAGCTGATATAATACTTATATTGTTTTAAATACATACTTATAATACATAAAAACGCGCAGATACGGTACAAATATTTGAATTCACCACACAAATATTTGCACTGGATGGGAATCGAACCTACGAAATTTCGAAGAGGAAGTATGAAACCCACGATAAAATTGTGAAAATTTCAGAACTATTATGTGTAAGTAATTATTTTTGTTTTCTAATTGATAAATCGATGTCTATTTACTTTAGTTTAAAATAAGAAAATTAATTTCGGTCGACACTCCTTCACAAAATACCATATTTATACAAACATATGGATATCCCCAAACAAAGCAACGCTTGTACAATGGAAGCCACACTAGCCGATATACGTAAGTAATAGACTTACAACACATATACCTTAAGGGAGTACTTAAAAAAATACACGCAAGAATAATTTCTATTAGGCTTAACAGGTAAACTAAAAAAAAAGGTCTGTAACAAGTAGATAACTAAATAACAGTTCCCTCAAGTTTCTAGAGCTCATCAGTATTCCAGCCTAACCAAATTAATCACGAAATGCGTGGGCTCTCCACATTAATACCAACTACTACTAATCTGTAAAAGGTACATAGAAACTTAACCGTAATCTGTGTTGATTTCTTTACCAACTTCTAGTTAATCTGTAAGGGTTGAAGAGGGTGTTATATTCATCTGACGCACTCCGACGTAATGTAGTTTTGACACCTCGATAAGAAGAACCTGTTTCGATGTATGAGATACTGGACTAAAAACCGGCTTTGAAATGCTACCAACGTATCATGAAGGATTTTTTGTGGAATTCACAGACAACACCACACATCTACACCGACAAAATAAGGAAATAGATAGATCATCAGTTCGCAGGCATCCTAATATTATGAACGCCAAAGTATCTATCTTTGTTTCTTAATCACGTTAGAACGGCTAAACAGATTAAGCTAAAATTTTAAACACAATCTGGAAAAACACATAGTCTACTTTTTAGCGCGAAAAAAATGCGAGAACGGAAGCTACGTAGAAAAAACCGCAAGGCGTGGCTAGTTATTTGTGGCCTCGTGGCTTAGCGGGTAGTAACTGCCTGCGAAGCCGAGGGTCGTGGGTTCGATTCCCACGCAGTGCAAATATTTGTGTGATGTATTCGAATGTTTGTACTGTGTCTGGGTGTTTCTATGTTTAATAAGTTTATATTTAAAACTATGTAAGTATTATATCAGCTATCTGGCCGCCATAGTACAAGCTTTGGCTAGTTTGAGGTCAGATATGATGTTGTGTGTGAATTGTCCTCCAATATTTATTTATTATTTTTATTACATTAATAGAAATCAAATAAGCTTTAATAAAATAAAAACACAACCATCCTTATATTTACACTGTACTAGAGGCCTGATCCTACAAGGAGAGAGCGAAGCCACAAACCATTCCGCTGACCAAATTCGGGTTAAAGTTAATACGCATTACCTCAAAATAAGACTTGCCAAGAAAGTCATACCTATATTGAGGTAAGTTGAGGCAGTTTCCTCACATTGCTTTCCTTCACCGGTAAAACCCGTTGTTACGACTAACTTGTACATCGGCACTTGGAAATATATTATGTAAATAGAAGAATATATGTATATAAAAGTGGCGGGTATCGAACCTACGATCTTACGCTTATAAATCAGACAATTTCGCCAAGGCTGGCTTACGGATATGATTTCGCGTAAACATCCAACATTATAATACCAATGTATTAATATATGTTTTAACTCAATCGAGTTACTCCAAATTTCAATAGAATTACCCCTAAATTTACCAGTAAACAACAGTCAACAGGGTGGAACATGTCAGTAATAGTTAACTTCGTCAAATACTGTCTAATTAATAGTAGCATTAATAGTACTTAATTGCATCGTCTACTCTTATTAAATGTGATGTTATCTAAAACATTTTACTTTCTCTAAACGATTTCTGCTTTAAACGACTGTTTATACTAAACTACTTAGGTTAGGTAGTTAAGGTACTATAGTACTTATTAAATTATTATCTCCTGAAAACATAAGTTTTATCCGCGCAGTTCCCGTTCCCGTTATTTTCCTGTTATAAAAAGTAGCCTATATATTGTTCCAGACCATAATCTCTATTTATTTCAAATTTCAATCCAAGCAGTCCAGACATTCCGACGTGATCGAGAACATAATATAAACATCCACAATTTTGCATTTATAATAAAACTAGCAGCCCGTTCCGGCTTCGCTCGGATAATAACCTAGATGCCAACTGCAGCGCCATCTGCCGGGCTGGCTTGTGAATCTAAACCATTCATGGCAACCCTAAACTTTAATAATAAAAATAAATGTTTATTTTTGTAAAACAATTTTAGATTTTCCATAAGCTCCGGGAAATTTTAATCGAAATAGAGTGAAAAACATTTACAGAAAAGACGATAATTGATCAGTTTTCGAGCGGGATGAAAAATTATTAAATTACTAAAATGGCTATTAAAAAATAGAGGTTGGTGATAAAAGGGTAAAAATTTAGGGTTGTGTGTATTTTTTAATGCCACATTATAAAAACAAAAAATGTTGTCCAAAAATTAAAAAAAAAATTAGGGATGAACAACCCTTATCACTGGGATATGAAAATAGATAGTAGCCGATTCTCGATTTGGTAAAAATCAGTAAAGCCGTTTCGGAGGAGTAAGGTAACTAACATTGTGACACGAGAATTTTATAAATAAGGTATACTTCAACTTCAACTCTTGATTAATTAGCTATTATTATGGATTAGCCTCACAACTCCGCCAATGTTACGTAATAATAACATTTATATAGTAGGATACCATATTTGATTCACATCAGTCTGTCGGTGACATATGACCATAAGCTATAGAATTTTTTCGCTACGCAAATACGTCCGAAATCTGTGCATTAAACACATGATATCGAAATAAAATTGCCCCTTATCAAAGCCTTTTGTTCAAAATCCGATTAAAATGGTAAACGACTAGATTAAAATATGTTTGTTCTTCCTAAATGTCACAACTGTCATAAGCATAAAGTCACAAATACACATCTTACATATCGCTGGATGCTGGCCAAATTGCGGTGATATAACCGAATGGAAGCCGTGAGAAAAAAAAAAAATAAGTGAACTTACTCATCACTCCTCACTTTTTGGGTTAAATACTTTTCATTCGGATATCATTTTCAGATAGATGATATTTTTATCATAGCGCAAATTGGAATCAAAGACATAAATGAGGTGGCAGCGGCAGAGCTGACAATTTAAGAGCGATGTGAACTTGTGAACTATGCTAATTGTAATAGGTTTTCTGTAGGAATTGCGAGTATATCTTTGGTGTCCGGGCTCAGTTATGTAGGATAAATTAGAATTCTCGTGTATAATCTTATCTCGTGTGTAACTTTTTTGTATTTGTTAGACCCAGGTTTTCGTGTAGTGTACCTATGTAACGTCTCAAAACAACAAAAAACTCTTCTTTGTCAGTTTACTGGTCTATATTTATGACAAATGACATTGAACATCGCCGTAATAGTCCAAAACAATGTTTGGGCTATCACCGTTTCGGCGAACGAAAACTTTTAAACATATCTTTATATGATACTTATGAACTTAGCCTTAGCGTTCATAATCGCATTGTGCCTTTAATGGCTACACTACATGTAGACCCTAGCTATGATATTCCACGTGTCAAAGCATACCTCCACAACAATTCCTCTCAACTCCTCACTCAACATAACAAGTTGCAAACTATTCGGGCTAAGTGAAAAGTTGCCAAGTATCGTGCAGTATGAAAATTCCTGAGTCTGCGAAGTATCCAGGGCAAACGACACGTAGCCGTTGTGCTTGAATTGTCCGCTTTAAATTGTTATTAAAAAAGTTTGTGTGCTTTTGACATATTTTTACTGAATTAACTAAGCTAGGTTTTTGGTTGCTGTAGGAGTATTTCTTCTGTTTTCTAATTTTCATTTAGGTTCCATTTTGCAAATAATTACGAGTTTTTGTACAAGGCAACATCATGCGTTTTTTTTAAACTATTATCACAGATTGTTGAAACAATTAAGTAATCTGTGACTGATAAAGACTTAAACTGGACCGCCACCTCGCCTGATGTGAAGGGATGATGCGGTCTACGATGGAACGTGCTTACCAGCTTACCTACAAGTAGTAGAAACCGATTCACTCTCCGACTCTCCAACAGCTTCATTTGAAGACACCAAGATGGTAACATAAAACACGCCTGCCCATTACAAACACATTGCCACGCAATTATTTTATTAGCAATATAAAAAGCAGCACCACTTGCGAAAAAATGTTAATAAATAGTCGTAGAGTACCTCTCTTCTTAGAATGTGATAGTCGTTAGACAAATTTAAAGTTTTTTTTTTGTAAGTTACACAAATTATTATCCGTATTACAAATACTGTCTATTTCATTGTCATTAAAACAAGAGGCAAAAAGTTGTAATTTTTCTTTAATAAGGTCAAAACTTTTCAGAACGTAAATTACCTCAAACAGACAAACTTTACTTAGCCGAGGTGATATTTTAAAATACATACATTAAAGTACCTATAGTGCAAACTTTAACATTAATGAAAACGTAATGACAATAGTTAAAATACTTATGTAATTTGACCTTAACAAATTACAAAGTATTGACAATAATTGGCTTCATCAATTAAGGGCGTACCCCGAGCAAATTACCTTGAGTATTTCTTACCTTATCGCACACCGCAAGAAAGAACAAGAGAGAAACTGTAGGATTTGCCGCTGTTTTATGCTCAACTTTTAGAATACACTCTTTATAAAATCAGATTTTGGTCTTTTGAAAAAAATATTTCTACCGTAATGTTCGTAATAGAATTGTCTATCCGTTGGTGTAGATACAAAATCAATCTAATGGAGGTTTTCCGAGGAGATGCCTGATAACTACAATAATTATTTTTTTTCATAGTTTCGTTTTGCGGCGATTTTTTAAACAATAAGTCCATTAAAAAAAAAAAAACTACCATTTTGAAGCCAAGAAGTTGCAGAAATTTAATATATTTTTTACCAGTTGATATTTGTTTTGGCTAATGAGTAGATAGCTCTGAAAACTGGACAAAAAACTCGTTTTGCTGGGGGACGCACCTTAAAAACAAACTATGTGTATAAAACATCTTTATCAGCACTTTGTCCAACAATCTCCCGAAATCCAATTCCAATAAAAATGACTACGAATAACAATAATTTCTATTCAAAAAGTCGTTTATGTTACGAAACTGGATTCTAATACTCTATTACGGAATAGGACCTCAGTGAGGGGTCATAGTAGGCCCCATTTATATTGATTTGTGGAATGACATAATCCAGAATGCTTATTGTTTACAGCACAATTATTTAGTCGACTTTATCGTTTTAAAGTAAACTTTGGACGTAAAAGAAATAACGTTATTTCATTCACTCGATCGTTCACAAAAATGTTTGTAATAATGTAAAGTGAACAAAATTATAGTATGTTAGGTTCTTTAGTTAAGTGTCAGTGGTATATTTTATTTACGTTTGTTTATTTACGGATTAGATTTCGTATGAGATTTGTGAATAGATGTATGATTTGTAGAAAATGGTATAATTTTGAAACGTTTTCAAAGCACATAGTTATATTTTGTATTGATTGATCTAATCTCTCAAGCATTAAATAAATAGATAGTGGTGGACATTTCACATACAACACCATCTGACCCCAAAACTAACCAAAGCTTGTACCTATAGCTATATCTGCTATATAAGCTACATAAAATATGGAAGCTAGATACCTATGTGAAATAATACTTTTATACTTGTAAGTGCACAAGACACAGAGCAAATACTTGTACTTGCATATCGTTATTCTGAAGTTATACAGTATTTTCAAAGAGTTCTTTATCTAAGAGTATTTTATTAATGTGACATCATAACCTAAGTATTTATTTTACTGAAAGATAAGCAGCTAGGCTAAAATTATTGATTATGTAATTATACCCTGAGCGCTGCAGCATGACCCGTATCACAGTTGCGGCTAGTTTCGTAACACGGAACGTATCATGAAAGTTGCCGTGATTTACAATATTATTACTTAATATTACAGCTGCCTTATTTTAGAATATTTTGAATCATTAATAACTATTATGAGTCAATTTGGTAATGTTGGCTACATTTACTAGACATAGTACCTATCGCTTACATGTTGTAGTAACGACACGATGCAGGTGCGATTAATTTCTCCCCAAATTTTGAGATTTTTTCTTAATATTTTGGAAAATATGGGGAAATCGGACATCGTCAATCCTGGTTGTCTTGACGACGGTGTTAGTTCACATTTTGGCCACGTGCCATTAGATTATTGTGCACCTATACGTGATACTGAGAGTTTCCACGTCATTTTGTTTTCAACTGTCTCGCGGGTCAAGCTTAAGGCTCACTTAGTTGAATAAATTTTCTTTATGTTTTCAGTCTCGACCCTGCCCTATTTTAGTTCTAAACAATAATAACTTCTAAACGTGTTCTTTAATTTTAAGTTTCAGAACTTGATCACCGAACATTCATAAATCATATAAATCGAACGGTGCAAGGGGTTAAAAAAAGCCAGCCACATGAATCAACTACTTTTCAATTTAAAAAGTAACCCAGTTAAAAGAAATTCTAAGTTTAAAATTCGAGTGTTGTCCTCGTTCAACCCTGTAATATATCTCCATCGCAGAGTAATAAATATACAATTTAAAATTAATAACCTCAAGAAAATTACACATTTAAAACTCATTAGGATCTCTACGTTGAGATATCTTCACAAAATGAGGGCTCTTAAGGACACGAAACACTTTTTTTTGCATTCGACCTTAACCTTTTTGAATATTGCCAGACGGTTAAATTATTGCCGATATAAAAAGAAATTATCTAGAGTTAAATGAATGGGTTGCAGAGGTGAAACAGGTACGTTTGAAGGTGATTTCGAAGGCTAAAAACGAAACCAAATATGACTACAGAAACTATTTTTTTAAGTATAGAGTGACGAGATGAGCAAGTCAAGTGCCTGATGGTAAGCAACAACACTCCAGGTCATAACAGTATTGGCACCGACTTCAAATAGATGAGTGATTAGCGCTAATAATAGTTGTATTGATTTATTTTTCGCTTTTGAGTGCCTATTTGTGGTTATGAAGTCGGTTTATTTTTTGTATAAAAATAGTTTATTTTACCCTTTTTAGTGCAAAACAAAGGAGACGGCCCATTTTTCATGGACATTTGCCCCACAGCAAAAGTGCAGAAGACTTGACCAAAATTAGCTCATTGTATAGGATTTTTAATTTATATATTGAGGAGCCGTTAATGTTTTTATTCTGCATAGCGGGGTTTAAAAGATATGAACTAACACGTCGAAAAAAATAACGCCCCAAGTAGGTAGTCTCTTGACTACCTTATTATTATTATTATGATTATGATTAGAGTTATTGGGACGTGATTATTTACTTACTACTAAAAGAAGGTAGTAAATTCCTTACTTGGCGACTTACTGTGCTCATAATAATGTCGACTCAACGCAGAAGGACCGGAGATTCGGCGAAACCACAAGAAAATTACGAAACCTTTGGAAAAATAACGAAATTCCTTGTGCTAGTTTCGAACGAATCGATTTCAGAACGAAACGAGTTTCGAACGAATCGGATGTTGTGTCAATTTTATTCTCTTTTTTTTAAGCTGAGAACAGTCATAAAGTACTTTTTAATCACACTGATTTGTAATCCCCGCTTGGCACGTTAGTATTGAATGTACAGTTTGCATTATTTAATTATTTGTTATTTTAATTAAATAACTTTTTTAGGTCTCCGGGGCTAATTAAGTACATAAACTTGAAACGACTTGGGACAGAAATGAGCCGTCTCCTTTTAATCAATGAATTTACACAAGTTCCTGTTGATAGGATTGAATTTAATAACTTTAGTGAAATTAACTATGCCATCCAGACAAAATTGTAGGCAGATTTTAGTATTTTTTTTCGTATTTCAAAAACCTCCTCACCGATTTCGATCAAATTTAAATAGGGCTAGGTATTCGGGAAGCATATGATATTTATCCAAACAAAAAAAAATTAACATCGGTCTAGGCGTTCTCGAGAAATCAGATAACATATTTATGTACATAAAAAAAACAAACCTCCTTCCTTTTTGGAAGTCGGTTAAAAACAACATGGATGAAGAACATTTTAATCCTTCATAATAATAGACCTTTGTAAGTAACTATAATGATAGTTACCCAAAATACGTATTTCTAAATAAAGCACATTGTAATTCGTAATGTTATTTAGGTACATATTTTTGATTTCGAGAGATATTTTATAATTTTTTATTATAAGTGGTTATTTTTCATACAACACCATCTAGCCAAATAAAATAAACATGTGACGCACAAAGCGACAGAAAAAACAAATTTATTAAAATTAAGATATTTCTTTAGAATTCAATTTAATGGAGACTTATATGTAAGGATCGATTTTATACTGTTTATGTGCGTATTTTAACATAACTAAGAAATTGTCGAATTGAATTCAATTTACCAAGCTTTATGTAAAGAGCTATATTTAAACGGCAGGCTTTCATGACCATTTTCCGTCAAAAGACAGATAAATCATTACCCAACAACAAAGGGCATTGAATAAAACATGATAACTTTATTCAACGACAATCTAAGTTATTGCAAAGAAAACTGTTGGATAAAACGTGACCAGGCATGAGTGATACTGCACTGATGTTACCAATAATGTAAAACACAAAAACTATAATTATCGAAAATAATTAAATCCCATTGGCTAATCTTAAAATGATTATGCGAAGCCGAAGGTCATGGGTTCGATTCCCACCCAGTGCAAATATATGTGTGATGAATTCAAATGTTTGCAATGTGTCTGGATGTTTCTATGCATAATAAGTACCTATGTATTTAAAAGTTTAAAACTATATAAGTATTATATCAGCTATCTGGCCGCCATAGTACAAGCTTTGCTTGTACTATGGCGGCCGAATGCCGAATGGCGCTTATATTTACCGAACGCAAAGCAGTAGTCCAAGATTCCTTGCCATTTCGATAAGAAATATTAATAAAATTAAACGGCGCTTTATTGATCTGTGAATTAGAAGTAAACTTAAATTAGGCAATGCATTTTTAATAATACTAACGAAGACTGCATACTGAACCGATAAAATTGGTAATACTTGTATTATATCTTTCAGTTAGATAACTACATGCTTTAAAACACAAAAACTGCAATTCGTATTTAATTACACATTACGGTTATCGAATAAAAATTACAATAAGAGGTAGCTAAACCATACAATTTGGGACATTAAATACATCGTAATATGTGATTTCGTGTCTAAGTTTTGCTAGTCTCTGCTGATGCCCATTGCTCAACACTTCGCGTGGCGCTTGGTTTCAAATGGGTGATATTTATGATGGCTTGTGTTACATCTATGGCGAGTAAGATGTGTTATCGATCATAATCCCACGCTATTCTAAAATTATATTTAGTTGTGACTACTAAAATTACAATAGTAAATTCTAGGTAATCGGTATTTATTACTGTTTGCAGTTTATTTTCTACGTTTAGGTGGCAGCCCGCCGTATTCTAAAACTCTAAAATTTCCGTGTAAAAAAATATACAAAACTTACGCAAGCGAAACTGTAAAATTTTTAAGTAAAGACAAATCGGTAAATGATTATTTTTGATACATAATTTGAAGTTCTTATGATATTAAAACGAGCTAGGTATAGAACAAATAAAGTTGTGATATGTTTATCTTAGGAAAAGTAGTACCATAATTCTCGTACGACTAGAAAAGATTTTTGCAGCGCTTCAGGAATGTTCACCCTATGAGTGGGTTCTAAATTTCATCATCATATGGAATTGGTTGAGACAATTGAACAACGGCATTTTAAAATGTTTAATAGACTATTGAGAAAAATATTTAGTAGATTACTACTATGACAATGTAAAATTTAAAGCTTAATTTTTAAATCATGAACAACGAATCAGAACGTTAGTCGAAAATAATTATGTAAGTGTGCTATGACCAAGTTGGGTATCACTGGAGTATTATTAAAGTTAAAATATAAATAAATAAATTCAATTTACGCGTAGCAATTTGTTACTTTACCGTAACAAACGTATAATTTACATAATTAAATAAATGACTTATAAACGTATAAATTGTTGTAATAGATGGTCAAAATTAAAATAACAGTATTAAAAAGCTACATGTTCTAAGGTTGAGCAGTAAGATAAATAAATTATTATTATTGATTATTGATAAAATAATAATTAAAAAACTTAATCTCCGAATAACACACCCGTAACTGCTCCCGGCGCAAAAGTGCCCATGATGCTCGCCGCGTTCCCACGCTGAATGGCAATGGCCAACCTTTGCTCCAGGAACGCGCCAGAGCGGGAGTCACCCGTATTCTCCCTGAGCCTGCGCCCCAATTCTGAGAGGAACCCTTTAGCCTCTGCGCCCCAACAACCCTAGGTCTCCACGGCAACAGGACGTAAACGTATTATATTTATTTAAAATTAAATAATTAGCAATAGATATTGTTATGTTTGTAAAGGCCAGTGTCAGGTTTATTTTGGATTCCTGCTCTAATCCAGTGAGTAATGTAGTATTATTGCTTCAAGTGAAAAATACTACAAGAAAAAATCAAACCTTATCAATTGTGAGGAATGTATAATTGCGAATACAACCAGTTTTCATACGCATGAATCAATCACAGATGGAATGCACCATGAAGAGAGCTTTTCATTGAGAACTATGAAATGCAACGCATTTGGTAGATATTCTGTACTGGGTAAGAAGATTAAAAATAGTAATAATAGATACATTATAATAAAAGCCAAAAATAATAGGCGATTTATTCGCTGTTCCATTGTCAAAAAATTATGTACTTATATGAAATACCTACTCGTAAAAAAGTACCTAACCACAACTTCTTGAACTCATAATAAGGGATTTAATTATTTACTTGAAGCATCATTTAAATAATACGTTAATTTTATCGTGGTAAGTTTAAGTGTGGAATATAGAAGTATTTTGAGTTTGAAAACACGTAGATTATAATTTGAAGGAAACAAGGCTTCTGATACAGAAAAACACCCATAAATACCTAGAACAAACATCTGAATTCATCACACAAATGTTTTACAACAAATAAATATTTTTTTTAAATCATATAGATACTTACTAGTAGTCTTTCCAATTTTCTTTTAAATCTTCTACTCAGAAGTTCTTCTTCTCATTTTAGTATTGCATAAGCAGCGCACTAAATGTTCCAACTTTTGGGACTCAGGGCCTCCGCTATAAAAATAAGGAGAGAGTTAAGACTAAAGCCACCACGCTGGCCCAGAGCGGGTTAGCGAATAATGCAAAAGTAGTAATTTATAAAAATTGCATAAGTGCATCTTTAGCGGTATAGTACTAACCTAACCTGCAAAACCCCGTATAGGTGTACAATTCTGACGAGAATCTCCATTATTTCTCGTCAAAGTGATTAAATAAATAGTCCCGGTACTGAGTTATTTCGTAATTACGTGGCTTTATTGCCTATACAGGGCGCCGGAATGTTCTGCACACGACGCTTGTGGCACCGATGGCGGGTAACCCAGGGTTAATTTCAGTTCTTGTAGGCCCAGCTTGACAGTGAGGTACATACTTTGAAAATTGGTTCTGAACCGAGTTCTCAGGTTCTGAGGTATTGTGATCGAATTCGAAATCGAATTCTATTATAATATTACTAGCGGCCCGTTCCGGCTTTGCTCGGATTATAACCTAGACACTGTCTGCAGCGCCATCTACCGGGTTTACTTGTGAATCTAAACCGTCCTCAAATCCAATTGTACACACAGAAAAAAAAACATTGAAATCGGTCCCGCCGCCCGCCGTTTAGGAGGAGTTCACAGTCAAATAATTAAATTACTAAATAGCTATTACAAAATAGGGGTTGGTGATAAAAGGGTGAAAATTTAGACTTGTATGTATTTTTTAACGCCACATTATAAAAAAAACAAAACAAAAATTTTTGTCCGAAAATTAAAAAATAATAATTTTGGGGTGAAAAACCCTTTTACCGCTTAGGGGGCGTCCATAAATTACGTGAGATGATTTAGGGGGGGAGGGGGTCGAGTCAAATCTCATGTAATCTCACGTTAGGGGGAGGGAGGGTCTCGACAAATATCACGTAATTTTTGTTCTGATTGAAACAAAAAAAGATTATACTGTTTTGCTCCATTCAATCCAAATTGTATGTACATGCTCAAGATTAATCTTGAGCGTCATCGTATTAATACGATTAAGATTATTCACTATTTCGAAGGAGCAGATGATTTTACAGAAAATCATATGGACATGTTGGTGCCAATAGTCTCTCTTGAGACCGCTCATAATTCTCCAGTACCTGGGTAACCGAGCTTTGCTCGGTTTAAATAGTAAATATACTTAGATACGTACAGATAAAAGAAACCAAGAAATAGATTTTCTTAAAAAAAAGAAAACATGAAAAAAATGAGAAGCCGTCTGGATTCGAACCCGAAGCTATTAATTCGTGACCGCTATGACCGCCCGACTTCCCATCTGAGCTATTACGCTGTCGCGTCACGCGGCGAAATTTACTTTCGCAATCTAATGTCTAATGTGACAGTTTTTCATTGTCTAAAAACGCGCATAATATGCGTTTATAAAAAATGAAACCTAGTTAGATTGATTTATCGTCCCCGAAACCCCCTGCATACATGATTTCATCAAAATCGTTCGAGCCGTTTCCGAGTTTCAGATTCTATATATATATACACATATTTATATAGGTACAAGAATTGCTCGTTTAAAGGTATAAGATGGACTGAATTAGAGTAGGTATTCTTTTCTTTTTATCATAGTAGATTGTCAAATTACTAGTCTAAACTAGTCGTAAATAAAAGCACGAAGCAAATTGTTTTTTTTCTTTCTACAATAACAACCCAACGCGTTTACGTAAGAAACCCACATTCTGAAAAATCTCACGTGAGATTGGGGGATGGGGGAGGGGGTTGAACAAAATCTCACGACATCTCACCAACGGGGGAGGGGGGGCCAGAAAATTTAAAAAAACACCTCACGTAATTTATGGACGCCCCCTTAGGGGCATGGACGTATAAAAAAAGTCGGACGGAGTCTCACTAAAGCAAAAACTGTGTCCATCGAGTCGGCCACATAATATGCACGTGTGCGCTGTCACATACAGGCTGACACGCACACATCAGTGAGTCATTACACGCGCTACTTGTGTATATGTGTGCGTGTCAGCCTATCAGTGACAACCTGACAACGCACACGTGCAAATGTGGCCGACTCTAGTGACACAGTTTTTGTTTTAGCGAGACTACGTCCGACTTTTTTATACGTCCATGGCTTAGGGGTATGAAAAATAGCTAGTAGCCGATCCTCAGACCTACTGAGTATGCATATAAAATTTGGTAAAAATCAGTAAAGCCGTTTCCGAGGAGTAAGGAAACTAACACTGTGGCACGAGAATTTTATATATAAGAAGAAGAAGATAAAAGCCACAGTTTGGATATATGTTGCTCATTCACGTCGAAACGCCTGTACAAACTGGATTGAAATTAGGAACACAGTAAGATTAGTAGATTGCCTATAGCCTGGAATAGCACATAAGCTACTTTTCATTGCCGAAAAATGACGCGAACAGACACTACGCGGGTAAGATCGCTGCTAGTCGTAAAATAAGGTTTTTAGACATGGTTTATATGAAATGTCGTTGGCATAAAGAAACGCTTCTGCACAAATAGTCTTACTTATAATTATAAATATAACAAAACATCTTCTTTTAATGTCTTTTTAATGACTGATGCTTCATCTAATAACAAAGGACACCGTTTTCCTCATAAACATTTCCATCAGACAAAATGTAAAACAAAAAGAAATGTGACAGTTACCTTCTTCCAAACTTCCTATTTGACTATGCAGAATTGTTTGTGGTGGTTTGAAATCATAAATAAAATATATAGAATTCTCTCAAAAACTTGCTACTTAGATTTAGGAACTGTACGAGATACACGCGTGCCTGATAGTAAGCAACACGCTCACGCAGCTATTTGATTTATGCATTTATACAGCTTTGAGTACTGCTGATCACCACATTATTTAACTTCATCACTTTGAGATCTAAGACCGTAATAAATATCTCTTTACCCTGTTATTTCTCATCTCTAACCTCCATTACAATAAAACTTAGCCTATTAAACAAAACTAATTTAATGACTAGGTATGTACCTACGTCTCATTGTTTTATTCGAATAGGCACGCTGATATTCGCCAACTCAGAATCCTAATAGGTACCTACTAAACAAAAGTCATTTAATACCTACCTCTATTCAAATACCTAAGTTAACAATATTAAGGGATCCCTATATCTGAGATTGCCTACTCATTTTCATAATTCACGAGCTATATTTATATCTTGTTTGCCGAAACGTAAAATAAAGCGGTAAAATGTAAATTCGCAACATCTGTGCCTACAATTTCATGGAAACCACATTTATTATTATGCCAATAAAATGAGCGCCTACACTTAAGTTCATAGCAATTGAACAGGTGAGTTGTTGCTCCCTTTTATTATTAGGCTGATACATAACTTGATTACTTTCGTAATAGGTATGTATATGTACTTACTGTTTAACTACACAAGTATCGTTTATTTTTCCATAAATTAATTATTCTTCTGAATGAATATTCATTCATTAATCTCTGGAGGAAACTATAAAACTTTTACTTCTGAACTTCACAAGGATATTCGTCTGAGATGCTGGCGAGCGAGGTTTGAACTCAACCCTATTAAAGGGGTAATCAATAAAAGGCTTTTATATTACAGGGACACGGACACCTCTGTTTTCGGCAGAGGGACGCATATGTGTGAGAAGTAGAAACGTAGGTCTACTATTATATATAATTATGTAGCATAATATTATAGTGTTATAATGTAACTTTTGCAAAATCGTATTTTGCCACAATGTGTTTTAAGCATAACTATCTATTGTAATACATTTAATTCGACTATTGATGAGACGCATAACAGTCTTTAGGCATATTGATGAGACGCTTATGCGGCTCATCAATAGTATTTAGGAGTTATTTATTGGTTTGTTGTGCTACTAAATATGGACCCAGGTAACATAGGACTCAGATCCGACACAGAGCAACCCGACTCCATCTAGTCTTTTCGCTACTACCCCTAGAGTGTATATAAAAAATGCGGGAGCCAGAAGCTCAAGGGAGATCCTGAGTATGGAGAAGCGACACTCGTGGCTGACCGCAGAGCTTGTGGCTGGAGGGAGCCCACCCGGAGTCAAAATGTGCACCATATTTCTTACCGTAGGTAGGTACCATCCGTTTTTTCTCAATATGTGCCTTTAAACTTTATGCTAAGTTATCTTTATGCCGTATATGGTTATGTGTTTAAACATTATGCTAAGTTATATTTATGCTATGTATGGTTATGCTAGTAAAAATTATGCGAAAACAGTTATGGTAAATTATCGTCAGTCCTAAAAACTTTATGCCAACTCATATTAGTACAAAAATTATTATGCTACCACATATAGACCCGTATTACGCCTTGGCCAGTTATTCTACAGCTAATCAGTAATGTAAGCACTGTGCTCCGGTTTGAACGGCAATGTTTCCAGTAAAATTATCGGGTTTGCCCAAGATGTCGAGATGAAAAATCTTAAATCTCTGGATGACGAGCATAGCTGAGCATAGAGCAGAGATGACAGTGCAGTGCTATGCGATGATTTCGACTCTTCATGTTGCAATATCTGCGCGTCACTATGCTGCTATGGGAACGCATGTTGCTTACCATCTAACACATGTTCTGCTAGTCTTTGTCACTTTATAATATTAGAAAAAATGTACGTGATAATTACCTTGTATTTGGACAACACACTCCAGTTTTCCAACTGGTGTGTATCTTCTATATCGTCGTATCGTCAAGTTGATCAACTCTGCACCACAGTACATTTTATTAAAAAATGCGAGTCGTATTAGCAGCCAATAGTCTCAATGATGTCATACACCATACGTTTTCCATCATCAATGTTCCAACCATACTCGAGAGGCCTTGTAATACGCGACGAAGACCGGTCAGCATTACTTTTCTGCTTTTGACAAAATCGGCCCTTAATTGGGTGTCAACTAGCGTTGATACTTTGGCGCCATCGCAATCATATTATAGAGATAGTAGAACTAGTGCAGCGGTAAATTTTGTAAAGCGTCTCTCTCTAACGACGAATATATGCGGTTGCATATTCGAGCCGTTTATTGTTGGGAGTTTAGACTCTTCGAGGCCGGGAGCTCGTCTCATTCCCAAAAGCCTTTCTTTGGGGTTGGTCAACAGATAGCGTGACCAAAATCGTGGTATTATTTTGTTTCTTGTCGTTGAGCGAAGTTACGCTATCATCGTGCTAGGACCGTTTCTACTGGGAGTGAACTTGAGCCTCTTGACTAGATAACCTAGACTAAATAGTCTAGATCATCTAGTTAAGAGGCAAATCAGTAAATCGTCTATAGGTTAATCTGTATAACATTTTATATAGATCAATTCTTGTTCCCTGTTTTTCTATTATTGTTGTCTTTGAAACTCTTTCTTACAATAATATGAGATAGGAGATAAAACCATACAACGACTCACTATTCCTACAATAAGCCGAAACACCAACGTGCTACCTCGGGGCGAAGAGCGACCTTTGAAGAAATCATTCCCTGATTGAAGTGCCATTATTGGCCAAGGGTGGAGGGAGCGTGTTATTTGAAGATATACTCGTATTTTTACGTTCCATGTTTACCTTTCAGGGTATTGATGTTGGCGGAATCGGATGTGCGAACCGCAATAAGCAGAATCAATTGACGTAAGTACATAATACGAAACATCAATGAATTAGAAAATCTGTTTAGGATCTTATATTTTTTTCTGCTTTTATTAAAGCTCTCGGCTTTCAAACATAAATGTTAACCTACTTTGAGATATTATCTTGTGTGTTTTTATTTCAGTGGATACCCATAGATTTAGATTTTTTTTGTTGTGCAAAAAACCATAAGTATGTACATCTAAAATCTATGCAGGTACCTACCTAAAAATAATTATTTTAGCTCGTTTGATTTTGTAAACGTTCCATATTCATGAGCCTATTTGACGTTTCTTAAAATTTAAACCGATTTTGACTTAAAATTGGTAAGCCTTGAGTAAATATTTAAAACGTAAAAAGTAAAATTTAATAAAAATACAGTTTTTATTAATTAAGCAAATGGACGTACCGTAAACACTTTTTATGGAGAATATGTCAGGATAACATGCTTTTTTATCAATGGCCTTACGCTTGTCCGCCATCTCGCCTGGTGTTAAGCGACAATGCGGTTTGTGATAAAGCGTGTACACCTAGTGGAAACTGATTCACTCTACGGCAAAATTAATCTATCAGGGAATATCCACTTAGACAGACAATTACACCGTTTAGATGTTCTTACAACGAAATTGCACATCAACCAATGACCAACCAAACATTAACCAACCAAAGTGTTTTTTGGAACATCAACAATAAGATGACGCTTTTTCAAGCCACGAGCAAAATGAGTAACAAAATATAATTAAATTAGCCTTCCAAAAATGGTTTCAACAAAACTTGGACAAAGAATTTTACGCAAACAGTATTTTAAGAAAAATCTTTGAACTGTGAACAAAAATATTTTTATTATCTTTTACATATTTTCCATCCTAACACGTAAGCTCGCAAAAATTTTCACTTCTCATTTATTTCACTTAACTTTTAGACCCGAAAGTAAATGAAACTGTGAAACATGAGTAGATTTTTAAGTGTAGGTATATTATGCAGAGTTTGGAGCCAGATAGCTGACACATACTCATACAATATACATTATTATTTATTGTCTATACATAGAAACACAGAGCAAACTTTTGCATTTTTCACACAAATATTTGCACTGGGTGAGCATCCAGCCCACGATCCACGGCTTCGCAGGTAGACTTACTCCCAACTAAGCCACGAGGCCACAAATGGATACTATATAATATATCTTGTTTCTCGATCTCTTCCTGGTAACATTAGGATGGAAATGGTTTTTTTTTTACTCCAAAGCAATCAAATATAGTTAGATACCCTTAACACCTTTTACTATTATGCAGTAATTTATTCCTTTTTTTAAGTTTAGATTTTTACAATATATATATACAAAAAACTACATAAAAACTTAATAAAAAATCCAAACCTTATTTGCCGCCAGGAGTGGGGCAGGGCCCAATAATTATTATTATTATTATATCAGCCTACAAAGTGTCCCATTGCATAGCAAAGGCCTCTCTTCCCTCCCTCCACTGTTCCCAGTCCAGAGCAGCAGTCTTCCAATCTACCCTAAAACACCTTACATAATTATATACTAGTAGAGACATGGCAGGAGTCACAAAATCCTTGAGGTAGATAATTTCCATCCGGACTCCAATTTCTTCCATTTTTTTCAATTTCCAAAATCTCACAAATAAATAATTAACCCTCCATTCGAAATCTGATCAACTGATTGGAAAATTGGAAGAGGGCAAGGTGCTTTTTGGTGTTAGTTAGATTTTTTTTCATGTTTATATATTTTAACAGTTAATTGCAATGCTTAAAACGATCACACAGAAATCAGTATGTACCTAGGTCCTAGATATACCATTAAACAATTCAGAAAACCTATATTAACCTCCTAAGTACCTAATATTAGGTTCTTCTAGAAAATATTAATCCTACTATACCTACCTCTATTTAATTCACTAAAATAATAAGTGGAAGATTTTAAAAGTCGGTTAAAAATAATAATAATTTAAAACCAAGATCACGATCAGTTACGGAAACTATACGCACATTTGTTAAACAAAACACATAACATTATTATAAACAAAAAAATATTTACACGACTACCTATTTATTACCTAACCTCACGCTCATACCTATTAGTATTCAAACTCTTTGTAGTGGTAGGACTCTTGGCAGAATCCGCCTGGGGAGGGACCACACCTTTGCCAGTTATTCTACCGTCAAGCAGTAATGTGCAAATATTACTGTGTTCCGGTTTGAAGGGCAATGTTTCCAGAGAAATTACAGGGCCTAGAGATATAACAACTTCGATATCTGGGTGACGAGCGCAGAGCAGTGCTAGGACTTGGACTCTTCATGATCCAATAGCTGCGTGTCACTGTGCTGTTATGTGGCAGGCATGTTGCTTACCATCAGGCACATGTTCAGCTCGTCTCGTCACTCTTTATTTATTTTAAAAAAAAACCCTATTTTGCAGCAACCAAAAACAAAAACCATTATTGGAACGTGAACTAACGCCTCGTATCCCGGTTTCCCCGTCATTGCGCTGACGAAAAACTCAGCATCGATTTATTCGTAAGCTGTTTTATAATGGCACCTATAGGAGAGCCGACCCAATTTCCGAACCCCGCTAAAGGCACGTCCTAAGGGCAAGCTTATGAACACAGTAAGGGTCCTATTAAGAAACATCTGATAAGCGCCAATTGACGACTTTCTTTCTCTTTTGGGCACATGTTTAATTAGGTATAGGTTTTCATCAAAACTTTTTAACATGTCTTGAATAATTTTAATTATGTTCCTTTGTTTGCTCTCTTAACTTTTGATCGGCTTTTTGTTAATAAGATATTGATATCTATACTAATACGTATACTATCTATACTAATATGAAGAGTTTGTTTGTTTGTTTGAACTACTGGTCCGAATTGAAAGGATCTTTCTCTGTTGGATAGTCCATTTATCGAAGAAGGCTATATAGGCTATTTAACATTACGCTACTATCAACAGGAGCGGATCATGAATGGAAAATGTAACAAAAACGCGGAAAAATATTGCTTTTTGAGAGCTTTCGTTGCGTGACAGCATGTGTCTATCTTTTAAAAGGTTGCGTCATTAGAATCCAAAGATTATTGTCTTTGTTAGAACTAAAGGTCAGTACTCACATACGGTATTACTTGATAGTTTTACTCGAAGTCGAGTAAAAATCAACGTGTGGACCGCAAAACTCACAACTCGAAGGCTCGCACCGAGCCGGCTCGATGGAATTAAATGAAAGTAATTTCCTTCGAACCTACTCGAACGAAGCCGTCAATCTTGACTCGTACGTGTGTACGTGACTGTGAGTGGCGCGAGGCGAGCATCAGTCTGGTATTGTTGATCGTACTTGAAACACGTAATTTTAAGAGAAATGGATTTGCGAGTTTAACCCAGTACCTCTTTTACGTTTTTTCTTTTCATTTTCTTTGATTTACTTATACAGCACTGTGAAATTTGCTAAATACAGCCACCGTCTAGTTTGTTGCACAGACATCCTTTGGCTCGAACGGTTCGGTGAATACTGAACGGCGCGCCTCACTCGATAGATCAATGCTCAATGTGTGGACGAAAGCCCATGCCATGGGTTTTACTCGAAAGTTTAGCTCGATCGAGTAATACCGTATGTGAGTACTGACCTTAAGGTAACCAAATTTGTTCTAGATTTGAGTTGGTACGACCAATTTTCGATAGATGGCGTAGCAACCTAGCATCGCGCGCACGATTCAGCTAGTATCTAATAATATAAGATATTGACTAATCCCACTAATATTAAATATGCAAAAATTTGGATATTTGTTGCTCTGTTATGTCGGAATGCTTGAACGAATCGGGTTGACATTAGAAACAATACGAGTACATACTTAGGTTACAGTTTCGAAAAACCTATGTCTACTTTTATCACGCGAAAGTTACGGTAACGAGAACTAAGTACACGGGTAACACCGCGAGCCGCTGCTAGTATTGATATATTTTTGGAACTAATTTGATCATCAAATTTCGAACACTTAATCCAGACCTGCGCCAATAAAACTGTGTTAGATATTTATATTCAAATGTAATCATCAAACCAATAATGTAGCATAAATTATGTTAAATAGAGCATATTTTCATTCTGTCTCCGATTTCAATTCTCTAGAGTAATGTTTTGGCTAAATTTAGACGTAGAACAGCCAATAAACTTACGCCAAATAAAATCCCTTAGTAACATAAAACCACACGCGATAGTTACAAACTACTTCAGCGATCGACGTGTTATTTTCATACGAAAAATCTGTTCTACTCCCTAGACATGTGTTTCGTGTAGATTTATAAAGATTACATTTGCAACTAACTAAAAAAACTACCTTCGGATTTTGTCACAGTAAAAATGGCACTTCCTCCGCGACATTTCCCCTTTTTCATTTCATGGAAAACTACCCAATTGTTGTTGTGAAAAGGTACTAACGAGTTGCCTATATTTATGTTGGACTACCGAAGAAAATGTTTTTTATTCGTGCTAAGCTTATCACGATGAATGACTAACTTCCGTGGAATAGTGTTCCTTTTGCGTGACTTTATATAGAAAATTGCGGAGGTTACGTCATGTAGGTATAAGCTCGTATTTACGGACTTTCCGGTAGAGTTATTTCTAGTTCTTGGTAGTCATTCAGGTAGTCTATAAATAAGTAATAGCAGAGCGTTTCTTTTTTTGTCTTGGTTAGGTTTTTATTCGCAAAATAGAAATAGCTATTACTCTACTTAATATCCAACCAACTAAGTACTAACACTAAGCACATCTGAATTATGCATATAAAAGGTAACTCAGAAAGTTTTGCGAAAAAAAGTTTTAATGTATAAGGCACTTGCTTATTTTGAAAACTTCGATTATTTAAAAGTAAAAATACATCTGTTCGATTTTCAAATTTCCCTCCGCATTTTTTTGTGAGCCAATTCAAACTTTTTTGTTTCATTAAAAATGGATCTGCGTCGAGAACATTCTCGTGCTATGATTTTTTACGATTTCAAATGTGAAGATTTGTGATGTGTGAAGATTTAGTAAAAATATTTTTTTCATACAAGTTAGTTTTTGACGTGACAACGTCTTATAAATTGGTTTGCCGGGTGACACTTCAAGAAACTGCGTTACGCTCCGCTCACGTTATGCGCTCACAATGAGAGCGAGTGAGAGGGACGCGTGCCTTTCACTTTTTATGTCTGTCTCTCTCGCTCTTAGGCGGGCTAACCATGCCCGAGTCGCCGATTCGCTTAGGCGCCTGCATACAAGTTTACACGTTGCCAGTTAATTGTAAAACGATTGTGTAGTGATAATGTGACAGACTACGAATGAATATTCACATTAAAATTATTTTACCACTCAAAGTCGTTGTCACGTAAAACTTTCGCCCGTATACCGACTTTACAGGCAACCAATTTTTTTTAGTTTCTCAAAACTTTCTGAGTGTCCCTGATCGCGATAATCTCAAGATCTTGCGATTTTCACAAAAATAAATGTTATTAACAATAAAGAACTTTACTTCTGAGGGCAGGATGTCTTTAGCCTAACCTTTAAAAAGTTTTTTCTTAGTAATTTTCTATCTACTTAAGCTGTTATTAAGATAATCTGTACAAACATTGCTGACCTAGAAGCACTTCCACTTACTCTACGTAGTAGCTAAGAAATATAATTATTGATTCAGATCTGAAAATAAACTTTCTTATTTTGCAAGTTGAAAAGGCGCTTAATGGTAAGCAACACCCCTTCCCATAACACCATATTGACACGCAGCTGTTTGAACGTGAAGAGTCCAAACCAGATAACATTTGGAATATAAGATAATTTCTCTCTTTTACCTGTAATTATCTCTGAACAACTATGTCGTCTTCACTGAGTAAATATATTCACAAAATTGAGTAATTCTTGAGTCAATCTATTTATAACAAATTACAGAAAATACAAATATGCGCAGGTTTTCATGCTATTGAACTGGAATAAGTACCTTATTTATTCAAGCCCTTTCACATTTTCCCTTCCTACGCCAAAACTCATATTAAAGAGAATTTTTATCATTTACGTATATTCGCTTTTCCTAAAATACTTTTGAACAGCATTTAATTATAATTTGCTGGAGAAAATTGGCTAGGAAATTAAGCAATCGTCAAATGCCTGACATAAGATTCAACAAAATAGAATTTGTAGTGGTAGGACTCTGTGACCATCTTGGATTTGAATGTTTCGTAATGTATTATAGTATTTTACTAGTACAAGGCCTTTCATTTGATTGATATTGAAAGAATTGTAGAAAAATACGTTACACGCTATTATTTTTTTAATCTATTTAAAGGGCTTTGTCATAAGCATTTTGCCCTATTTTAGGACGGTGACAATTTAGACTAATCATCAAACATACCCACGAACATTCCCAACTAAACATCGGCATAAATCAATGGATGATCCTAAACTTCAGACGCACGGAGTTATGTTGTCGTTGGGAAGAGTGAGCTCACTCTTTCTGTTTTAGTAATAAATATACCCCTCACACACACACGCGAAATCTGAGAGGCACGTCAGACTTATAACAACCAAACGTTTTTGCGTGGCGGTTAAGAATATTACTATTGAAAGAATACTTTGTAATGACAATTAATATCATCATGGTTTTACATGGTTTTATTTCGAAAAATGAACTTATTAGAAACAGTGATCTAAACATGCAAAACGAATCAAGCTAAGAGTGTTACCTACCTATTCGAATTGTTTCACGAACAGACATAGATACACTTTATTGAGACACCAAAAGAAAAGGATACGCAAATCAATTATTTTTATAAACATCGCTAAATTGTACGAGCTCTTGCAAATTACAACAACTTTACCAAATAAATGACAACGAGCATCGAATACCGCCCTTTCGGCAGTTTAATCCTAAGTAAACTACCGAACAACTACATCCGAAAGACTAGGGAAGACATTTTCTGTAAATAAACGAAATTAACTACCGTACTGTCTTTTAACAAATTGAAAATTTTCGCGTAGACTGCTTTGGGAGGGTCAACCCTAGTAATATATAAGGTTTTATTCCTCGACCGGAATTCGGATAAATGAAGCTGAGAATAGAAACTTAACATACCGAAAGTCAGAATATAATAAGCATAAGCTATCTAAAAAAAAAACCCACGTTGCTTTCTCTCGCAAAGAAAAATTCAAAGCCATAATCCACTAAGCTGGTCTAGTGCGGGCAGACATCACATGACCTCGAAGATGCTCGAAACATGTCGCTTGGAAAAATACACAGAAGTGCAGACAGCATCAAATCTACGACCTCAGGGTTGTAAATAGCACGTCATACCCTCTACGATACATAGGTACAATTTGGCATGTTAATTATTATGGGAATCAGCAATCATCATCAACAGCCCACTAAACGTTCCCACTGCTGGGACTCTGGGCCTTCTCTCGCAAGGATAGAGTTAAGGCCATAATCCACCACCCTGGCCCAGTGCGGGTTGGTGGATGACACATGACGTCGAAAGACTCTAGGTACATGTCGGTTTCCGCACGATGTTTTCCTTCACCTTTTTAAGTTAGCGGCATTACGCACATGACTTCGAAGAGACAGTGGTGTGCGTGCGGGGTTTGAACCCGGGGTCTCCGGATCGGCAGGCGCCATTCTGCCGACTAGACCAGTCGTAACCTAGGTATGATAGGAATATATAATTTTTTTTTCTGAATGGAATAAAATATATATATTATAGTAGTAACCTTGAAATGCAGGTTTTTTATATGGATACCATTTTATAAATTTATAAAAATAAAATTCATAATTTTCAAAATAATTTAATTTTGTGCGTGCGGAGGTACGCGCAGTAAGTACCTACGTAACTTGTATTAATACACTGGCTACTTTTTGTTTCGTTAAATCTAATTTTAACGAAAATAAAAAGCAATATAACTGAGCTAAATAATATAGAATAATAAGGTTTAAGCCTTATGGTTTCAGCTATACAAGTAGAAATAGAAATCTCGTAAAAAATATAAGCTATTCTTACTTAAGTACCATTTCGACTAGTGTATAATTTTCACAAGTCTCTCCATCCAAACATTTGAAGTTTATCATGAAATTAAGACTTTAGTTTGCGTTAAAAAACTGTAAATTTAACCACAGCGGGATCATGTCATAGCCAGTTGTAATATTTTATACAACTGCATAATTTATATTATAATTTAGTTTCAGAATACACTATTTTGGTCGCGTGCCAAAAGCCTGTACAAAAATATACTGTGTAGTTTATTATTTAAGATCTAATTTGTTATTTTATATGGCTTTAAGTCCCCGTTGCAAAAACTTTATAAACTTATTTACAAATTAGAAATATTTTATAACCTCCGACGCAAAAATGGCGTATTCGTACTCATGAGTTTAACATCTATGTGTGTGTGTCTACCTGTGAAGTCGTAGCTCCCAAACGGATGAACTGATTTTGATTCGGTTTTTTTCTTTGAATAGTGAATTAGTCGGCAATTTTCTAAGCTATTTAATTTATCGAAGATGGCCGCCGCCACATAATAACTAACTTGTAGATTACATCATAAGGGGCCAAATAATATTTTTACGGTAAGGTCGCTTTTTTTAATCCAGAGCGAAGTGTTCTTTAGTAGAATCTTGAACGTAGCAAGGGATTCGAAGTACGTCATCCAGCCAAAAATATATTTTGCGCCCGAGTGAATTGATACATTCTACTTTTTGTCTACCCACTATGAGAAAATAAAAAGCCTAAAGATAAATGAAATCGGTAAAGCCGTTTTCAAGTTATTTCATAACCAAAAAAAGAAGTGTTCATTTTATAAAAATGATATATTTGGATTCGTGTCAATAGTAACTTAGTTGGTATCCGTTCTTTTAATAAACTTTTTTTTACAAATCGACATGTGATAACCAACGTTAAACAAACTCACGGGTAGTGAAATGATTATTATACAAAAAAATATTTAGTAACTTGGTTAGATCTCAAAGTAATTATTTGACAAACATTCATTCTATAACGTATTATTTAACAAATTATTCATTTAAAATTTTTGTTAACTACCAAATGCTCAAAAACAAAACCAACCTTAAATAAATTTTCATTTTATATTGGGTTGTTTGGCAAGCAACTCAATTTATAAAACAAACATTTATCAAGTTATATAAAAACTTGATTAAGTATATTTTTTTTATATCTTAGTGACCACATCGGAACGATTTAGTTACTTAGGACCCAAATCGGATCGCTACTACCCCTAGAGTGTATATAAAAAATGCGGGAGCCAGAAGCTCAAGGGAGGTCCTGAGTGGAGCGAGCCATGCGAGGCCAAGCGTAGCGAAGGGGGAAGGTGGTGATCGAAGCGAGGCGGCGACCTCCGTAGTGAAGCGCAGGCCGAGTATGTAGCAGCGACACTCAGGGCTGACCGCAGAGCTTTTGGCGGGAGCCCACCCGGAGTCAAATCTCAGTAATATACCCTAATCGGAGCGGTGGTTAACAGTCAATGACAGAACCAAATCACAATTGATAGTGTACATAGACCATATATATCAGGTACTTTTAAAACATTTGTTGCAAATTCTATTTTGGTAATTGTTAAATTTGTGAAAAGAATAATTTATGAAATGAAAAATGTACAAAAAACAAAATGTCATTCGATATATTGTCTAAGTGAAACGTTTGCCATGTAATTGGTTATAAAATGATGGTTTGTAAAATAAAACATTTGTTGATGTAAGATATTTAAAAAAAAATATCATGCAAAACGTTGTTTGTAAAATAAAACACTTTTATAATGTAGAGTTTTTGGAATGAATATTATACGATTCGATAGTTTTAAAGTGATATTTTGTAAAAAAATGTTTGTGAAACATTAGTGAACCAACTTAGTTACGTTTATGTATATTTTTCCCTTTTCTAAACTGATAATTTAGAACTTTACGTGAGTTTGAAACGTATATTCGTAACAAGCGAAGGGTGGACCTTTTTGAACTTTTTTCTGTGAAGCTAAATAAAAGAGCCCTTTGGCAAACGTCTTCATTCAGTTAAGACGTAATAGTCGTCTTTGCAAATAATGGCCCAAAAGCTTACCTCGGAATGAAGAGGGTCAAACTGTGACCCACATTGTGATATACAAGATCGTCTGCGAATTGTCATATGAATTAATAATAACAAACTTTGGATCAAAAAGAATTAAGATAAGCATATTTTTAACTGATTAACACGAAGGAGGTTAGCAATTCATCTGTATTTTTCTTAAGTTTGTTACCTTGAAAATATTTATTTTGATAGTTATTTTTTGTCGGAAAGAGTAGATTTCTCGAATGGTTCGACATTTTTATCAAAATTGTTGAAGTAGATTTTGTAATATCAATGTTAAAAGACAAGTAATTGTAGAATATCCTTATTATCCTAATTACTCCATAACATGCCAATTATATAACAATCGACCCTTATTTATTGATCTAACTAAAATTCTGTTCTAAATTCTAATTTTATAAATATGAAGGTTTGGATCTTTATTTCTGAATCACGTTAGGGTGGCTGCACAAATAAAATTGAAATATGGAATATAGTGAAATTAAAACCTATAATAGCACATAGGCTACTTTTTGTAACAGGAAAATCACGAGAATAAAAATTGAGAAAATTTGCTAGGCTTGGCTACGGCCTGTAATTTCTCTAGAAACACTGTCCTTCAAACCGGAACACAGTGATGTTTCACACTACTGTTTGGCGGTAGAATAACTGGCAAAGGTATGGTACTTCGCCAGGCGGACTCTTGGTGGGATCATTTGAACAATTTCACAGGGATAAAACATCTTGTATCTCTGGGTGATGAACGCAATGTACTGCTAGGTAATAAATTGGACTCATCACATTCCAATAATAGCTGTTGATACACAGCTAAGCTGTTATGGGCAGGCCTTTTGCTTACCATCAGGCATAAAATATGTTTTACTCGTCTCGTCGCTCTATACGATAAAAAAAAAAGTCTGAAACTACATACCTACACCAACGAAAAATCTCGTATTCGATCGTTACTTATAAGATTTCCCCGAAATGGCCATTTCAGCGTCGAAAAAGATACATTTCAGTGCCCTTTGAAAGTCACAACGTTACGTAAATGTGCTTTACCTCAAACAGCTTCAATAAATTTCTCTCGCACAAAACATGTCACACGAAACAATCTCAAAACACAATACTGGGGTGAGAACAATCATTACGGAGACAAGTCCCTTTTTCATTTAAATGTCAGTCATGTGTCTATTTTTAGGACAACAATGACCCTCGAATAACAATCGTATCCTTGATGTCCCCGTGAAACATCCCTTGGTGTAGTACATTTGATTTTGCTTTTTTATACCGAATGGACGTACAGTTGGATCTTGCCTTACACAAGATGTTAGTAGATAAAATAGGACTTTATTGAGGAATTGTTTTGTTTATCCCATGATAAGTCAACGTTTGGACGTTTGTTACCCAATCACGTCAGAACATCAAAAGGTATCGGTTCGGTTCGGCTTCGATCGGATAGGTTGCAATTTGGAACACTTCTTATGCTTACTAGACTGGAATAGAACATAGGCGAGAATGTCAACTATTGCGACGGTATTTTCCTCATTACTAAGTGAAAAGCCGGGATGGTTGCTACTTTTCCCATGACAGTAAAATAAGTTTTGTTTAATCTTATGGTAAGGTCTCAGCAACTCTGCATTAATTGGCTTAATAAATACTAATTAACTGCAACGGACGAAAAGGTGTAGAGCACTTTTTCCGTTATAACCTTGATGCTAACACAATTTTTTATTATTATTTAATTTAAACACTCCCCAGACTCCGGGGTCCGTGACCTTTGTCATTACAATAATCTTTTTTTATTTACATAGTTCTTGGATAAGGAGAAGAAGAGGAAAATACGGGGACGGGGGGTAGTAGGGGGGTGAACATTTTAAACTTAATTATAGTACTAGTCAGTCCGATTTCGTCTGTTGAGCCGCTCACTACCGGTTGGAATTCCGATAGTAATCGACTCGACATCGTCTTTTGCCTAAGCCTCCTCCCGGCCCAGAGCCTCTACTACGGCCGCAGTTCTGTCTCTAATGGCCATCTCAATGGTAGGTTGAAATCTCGAATGGTCTTTGGTGGTGCAGCCAACGCTCGCTCCACGAACCGACCGATGGCGTCGTCGGTGTCGTCAGCGTAGTATGTGAAGGTCCCCGTGGTGTGCCGTGAGATTGCAACAACCACATGGGACACGCTCTCGCAGCATCATGTTTGCCTTAGTTTTAATTACGATTACCGACTCGTATGTCAATCCCTGCGCTTCATGGATGGTAAGGATGCGTGACCCGGTGCCCGACCCGTAACCCTGGTTTGTCAGGCTCTCCTTGTCCTCTTCTACCTTCTATATTCTACTAGGATACGATAAAAATACATCCTTGACCAGTCCACATATTTTATAAGAGCCGGACTTTCATGAGAAACCGCTTTCATAAAAAGTACATGGTTACTTCTCTGCCTGATAGATAAAACATCGCCAATCAAAACTTTGAAGAACATTTTCTTTCGCTCTCAAACAGAATGTTCCACTCCAAATATCATGCTCCAAATAAAATCTTACATTAAATTCCATTGGCAAAGCATAATGCAGGTCAAAAGTTCCAGCATATTCCACACGGATTCCCTCGAAAGTACACTTCCCTTAAAATAAAATACAAGAAATAGGGAGGGAAACAGCTCAACAAGTGTCAACAAAGGGGATTCGGGGAGTTTTTCTCAGAGTTTATTAATGTTCCTATTCCTTCAGATTTTCTCGCAGAGTTGTTTCACGTCTTTTTTGGACGCAAAAATTATATGATTCTTGCTGTCATTAGTGATTTCTTATTATTAGACAAAAGTTGTTCTACATCTGTACTAATATAATAAAGCAGAAGAGGTTCTTCTTGAACGCAATAATCTCAGGAACTACTGAGAAATAATCTCAGGAACTACTTTTAACATTTGTTTCACCGTTGTATATGTACGTAATCCCTGAGAGCTATTATAGTGTTGTAATAAAATCTGACTGCTGGTGCCCCGTAGTAGCCTAGTGCCTAGATCGTGCCATTCACAATCGTCAGGTTGTAAACTCGAGTCTCACTGCATCTCTGAGTATTTTTAAAGTGTATATGTGTAAGGGTATCATTACCTCTGGCTGTGAAGAAAATATGGTAAAGAAACCAGCGTCTTTCGAAGTCATGGGTCATGCTTCATCCCACTCTGAGCCAAAGTGTTGGATTATGGTGTTGCATGTCTCCTTGCGAGAGAAGACCCCTAGTACCAGCATCGGAAACATTTAGTGGACTGCTTAAAATGCTTGGGTGTATGATTATTATCTGAGGTAAAGGTAAGGTTGAGATAAGGGTGCTTCGGAAGAATTAGGCACTGCCGATTTCATTTTTGAGATAGTTTTAACTTTAGACTCATTATGCTTTGGAACAATAAGTGTTTGTACTGTCCTGTTATAGACAGGTGTGTGGCTTAACATCATGCAAATATTCTGTTCGTCCCGTCACTCTAAAGAAATGTCATTTGTCAACTCGCACATGACCAAACCAGCATGATGGATTATGACCCTGACTCTCTCCTTCTGAGAACACCTTGAGTTTCAAAAGTTGAATCATAAAAAAGGCTGCTCATGATTTTAATGTAAAACTCTTATCACAGTTGTTTTCCACCAGTTGTTCGATCCAGCAGATATTGTTTACGTCCACACGATGAAAAGCCCTCCGTCTACGTCGAGTCGGTCGGTACACAGATCGCTCGATCAGAGCGAAGTTTGCACTGCAACCGAGAAGAATATACAAACGCCACGATGTAATCTATTGAAGACCTGGCTATGTACGAGTACAAGGCTATTTTGAAAACTACCCGTTTTATATAAAACTAACTCGTTCAAAACCCAGCTTAGGCTCGATTTTGGGTCTTTTTTAATGATGTCTAAATCTTTTTAAAAAATATATTATTATCGAACCTAAGTCAGTTAACTTTTTAAAAAATAGTGATCACACAAATCTACGGAAATATATTACTAAACCGAACACGATTTATGCTACTTCGATTACAAGTAAAAGTAAGACCACAGATCAGAAAATAGTTGCGATGCTAAGACACTTAGTGACTCAATGAGAACCAGCACGTCTGAATGCTATGCAGGGAATGAGAGCGAGGCCCAGTGCGCGACCGTTTTTATAGGGCCGATATGGGGGTAGGCAGGTATGGGGTAAACTAGATTCGGTAATACGGCCGTTCCTGACGGCGAGGCGTCCTCGACCGCTTCATCTCCCAACGAAGGCATATCACTCCCAGCCACATCCTTGGCAACCACGAGTTCGCCCTCTGCAATATAAAAACGTACTTAAAGCACCATGTTCCAAAAAGTAAAGAGTAGAGTAGTGTAGAGTAGAGTAGAGTAGTGTAGAGTAGTGTAGAGTAGAGTAGAGTAGCGTAGAGTAGCGTAGAGTAGAGTAAAGTAAAAGGAAAAGCGGGTTTTGTACAAATGACTTAAACTGCGCAATTTAAGGCACACGCACAACACCCAGGTTATGTTAACTCGTATATGAAACGGTTAACATAGCAGTACGTTATCATCGTAATATTCAACGATACAGAAAATGAATATCACCGACATAACACAACTACACAGTAGGGAAGTACAATTCGGCCGAATCCACCTCTATCCATACTGCTCTAACAAAGGGAAGTAAAGCCCAGTGGGCCCACCTCAATCTCTTTGAAAAGGGAAGTAAAGCACATAGTGCCCACCTCAAACCTTTGAAACGGGAAGTAAAGCACATAGTGCCCACCTCAAACCGCAAATGATCTCTAAGAACAGCGCTGCACGTGTCCGGGGTCCACTCGCCGCGCTCCCAGCACCATGTTGGGTCGCCGCCTGCTGCTCGCCTGCCCGCCTGTAGCTCGTAGCGGTGGTGTGCGGTGGAAGCGTGCGCAGGACCTCGTAAAGGCCGCGCATCCCGGAGTCTTTGCCCGTCGACTGTGCCGTCTCGTTGACGAACACGAGTCGCCCGCGGCAGATGATGCAGGCTGGCAGCGGGTCACCGGCATTCAACAGTGGCACACCAGCTGCAGTAGACTCCTCGTTATTCTCAGTGTCACCGCATTTCATGAAACAAAGGTTTCAGTTTTAAAGAGAAAGATAGTAATCAGAGTGTGAAGTCAAGCAAAAACTTGGAGCTATCAAATCTCATTCACGATACTTCTTCTTGAAAGTTTTAAGAAATCTTTAAGTTTCAAACTCCAATCAGTTGTAACGGTGAAATACACATAAAGGCATGCTGCAGTCATTCCCATATATGCATTAAACCACAATGAACAGACGAGATAAATGAATAGACATCAAATTTAACAGACGCATGTAGACTTACGAATAACTCAAACATGCGAGAGGAGACTTAGACACTACTTCCGATAAACTGTATTGGGCACGAAGCAGGAAGCTATCGCAGACGCTAGCTTCGTGATTCTGTGAAGAGAGCACTCGTGAATCCTATCTCAGTTCCACCGTACCTCCTTTAAGTGCTTTAGGATCTGGAGATTCAGCAAGACTTTGACTCTTATCAAGTCTCGGCCGCACCTGACCCTGTTTTATGCCAAGAGTTATTTCACCACTTTAATTCATCATTTGGCCACCTTACCTCATCTAAACGCTAAATATCAGTTTTCGTTCATCGTCAAAATGTTCAAAACCAGACGTCAAAACTAAAGGAATGTACGAACCACCAGTTATCGATTAGGACATTGACAGTTACGCCACGTAGTGACTATGTTTCTGGATTACTGACGTTATCACAGAAAAACTTCACGTTGTTTACATTTCGCAAAGCAAAACTATTGTGAATTGGCTTCTAGCAAAAAGAACAGGTTTTGACTTTAATTGACATGAGAGCAAGTTTTGTTTGCGTCATTGGCGAGAACAGTTTCTTTTAGATCTACCCTTATCTTATTGCAATAGGTTTGTCGATAACTGGACAACCCAAACTTTTATCAACTACCTTCAAATTTTACTCACTTTTTGTCAGAATCTATCCTCATATCCTGGTTGATTGAGATTATAACAGTGAAGAGACTAGTTTTCTTGAAATGCACACTAGTAACCACGGAATGAGGAAACGTTCACTCTAGCCGTGAGCGGTTATTGAAGTGGTTATTTGAAGCACTGGCACTAGAGAAAATTACTTTCACTAAGAAAAGCGTTTTAAGTTCAAATTTGAGACTATCAAGTACAGTTGATACCAGTCGATTCACGTAACCACGACAGTAATTCGCCTTTTGGGGATAATCCCACACGAGCAGGGTGCTCTTTGTAGTCACACAGGTTTTCCGATCGCGCGAGACTCACTTAATCACTGTTGTTACACTGATGTTATAATTTTTGGATCAAAACCAGAAACATAGCAATGGATAGATCTCACCGAAGGTACCGCCCTAGGCGCGCAAATGAGACGCCTCGCAACGTCCGCGGGGGCAGGGCTCGAAGCCCCGCCGCGCGGTGGCGCCGCGGCCAGCCGAACCCGTGCCAGTCCGGCCCGCTCCCGAGCGCCAGGAACCGCCGCAGCGACGCCTCAAGGAGGCCCGGCCACAGTGACGCCTCACGGAGGCTCCGCCGCAGCGACGCCACAAGGAAGCTCTGCCGCAGAGACGCCTCAGGGAGGCTCCGCCGCAGAGACGCCTCAAGGAGGCTCCGCCGCAGCAACGCCCCAAGGAGGCTCTGCCTCAGCGACGCCTCGAGGAGGCTCGGCCACAGCGACGCCTCATGGAGGCTCCGCCGCAGCGACGCCTCAAGGAGGCTCGGCCACAGCGATGCCTCATGGAGGCTCTGCCGCAGCGACGCCACAAGAAAGCTCTGCCGCAGAGACGCCACAAGGAAGCTCTGCCACAGAGGCGCCTCAAGGAGGCTCTGCCGCAGATCGCTCGTCCAACACTGAAAGCCTAAATAAGATCACTTCCAGAGTGCTCCTCAAAGCGGAGATAAAAGCCGGTTCTCCGCACCTTCCATCGAGATTGCCGTAGCTAATGAGGCGACATTCCAAATCTGCCATTTTTCTATTTCGATTCTAACCTTACTTTTACTTCGATCAAATATACAAGACAGTGGGCGGGTGGGATAGAACCCAGAGGATCCTATCCCACTTCTGATATTATCGAACCTAAGTCAGTTAACTTTTTAAAAAATAGTGATCACACAAATCTACGGAAATATATTACTAAACCGAACACGATTTATGCTACTTCGATTACAAGTAAAAGTAAGACCACAGATCAGAAAATAGTTGCGATGCTAAGACACTTAGTGACTCAATGAGAACCAGCACGTCTGAATGCTATGCAGGGAATGAGAGCGAGGCCCAGTGCGCGACCGTTTTTATAGGGCCGATATGGGGGTAGGCAGGTATGGGGTAAACTAGATTCGGTAATAATATACTATATGACAACGGGCCAAATCACACGTCTGTCAATAACAGCACAGAGTCACACAGCTACTGGAACATGAAGAGTCCAAATCATTACCTAACACTACACTGTGGTCGTCACCCAGAGATATAAGATAATTTATCTTCATACCCTGTATTTTCCAGTTAAACCAAAACACAGTGATATTCGCACATTACAGCTTGCCGGTACGATCATCTGCAAAATAAAATTGGCAACACTGTTCACAGGCAGTTTCGTCATTTCCGCTATATTTTTTTCTATGGTTTTAGTCTCACATTTTTTTCAGTTTAGCGCTCAGAAATATTCCAATGTCCTCTAATCCTGCCATAAGAAACTTGGTTCCAATATAAACAGGCCACTTTATTATTATTTTATTTTATAAAAGGACCTTACTCTATCGTCTTCCTAACTTTGGCCTAATGCAATAAGATACTAAGATAATAAGACCACAGGGCTCCACTATCCTAGTCTTACTGACTAGTGATATACTTACACATAAACACAATTATATAGAACATACTTTAAACCTTTCCTTATACATATTTATGATACTCACGTTTTAGACGTTCTAGAAAGTTATAGCTGGTCTAGGAGAGACCGGCAACTCCCAATCCGGAGCCACTCGAAACCCAGGCGCACCACTGTATTTTCGAAGGCATGTGCGTAATTCCGCTACTTCATTTAATAAAAGTGGCCAAGTGCGAGTTGGACTCGCCCATGAAGGGTTCCTAGCCTAGTTCATATAACTATGCAGTATTGAAAATAATGGTATTAGAAACCTCAACATATTTTTTGAAGACCTACCCCACACAGATGGGTATGATAAAAAACAATTTTTGAGTTTTAGTTCTGTATGGGGCACCCCCAAAATGTATAGTATTTTTATATCAATCTTAATGCGGGTTACAGAATACATCTACTTACCAATTTTCAACAGTGTAGTTCGTATAGTTTCGGGAAAAAGCCCATAGACCAGCGTGATGGACTATGGCCTATACTTTTTCCTTGCAACAAAACAATTTTTGAGTTTTAGTTCTGTATGGGGCACCCCCAAAATGTATAGTATTTTTATATCAATCTTAATGCGGGTTACAGAATACATCTACTTACCAATTTTCAACAGTGTAGTTCGTATAGTTTCGGGAAAAAGCCCATAGACCAGCGTGATGGACTATGGCCTATACTTTCTCCTTGCAACAAAAGGCCTCGAGTTACGAAGCAACTATTTTCTGATCTGTGCCTCGAGTCCCTGCTGGGCTGCTAATCATACTCACTTTTAGATAGATAGGTACACCTTATTGTATACACCAAAATTAAAAAAAAAACACTGATACTGTAAGAAAAACAAGAAAAAGTTAGTATTACAATCGGCAGCCTTATCGCTTAAAGCGATCTCTTCCAGGCAACCTTAGGATTGAAATGGTATGTAAGAATATTTATCATACTCAACGAGTACCTACTTTATCTCGAACGAAGACTAGCGTCTGAGCACTTCAGATAGTACGACTCGGACATCACTGCTAGGGAAATGTTCACACCTCACATGATGCTCCTATCACTGAAACTCGGTACCTTCTCTAGCAAAGAGAGAGTCATTATCAAAATATTCTCAACGTCAGCCAAGTGCGTGTTGACAGATACTACTAATTTCCACCGCAGCTTACAAAAGAGCTGATATCTTGGCAACGGCTGAACTTATTTTGATGCAACGTAGCTAAGAACAATTAATTTACTTTTCATACAAAATCAAAATCGGTTCATCCAGTTGGGAGCTACGATGTTTCAAATAGACACAAACACACACACATACACAGAGAGACACAGAGAGAGACATCAAACATAATACACCACTTTGTTTTTCGTCGGGACATAAAACACATAATAATGTCTCCGATTCAGTTCACTTAGATATTCAGTAGTATCGGCTTTAGAACTTATTTTAATATAAACAGACCTGTCTGTACCTAAACTGTTGCAAAATACCTATCATAAACTTTGATGTTCAACAGAACGAACTACGGCAGCCATTTTACAATGTTCTATGCATTTAAATTAGTTTTCAATACAAGCTTGCACCGATTGTGTGTACTTAACCTAAAGGAGCTCGCTATGAATAATTTTTGATATTGTTTTGAAATAAAAACTTATTTTCTTTTCTGTCTGATAGAGGGAAAATCTTGTAGACTTACGTCATTGACATGCCAACGTAATGGCATAGCATCGGAACGACAGCAGAGCATAAGATAAGGACGTAGGCGTTAAAAGCTTTAAAAAAAAAGCTACTCGACGAAATGGATGGAATAGCAAAGTTTTCATATCGATACTCTAATAAACTTTGCATCTTTTTAGGATAGCATATCATGTCAATATATAGAATGTCAATATATGGATATTTTGATGTTAGTTGCTTAATTGCGTCACAAGATATGAACGTATCGGGCTGAAATTCGGAACACAGTTTTCTAACTGTGTTCTGTAAAACGCCTATTAGACTACGCGTTGTTTAGCACTCGTTATGCAGACTGTCTTAGAGTCTAACTTGTCAGCTCGCTATTACACCAGTCTGAAAAACGCGCGCTCTAGAACTTTTAATATTACTTCTTTTTCTTTACTGCACGCTATTATGGTATTTATTAATTTAAATTAAAAAAAAAGAATTTTAAGCATTAAAGATAGGTATAAACAGCGAGATCAAAATTAAAATTATGGCATTCGAACTCCGGATACCCAATATATTTCTAGAATTATCGTCATCCACCTCGTCATGCTCAGGGCCAACGAGGTGGATTACGGCTTTAACTCTCTCCTTGCGAGAGAATTTTCCGAGTCCCCGTAGTTAGAACGTTTAGTCGGCTGTTTTTGCTTTTAATGTTGTTCTTCTTCTTCTTCGTGTTGATGATGTCTTACTTATAACTACACCTTATATGTTTTTTTGTTTTGATAACGTGATTGAAAAACAAACAGCCAAACATCCACTTTTCATATCTATAATGATAGTAGAATAAAAGACCTCCCTTTCAAACTAGTACATAAGTTTTGAGTAACCCTGTACTTTACGGTAAACAAGCGACGAACGAGATTGCCTGGATGAAGAATAAGATAAAACAGCTTGGAAAGAGCTTTATAGCTTTCTTTTTAATTAGAACAGACGTATACTGCCTTTTTCAGCTGACAATACGGCTCGTGAAGTCTTCAAAAGGCTTTTCTATTAGCCGCCAAAGCGACGCCAGCAGAAGTATAATTAGAGATATAGCGACATGTCGTTTACAAAAAACAATGGGTACAAGCAAAATTAACACAATAAACAATATTATGTATTATAAAGCAGAGATTGGTAATAAATACATGTCTAATTAATTAATCGCACTGAACATTTTAAAAATAAAACTTCAAAACATCACTAAAATAAACATTCAAGATTCAAGCTTACCTGGAAAAAATGATTTCACTTTCCGGGAAAGCATAATAATTATAATATCAACATAAAACAGGAAATAAAGTGGCCAAGTGCGAGTTGGACTCGCCCATGAAGGGTTCCGTTGCAGCAAGTAACATAATATACATAGTACACATAGTTCTTGTAGTTCGTTGTAACTTTGGTCGAAGTTTCAATAATAGTGTATTTATGACGTACAAAAAAAAACTACTCATCAGATCGAGTTCAAACTAATTTTCGTTGTACCACTTTAGAAGTGTCTCTTGCGCAAATTATTCAGTGTAGACGAAAATGATTTTAGAAACCTCAACATCATTTTTAAAGACCTATCGATAAACACCCCACACGTGTAGGTTTGATGAAAAAAATTTTTTTGAGTTTCAGTTCTCAGTATGGGGGGCAACCCTAATTTATCTTTTTTTTCTTTTTTTTTGTTCAAATCTTAATGCGGTTCACAGAATACATCTACTTACCAAGTTTCAACAGTGTAGTTCTCATAGTTTCGGCAAAAAGTGGCTGTGACATACGGACGGACAGACAGACAGACAGACAGACAGACATGACGAATTTATAAGGGTTCCGTTTTTACGTTTTACGGAACCCTAAAAAACACTCAAACACATTCCATAACCTAAGCTTTGTTTTTACGTAATTGTAGTCTAACTTTGAGTGTTTGAAACGTCAATCACGAAACGAACAGTCTGATGTAAACAAAATTAAAAGAGACATCGTTTCATGGTTGATGATCCAGATACTCGAAACGAAAAGTCTTTGACTACTTTCGTTATGAGATCGTCTACTGCTGATTACGATAATGAATGACGTCTCAAAAATAAAAACTCAAATGATTAGAACAATTTTATGTTAATTTAATTTATTGTTTCGCCTAAAAGAAACTTAAGATGTATAGGAAAGTCCGGCCACTGAACAAACATTCGTTGTACCTAATAAGCTGTTACTCAGAAATGAACGACGCTCTTTATCCTAGACGTAAAATAGTTTACACCATCATTTATCTCACGACTCTTTGGCATACATTAAATAAATAACTATTGGTGAACATTTCACACACAACACTATCTAGCACCGAACTAAGCAAAGCTTGTACTATGGGAGCCAGATAGCTGATATAATATTTACTTATATATTTTTAAATACATACGTTACATTGGTATTTTAATTACAGGAAGTTTATCATGAAACTAAAAAGTCATGGTGTGTTTTCTATGTTCAGATGTAGGAGTTCGTCATCACCTCAGGCTGTGAGGGTAAAGAAAAACATAGTGAGAAACCGGCATATCTATGCTAATATTATAAAGCTAAAGAGTTTGTTTGTTTGAACGTAAGGATCTCGTGAACTACTGTTCCGAATCGAAAGATTCTTTCTCTTTTGGATAGTTCATTTATCGAGGAAGGTGATAGGCTATTTAACATTACGCTACTATCAACAGGAGCGGAGCAAGAATGAAAAATTAAACAAAAACGGGGAAAAAATTGCTTTTTGAGAGTTTTCGTTGCTATCTTTTAAAGGTTGCGTCATTAGGACCTCAGATAAACGAATTTGTTCAAAACTTGAATTGGTATGACCAATTTTCGATAGATGGTTCAGCTAGTATGTAGATTGTAGATATGTACCAACTACCAAGAAAGACAGACGCGTGACCCATATTCTGGCGTTTATTTGGTTCAACGTAAATATAAGCTTTGCCATTCAGCGTGGTAATGCTGGGCACGCTTCTGACTGGTAGTGGGCTTGAGCATCGTTATTATCTTTGTACTTTCACGGGTCTATGTATAATTCAGATGTGCCTATGTAAGTAGTTAAGTATGTAGTGTAGTGTAGTTTTCATTGTATTTTGGTTTTGTTGATAAAAGCTCTGCCCTTTAAAAAGATAAACATAATTTTTGAGGTCATGCGTCATCGGTTTATGTTTGACATGTTACGCTATTATGAAATTGTATCGAAATATCGGGGCTCTACCATTTAATCCCAGCAAATATACCGTAATTATACTAATGTACTGCCAAGTAATCAAGTGTAATATGTTCCGGTTTGTAAGGTAATGTTTCCAGTGAAATTGTGATGTAGCTATCTTAGTGATGATACAAAACAATACTAGGTAGTAGAATAATACTAACAAAATTATTGTATTTTCTTATTGTCATTCCCATTGGAATGGAATTCCAATTCCCATTGGAATTGAGTTGAGCTTTCCCGGGATAAAAAGTAGGTACCAAGTTTGTTTATGCAGTGCTATTTCAGGCTATGTTCTGTATTCCAAATTTCGAGCCGATCCGTTCAGACGCCCTGACGTGACGTGAGTGAGCAACAAATATACAAACTTTCAAATTTTCGCATTTATAATATTAGCAAGATAGTAGGATGCAAAGATATATGGATCAACTCCTTATTGCACTTAATTAGAAAACCTAACAATAAAAAATACAAAACCTTTAAAATACAGTAGCAATAAGAAGTCGTATTAGACTACTGGCCCGTGAACAAAATTTACGTAATTCAGGATTTTCCGACTATTGGCAGATTAAATTTGGGCATTAGATTATGTACGGCATTGGTTCCATACAGTTTTAATACCTCTCTTAAACCATTATTTCGCAATGCCGTACAAAAATCATGCGACAACGAGAAATGATCGAGGGTTGCAACCCCCCCTCTCCGATTGTACTCGGTTGGACAGCTTACAAGTGACGGCATAGTGCTGAATCTTATTACTTTATACCCTTCTATCATCCCACATAGGTCTCCTGGTGGTTCATTTACTGCGTAAATTTTGTTCACGGGCCTGTAGTCTATATATCATTGTTTGTCGCTATAAAACAACACATCAAAACCAACACGTCTAATATCGAACACTGCATACCACAGTGGCATAAGTGTTTGTAAATGAAAACGGAGGGTGGCTGCCACGGGTGCCGGGTTGCGGGGCCGCTTCGTCTAGTCACCCGCCTGACGCCGGCCGGTGCGCCCGTGCCTCCGCAAAACCGAAACATGAAATTGTGACTTACGTACCGTGCATTTCCACGTGACGATATAAGGTAAAAAAAAATTCAATCAAATTTTTTTTCCTAATTTTAAACACTTCCAAAAGTGATAAAACGAGTGATTGAAAAGAAAATTGGTGAATTCAAGGATCTAATTTCGAATCGATCAAACCGGCGCGCTCAATTAGCCATCGTATGGTGACAGGGTTTAGTGATTTATTTCGAAGCTATTTTCGGTAAGGGAATAGGATTTCGCGCCGGCGATTTCGTTCACGCAAAATTTAAGTGAAAGTTGACAAGTCAACTTTGAGTAATCTGTGGCTTCTGGTTTAATTATAAGGTGATTTTAAATATAAACTCTTTTTGTATATTAAGTAATTTAAAGTTAAATATTACAATTTAAAGCTACTCATACACTATTGCATACATATATGATATACCTACTATCGAAACTGTGGAGCCCTTTTTTTGTGGATTTTACCTGATGGATTAAATCTATGTGTTAACAAATTGAAAGTGAAATCGGTTTTCAACGTAGGCCGCATGGTCATTTAACATCAGACATGATAGCGGTCAAGCACAAACCTATTATTAAAAAAAAAAATTTTGGTTTTTATTGAAAGATAGGATACCAAACGAGATAAATACCGTAGTATATTTTTCAAGTCGTGAGTGTGCTTATAGAATCCACTCTATAGAATTTAAAATTTCTTAAACTACTCTAGGAGTATGAGTAATTAAGTAAAGAGTAGTCACATCATAACCTTTTTTATATGTAGGTTATATTGTAGTTATGCCTTTTTACAATTTTTAGGCAGAAAGGAAAACAAATAATTGTCGTCATTTAACGCAGTAGACGTAGTATTTGAGCGTTGTTGTAGAGTTGTTAACTCTAGAAAGTGTAAGCGATTGGTGTTTCAGTTTAGAGCTAGTGTTTTAAAAGAACTCCGTGGAAAGGCATGGAAACCTTTCCTCTAAACCAGCATTGTCAAAATGTAAAATATCTCTCAGCAAACCTGAAAAAATAACTACTTTGGACATCCTATAGGAATTGTCAATTTAACATACATACATATTTATTATATTTACGTTTTATAAATATATATCGGTTTGTCCAATTATACTCATACTAAAAAATATTATTGACGATTAAAAATATAAGAAATCACATACGATTTTTGTGGATTCATTTTCCTTGGAAGCGCATTCAGTTCTGTACAGATAGATACATATACATATGTATCAGTAATATGTTTCAAAACTATAACTTAAATAATTTTTCTACATAATGTTCTTCACACTTTTTCTGAGAGCGTGGGAGCGAAAATAAATTAACATTTTGATGTTTTTGGAGTCAAGGAGACAAACATAAATTTAAGTTAGGTTTTGTGATAGGGTTAAGGATTTAAGGATTAGGGTTAGAATTACTGTTTTAATAATTAATTTAAACAGCTGTTGGGCTGTACCGCAGTTTCTTTTATGACTGTCAAATAATTAAATTCAAACAAAATTAATAATAATCATCCGGGGCCAAAAAATATTGCTTACACAATTGGTGTTATTCGTTACACAATAGCACCAAATTGAAAATGTTCTCGTAGTGAACAGCACAGCCAAAGAGTGACGTTACCTACCGGTACCTACTTGGCCATGAAAAATCCAAATTATTACCGCTTATCAACCAGATTTATAAGGTGATTTATCTGTTTGCCCAGTTATTTTTCAGGAAACATTGCCCTTCAAACTGGACCACATTACATGTTTGCACATTACTGATTGGTGCCGAAATTACTGAAAAACGTATCATATGTCCCCAGACAGGCTGTACAAAGAGTTCTACTAAATTATATTAAAACGAATTCCTCTTGTACCTAAACCACCGTAATTAAAGAATTTATATTATACGTACATATAATATGAAAAACCCTTATGAAAACAAAACTGCCAACGTAAATACATAACATATGTCTAATATAAATAAGGTCGATGACAGGTACTAGTGTTGTACAAATTAATTTTATATTATACGAGTGTTCTCATTCAGAAGTAAATTGAATAAACATAAATTAAGCAGGGATTTCTGAAACCTTCGTTTCCTATGTTAAATTGAATATTAATGTACCCATTTAAAACCATTCACTAATTGACATATTAATTTTATTTGATATTCGCTTATTCAAACAATTTCACTTGCTTTAGCACAGTAAGTAGATATATAATTTCGAAAACGAGAAAAAAAAACTTAAAAAATTGTCACCAAATTGTACCTGCACCTCTGAGAATTTTTTCTAGTGTAAATGTACGATTCCGTCATCACCAATGGGTTGAAAAAAGATCAAAAACATCGTAAGAAAAGCTGCAGGTTCCAAGAAACACATACATATTTCTAAGTCATGCAAAACAAGCAAGACATATGTACATATTTCTAAGACCCAACTTCAACTTTAAGGTCAGCGTGGTGGATTAAATAAATAGTACCTGGGTGACCGAGCTTTGCTCAGTTTATATACTAAATATACTTAGATACCTACAGATAAAAGACTCCAAGAAATAGATTTTCTTAAAAAAAACGAATTGAAAAAAAAAGAGAACCCGTCTGGATTCGAACCCGGAGCTACTAATTCGTGACCGCTATGAGCGCCCGACTTACCGTCTGAGCTAATTATGCTGTCGTGTCACGCGGCGAAATTTACCTTCACATTCTAATGTCTAATGTGACAGTTTTTCATTGTCTAAAAACGCGCATAATATGCGTTTTTTTTAAATAAGACCTAGTTAGATCGATTTATCGTCCCCGAAATCCCCTGCATACATAATTTCATGAAAATCCGTCGAGCCGTTTCCGAGATTCAGATTCTATATATATATACATATTTATATAGGTACAAGAATTGCTCGTTTAAAGGTATAAGATATTCTAAGTCAGTGAAGGCCACGAGACCCAACAATGGAATTAAAAGTGGCCTGCATTAAATCCAGCTTTCCGAAATCCGAAAGCTTTGACAAAATAATTTAACTTTAACGAAGACCATTTTATTTTGGTTTTTGGTAAGAAGTGGAATGCACTCCCAGCCTCGTTGTTTTGCGAAGCTCTTTTCAAAAAAAGAATGAGTGCCTGTTCATTCAAGGGCAAGCGTGCCCTATCTTTGGATTCATCGTCACTTTCTATCAAGTGAGCTGTTCTTAATTTCAATCTTGTAAAAAAAAAGCTAGTTACAAATATTTATTATTACCCGTTATTTTTTTGGAACAAAGTTGTTTACGGACAGGGCTAAATAGGGATTTTGGTGAGTTCCCTAACTAAAAAAAAAAAGACTGAAACCGTAAGAAAAATGTATAACAGAAACACGTTAGAACTGCCCGTGGCCAGTGTTGCCGACTTTGTTTTTCAAATGATCGTACCATCCTCACTATCTGAACGGACCTGATTTAAATTTGGAACACATTAAGATTGTAGTCTGAAAAAATATGTACGTTTTTTTAACCCGGAAAAACAACGGGAACGGAAATTACGTAGGTAAGACCGTGGAGCGCTATCAATAAATAATACAATCAAGTTTTTTTGCCAATTGTGTTGCTTCTATATTATTACTAGCGGCCCATTCCGGGTTCGCTCGGATAATAACCTAGATACCAACTTCAGCGCCATCTGCCGGGCTGGTTTGTGAATCTACACCATCCATGGTAACCCTAAAGTTTAATAATAAAAATAAATGTTTATTTTTATAAAACAATTTTAGATGTGCCATAAGCTCCGGGAAATTTTAATCGAAATAGAGTGAAAAACATTTACAAAAAAGACGATAATAATTGATCAGTTATGGTGCGGGATGAAAAATGATTAAATTACTAAAATGGCTATTAAAAAATAGAGGTTGGTGCTAAAAGGGTAAGGGTTGTATGTATTTTTAGGGTTCCGTAAAACGTAAAAACGGAACCCTTATAGATTCGTCATGTCTGTCTGTCTGTCTGTCTGTCTGTCCGTCCGTATGTCACAGCCACTTTTTGCCGAAACTATGAGAACTACACTATTGAAACTTGGTAAGTAGATGTATTCTGTGAACCGCATTAAGATTTTTACAAAAGTTTAAAAAAAAAACAAAAATTAGGGGTGCCCCCATACTGAGAACTAAAACTCAAAAATTTTTTTTTCATCAAACCTACACGTGTGGGGTGTTTATCGATAGGTCTTTAAAATGATGTTGAGGTTTCTAAAATCATTTTCGTCTACACTGAATAATTTGCGCGAGAGACACTTCCAAAGTGGTAAAATGTGTCCCCCCCCCCCTCTAACTTCTAAAGTAAGAGAATGAAAAAACTAAAAAAAATATATGATGTACATTACCACGAAAACTACCAACGAAAATTAGTTTGAACTCGATCTGATGAGTAGTTTTTTTTTAGTACGTCATAAATACACTATAATTAAAACTTCGATCAAAGTTACAACGAACTACAAGAACTATGTGTACTATGTATATTATGTTACTTGCTGCAACGGAACCCTTCATGGGCGAGTCCAACTCGCACTTGGCTACTTTATTAATGATACATTATAAAAAAATATAAACAAAAAAAATTGTCTAAATATTAAAAAAAAAATGGGGTGAACAACCCTTATCACTTAGGGATATGAAAAATAGATAGTAGCCGATTCTCAGACCTACTGAATATGCATATAAAATTTGGTAAAAATTAGTAAAGCCGTTTTGGAGGAGTAAGGTAACTAACATTTTGACACGAGAATTTTATATATAAGAAGATTATCATCCGAAAGAACTTTATTCGTACCTGATGCCCAATGACCCAACATCTTTTTTGTTATTTGCCAGATCAGTTGAATTGTTAAATCGATAAAAATGAAAACGTACTTAATTCCCTCAACACAATTTACTTCTTTATACCGTTAATATACTTTTGACTATACATATATAAGCTATAAACGAGGTTCCTGAATGAAATATTAGGTCAAAGAATTCGTGACTGTGTTGCCTGTTTAATTCAGTAAACCAGTTTAATGACATAGATTAAATTACTACTTACAGTTAGCATTAAAATTGCCATAAATATACTTCCTAACTAGGGCAGCCCCTGTACATAAATTTCCATACACTGGCTGCAAATAAATGTTATGTCTTATGTATGTCCGTGTATGAGCTAATAGTGTCGTCATTGATACTATATATTACAATTTATTTTCGTCCTGTTGTCACTTCATATCCTATACACACTTTATTTTTTCGTATTATTTATGTTGCCGGCTATTAATGGATGCCTGGAAGAAATAGCTGTAGTGATAAGGCCGTCATTTATGGCACATGATTTTAGTCATTGTCTGTGTTGTTCTCACTGTATTTTTTTTTGTGGTGTGAAAGTGGTTCGGCCTGTCTTCGAACGTTCGGTCCGGAGGAAACCGGAGGGCATCCTCCGGTTTCACCCGCGTATTTTCCAAAATAAGCTATCAAATTCTGAGCAAAGTTATCAAGTTCTCGCTTCAATCGTTAGTTTCTATGACGGTCAATATATTTTTTGTGCTAACTTTCTTTCCGAAGCTTCACTGACTTCAAGCTATGTGTAATTAATTATAAGCGTTATCCCATCTACTATCCTATATATATATATATATATATATATATATATATATTTATAACTATCTATTATAGTTCTTATTCTTAAAAAAGTTTAAAAGGAAAATAAAAATTGGTTATTTGCACAAATGTCAATATCTCAGCGTAGAATGTAAATACCGATAATTAATGTACATTTTATCGACGTTACTTATATTTTAAAATAACATCACCTATTGAACATAGGTTTAGAATCTACAAGTGCTTTATTACGTGATGGCATCTATTATTTTATGGCAAAGGATATGTTATCTACGTACAATATCGATGATTTAAAAAAAAATGTAATCATGTTAGTCAAAATGTTCACAGATGACAGATAGTATAACTTCTACTTAAAAAAGGTCAACGATGTCAAATACAGGTGTTCTATTAAGAATAAGAATAAGAATAATTTATTTACCAACACAAGGTTAAACACTTTAACAAAATTAAACATTAGTATTGACAAAACAAAACATTTGTTGATTAGCAGTGAGCTCCAAACTAAGTGCAAGACTTGTATCTTGGAGCTCGAGTGCGAAATTTCAAAGAATAAATTCGTTTCAGTTAAACTGTAGATTACTAATAGCTAAAACTAAATGAAACATTTCACACAGTTATTACAATGAAACAAAAGGTGAAAAATTAAACAATTAAACAAAATAAAAATTATTACAACTCTAGAAGTTGACAAGAATATCTAACCGTGTCTAACAAACTAAGCTATCCACTGTTTATGAACTATTTACTATACAAACAACCTATGAGTTCCTCAGTGCCATCATACGTAAGAGTTTGTAACCAGGCTTTTAGTTTATTTTTAAGTTCGAATTTCGTCAAGTGTTCGCAGTCTCGCAACCGCCTCGACACGTTGTTGTAGATACAGACAAGCGAGTACGACGGCGCACGCCTAGCAAGGGATGACCTGGCGTGGGGTAGAGGCAGTAAGTATGCCCTGGTAGAGCGCTTAGCCAATAACGTTAAGTAATCTTCGCGGGATCTTAAGCAAGAGTGAGTCCTCATAACAGCGTTGAGCACAAACAACTGTCGAACTCTTAGAACGCTAAATTCGGAGTAGAGTAGATCGGTGGAAAAACGAAAAGGCTTCCTTAGCAATACTTTAATTAGAGCCCGTTGTGCTCTCTCAACCGTTATCAAATACGTCTTTCCAGCGCATCCCCAGACCGAAATGCAGTATTGGATGACTATTCAAAGCAGTATAACCTACTCGTGGTAGGTATGTAAGTAAATAGAGTTTTGATAATATTTAATAATAAATCTTTGCAATAACATTCACACAGACCGTTGTGGAAATAGCCATGCTAGGAGTTTCCCTGAGGGATCTTATTGGAAACAAATCCAACGTAAGCAAGCTAAAGTGGCACTGAGCTGGTCATATCTATACTGTCGTAGGATCGATAACCATTGGGGTAGATGTATTCTAGAACAAAGATCACGAACCGGCTAACGTAGCGTTGAACGCCTTGTAACCCGATGGAATGACGATATACATAATGCTCTAGGCGGTGGCTGGAGAAAAGAAAAGCCAAGTATAGCGCAGAGCGGAGTATTACGGGAGAGGCTTACATCCGGCTGTGGACTACGATAGCCTGATGATGAGTAAGGGATATACATTACAATTGACACCAAAACATTACAAACATTTATCGTTCTTAGCATTTTTTAACGTCACAATCTTCGAATATTTATTTATATTCCGATTTAACGTTACATACAAATTTTGCTCGCGTTTTCTTTGACTAAATGTTCGATTTGCGGCAGTAATTCTTTGAAAACTAAAATAAATAGTGTCTCAATTTATTATTTATTTGTTAATACTTAATTTTAAACACCAACGAAAAAACAACTGGGTGTTACAAGTCTTACGTGGTGTGTGTGTGTCTGTGACACACAGCTTTAGCTCCTGAAGGGATGAACCGATTTTATTTAGTTTTTGTTTGAAAGGTGAATTGGTTGGAAGTGTTGATTGTTTCTCTCAGCTATGTTTCATCTAAATCAGTTTAGCAGTTTCAAATTTATTCACTGTTTTGGGTTGTTTGCTTTACTTGCAAATATACGTGTCACCGTAAAATTCGTGGGGGGTTTTTTAATCGATTGTATGCTCTTAACAGTCAAGTTGTTTCTACAAAATAAATGGTAATTAAACCAGGTTAAATTAAACATGGTTACTTAAAATTAACTTCAGCCTTTCATTGATTAACTTCAAAGTCAGAAATTCTTTGAGATAAAAATTAGAGGACTTTTTACCAGAAAACATAATCAGGGGTAAATTTAACAAGATCACAAGCTTTGTTGTTCTAGAGATCCACAAATTAGATGCTTTGAGTTTGTTTTTTATATTTAATGGGGGATGTTTACCGCATAATAGTATTTCAGTACAAAAAACTAGACTATACATCATGGACGTATAAAAAAAGTAGGACGCAGTCTCGCTGAAACAAAAACTGTGTCACTAGAGTCGGCCACATTTTCACGTGTGCGTTATCAGGTTGTCACTGATAGGCTGACACGGACACATATTTACACAAGTTGGGCGTGTAATGACCCACTGATGTGTGCGTGTCAGCCTGTATGTATGTAACAGCGCACACGTGCATATTATGTGGCCGACTCGATGGACACAGTTTTTGTTTTAGCGTGACTACGTCCGACTTTTTTATACGTCCATGACTATACATATGTATATCGTTCTGACGTACTTTCCGCAACGTATTAAAAAAATACTTACTAGGATCTGTAGTCGAATAAAAATAAAAAGCCTTACGGGCTCCAATTGAAGTGAAGTTTTAGATCTTAGAAGTGTTGTTTAGTATTTAATCAGCAGTAATGCTGAACTGTACTGCACCGTTCATGTACCTATAGCTACAGATATATTGCTTGTATTTATGTCAGCGACGTTAACCCATTATTAGATAAGAGGCACACAAACGCACCCTCACACACACATACACAGTTATACATTTATTTGTGAGGAGCAATTGTCTTCCGAAATAACGACTAGTTTGGAGATAATTGGTTCATATCGAATCTTTGTTTACTTTTTTTGGTTAAAAATAAATATCTTGTATTTTTTACCCTACCAAAAATAACTCAACGGGGCTAAGGAAATTTTCATTATTATTCAATCTTATTATGGGCACACATTATTTGCTATTAATTTTAAATGACGTGACGATTACTAAGTGTAGGGAGGATAGGTACTTTTGAAATTATGTTTCGTATAGTTGAATTTAGTTCACTTCAAAAGTTGTACCAAACTAGATGGCGATAGGGATATTTAGTAGTTAATTACATTACATTATTTGGTTTATGTAAATAATATCAATACATACACTAGCGGCCCGTTCCGGCTTCGCTCGGATCATAACCTAGACACTGCCTGCAGCGCCATCTGCCGGGCTTCGAATTCTTCATCCTCGAATCCACTTGTACACACAAAAAAAAATCATTCAAATCGATCCCACCGTTTAGAAGGAGTTCACTTTCAAATGATTAAATTACTAAAATGGCTATTAAAAAATAGGGGTTGGTGAAAAAAAAGTAAAAATTTAGGGTTTTATGTATTTTTAATGCCACATTATAAAAAAATAAAAACAAAACATTTTGTCCAAAAATTTAAATAACATAATTTAGGGGTGAACAACCCTTATCACTTAGGGGTTTGAAAAATAACTAGTAGCCGATTCTCAGACCTACTTAATATGCAAATAAAATTTGGTAAAAATCAGTAAGGACGTATCGGCGGAGTAAGGTAACTAACACTGTGACACGAGAATTTTATATATAAGAAGAAGAAGATTTCTCAAGAACAACAGATTATGACATATCTTCGTTGTGTTTATGGGTAGAAGCAAATAGATAATCAAAAACAACGCTTCATTCAAATCAATTTAGGTGTCAGGTAAGTGCCATATTTTTTTTTACTTTTCTAGGTTTACACTTTATCGCCGTCTCGCCTGTACTTAAGCGACGATGCGGTCTACGATGGAGCGTGTTTACCTAGATAAAACCGATTCGCTCTCGATTTAAAGACACCAGGATTGGAACCATCGAGAAAACCCCACTCAGGCAACGCATTCCATAGCCTAGACGTTCTTATCACTAAATTATTCTCAAACCTCTTCGTTAGTATCTTTTGGGCATCAACCATGAAACTACATCGTTTTTTCGATCTACGATCAGTCCGATTGAAGAAAGGTCTAACATTATCAATTGACTTTGTTCAAAAATTTGAGATCTTTTAGACCCTTGTAAGCTTTAATTAAATGTTTAGATTCCAGCGGCTATTATGATAACATATCAGTCACTCAAACAAGATTGAATTTCATAATTCACATCAAATAACTTTATCGGTACTCTGTAGGTTATTAGTTTTTTCCCCTGGGGCTTGAGGTTCGGATATATGGAGCATTTCTCTTTACCTCTGAAAATAGCAACCGTAAAATATTGATAATATCAATCGCTTTCAACACAAATGGTATTAATAGTTAAGAAGTAACTATACCGTCGACTAACCATTAAATAATAGTTTAGTAGTTTTAAATGTAGGGTACATGATCGAATAACCACTTTATTCCAAACTTGACTCACTTAAGTTTAGTCTTTTCTCTTTGAGCTTGACCACAAACGTTGAAATTTCTTAAAGGTTTGATTTTGGTGAAAATTTTAACAAGTTTTTGCTTCACGTAAGTTTTCAAAAAAAATTTCATAACGCCACTAAAATACTTTCGAATTTTATCCCAAGATTCAGATAGGCTTTTGCTATGTGGATTCTATAAAGAGTCCATCCACATGGCAAAGTAAAACCTTGCAGTTATTTTTACTGCTAAGCAGTAATGCGCAAATATATATTGTTCTGGTTTGAAGGACTGAGTTTCCAGAGAAACTAATCTAATGATTTTTTATATCTATGGATGACAAGACAAGTACCGTGTTAGGCCGTGGTTTGGACTCTTCATGTTTAAATTAAACAACTACGTAACAATTATAAGCAGTGTACCTTATCATCCCGTGCATCTCGCTCGTCCTATTACAAATGATCACAAAAGCAATATATCTTCATCACTCTGAATCTTTGCAAAACTACTGGATATATTCTCTTTCATCATGTCCTACTCCCAGATCCTGAGCTTATCGAGCTCAACTGCCTTTCTTAAAACCAACGATAATTTGTTTTAAACTCACACACAAAACTCATTATACTGTAAGCACAAAACAGAAATGACTTTATTAAGCTAACTTACCAAGAGTTAAATACCTACATAACTACAACATTGCGGGTGATTGCGGGAGAAGTGACATTTAGCTCTCAATTAAGAGCTAAAAGTCGAATATATTCGCGATGATTTTCTCTAAGCTTGATAAATGAAAGACTTCATCGCTCCGTGGGCGCACAGAATAATTGGACTCCCAAACAAATACGTCCGAGGATTACCGGAATGTCCAATTAAATATACCAATTATTATTAAACAGGGACTTTCGGACTGACGTAGTATGTGTAATGTGTAGGTATGTATATTTATAATGTGTTGTAGTGGTAGGACTCTTTACAGAGTCCGCCTGGGGATGTACCACACCTTTGCCAGTTATTTTACCGCCAAGCAGTAATGCAAAACGTTGCTGTATTCTGTTAAAGAAAATACTTCAAGCGAATTTACAATTATTCTTAGGGATGACCGCAGTACAGTAAGTGATCATCATCATCATCATCAACAGCCCACTAAATGTTCCCACTGCTGGGACTCGGGGCCTTCTCTCGCAAGGAGAGAGTTAAGGCCATAATCTACTACGCTGGCCCAGTGCGGGTTGGTGGATGACACATGACTTCGAAAGAATCTAAGGTGATTATCTTACTTAATCGTCTGATTTAACAAAAACCTTTTCAATATCCAGGTTTGAACTTAGTCGACAGCACACACAGCATAGTGACACGCAGCTATTGGAACATGAAGAGTCCAAATCATTACCTAGCACTGCTCTGCGCTCGTCCCCCAGAGATATAAGATACTCAAGTTTACATTATAAACAAAATCTTTAATTTTTTCAATACGTCAATCGATAACTCCCACATCTAATGGTCCATAATCGTAAATGCCCCGTTCATGTTATGTCCAAGCCAGACCCTGTTACGCAAAAATCCATATAAAATAAACGTTGGTACGAATCGTTAAAATGATGGGCACAGCATGACGTAATTAGAATAATCACCAGTCGGGCCATTATCCTGATTTGTACTCCGAAGACTTGATACCTACGCTTTTATCTCTGACATTATAAGTTGGATGAGTTTTGAACACCTGGAATTATAGAGGTAGTTTTTGGGATGATAATGTATCACTAAATAAAAACTTATGAGGTTTATATTTCTTTTTTTTTTAATATAGAGGGATGGGACTAGTTCATAACGGCATCGTGCCACGCAACGATTTAGCTAGTCTAAAGCACCGCACTGCGCTCGTAGTCAAGAGGCTTAAAACAATTAGTACCTTTGTTCATTCTGTTATGAGATCTGTTTTATTTTAGGGTTATGTCAATTAGCTTTTCGACGTTTATAATTTCGTGCGTAAAGTAATTATTCTGGAAACATTATCTTTAAAACCGAAACACTGTAATATGTGCATTGTGCACATTACCGCTTGGTAGAACTGGCTAAGCTGCCCCTAGCAGACGCAATGAATCCTCACAACACTATGTACAAATTATTAACATACAAATAAAATTATTATACAAATTTATTAACAGCTATGTAGATATTTCCAAAAAACTAGCAAACAATATCACAAGATAGACGCCAATAAATAAATAATTAAATATTGGTGGGTATTTCACACACAACACTATCTGGCCCCAAACTGCAAAGCTTGTGCTATGGAAGACTGATACCTGATATAAATGCCTTGGAAGGAAGAATGGAAGGTATTTAGTGGTGGGAAGGCCTAGTCTCACACATTTTTATTTTTAACAGTATTTTCTGGTATAGTTACATTGTATAGATTTGCATATGATAATAAGATTTTCTATTTCTTTACCATGATATATATATGTATGAATGTATGTGCCACGTTTAGTAGCTTTGCTTATGATTATGAAAAAAGGCTTGGACGTCAGTCTTTAAAAAAAAAAGGTTTGACAGTTTCTTGGTTCGTGGAAGTCTAGAGTAAATTTCTGGTGCCTGTAATGATAATGAGTGCTTATTGAGGCCTCTTGAACATTTTTATGCAAATCTATCGGGCTGTACTACTACTTATTATAACTACATTTTCTTAGCAAATTATATTTCTAAAAGTGACAAATTTGTTTTAGTGTGTGTCGCACTTAAACACGCCGAAATCATGAAAGAATCTACTGTAGTCCAACACTACAGCAGATTCTTGAAGAAGAATGGGAACGTTTAAGTTTACATGTTCTTTTGAAATTGTAAATTAATAGTACATTATGTTATAAGTGCGGTAAGTTGATAATTACAGCCGAGGCTTTATTGCTAGCTCGAGCCGAAGGCGAGAGCTATAATTAGCAGAGGCTGTAATTATCAAAGCGCACGTATGTCATACGACGTTTTATAACATATTTGCGAGGAAATAAACAAAATTCTGACGACATTTTCAAATAAAAACAATACAGCGAAAAAAAACGCGCGGAATATTATTTACTTGATCACAGATCATAGCACAGAGTAAGTAATCACTATGGATCACAGATTAGCAATGCGCGCGCATCGGCGCCTTTTTTTTTTAAGCAACGGCACAGAACCAGCCGGTGTGCCATTAATAATAAAGTAAATTAATATTTTTGTGTTTTGTTACAGAAAAATTAAGGTAATTTATGGTCTAAATTAATTAAATTAACGAATTTAATAATTCTTTATTATATTTTGCCTCTCAAAGTTAATTTTATTCATAAAATGTTGACCACACTTTTCTGACATAAAAACTCTTTACTAAGATTTAAAAAGGTACCGTTCGTTTTAGACGGAGCATATCTCTCTATCTAGTATGTGGGCCACAGAAATCTAAATAATAAGGTACTAGAAGTCGCATGACCGCGTGACATTGTCGCCGCACAGGTGACTTGTAGGCCACCAGTGCTCGAGTTGTAGTTTAGTCTTCTTCGAACCGGCTGGCGTGAATCATCTTTAAAACTTGTGTTATGCAGCATAAACAACTGTGGAAGTTCTTCCACAACTTGCAATTATACCAATAATGAGATTATATTTCACTGATAGGTATTTAATTTTATTTTAATTGTATTTTTTACTAAAATAAACGGAGCCCAATGATTCACTATGATAGTTATTCATGTTTGGTGTTATCGTCGTTTTGCATACCATTGCTGCGTACATTAATTAACATCTAGAGTGGTACAAGCATAAACAGCAATGTAATGTAAAATTAAAGAAATCGTCATAACATCTAATCTTCCATGGTACAACCGCAGGTAGCGATCGTGAGCTAGTGCTGTGACGGCTCAATTTTACTTGGCCAAAAATAAACGATGAAAATTGTATTTTAAATTTTACCTTTTTTATCGATAAATTAACATAAAACAGCGATAAAAAAATTGTACACAGTTAACACCCATACGTAAAATCTTTTAATTCGCGGTAAACATTACTTCATAAGTCATAAATTATTATCAAAAGTATATATATAAAAGTATATACATACATACTTGTTCATCCGTGCAAAATAAATATTAAGGTAACAGAGGCAGTATTTAGCTATTGTAAGCATTTATTTTTAAGACATTATTAGTTTTCATACAAAATCAGCGAACAACACGGAAGGGAGTAGGCATACACAGCGTCAACCTCTGTCAAAGTGCAAGTCCGCAGAGTTTGATAATATACCGTGGCGTGGAATACACTGAGGGCGCGGCTAGATTTGTGAATGGTGCTTTATTTTTTATGTGTTAGTGATTTGGCTGCGTGAGTATGGTCGGCAATGGATCGGTACAGGTATGTTTTGTATGTAATATTGCGGCTTTGTGCTAGTGTGCAACTTTCCCCTCCCGCAAGAAATGACAAAGATTTGCACAATATTTTCTAGCTAAGGCTACTTCCCTTCCGTGCTTGCGCGGAAGATCGAGTTGCTCGATGTACAAAATATACAACAACCTTTGTTCTTCAACTATACCTAAGCCCATATGGTGTCAGAATTACATAGTTCAGTTTTCGAAACAATAGTATACCCCGTGTGACTCACTTATTTTATAAGCATATTGACTTTGTTGTAGTGTAATACACCTAATTAATGAAATCAATAATAACCTTTATCGAATGTTACAATTGGACCGTACTTTGAAATATCGATATGTTTTAATTTTTGTCAAGCACTAGCGTAAATGTGAAAAATTGTTTATTTTTCAATGTATTAGTAGGTTCACTGATAAGCGTTTATGGATGTGTGTGGTGCAATCACAGACCTAGTTTGTTAATGTGCAGGCATTCGTGTGTGAGTGAATTTGTATTGGAATAGTACGCGCATGTAGTAGTGACCACGGGGGTAGGGGAAATGTGGCGACAAGCGTTTTGCAAGTAATTTGAGAGTTATGCCATTTCTATTACCTTATTATTTAGATTTCTGTGATGTGGGCGGAGCATTTTGAAACCGTGCGTTTTACATTACACATTACAGCACTAGTGCGTAATAAGATACATTACGATACAGAAATTGGTCCAATAAGAGACCCTTTACGAGCAAATATGTTATAAACATTGTTTAAAACGCTACTTTTGTAAAGAAATTGTGTCAACAAGCAAGTACAGCCCAATGAAATTTGTATTATATCTTATTACCCTTATTTTACTACAGCTCGTTTCCCCAAAAAATTCCCTTCAAATTGCGATTTTCGCATTCACCATTTACGTATTATTAGGTTATTCGATACGAAACGAAGTCAAGAGACATCGACCCGCCGCCGGGACCCGTTCACTTCGTTAGGGTCTTTGCTCATTATATCAACTTCGCTGCAGCTTCAATAAGGAACAATTAAAAAAATTATCTACTACTCCGAGTGAGCAAAACAATGTTAAAACATGAGATGATGTAGATGTATTTTGACGATAAGTAATGATTTCCATCAAACCAATTTGAAAAAAATAATCGAATCACAGTAGAATATTACAATGAGAGTTAAATATTGCGATTTATTTTTTCTGAACTTCACTTTTTTAATATTGTAAAAATATAAATAATATAATTAAAGATAAGAGAACATTCATGCATTATTCAATTTTTATTTTAATATTATATAATACAACAACTATAAATAAATAATAATATTTGTGGACAATTCACACACAACACCATCTGACCCCAAACTAAGCAAAGCTTGTACGATGGCGGCCAGATAGCTGATATAATACTTAATATAGTTTTAAATACATACTTATTATACATAGAAACACCCAGACACAGTGCAAACATTTGAGTTCATCACACAAATATTTGCACTGGGTGGGAATCGAACCCACGACCCTCGGCTTCGCAGGCAGAGCTACTACCAACTAAGCCACGAGGCCAGTCGTGGCCTCGTGGCCTATATACATACATCAGTATGTTAATATCGGTCAATATCTACAAATATTGACATAATAAATATGTTGCCAAAATAAGTCAACCAATCAAACGTATGAAGATTAACATGTCAGTTTTTCTGATTTTCACTTAACCATACAGTATTATTCCATAATACACATATACATAGTGATTGTATATTTTAGTTATTAATGTGCACTGATCAATAAGAATTTAGTAATTAATTCCTTATGACATATCAAGTTAGTATCGCGATTGGTTTTAACAAGAAGAAATCGACGTACTCTATAAAAGACATCTTTTGATACCATTGATTTTGAACCAAGTTGCACTAGACACGGTTGGTGGATTAAATGTGAGACAAAGCTCATATTGCCAGCAGTGGTACCATAAAGTTATCATAAGCTTTTACTTACACCCTTTCTATCTAGCATAAAAAGTAGACTTCGGCCTATTGATGCGAATTAAACTTATTTTTATTCAAGTATTGAACAGAGATTTATAATTATTTGAAAAAAAAAACAATAATAATTATTGGTCTATTAGTCAAATTGTTGTAAAGTTGGTGTCAAGCTCGTGTTATGAACAAAGACCTTACCTTGTACGTACTCGAACTCTCATTTCCCAACTTGTACTCTCCGTGTATTGTTAGGGGAATAAGCGAAAAGTTTCGGACGTAAAGATACCTACTTACTTACTAACTTCTGATAAATAGTTTGTTGGTTCCGTTGGGAAATGCATCACTCTTATCTTCTTACATGACATATAACTTTGTTAATCTTTTTTATTTAATACTTTGAAATTATTTTTTATACTTACTGGAAATACTTTTGATGCAATCTGTATTTTTTGGGACAAAGAAACCAAAATATTATTGTAAAACACTCTTAATAAACCAGCTCTACAAACGACGCCCTTAGTGATAGAAGCTATCTTACGCAGGGAAGATACGTTTTTAATAATACTACAACTAAATAAATTTAACAAAATAAAATATTTAAAAATTATTTGTTCCAAAAATAAATATAGAACGACAAATGATTAATGTGTGCTTCGTAGCTTCTTTAAAGTAAAGTGATACTTATCGGGTTTTTATCGGATACACTTCGGAGAGTGTGCCACTGATTTGCACGATCTGATACCACCTTGCCCTTTATTCTATCAGAATGCTCGCAGCTCGAAAAAGCGACATCGTTTCATGGTTGATGTTCCAAAGACACGAACGAAGAGATTTGACTCTGCTTTTGTGAAAAGAACGTCAAGGCTGTGGAATACGTTGCCTGATTGGGTATTTCCAGATAGTTACAATCTTTGTGTTTTAAAATCGAGAGTGTATCGGTTTTTTCAAGGTAAACACGCTCCATCGTAGACCGCATCGTCGCTTAACATCAGGCGAGATGGCGGTCAAGTGTAAACCTATAAAAGTAAAAAAAAATACAAGTGAGAGCGACATCAGTGTTATAGTCCAAATCACGGTCTAGTAATTATTACACTGCTCATAGTAGACATGAGATAACTTATATTTATTTAACTGGCGTTGTGGCTAAGTGGTTAGTAGCTCTGCCTGCGAAGCCGAGGGTCGTGGGTTCGATCCCCACCCAGTGCAAATATTTGTGTGATGAATTCAAATGTTTGCACTGTGTCTGGGTGTTTCTACGTATAATAAGTATGTATTTAAAACTATATAAGTATTATATCAGCTATCTGGCCGCCATCACACAAGCTTTGCTTAGTTTGGGGTCAGACGGTGTTGTGTGTGAATTGTCCACCAATATTTATTTATTTATTTCTCGTTATTTCTTTGTCATATTAATGTTATGATTTATTACTTTAGTTATTTTAAAATAAAACAAACTGTTATGTAAATTCACATGTAAATTTAAATGAATCATATTATGCTATGTCAGAAATCAGTCTTAGATCTCCAAAGCCTAAAAATTTATTTTAACATATAGAATGACGATGAGCAAGACTTCCTCCTGACGGTAAACAACACGCCTGTTATTTTTTTTTTTTATAAATAAATATTGGTGGAAAATTCACACACAATACCATCTGACCCCAAACTAAGCAAAGCTTGTGTGATGGCGGCCAGATAGCTGATATAATACTTGTATAGTTTTAAATACATACTTATTATATATATACATAGAAACACCCAGACACAGTGCAAACATTTGAATTCATCACACAAACATTTGCACTGGGTGGGAATCGAACCCACGAACCTCGGCTTCGCAGGCAGAGCTACTACCAACTAAGCCACGAGGCCAGTCATAAAGAGTTAAAATCACTACCGAGCAGTGTGCTTTGATCGGCACCGACATACATAAGATGATTCGTTCTCTGCCCTGAAAAAAAAATTTAAACAAACCACACACACATTGCTATTATACTTACGCTGATAACTATTTACAAAATAACTGAGACATACCCATAAGCAGCATACTAAATGCTTCCCACTGCTGGGACTCGATCCTTCTCTTGCGAGACCCCGAGATAAAACTTGTCAAGGAAAGAGTCATGGCGTTGGTGGAAGACACATGGACTGGAAATTTTTTAGGCACGTATCAGTTTCCTCACGATGTTTTATTATATTAGCCCTATGAATTAGAGGGCTTAGAGATATAACAACTTAGATCTCTGGGTGACGAGCGCAGTGCAGTGCTAGGTAATGATTTGGACTCTTCATGTTCCAATAGCTGCGTGTCACTATGTTGTTATGTTGCTTACCATCAGGCACATGTCATGATCGTCTTGTCACTCTTTATTTAAAAAAAAAGATAAGTTAACGTCATCACGCCGATGACGTCGAAAAGGCTATGTTGTGCTTGTGATTTGAACCTAGTGCTCCGGATTGGCAGTCGCCATTCTCCCGACTCGTGCCGTAAATTCAACAATTCTAATTAAATATGTACATTTAAAGAGAAATCTAAATTTGTAATCCTTAAAGCTACAACATAAGAACATAGACCAAATAAGGATCTCAATTCATCAATAATTCAAGCACCCCCTCGTATAATTACTACAAGCGCGTCAAATTATATCAGTGATCTCTGGAGTGTATTATTGAATGAGATCCTATTAACTACGTTTGAGTTGGAGGCTGAGGTATGTATCGTAATGATCTAACTAATATCATGATTGAGTAGACATGATAGGGCATGATAATATTGATGTTAGATAATTTTGAGCCTTTAAGTTGTTAAATTAAGAACCTTTTTTCATGTTTCAGGTTAGATCACCCACCTATTTTATGTCAATTAAAATTGAGCTTTATTAGCATTCTATTAATACGCATGCAATTATTAGAAAATCATATCACTAAGAATCTGACGATGGCAGCAATGGACTTGGCATGGCATTACAGTGGGTAAACCTAATTAGGGTACCAAGGTCATCCTGCTCATTGTGTATGTTTTGGATTCGATTTCTATTGAGTAATTTGTAGGTATATGAATGAAATATGACTGAAGCTAAATTAATATTATTATTATTTACTAGTAGCATCCCGCAGTTTTACTCGCATAGCTTTCGATCTTGATACATTTTCGGGATAAAATCTAGAAATGAGCAGGTTATGTTCAAACATCACTGTGTTCCGGTTTGAAGGTCAGGTAGGTACTATTTTTTCAGAAAAATCACAAAACAAAGAGAATTCATCGTATATCGTGAAACTGTACTGTTATGGGCAAGTTACGTATATTTATGCAAACCAAAAATCAGACCAACTTTTTTAGTAAAAAAATCGATAATATTGAAAATTAGTGAGTCAAACGAACTTAATTTAATAGTAAGTAAGTAAGTAAAAATTGTATTTGTCGTAAAAGAATTACAGTAAAACATATTTCAAAGACAGGTTTACAACAAAAGTGATCCTACGCTATGTGGCTTTTACAATGGACCCCAAACTAGGCAAAGCCTGTATTTTGGGCGCCCTACATCCGGCTAACAAAATAGTTTGCGCTTGGCTTGTGTGTATTTACTATTACTATAACCTATTCTGTTACAAAATAAAATTCAAAATTATCTTATAAAAAGAAAAATAACATCGTCGAAAAAAATACTGACTTATTCAGACACTGTTAATTGAAACCATTACTAAATCGGCCATTTTAAATGCTACTTTTAGTTTTTTTTACATTTCAAAAACCGCCACACTGATTTCAATAAAATGTATAAGGGAATCACTTCTGAACTACGAAAACAAAGAAATAAACATCAAAATCGATTCTAAATAGGCGGAGCTACTTCCTCATTTTTGAATTCGTTTAAAAATAAATTAAGTCAAGTTCAATACTAAAACGATTCAAAATACTCAAAACTTAATAATTCATTACATCATTATGTTACAGATAGAAAGAATTATACAGACATAATTCGTTTAAAATTAAGACGCAACACAACGTACATTGCAATTTAATTATCGTTTTAGAGCGAAGAATTATATTTCACAGTCAAGCACTAAGTTCCCATCCGTTTTCATCCTCGAATGTTCATAGGTCGTCAGTTAAATAACCCCACCAAAATAGAATCAGAAATGTTATTGCAAAATAAAACAAATGACTACTGCCAAAACAAAAAACACAGTTCCATCTACATAGTAATTACTATCCGAATACTTTGGCCGCAACAATAAATTGCATTTTCTTCGGACAAAAGAAAAAGATAATCAAACAACGTTGACAGAGGGCAACGAAATACCGAAATACCCCAACTCGTTTCGGTCCCAATTTCCAAAAATATAACACATCTGTTAACCGTAGGTACAAAGGTAGGTCGGTTACTTCGTTCACTACTTCCGTTCGTGAATTGGGGGCACAATATGACGTGATAGAAAAATATCCGCGACTTACCCCGGCTGGTACCGTTCGCGAATTTACTCCTCTCAAAAGCTTACCCGGCACGTTATTCCAAGTTTATAAGCGCAATAAACTTTATACGTGTAATTTACTTTGCATAGCCGTATTTTTTACTTGGAAACCATGTTTGTAATTGGAGAAGCATTTGGTAATTTCTAGTAGAACACGCAAGCTCTAATGTACTTAGCATTTAGTACTAATTTTCTTTGAAAGGATCAAGATGTTTAAGACCCAGTTTGATGATTAGGTTCTCTTGATACCAGGAATAAATAAAGTGGCCAAGTGCGAGTTGGACTCGCCCATGAAGAGTTCCGTTGCAGCAAGTAACATAATATATATAGTACACATAGTTCTTGTAGTTCGTTGGAACTTTGATCGAAGTTTCAATAATAGTGTTATTTATGACGTACTAAAAAAAACTACTCATCAGATCGAGTTCAAACCAATTTTCGTTGGTAGTTTGCATGGTAATGTACATCATATATTTTTTATTCTCTTACTTTAGAAGTTAGGTCAGTTCTCAGTATGGGGGGCAACCCTAATTTTTTTTTTTGTACAAATCTTAATTCGGTTCACAGAATACGTCTACTTACCAAGTTTCAGTTTCAGTTAACAGTGTAGTTCTCATAGTTTCGGCAAAAAGTGGCTGTGACATTCGGACGGACAGACAGACAGACATGACGAATCTATAAGGGTTCCGTTTTTACGTTTTACGAAACCCTAAAAAATGTTCGCCTATTGCATAAATATTTGGTTCCTACCTGGTAACACCATAATATTAGTTTTTTGAGGTGCGAAAAATGGTCATAAAATTTGCTGATATACCTAGAGATAAATCCGATTAGTGAAGGATTTTCCCTTATAAAAAAACATGCTGATGTTCAGAGAGTTTTTGCTTAGCATTAACTGATAGGTTCTTCATAGAGCCTCCTAAGATTATTGTAGCGTTTATTTAAGTCTTGTATCATTGCTAGCACGTTTGTTCACTCTGCACATTTTTGCAGTCTTTATACCAGTTGGTAAATTTAGTGGCGAATTAGACAGCATGAACATATTGGGGAACCACTTTACCATATTTATTAAGTAGAAGAAGTCCACAATTTCACCTAATTGCTGAGAGCAATTTCTTTTAGCTTACCATCATAAAGCAAAATCGCCTACGCATAAACTTAGCTGGAGGCTTCACATTTACTGATAATAATTAGCTTCTGCTATTCACCTGCCTTCCAAATTTGAGACTGATCCATCCATTTAGTTCTTACAACGTGATTGAGCAATTAAAATTGAAACATTGATATAAATATAATAATATAATTAGGTGACACTACTAATGCTACTAAATTGACATGATAATAAATAAATAATAGTAAAAGAAATACACATTCATAATAAATAGTAAACCTTTACTTTTTATGATGTTTTATGTTGATATTGTAATAAAAACTGAAATCTAAGAAATCGAATAAATGACTGAATAATAAACCTACTACCTCGACTACTTACCTATTTTGTATATGGTGGCTAAATTATGAATGTTTGATATCATACAAAATAGTATAGTAATCAATAAGAATAATGGCGTTCCAACATATTATGATAACAGTGCTACCTACGAGCAATATAAGTCAAATTATTGGACAAAAATGAAAAGAGAGGCAAAGTAGTCCTTATGTTCAACAAAATATACAACAACGGTGGTTCCATTTATTTGTACTCGTAAACCGTCAGCTACAAATTCTCTTTAACAATAGACGGCCTAAACAAATGAAACTTTTGCTAAACTACCGAAGCCTATACCATAATTAACACGTCAAACCGCCGATGATCCATCAATTCCATAATAAATACAAGAGTACCAATATTCATACCGATTCCGCTGAGTCACCGTACTGCGCATGTGCCTGTATTGTGATAAATCACCCTTCAGTCGTCCGATCGGCTTAGTCATTAGCTACAATTTGTATAAAGTTTCCATACCCTAGATTACTGTATGATCAGTAAGAGAAAAACATTAGGAAACAATGAGCTATCTTTCACATAACACTAACGGAACATTAAACAAACAATGTGCAAACATTACTGTGTTCCAGTTTGAAGGGCAATGTTTCCAGAGAAATTACAGGGCTTAGCTATATAACAACTTAGATCTCTGGGTGACGAGCGCAGTGCGGTGCTAGGTAATGATTTTGGCTCTTCATGTTCCAATAGTTGCGTGTCACTGTGCTGTTATGTGGCAGGCATGTTGCTTACCATCAGGCACATGTCCCGCTCGTCTCGTCACTATTTATTTAAAAAAAAAAACAATACATATATATTTTCATGAAGATTGAAAATAATGTACTGGCTCTTGCAGAGTTCACTTTATTCTACCGCCAATCAATATGCAAACATCACTGTGTTTGGATTAGGGTAAGGTTTCCTGGAAAAATATAAGACATATAGATAAATCTTCTCATATCTCTGGGTGATGAGCGCAGTGCAGCGGTAATGATGTGAACGCTTCAAATTCCCATAACTTTTAAAACTACCTGAAGTGTCTAGTATCTAGTTAAATTACTGTACATATATTTTAGTGTAGAGTCGAGAGTAAGTGATTTTCGACGTCGGCGCACAAAGCTGGGTTTCAATTTAACATAACTTTGGGGTGCAATGGACGTTTATTAAAATATAGTTACGGTCATAATCCGGATAGGGCGGTCTCACGTCGGCGTCGACGGTAACCCGTCTGAACTTGCGTGTATTAATCTTGCGAACAGTGACGTGGGTTACCTAACTTTTTGGATAAATCTTAGGTTAGATAAACTATTTGTTACCTAGTTTCGGAAACCACTGTTTTCTTAAGAAAAATCTGAACAAGAAAACTGTCTGCTTTTCCTTATTGTGCTCTTTCATCGCTAAAACCAGTCATTAAATGACAAAGTGGTAAGTCTTTAAAAAAGTACTCGATTGCAGGACGAAGACGAAAGTACATCGTCTTATCCAACCGGGTGGTGAGCGTAGTGGAAGGCAGTGCTTTGAACTCTTCGTGTTCAAATAACTCAAGTCTAGCTCGTACCATCATTTTTCATATTAAAAAGATTTATATCAAACTAGCGGCCAGTTCCGGCTTCGCTCGGATTTCGTCATATAAGGACTATTAATCGAAAAAAAAACTATCCTATCTCTCAAGTTGGACCAGACTGCTCACGGTGTGCCAATTTAATTTAAAATCGGTTAAGTAGTTTAGGAATCCATCGCGGACAAACATCGTGACAGGAGATTTATATATATAAGATAAGATATTAAAGCTGGTTTCAAACCTACGACCTTACATTAGTAAATACCAGGGTCTAAATTCGAAAATTGTTTTATAAAGCGGTCCATTTAACTTTATGCCATAGAAAGTTGAAGGATAATTTGAATCAAGAAGACTTGAAGGCAGAGCGTATCAATAAGTAATTATCCCCTCGTAAATTATGGCGCGTGTTGACTTGACGTGATGTTAGCTCAACCGCCAACCTAATAAATTGTATGGAAGTCACTGACGTATAACGAAGCCTTAACCTCAATTTTGTCCTTTGGAAAATTTCATATCATCGGTGTTATAATAATGCGCAAACTTTTTATCCCACTGCTGAGTAAAGGCCTCTCTTGATTGTGTCGTCTTCGGCGGTCCTTTCTTCATTTATGGATGTCGGACTCGACACCACGAGTAGTTCCCCTATCGACTAAAATTTAAAACGGGTTCCACCTTTGCCTCTTTCGACGCGAAAATGGGGATGCTCTCGCATTCTTTTGGGGCACACCTCTATCGCCGGCATGAAAGCTCGCGAAACAGTAAGTGAGTGCCAGATGATTCCACGTCTGAACATCCTTGGACTTTAGCGAAGAGTCAGGTCTGTGGTCACGCTGCCTAATATTTTTCGGTTGTAGAGGACATAGAGAGTAGCGCACCGCAATACTGACACTCTTCTTCCCCCCAGATCTACCTACCGCGATCGCCTTTCAACAGTGGCCACCCTGTCTAGACCATGGCGGGCAGGTAAACCGGCGCGTCTTAATACCAGTGGTCTTCTCTCGCTGTAGCTTCCACTCCACAGCCGGTTTATCTACTCCTCAATATCGCGGCCCACCTATGTTATGCACCTGCCCAAATAATGGCGGGCAATTTACAAGGCCGCGTTGTCGTTAGCGTAAAGACAAAACCTAAACTAGCTCCAACTCGATTTCCTCTAAGTCTTGCAGTGAATTACAAAGTCACGGCTACTAAACATTAAAAAGAAAGTCCATAAAAAAAGTAAGAACACTATCATGTAAATGACAGACGCACTTTGTCACTTTTGTCAAATTGAGAATGTTTGCCAAAGTTGAGTTCCACTTATGTACTTGTGTACCACTAGTTAATATTGTAATATTTATAAGAAGCTCAATAATATATCTTTTTGCTACAGACTGATGGCTGAAATCAAGATCTATTATAATAAATCCACGGTTAATATCCCGTTATTAATTATACTACGCTAGAGCTATACTTCCCTAACTATTCATTAAATACATAAACGTTGGCTCTTCCACTATAAACAGAGGATTGTTTACCCAAAGTAATTTAGCACACGTTAGATAATAAATCGGAAAACAATACATCTGATTATGATCCTCATCATCTGAGCTTTGTTGTGTTAAGTGCGAGTGGTAGCTGTTTGTTCCCGTAATGTGTTTGCCTTAAGGATGTGCTGGAGTATGTTTGTGTTTTACTAAGTGATATTCTCTTTTCAGTACGGTAATATTGTTTGAAATTTTAAATGATTTTAATTGATAGATCTCTGGGTGACGAGCGCAGTGCAGTGCTAGGTAATGATTTGGACTCTTCATGTTTCAATAGCTGCGTGTCACTGTGCTGTTATGTGGCAGGCATGTTGCTTACCATCAGGCACATGTCACAGTCTTGTCACCCTTTATTAAAAAAAAAAAATGCTAACAGAAAAGAAAGAAAATTACAGAAGTTTTATAAATTGTTTCTTTTTACTAGCGATCCGTCCCGACTTTGTCCATAGTAAATTATGCATAGCCTAGCGCTTGAAAATGTTTGAAATCGATTCAGTAGTTCCTGAGATTGACGCGTGTAAACAAAAAACCTCAGCTTCAGCGTCAGCTTTAAAATATTTTTATATATAACAAAACAAAATCGAAGAGTTAAAGACTGACCGACTTATTCGGTTGTTTGTTAATTATAATACTCATTTCATTTGTTTTATTCCTACGTTCTTAAACCATGGTATTCTGTTAAATTTCTTTCAAGAATTACCTACCGTTGTTTTCTGAGCACATTTAAGTAATTATTGGTTTATCATCGAATTTACGTATTTACACGAATCTAAATATACTAGTCGTCGTTCAGCGGTCGATATTCGACCAATTTTTTATTTATGTGATGTATTTTACAGATACTTTTTGTAATTTTGAGATTATGTTCTCCTTTTGCTAAACAAACTACACGAAAGTTCATACTCCTCTGTTAGCGTAATTTTCGTTATTAGGGTACATTTTTTCTTCTTCACGTATTGATATATAGCTTATTATATGTTATAGACTCATTGCTCCAATCGCCCTCCGTTACTCAGTGGTTACAAGAAACCCTCATAACAAAATCTGTTTTCACCTATTAGGTACCATTCAACGTAATCCTCGCCACCTTATACAGCTTAGACGAAGGACTTCGTCTTCCTAATCTTTCTTCATTTGGTCAGTCGACGTTGTTGTATCTAGTCTAACTGAATGTGCTGATTTTCGAAACCATCCATCGCTTTTGAAAAATATATTTTTATAGAGGATTGATTGTATGAGAAATGTTGTATGGACGAACAAAACCGTAAGGCTAAGGCTCACCTTGTGTTTGTGAAGTTTGAAATATTAGATAGAAACTCTTTATTGTGATACTACCAACTTAATAAAGTATTACAGATAAACATTTATTAACTTGCGCCACAATTAGCGGCCTTATTGCTGAGAGCAATCTCTTTCAGACAACCAGCAATATTGTAATACATCATTACCTCAATATACCTCTATAGTATGGAGAAAATTAACAGAATCTTCAATGTTACATAATTTTCTTAAAAAAGTCAATTTCATTAACCGTCTACAACTGAGTAGTCACTTTGTTTATACATTAAAGTTGTAATCATCGGAAAACCCCACTCTGGGAAGGCTTTCCACAGTCTAGACGTTCTAATTACAAAAGTAAATTCAAACCTCTTCCATCGAGTCTTTGGCAACAGTAAGATAGGATAAAAGGGCAAGATCATAGTAATCACGTAGTCTTACTACAGTACAGTCGCTTTACTTTAAATAGTATGTGACCAAACAAATTTAAAGAAAGACTACTCTGGATCTCTGCACTTTTCAGGTAATTTCAGCCGGATCTGTTTTAGTTTTCACATTAATAGTAACTACCATAGTCTAGAAATTACTTTTTAGTTTATGTTGTCAAAGTTCTAGGAAATTAGTTAATTTTGATGCACTACCCTACCCACGTATTATTTTTAACTTATATAGGTTTACACTTGACCGCCATCTCGCCTGATGAAAAGCGACGATGCAGTCTACGATGGAGCGTGTTTACCTAGAAGAAACAGATTCACTCTCGATTTGAAGACACCAATATTATAACTATCAGGAAAACCCCACTCAGGCAACTCAACATCAGTACTAAGTAGCTTTTACATTTTTTATTTATTGTTCCGAGTTCTTTCGTAATTTAATTTGACTGACTCCGCTGATTTATTTTTTCTATTTAATCCTGCTGTCGTGTAAATTACAGAAACATTTCCCAGCCCCTTGTAATCTCGATAAGCGCGAGATTCGCATGTTTTCCGTCGCTGGTGACACCACGTGACACATTCCGCTTCTTTCGCTCGACTTCGGATTGTAATCCAGAGCTGTTCTGGTTGTTTTATTCCTTTTTATGTACCCCGTTTTCTCCAATTGAATATGTTTTGGGGGAATTTCTTATCCTAGCAATATTATGAACATGGCATTTTGTAGGTATATTTCTACACTTCGGAGAGTGTGCGACTGATCTGCATGATCTGATACCACCTTGTCATTTTTTCTATCGGAATGCTCGTAGCTCGAAAAAGCGACATCGTTTCATGGTTGATGTTCCAAAGATACGAACGAAGAGATTTGACTCTACTTGTGTGATAAGTACGTCTAGGCTGTGGAATACGTTGCCTGAGTGGGTTTTCTCCGATAGATACAATCTTTGTGTCTTCAAATCGAGATTTAAACAATAACTATAAGACCCATGTCTTATAGTTTTTGTTTAAATCTTACTTATATTATTGCTTGGCCTCGGCAGTTGGTGGAGAGTTTGTCCGCGGAGTCGGAGGTCGTAGATTCAATTCCTACACAGGACAAATATTTGTGCGATTAATACAAATGTTTGATCTATCTTTAGGTACTTTTGTGTACATATTACAAGAATTTATTTACGATTATATAAGATTGTAGTGGTAGGACTCTTAGCAGAGTCCGCCTGGGGAAGTACCACACCTTTGTCAATTATTCTACCGCCAAGCAGTAATGTGCAAACATTACTGTGTTCCGGTTTGAAGGGCAATATTTCCAGAGAAATTACAGGGCTTAGAGATATAACAACTTAGATCTCTGGGTGACGAGCGCAGTGCGGTGCTAGGTAATGATTTTGGCTCTTCATGTTCCAATAGCTGTGTGTCACTGTGCTGTTATGTGGCAGGCATGTTGCTTACCATCAGGCACATGTCCTGCTCGTATCGTCACTCTTCATTTAAAAAAAAAAAGTGCTAGCAGTGCCCCGCGGCTTTACCCACACAGTTTCCGTTCCTGTTACCGTCCCGAGATTAATAAATAAATAAATATTGGTGGACATTTCACACACAACAGATAAAAAGCCTATATGTTAATCCTAATAATATACTCTGTGTTTTAAATATCAACCCGATCCATGCACACTTTTCGACGTGATTAAGCAACAAACATCCAAACTTTCATTTCCATTATAAATATTAGTAGGATTATATCAGCTATCTAGTTCCCATACTACCTACAACTAGTTAGTGTTTTGTGAGGAATATTCACCAATATTTATTTATTCTAAACATATTTTAAATAATTATTCGATAATCTCATATTTCGATATAAATAAAAATAACAACTTGGAAATTCAATTATGTAAGTATACCAAATTTCTCATTCAAATGAAACGTTTGGCGAAATTTAAAACTATCTTGTATGTACAGAAAGAAATAGAAAATAGACCACCTATTTGCATCGTGAAATCTTGAAAATAATGTTAATTTAGTTATTATGAACTAAAAATAATAATTTACATCCTTAAAATATTATGTACTATTGTAACACCACGCATTTTAAACTTGCCGCCACTAACGCGGCTAACGTCGCGACCCAACATGCTGCGCTCGATTCACACCAGTTCCACCTCCACCGTGCGGGACGACGGCGCGCGGAGGGGCACGCGACGGATCGCCTACTTAAGCAGCCACGCAAGGCTCCGAAGGCATTTCGTCGTAACGCGTCTCATCCGATAGCACTTTAGGTTAGGTAGGTTAAGTTAGGTAGTTTTCTCTCAGCTAGTTAGTTCGATTTTCTTACAGGTATCAGATGGTATGCTTTTAAGCGTAAGTATTATCAGGTTAGGTTTCACTTTGGGTCCTGCGCCTCCGGCGCTAACCCTATAGGGTCAGTTAAGTAGTATAGGCGTCTCGTGGCCCGCTACAATATAGTCAGTCCTAAAAAAAAAAAAAAAAAAAAAAAATCCGAAGGCACAGTACGCTCTTGTGCTTCGGCGACGCTTCCATACCTAGTGGAACTAGCTGGACTCAGGAGTTGTACTACTTAGGGACCACCAGTACAAGTGTGCTTCGCCACGCGGACGCGCTTGTATTCGGTGTTACGCAAGTTCCGACTTAGTTTTATTTTTATTTGTCTATTTTCTTCAAATTATACTGATTACATTTTCTAAAATTGTAAATAATCTTCAATTAAACTTCGTTCTACGAAAACCATCGTCCGTCTTCTTCTTCAACCGAATTACCATCCTCCTACACTGGCGACCAACGAGAGGGCCCGAAATCCGAAGTTCATCGTAACACGATCGGGACGAACTACAACAACAAAAAGAACGAAGACGGAAGACAACATGAGCGTCACCTTATCTGACGATCAATTCAAGCAGTTGCTGGCTGCAATGGGAAGTTCGAAGAGAGGATCATTCGCGCAATGCTCCCATTTCTACGAAGGACAGAGGGACCCGGAGATTCTAGAAGCATTCTTATCCGCCATAGAAGTATATAAAAACATCGAGCGGATAAGCGAAGAAGATGCGATCACTGGGCTGTCTTTACTTCTGAAGGGTGAAGCAAGTCTCTGGTGGCAAGGTGTTAAGAATGGAGTCAGCAGGTGGTCTGAATTTTGCCGGCAGATCAGAAACTGTTTCGCGCCAAAAAAACCAGCGTACCTTGTCTATCAGGAGATCATGGCCGAGAAACAAGCTATGGAGCAGATGACTGAACGTTTCGTCGCTAAGAAGAGGATGCTGTTCCCTCAACTTCCCAAACCAGAGCACACAGAGACACAGCAAATCGATATGATCTACAGCATGTTGCGCCTAGATCTGAGACGTGCCATACCGCGTGACTCCGTCGACTCATTTGACAAACTGTTAGAATTGGCTAGAGGGGTAGAGAGGAACAACGAAGAAAGGAATATGTGTCAACTTCTACAAACTCCTTCGCAGCGTCCCAATAAGCTTCGATGCAGTTTCTGCCGGAATCCGGGACACACAATGGACGTCTGCCGTAAGAGAAAGAAAGAAGAAGGAAACAGTCGCGATTCTACTTCAGCTCTCAAGCCAAAATTTAGCGAAGCAGTAACTCAAGTGCCATCTCCATCACAGCCACGATTTTCGTGCTACGGTTGCGGTGCACCGGGAGTAGTTCGTAGCAACTGTCCAACCTGCTCCGGAAAGTTGAAGGCGCCAAAGACAGAGGCGATCAGTTTCTGTGCCATGGACATCCAAGTCGACACCAGAGCTAGACCAGTCGTCTTCATATCTATCGATGGTATAAACGGAAAGGCACACATCGACTCATGCGCGAAGACAAGTGTAGCGTCATATGGGCTGTACTGCCAGTTGAAAGAGAAAGGCTATAGTTTCGAGAACAAAAAAGTATGCATCACTATGGCTGACGGCGTACCGAAATGGCAGAATGTATTAACGGTAAAAACTTTAGTCACACTCGGCAAGTACACCATACCAACTACATTTGTGGTGCTCCCCGAGTCCAGAGACAACAAGACGCTGCTTGGTATCGGATTCATCCAAGATGCCAAGATGGTACTGGATTTACCTCAATTTACGTGGCATTCGTTACTCGATCCGGACATCACAAATGAACTTTACCAAGAAGATTTTGCGTTTTTCCCGGACGAGTATATAACACCACAAGATGCTCTAAAAACTATGGCTTTACCGAGTCCGGTTACCCCATTGTCGGTTACCCCAGAGACATCTCCAGCTGCTGCCGCCGTTTGTATAGAGGTTCCGGCTCAACTACCACAAGAGGCAGGCACTTCAAACCTCAGCGCTGTTCCTGGAGTTTCTACAACACCATCACAAGAACCCGCACTGCCTGAGGAAAGTGCTAGCATCCCCTACATTCTTAAGAGAATAGATTTGCCGCCTACACCTGAAAAACCGAACCCAAGATTATTCGATGGATACTCACCGCGCTATGACTACATGCTGCGAGATGCCCAAGAGAATGCCCATCAAAATGTAAAATTGTCACCGCATTCTCGAGCTTTATTCATGAGTAGCTTGGATGATGACATGGACGTTTAAAGTACACAGGCATTACATTATATGTTACCTTCCAAAGCAATACTGCCATGATTAGGCTATGGAAGCTGTTTCAGTGCAGGGGGAGTATGAAGATGAACACCCCGTTGACTAAGCAAACAATTGCCAGCTTTAAGAGAGCAATAGCTCTTTTGTGTTACAGCTTTATCAAGACTACACCTGTCCTACACCTATTTCCTGACTTCTCACCGGGACGTCATCGAAGTCAGAGGGGGAGTCTGTAACACCACGCATTTTAAACTTGCCGCCACTAACGCGGCTAACGTCGCGACCCAGCATGCTGCGCTCGATTCACACCAGTTCCACCTCCACCGTGCGGGACGACGGCGCGCGGAGGGGCACGCGACGGATCGCCTACTTAAGCAGCCACGCAAGGCTCCGAAGGCACAGTACGCTCTTGTGCTTCGGCGACGCTTCCATACCTAGTGGAACTAGCTGGACTCAGGAGTTGTACTACTTAGGGACCACCAGTACAAGTGTGCTTCGCCACGCGGACGCGCTTGTATTCGGTGTTACGCAAGTTCCGACTTAGTTTTATTTTTATTTGTCTATTTTCTTCAAATTATACTGATTACATTTTCTAAAATTGTAAATAATCTTCAATTAAACTTCGTTCTACGAAAACCATCGTCCGTCTTCTTCTTCAACCGAATTACCATCCTCCTACACTATTTATTTCATAATGTTTTTGCTTATTGAAAGCGGTCATTAATGTACTTTTATGTTCATTTCAGTGTGGTAATAAATTTAAAGTTCTTAGATTTTTTTCCAAATTGATGGTAGTAAAAGCGAAGGTACTGTAACGTTATAGTTCGTATACATCTTACTAAGCCATAACATTCAGATACATATATTTTTTTAACTCATTCTTTGACACCTATTTTAATTTAGTACTAACCTACTAAATACGACATTGCAAGTACATAACCATCTAAACAGTACTGTGTTTATATCCATACAACTATTTAAGATCTTTGAAATAGAGTATTTCAATAAATAAAATTATTTTCTAATTCTAATACATTTATATGTATTAAATGTTCTGTCAGATGAGCTGAAAATTGGAAAGAAAGCAAATTATTTCTAGAATAGCACATTAATTTGATAAAAATTGACCAAGTGCGAGTTGGACTCGCCCATGAAGGGTTCCGTTGCAGCAAGTAACATAATATACATAATACACATAGTTTTTTTAGTTCGTTGTAACTTTGATCGAAATTTTAATAATAATGTATTTATGACGTACTAAAAAAAACCACTCATCGGATCGAGTTCAAACCAGAGATTCGTTGGTAGTTTGCATGGTAATGTTCATCATATATTTTTTTAGATTTTTCATTCTCTTATTTTATAAGTTAGAGGGGGGGGGACACATTTTACCACTTTGGAAGTGTCTCTCGCGCAAATTATTCAGTGTAGACAAAAACTACATTAAAAACTTCCACATAATTTATGAAGACCTATCGATAGACACACCACACGTGTAGGTTTGATGAAAAAAAATATTATGAGTTTCAGTTCTAAGTATGGGGGGCAACCCTAGTTTTTTTATTTTTATTTTTTTTTTGTAAAAATCTTAATGCGGTTTACAAAATACATCTACTTACCAAGTTTCAATAGTGTAGTTCTCATAGTTTCGGCAAAAATTGGCAGTGACATACGGACGGACAGACAGACAGACAGACATGACGAATCTATAAGGGTTCCGTTTTTACGTTTTATGGAACCCTTAAAATAAACAGTGACTTTGGCTATAATAATAACAATTGTTCTTTCCTAGAAACAACAAAGGGTAGGAAATAAATTTCTCTATTTATTTACATTTCCTTTCAAAATAAACGACTACAGAAAATGCCCATAATAAACAACATAACCAATTCAAACGCGTACCGCCCGTCTTTATGAAAATAAACCGTTTTGATCCGTCTCTCAATTTGGTATTGATTGGGTCTTAACTTTTCTTGACTCTGTTGATGTTTCCGTCCGTTTGTTCCCAGGAGACGGCCTATATTTGGGACTTTAAACTAGATTTTGTCATTCTTAGCCCTACCGAAGTTAATTGACCTTGAATGATCTAGATCAATTTGTTGGAAAAAAGTTAGCTTAACAGATTTATTGTGGATCTTGTTTAATCTACAAAATATGTATGTATATAGTACGTGCCCACGACTTTGTCTCCGTACAATTTAGAAAAGGACTAGACACAATCAAATCAGCCCAATTAATGTTCTCACTAAATGTTGCTGGAACTTGAGATCTTCTGTTAGAAGGACAGAGCCGAAGCACGCTGGCCCAAAGCTCGGAAGACAAATGACCTTGATAGTTTCTAGGAACATACTGGTTTTCTCTAGATGTTGATTATCTTTCCTTCACCGCTAAAGACACCAGCACTAGAAAAATAAACAAAAGTATTTTTTTTAATACTTATAGGTATACACTTGACCGCCATCTCGCCTGATGTTAAGCGACGATGCGGTCTAAGATGGAGCGTGCTTACGTAAAAGAAACCGATTCACTCACGATCAGGCAGATCTACGACCTGATAATAAAAATGTAAATTGCACGCAGCTGTTGTAGCTCAATGGCTAGAGCAGCTTAGGGGCTAGCTAAGAAACTCAGCTTCTCCAAGGTAAAATTGCTATTTCAGTTTATAAATCAGATTTCAAAATGTCATCCAGATTCGTTCCCATAATATCTAAGGAGTTGTTAATTTTTGTTTGTTTTCTATCTTGCTATTAGTGTACACAATATAATTAGATAGATAGATAGATACTCTTTATTGTTCACACCAAAAGAAAAACAGATTTATAGACAAAGAAAAACAATAACGGCTAATGCTAAAACAGCCGGCCTTATCGCTGAAAGCGATTTCTTCCAGGCAACCTTTGGGTTGTTGGGAAATAGTTTTTGATATTACTGTCATTACTAGTACTACTGTATTATTAGATATTGTATAATTACTGTCAGTAAGCTCGTGGATGCATCTAGCTCTAAAGTAGCATTGGCTGTCTTATAGGTAACAAAAAGAAATTACTAAGATATCACAGTACCTACATACTACTCTTATAAATGTCAAAGTATGGATTTTTGGATGCTTGTTTTTCCATCACGTTTGAACGGCTGAACGGGTCGGGTTAACATTTGTAAGACAGTCAGATAGTCTGGCTTAATTAATTAATAAATAAAATAATAAATATTGATGGACATTTCACACACAACACCATCTGACCCCAAACTAAGCAAAGCTTGTGTTATGGAAGCCAGATAGCTGATATAATACTTATATGTTTTTAAATACATACTTATTATACATAGAAAACACCCAGGCACAGTACAAATATTTGAATTCATCACACAAACATTTGCACTGGGTGGGGATCGACCCCACGACACACGGCTTCGCAGGCAGACTTACTACCAATTAAGCCATCAGGCCAGCCACAAAATATAGGTACTACATTTAATTGCAAGAAAATAACGGGAACAACGCGAGTAAGCCCGCATGGTGCTGCTCGTATAAAATACTTTACATCAAACAACATTTTCATGAATTTAATTTAATCCGTAATAAGTTTATGAAACTATTTTCAAGAAACTAAACGTATATTTAAGGGGATCAGCTTAAGTCGTGCCCTCGCTTTTGTAGTATTCCCCGAAATCCTAAGCTCTTGCGGTTTTGAGATAGGATAGTGCATTGCGGTTGCGGTTTGTCCAAGCTTCTGTGGATCGTACCAAACATACATACCACGGACGTACTACAACAGTAGTTACTACAGAAAATAGTCATAGACGCATTTGACTTTAACCGCTCAATTCAAAGCGTTTACCGAATGGTTTAGCGTACAAAGCTGCTAAGTTTCTGAGAACTGATTTTAAATTAAAATTGATTAATTACATTTTGAAGTAAGAACTTTTTTTTGCTCGTTAGGCATTTCTTGATATATGAAAAAATAATTGAACTCTCGTCACATGTATTATGTAAAAACAATAATATTGTGTAGCAGTAGTGTGTACTGCGACTGCGACACTCTTCCTGCTACATATCAACGACCTGTTAAAGCCCGGTATCTTTGGGTACGCAGACGATAGCACCGTTGTAGAGAGTGACATATCTAGCGCGAGAGCCACTAGGCAGCAAGCTCAGGTACTAAGAGAGAGTGATCGAACGTTTCAGCTTGACCCTTGAGGCGGTGTCTAAATGGGGCGATGCCAATCTGGTCAAATTCAACGAGAGTAAGACTCAGGCGTGTCTGTTCTCCGCTAAAAGGAGTCCTTTCCAACTGACTCCAACTTTTACAGGTGTATACGTGCCCGTTTCTGACCGTCTTGAGCTGTTGGGCGTTACTTTGACCTCTACGCTCAACTTTGGCTCGTACATCGAGTTCAAAGCTAAACTAGCTGCTATAAAACTAGGTGTCCTCTCAAAGGTGCAAAGGTACTTCAAGTCTGAACAGTTGCTTATATTATATCATACACAGATTCACTCCTGTATGGAATACTGTTCGCACCTTTGAGATGGATCGGCTAAGTATCAGCTGCAGGCTCTGGAATCGATCGAGAGACGTGCCAAAAGGCTCATAGGCAACGACACTCTTGTGCGAAAAAGACTTCAAAGTCTTGAACATTGCCGGAAAATTGCTAGTCTATCGGTTTTTTATCGGATACACTTCGGAGAGTGTGCCACTGATTTGCTTGATCTGATACCACCATGTCCTTTTTTCTATCGAAATGCTCGTAGCTCGAAAATGCGACATCGTTTCATTGTTGATGTCCCAAAGACACGAACGAAGAGATTTGACTCTACTTTTGTAATAAGAACGTATAGGCTGTGGAATACGTTGCCTGAGTGGGTTTTCCCTGATGGTTACAATCTTTGTGTCTTCAAATCGAGAGTGAATCGGTTTTTTCTAGGTAAACACGCTCCATCGTAGACCGCATCGTCGCTTAACATCAGGCGAGATGGCGATCAAGTGTAAACCTATTAAAGTTAAAAATAAAGTAGCCAAGTGCGAGTTGGACTCGCCCATGAAGGGTTCCGTTGCAGCAAGTAACATAATATACATAGTACACATAGTTCTTGTAGTTCGTTGTAACTTTGATCGAAGTTTTAATAATAGTGTATTTATGACGTACTAAAAAAAAACTACTCATCAGATCGAGTTCAAACTAATTTTCGCTGGTAGTTTTCATGGTGTTGTACATCATATTTTTTTTTTAGATTTTTCATTTTCTTACTTTAGAAGTTAGAGGGGGGGGGACACAAATTTTACCACTTTGGAAGTGTCTCTCGCGCAAACTATTCAGTGTAGACAAAAACTATCTTAGAAACCTCAACATCATTTTTGAATACCTATCGATAGACACCCCACACGTGTAGGATAGATGAAAAAAACAATTTTGAGTTTCAGTTCTCAGTATGAGGGGCAACCCTAATTTTTATTTTTTTTAATTTCTTTTGTAAAAATCTTAATGCGGTTCACAGAATACATCTACTCACCAAGTTTCCACACTGTAGTTCTCATAGTTTCGGCAAAAAGTGGCTGTGACATACGGACGGACAGACAGACAGACAGACAGACAGACAGACAGACAGACAGACAGACATGACGAATCTATAAGGGTTCCGTTTTTACGTTTTACGGAACCCTAAAAACGAACTTTTTAGTTCGAGCCGGTCGATCGACTACGTAGGGATGGTAGATGGTAGGTACCTACTTGGTATTCTCATAATAGGTAGGTACATAGTATAATAGTGTTTATAATAACGTTTGTTGCGTTTTGAAATCAAAAATACAAGATCAAGCTTAAAAAAAATTTATAACTCGCCGACGAGACCATAATTTTAAATATTCTACTACTAGCGGTCCGCCTCGGTTTTGCCCTTGGTACATAATAGGGTACATTTATTATGCACTCGGGAATCACGCAAATACCCAACGGTGAAATAATTTTTGAAATTTGTCAAGTAGTTTCTGCGATAAGCGCGCTCAAAAGAAAAACCTCTTCGTCTTTTAATATAGATTAATCCTACAAATAGGAAAGATGTTGCTCTGTAGAATGCTAGAATGCATTTACAGTGGGTATCAGGCGCGCGCAGAGCTCAAATTCTTTCAAGGCTTGAATTAATAAACACTATTTCTCAGCATTTACAGATAGTCCAATCCACGAAGACGCGCCCCACTATTTCTCCTAACCGTTTATAGTATATGTGTGCAAGCTTCCGTCAATGTTTGAGTGTTATCGGTACACACTAATTACCTATGAATGCACACGCACACTACAATGACTGGCGAATGGTTCGCGACTGACGCTCGGAGCAAACCCGATTGGTGGAGAAAAAAATTGGTGGGGCGCATCTTCGTGGATTGCACTATCTATATCTATGATTTTTCTTATTTTAATTACTTATTTCTTCTCATCTGTCCCAGTAAGGTTCGGTATTAGTAGTTATGTATTATTGATTTTGTATATTGTTGTTTTATTTATGTGACTCGCAGCGTCCCGCGTAATACCATATCCCGTTATTTTCCAGGGGTAAAATAGTCTATCGTTTAAGCCGCTTGTCATCTGGAGACACAGATTAGGTAGAGAGCCTAGTATTTTTTATGAAAACCGGAAGACAATAGTATTTCCACAACACTACTTTGCGATAAAATAACTGGCAGTGGTATTTCAGGCAGACTCTACAGTAAGTCAATCTACTTCCACATACGTTCCGGCTTCGCTAGGATATTTTCAGATTAAAACCATAAATCATAGTAGGTAGTAAATATAACCCATCTCTCTAGTTGGGCCTAGTTAAACATAAATGCCAACTTTAGTGAACTTGACGTTACTTCGTGATTAGTTTACTGGGAAGATACATCATGACAAAGAAAAAATGTGTCTCGAAAAATATGCATTTTTCAGCACTAAGTGAACCTTAACTACCCTGGTACTACAGTTAATTTTAAATGTTACAAATTTAAGACGTAATTCTCTTGGTCTGTGAATAACTTTCCTCCTCACTATTACTCTCTTGTGGCTCAAAGAGTACTTAATAATCATTGAAATAAAAATTCATGTCTAAGACAGAGACTTGAGAACCTTTTATTCTTTATGAAGACCGTAGAACGATGAAGAAATAGCTTAAAGATCCAATTTTCGTTCTAATGTCTTGGAGGTTAAAGTTCCATTTTGATTTGGGTGCAGAAAATAAAACTGAGCCATTTGGTTTAAAGGCCATTGTTTTAACCAAACGATTCTTAACCGGATATTTGCAGCTTTGCAAACTTTGTGGAGTAACTTCTCAGTGAAGTTACGTAGCCTTATTAATGGAAATTGGGTTTTTAAATTAACACTTCAGATAACTACACTGGCTTTAAATAGTAACAAATTGTTATGTATAAGGGCTTTTTCTCTAAATGTATTTGCTCATCTAATATGCCTTACTAACATTTTTTCTTCTTTGAGACTTTGACCAAGAGATGTATCACCAATAGGGTACCGGACTGGGTCAAAAATACACTATTCTTATTAGTCCGTCAGCTAGATCATGGAAAAATATGGGACACGTATTTTTTGTTTTTTCAAAATATTAAAAATCGACAAAGATATAGAACATCAAACTTCGAGAGTGGGGGGTCGCGACGTCACTCGTGAGTAAAAATCGTAGGCACAAGTGACGTCACGCGAAACTTCTAAGCGCTGTATCTTCGTAATTTTTTGTTTGTGAAACAAAAGAAAAAATACGTGTACAAATTTTTTTAGCAATCTAACTGACGGACTAATTAACTTTTTTGAGGATTGTACCCTATTTGTAAAACAATATCTAATGTAAGGAATTCGTTGTATTATCTTATGTATATTTAGTAGGGTGTTTGTAAATATAGAGCGAATCGGATTCTTCTAAGTAAGCGCGTATCGTAGACTTCATCAGGCGAGATGGCGGTCAAAAGTAAATTTATTATCAATAAAAAAACTAACTAATATTAGTAAAGTGAAAAACTGAATGTTTGTTGCTGAAGTTTTAATTTTAACATTCTTTCAACTCGTGTTCAACAATTTTCATTTTGATGTGATCAATAAAATGAATCTAAATGTTCAAGAAAAAAGTTGTTCCTTGTCCCTCTTTGTAGTAACACATTATAGTTAACTACGACTTATATTGGCAAGTAGCGGTAATGACGGTAATGTAGTGGTAATGACCGGTTAAAAGGTATTTTTTATTGACATAAGAAATGGATAAAAACAATGTGTATATTATAAACCATATGAGACAAACTTCTTAGCATTCCATGGATTCACCGTGCGGGTGCCGGGTCCATCGTGTGACAGAGAGAGAAATCTCGAGTAGACCCCAAGACTTGTTGAAGACTTAAAATTAGAGCTAAATCGGTGTAAAACTGTTTTGAGTTTTTGAAGCGAACAACACAATGTTAAACCAACAGAAAAGTTATTTTGTAGTGGTAGTAGTATAGATACCAAAAGTTAGTATAGATACCACAGATTACAGAAATAAAACGTTTTATTTCTGTAATCTGTGATAGAGACGATCAATCCTTAACCAACTTCTGTATTGAACGGCTTCTTTTTGTATTGTTTAAATTTGTTCAAATCATTACTTTACAAAACTTGGGTTCAATTATTCCACAATTCAAATTTATTTAAATTTGGCAACTTCTTCAACTCTTTATCGCCTCAAAGAGTTGGTGTAAAATTAACAACTTTGGTTCCTCAGTTTCAATCATTTCGAAAGAACATTAAAGTTATTGTGAAGTACTGAAGGGTTTTATTACGAGTACTTCAAGAATGGCTTTTCTCTGTGGCCATTTTTAACTAAGATTATCGTAAAATTAAATGAATGTTTTATTTATTTATCTCGGAAAAAGCAAAGAACCTACTCAAATCAAATAATACAAAATCCCACACTCAACTAATTGTACTAAAACTCAAACCAATTCCGGGTAGTCCAACTAAGCGATCTTCTCCTATGAGACAGTCATATTTTACAATTGCATAAAGGCCTGTTTTCATTTTGATTAGTACGAGTGCGAGTGAGTAGTGCAGGTGTTGAGTGATTAGTAGCAAACACGTGTGGACACCGGTTGAATTGCGAGTGCATCAGTAATCAGTCACGACTACTCACTCGCACTCGCACTCAGACTCGCACTAATCAAAATGCAAACCGGCCTTAATAAGCCTGAGTGACGACCTCATTGCAAGAACTTAGAGGCTGTTTGAATTATTCGTGGTTAAATGGCTTTTTGACTTTACTGTCCTTGTAAGTCGTAAACACTTTTCCTGAGTGGGCATTTTCTGACAGAAATAATTTGGATGTCTTCAAGTCTAGAATGAATCGTTTTTTTCTGGGTTACTGGGTTCTGCAGTCTCTGGGTTTTTGGGTTCAACAGTCTCTATCGTAAGCCGTTTCGTCGTTTATACCTCAGGTACCATTGCGGTTAAGTGCAAATCTATTGAAAACATTGTAATGTCAATCCCGATTCAAGTTATGATTTACGTCGGGAAATAATTCTCCCGACGCTTCTCCAGCGTTACACAAGAAAAGTTTACTCATTACCACAAACGCACAATAAAAAAAGATTTAAACAAACATATCGAATGCTTACGGCTAAGTTACGGAAGTTACGGCTAGTCTAGTCGGTAGAACGGCGCCTGCCGATCCGGAGACCCCGGGTTCAAACCCCACACACACCACTGTCTTTTCAAAGTCATGAGCGTAATGTCGCTAACTTAAAACGGTAAAGGAAAACATCGTGAGGAAGCCGACATGTACCTAAAATCTTTCGAAGTCATGTGTCATCCACCAACTCGCACTAGGCCAGCGTGGTGGATTATGGCCTTTACTCTCTCCTTGCGAGAGAAGGCCCCGAGTCCCAGCAGTGGGTACATTTAGTGGGCTGTTGATGATGATGATGGTCGAATGCTTAGAATATGTTGAGAAGAAATAATTTTCAACATCCTAATTTCATCGGATTATTGAGATAGAAGCCTTCGCAGTCCCAAGTTTGTTTCAAATGAAACTTTCTAGTCCCGGATTAATAACTTTTAAAGACAAAATGTTGTCCCTTTTATGAAGCATCTATATTTATTTATATGCATGTAAAGTCAATTTAACTTCTGCAAAGCTTTGCGAGAAAAACTTTCCGAAGTCAGCTTGGCTGATACACCTACATCAAAAGTTGAAAACTTCCATTTTCCTTCTTGAAATAACTTGAATATTGATCGAAAATGATAATAATATTGTCACAGATTACAGAAAAATATTGTTTATAAAATCCTTCTAATATTATAAATGAGAAAATTTGGATGTTTGTTGTTCAATGGCGTTGTTAGAACTTAGAACTGAACAGATCTAGATGAAATTCGAATAGATTAATAGTTTAGTAGCTCATTAGGCTTTTTATTTCGGGAAGATGTAGATTTCTTTAGAGAACAAATGCGAATTAACAAATTAGATTTATTTACTATAAGTACTATATCAGCTATCTGGCTTCCATTGCACAAGTTTTGCTTAGTTTGGGGTCAGATGTGTGAAAAGTCCACCAAAATTTATTTATATTGATTAGGTAAACGGGTAACTCACGTGTAATGAGGTCGGTCAATCCGACTCGAGTTTCGGCCGCGTCCGGTGGCCGAAACTCGAGTCATTACACGTGAGTTACCCGTTTACCTAATCAATATGTGTAACATCCACGTTAATTTTAATACTAAAATTTATTTATTTCATATTTTACAATATATAAAGATAAAAATAAAACAAATGTTAAAGAATTTTGTACTAAAACATTAGAAAAGCATGAATATAATACGTAATTCAAGTAAATATGCCGAGATATTGTCAAACGAAGGGTTCGGAATATAAATTGCTAACTTATGGGTTCAACGTGAACAAAGGTATGAATTCGTGCTCATCGTCCGATTTACAGAATCGCTAACATGCAAATGCGGGAGCAGGAAGAATATTAATATTCATTCTTCATTTTGCTACTTGCTAAATCAGAGGATCTCGTGTACTTTTTAAGATATGTTTAGCATGAGCTAAAATCTTCCCACTGCTGGACGTCTACTCTAATTCTACGAAAACGTAATTTCGAAAAAAAATTTGCTACTTTCCTGCTCTTGTTCTACTTCATTTCGTACGATACTACTTTGTTTGACGTTTAAATGTTATAAGCATACTCTAATTAGAGTAGGCTTAGAACATTTAAACGGACAAATGACGGATCGAAGTAAAATCGTAGTTAGAAAGTCGCGAGTTTATTTCGAAATTACGTTTTCGTAGAAAGAGAGTAGACGTCCTGGTACTCGGGACCTTCTCTCGCAATGAGAAAGTCTAGGCCACAATCCACCACACTAGTCTAGTGCGCGGTGGATGACACAGAACTTGGAAGTTTCTGAAACATTTCTCGCGATATTTATGCAGCATCAAGCGACATCTACGCCAACAGGAGGCGCTCCTAACTCTTTTGCGAACGTAATAAACACTAAAAAGAATTGGAAGGAAGAGAATCCAAATGAACAGTGGGTATTAGTTCAGCAAAGGAGATCAAGAAACCGCTTCGTCACACTGGAAGGCAAGGCGCAAAACTCATGCAGTCATAAATTTAGAGCTGCGACAGTACAGGTACCTTTGTTTATCAATAATGTGGACCCAAGTACTTCTGAGAGGGACATTGTTGACTACATTTGGGAAAAAACTCAAATTCGTGTATCTTTGCATATGATTAAAACAAAGGTACGAAGGCAATTTAACTCTTATAAAATGCAGGTACCTAGTGCAAAACTATCTTTGTTTTTAGAAGATACTCTGTGGCCTGAGGGAATTACAGTAAGAAAATTTATTGAATTTAAAAACAAAGTTAATGGCGAAAGACAACAAGACAGTAAACCAAACCAACTTTATTAGTTTCAACTGCTACGGAGTTAAGAGCGCCATTGACTACGTGAGAGAACTATGCCAGACTGCTGATTTTTTGGCCTTACAAGAGACTTGGCTGCTACCGCACGAAATACCGTATTTGGGAGAAATCGACCAAGAATTTGCCTACAATGGGACCTCTTCAGTAGACACCGCAGCGGGCATGCTGAAAGGCAGGCCATATGGCGGAGTGGCTCTTCTGTGGCGTAAAAGTGTATTTCGGTCGGTTTCGATAGTGGAGTGTAATAACGAGCGGCTTGTAGCTGTTAGAGTCGTACTCGAGGACCGCGAACTTCTAGTTATGTCGGTATATATGCCTACCGACAAATCTGAAAATTTTGAAACTTTTGTGCATTGCCTGGGAGAGATTGCCGCAATTATAGAAACGTGTAGTATAGATACAGTGTACATACTAGGCGATTTTAACGCAAACCCAGGTGCTTTGTTTGGCAATTAACTTTTAAAATTTTGTGTCGACCAGCAATTTACTTGCGCTGATATAGAACATTTAGGGCTAAACTCAGGTTCGTTTACATTCCTCAGTAAGGCAAATGGGGCAATGTTATGGTTGGACCACATTGTTACTTCGGAGGCTGCAAAGCAAACTATCCGAAGTGCACGAATAAGATATGAAATGTCAGGCTCTGATCATTTCGCTGTGGAATTGTCATGTGATTTGAATATGTTGGTACCAAAGGTTAGATTGAGTGGTTCATTGCTAGACAGGGCCATTTGGGGAAATAGAGATGAAGAACAGGTAGAGCGATATTTCCGAAATTGTTCCTTTAAGTTACGTAGTGTTGACTTCCCTATTGAATTTGAAGAATGAGCAGATTTTAAATGTAATATTACAGAACATAGGCAAATAATTGATAGTTTGTACAATAATATTGTAAGCGTGCTTAGGGAAAGGCGACTGATTGTTCTGACCATAAACGCAAAAACAAAAAGAAAAAACATGTAACAGGCTGGATGGAATACGCACTGTAGAAAAGCACATGGGGAGGCTCGGCTTCGGTTTCATGAGTGGATTACCTATGGCAAGCCTAGATCAGGTTGTATCTACGACCAAATGCGAGACTCTAGAAGTCACTTTAAAAGGTGTCTCAAGTGGTGTAAGGATAACGAAACACAGATAAAAATGGACGTTCTTGCATCACAGCATGCGGCGAAGGACTTCAGTAAGTTCTGGAAGGAAACCGGTAGAATGAATCCGAGACCGAGTGTCCCAGTCAGTGTAGAGGGGGTAAGTGATGTTGACTCGATCGCCGACTTGTTCAGGGAGTATTTTACGGTGCACTCTCCATTGGGACTCACAGATAATTCAATGAGGATGAAAGACTCTGGTTTGTGTAAATCTGGTAACAGGTTCACGGCGAAACACGTGTCTCAAGTATTGAAGAACATGAAGCGAGGAAAATCCCCAGGGCATGACTCGCTCAGCATTGAGCATTTGCAGTATGCAGGTGTTCATTTGCCGAGGGTGCTTGCCATGTTGTTCAATCTCTGTATGAGCCACTCATACCTGCCTGAACCTATGATGAGAACAATCGTTGTACCTGTAATCAAGAATAAGACCGGCGATGCATCAAAGTTGAGTAATTACAGGCCGATATCGCTCGCCACTGTCATTGCTAAGGTGCTGGACGGTTTGATTGACCTTCAGTTAAAACAGCATCTACACCTTCACGATGCACAATTTGGTTTTCGACCAGGTTTGTCGACCGAGATGGCTGTACTGAACCTCAAACATACCGTCCAGTACTACGCTGATAGGGGTACGCCTGTCTATGCTTGCTTCTTAGATTTATCAAAAGCTTTTGATCTTGTTGCGTATGACAGGCTGTGGCTCAAGCTGGTGAGCGATACGGATCTTCCCTCAGAATATATCGATATCCTGCAGTATTGGTATAGCAATCAATGTAACTTTGTGCGATGGTCTGGGTCGTTTTCAGAGGAGTATAGGCTTGAGTGTGGTGTCAGGCAAGGCGGGATATCATCGCCAACACTCTTTAACCTGTACATCGATCGACTGATCCGTGAACTCAGCAGTGCGGGGGTCGGCTGCTCGATTGATGGTGTTCTCGTGAATAACATCAGTTATGCAGACGACATGGTGCTGCTGAGCCCATCTATCAGTGCCTTGCGCAAGCTTATCGCTATCTGTGAGCGTTACACGGGGGAGCATGGGCTTAAATACAACGCCACTAAGAGCGAGCTCATGCTATTCAAGACGGGTTTAAAAACCTATGACACTGTCCCTGCTGTAAAACTTAATGACAGTGTCCTTAAACAGGTCTCGCAGTTTAAGTACCTGGGTCACTGGGTCACGGAAACGTTAACAGATAACTTAGACATAGACAGGGAGCGCAGAGCGTTATCTGTTCGTGGTAATATGTTGGCTCGTAGGTTTGCTCGTTGTACTGCAGAAGTGAAAGTTACTCTATTCAGAGCATTCTGCCAATCATTTTATACGTGCAGCCTATGGGTCAAGTACACAAAAAGATCGTATGACGCTCTGCGCATCCAATACAATAATGTGTTCAGGGCATTGCTGGGGCTGCCGCGACGCTGTAGTGCGTCGGGGATGTTTGCAGACGCACACACAGATGGTTTCGCGGCGATTCTGCGCAAGCGAGTCACATCCCTGATGGGTCACATCCCAGATATCTGCAACTGTTTGCCTCGAGGATGGATCTGGACTGCCCAATTATGCAACACTGGACCAAGCTGCATGTTGAGCATTCCGGATCCATTCCTCAATATAGACTTAGATAAGTTTGAATTTTTATTATTTAATTTAATATCGTTCTCCATTTATAATTTTTATTATTTTGAAATGTTTGACATAATTTAATTTGAGTGTCTTTGCTGTAGATTATAATTAAGGTGTTTTAAATTGTATTTATATGGACTGGTTCTGAAATAAATGATTTATTATTATTATTGTAGAAACGAGTATCGTTACTCTCCTGCAACAGGAGGTGTGTTTAGCACGGGCCGAAGCCAAGTGCGTCCGAAAAAAGGAATCACTTATATTTTAATATATATATTTTTAGACAATATTTTTTATAACTTTTTTTTGTTTTTTTTTTTTTTTTTTGTTTTTTTACTTATTTTCTATACCTAATACCTATTTATATATCTATTCACTTTTAATTGTTTAAAAATTTACGCACAATTCTGCAAGTGTTGAGAATGGTAGCTTTTTGCAAGAGAATGTAGGTTGATGGTGAAATTCCTAAGCTGTTAATACTTGTATGAAGAGTTTTAGGTACCACGCCTGTGGTGGATATAACTATTGGCACGGTTCTAGTTGTATTTACACGCCATTGTGTTTTAATTTCTATTGACAGATCAACATATTTGGAGATTTTTTCGGTATGTGTGGAGGTCAAGTTATGTGTATTACAGACGGCAATGTCTATTAGGAGAACTGATTTATTATGTTTATCTAGTACTGTTATGTCCGGTCTATTGTAATGAATAGTCTTATCTGTAACTATTGTTCTGTCCCAATATACTTTGTAGTTTGAGTTTTCTAGAACAGCCTGTGGTTTGTACTTGTAATAGGGAACTTTTTCTTTAATTAGGTCATACTTGTGCGCTAAGAACTGGTGTATTATTGCAGCTAGTTGATCATGTCTGTGTTTGTAGTCTGTCTGAGCAATAGACTTGCATGCACCTGTAATGTGTTGAATTGTTTCGGAAGCTATGTGACACTGCCTACACTTGTCATTATAGTTTGGGCGACGAATAATATAGCGCTGATAGTTACCTGTGTCTATGACCTGATCTTGTATGGCTAACATGAAACCTTCAGTCTCAGGGAAGAGTTCGCCACGCCGGAGCCATGTGTTTGATGCGTTCTTATCGACATGTTGTTGTTCCAGGTCATGGCGATGTCTCCCGTGCAGAGATTTTTGTTTCCAAGCTGATATTTTGTCTTCATTTGTTGTAATATGTTGATTACGTTGTGTGTTTTGGTTACAAAGATTTAACGGAGTGATTCGTCTGTCTGCGTCTACTATTGCTTTGTGTAACTGTGAATGTATCATGTTATTGTGAAAGTATTTTCTAAGACTAGTTATTTGTTTATTGTGTAAATTCAGTATATCAATGATTCCTCTGCCTCCTTCTTCCCTTGGAAGAATCATTCGCTGAATACAGGATCGGGGATGATGTTTACGTTGAGTTGTCAATACACTGTTTACTAGAGACTGCGCCTTTTTCAAATCCGTTTTAGTCCAGGCTATGATGCCAAAAGAGTACGTTAATATGGGTATGGCAAATGAATTTATGGCTTGGACTAAATTCCGTGAGTTCAGCTGTGTTTTCGCGAGAGTATTCAGCCTATGTCTAAACTTTTTGAATATCTGCGTTCTAGTTTCTTTTTGAGGAATTTGCCACGATTGTTGAAATCCTAAATATTTATACGTATCGTTTTCATCAAGGGGATCTACGTGCTCTCCATTATTTAATTCGTATATTACAGGTACTACTTGGTTTTCGCGTAATGTGAACGTTTTACATTTGTCTATACCGAACTGCATTTTTATATCATTGGAGAATTGTTGTGTAGCATCTGCGAGTTGATGAAGTGATGTGGTATCATTACTGTACAGTTTTATGTCATCCATATACATTAGATGTGTTAGTGAGTTATGAGTGTTAGGATTCGATATTTGAAGACCATTACCTAATTCATTAAGAATTCGTGATAAAGGATTCAACGCAAGGCAGAACCAAAGAGGGCTAAATGCGTCTCCCTGAAGGATACCTCGTAGGATTTGGATAACGCCCGTTTCAATTGAATTATTGGAGTTTTTTAATTTTAAACTTGTGTGCCACTGATTCATCGTGTATGAAAGGAAATTAATTAATGTTGAGTGAATCTTATAATGTTTGAGTATGTGTATCAACCAAGTATGAGGGACTGAATCAAATGCTTTACGATAATCTATGTACATGGTGTGGAGCTCTCTTTTGTTTTTAATATTGTATTTCATTGCAATACTATCTATTGTTAATTGCTCTTTACATCCCTGGCTTCCTTTACGGCATCCCTTTTGTTCCTCAGATAGAATGTCATGTTCATTAACGTGTTGGTAAACAAGGTTAGTTATGCAGGCAGTTGTAATTTTGTAAATAGTCTGAAGGCAAGTGATTGGTCGATAATTTGCAGGATTTACTGTATCTTTGTCTTTAGTAATCATAAATGTTATACCTTGTGTTACAAAATAGGGTAAAGTTTCAGGACATTGTATAAATGTATTTATGTGGTTGTAAAGGATCGGGTGTAGTGTAGTTAGCTTTTTGTAAAAATAATTGTGTATCATATCTGTACCTGGTGTTTTCCAGTTATGGGTCTTTTTTAATGTCTCGATGAACATGTGAACGGGAATACAGTCAAATTGCATGTGGGGTACTGAGTCTAACTTTTGGTTGTCTTCAAAAATCCATTGTGCTTGTTGATTGTGTTCGACGGGCTTACCCCAGATATCTGACCAAAATTCATGTAGTGCATCTGCAGTTGGCAATTGCTGTTGTCTATCATTTTCAGTTGCGGTAATATGATCAGTATTTTTTGAGAGATCTCTACAAAATTGTTTTTCATTATTGTGGAATTGTGCGTTTTGATTTTTTCTTTTGGTACAGTTAGTATATCTACGGAGTCTACTACAAGTTGCATTTAAGTTTTGTTTTTTATTATTCACCGTTTTAAGTTATCGGCATTACGCATATGACTTCGAAAAGACAGTGGTGCGCATGGTATTCGAACCAGAGGCTCCGGATCGGCAGTTGCCTGTCTCCCGAATAGAGTTACAGCCGTAACTTCATAGTTAAAGTCACGTTTAGTCTTCAGAAATGACAGGGCTTAGAGATGTAGTGGTAGGACTCTTAACAGAGTCCGCCAGGGGAAGTACCACACCTTTGCCAGTATATACCGCCTAGTGGTAATGTGCAAACATTACTGTGTTCCGGTTTGAAGGGCAATGTTTTCAGAGAAATTACAGGGCTTAGAGATACAACAACTTAGATCTCTGGGTGACGAGCGCGGTGCAGTGCTAGGTAATGATTTGGACTCTTCTTGTTCCAATAGCTGCGTGTCACTGTGCTGTTATGTGGGAGGCATGTTGCTTACCATCAGGCACATGTCCTGCTCGTCTGGTCACTCTTTATTTAAAAAATAAAAAAACATAAATCATGTTTTATCTCAGAGTGACGAGCACAGTATAGTGCGATGTAGTGATTTAAACTTTTCGCGTTCTAATATCATCTGTGTGGCGCTAAGCTGTTGTAGTCAACCGTGTTGTAGCTTACCATCGGGTACATATCCTGTTCGTCTTGTACTCTATATACCGCATAAAAACATGGAGTGTACAAGGGTCGTATTCGCACCTAATGGGTTTCAGGTATGCCCTAGGGCTAGGGCGATATCGGGCTGAACATTATGATATAGCCTTCTAAAACCATTAGCATATAGACATTCTTGGTATATACGAGTACATATTATACTTACATTTATATCCAGAAATTCGTTTTTGTACTGGTAGACTGTAGGCTGGTAGACTGCAGGTAGGCGCATAGTTCGCTTGAGGAAGTATCAAAACTTTTACAGTAATTCTGTCGCCAAGCAGTAGTGTGCAAGTATTTTTGCATTCTAGTTTTAAGAATAATGTTTCCAGACAAATTACGGGGCAAAGAGGTCAATCTATATATATAAAAGCGAAAGGTCACTCATCAAGGAATCTCAGAAACTACAAATGCTAGGAATCTAAAATTTTGCATGGAGGTCCCTTTTAGCACGTAGGCACTCGCTAAGACGGGGTTTTTAGAAATTCAACCCCTAAGAGGCTGAAACAACGGATGAACGGTTGTATGAAAATTCGTCAATTTCAAAGTTATCTTTGTATAGATAGTGCAATCCACGAAGACGCGCCCTACCAATTTTTTTCTCCACCAATCGCGTTTGCTCCGAGCGTCAGTCGCGAACCATTCACCAGTCATTGTAGTGTGCGTGTGCATTCATAGGTAATTAGTGTGTACCGATAACACTCAAACATTGACGGAAGCTTGCACACATATACTATAAACGGTTAGGAGGAATAGTGGGGCGCGTCTTTGTGGATTGCACTATCTGTAGCTAGACACTTGATACTAATTAATTAAATGTTTGTTCTATCAATTTTGCAATTTCGAGCTGTACCTACGGGGGTGAAATTGGGGTGGAAATGGGGGATGAAAGTCAATATGGAAGTTACCAATCGTTGAAGATAAAACCATGAAACTGTCTAAATACACTTGACACGAATCAAACGAATGTTTGTTCTAGCAATTTTGTAATTTCGAACTGTACGGGGGTGAAGTTGGGGTTGAAATGGGGGATGAATGTCAATATAGAAGTTCCCAACCGTTGAAGATAAAACCATGAAACTCTGTAAATAACTAAATAGACACTTGACACGAAACACGAAGCAAACGAATGTTTGTTCTATCAGTTTCATAATTTCGAACTGTACGGGGGTGAAATTGGGGTTGAAATGGGGTATGAATGCCAATATCGAAGTTCCCAACCATTGAAGATAAAGCCATGAAACCCTGTATATAGACACTTGACACGAAGCAAACGAATGTTTGTTCTAGCAATTTTGTAATTTCAAACTGTACGGGGATGAAATTGGGATTGAAATGGGGGATGAAAGTATATATGGAAGCTCCCAAGATAAAGCCATGAAACTCTATATATAGGTACTTGACACGAAGCAAATATATGTATGTTTGTTCTAGCTATTTTATAATTTCGAACTGTACAGGGAACGGAGATAAAATCGGGGTTGAAATGGGGAATGAATGTCAACATGGTTACGTACGGTAAGTTACCAACCGTTGAAAACAAAACCATGAAACTCTGTATAAAGACACTAGGTACGAAGCAAACGAATGTATGTTCTAGGAATTTTGTAATTTTGAACTGTACGGGGATGAAATGGGGGACGAATGTGAAAGCGTCACACCTAAACAACTGAACTGATTTTTATGAAATTATTTAAAGTTGTTTTATTATAAGCTGTTTTTAGTAACCGTAAATGTGTCTGGGTATACAAATTAATAGGGACTGTTAGTATTTATTTTGCGCGGACGAAGTCGCGGGTAACAGCTAGTCTATATATAAAAGCGAAAGGTCACGAAATCTCAGAAACTACAAATACTAGGAGTCTGAAATTTGGCATGGAGGTGTCTTATAGCACGTTGGCGCTCGTTAAGACGGGGTTTTGCGAAATTCAACCCCTAAGAGGGTGAAACAAGGCATGGAAGGTTGTACGAAGATTTCGTAATTTTCAAAGTTATAAACATGAAATCCACAGTACCGATTTAAATGAAACTTGGTACACAGATATACTAGAGCCCAAGAAAGGACATTGGCTTTTTATTACGATAAAAAGGGTTAAAGGAGTTGATATGGGGGATGCAAGTGTATATGGAAGTCCGTAATTGTTGAAGATAAGCCCATGAAACTTCGTACGAAAAAGACACTTGACGTGAAACAAATTAATGTTTGGTCTAGCTATTTTGTAATTTCATACTGTACTGTTAAAAGGAGGAATGAAAGTTTGTATTATGGAAGTTGATCATTCATTCATTTCAAACCATGAAATTTTGCAACTAGAAACTTGATATCCATGCTAATATCTATACTAATATTATAAAGCTGAAGAGTTTGTTTGTTTGAACGCAAAGATCTCGGGAACTACTGGTCCGAATTGAAAGGTTATTTCTCTGTTGGATAGTCCATTTATCGAGGAAGGCTATAGGCTATTTAACATTACGCTACTACCAACAGGAACGAAGCATGAATGAAAAAATGTAACAAAAACGGGAAATAATTTTGCTTTTTGAGAGTTTTCGTTGCGTGTCAGCATGTGTCATTCGTCAAAGGTTCGTGAAAGGTTGCGTCATTAGAACCTAAGGTAACCGAATTTGTTCAAAATTTGAATTGGTACGATGAATTTTAGATAGATGGCGTAGTAACGCGCGCGCGATTCAGCTAGTTATAAATATGAAAGAAACCCTGGTTGTCTGTTAAGCTTTAACGCCTAAACCACTGGACCGATTTTGATGAAATTCGATGCTCAGATAGGCTAGACTCAGGAAAGGAAAAAGGGTGACTTTTTATCACAGAAAAATAGTAAAATGGGTGGAAATGAGGAATTAAATTTATCACGGAAGTTTGTCAATGTTGAAGATAAAATAGTTAAATTTTCCACACACTTGAAATCTTTATCCCTATTGTATAACAATTGTGAAAGAAACTTTGTCTGTCTGTGACGCTTTAACGTCTAAACTGCTGAACCGATTTTGATGAAATTGTATAAAAATGTTGTTATAAGTACTTATAAGCTGTTTTTAGTGAACGTAAATTTGTATGGGTGTACAAATACTGCCTCAGTTAAGTACCTTTATATTTATTTCGCGCGGACGAAGTCGCGGGTAAAAGCTAGTCATACTATAAAACTGAGAGACAGGCGCAGTATTACACTAGGCAGTGATTTAGACTGTTCGTGTTCAACTAGCTTCGTTGCACTGTGTTTGCTTAGCATCAATGGCATTGGTTACATTTATAAAAGAAAATATCCATGGAACTGGGTCTCGTCCAGAACTCAGATAATTCGATTAGATCGTTTACGTATATACTCGTAAGTATATCTCTTAATATTCTGTGTCCTGTTTATATTTTAAACTAGTTACAACCTTAAAGGAAACTGATTCACTCACGATTTGAACAAAACCAAGATGATATCTATCAGGAAACGTCCACTCAGGCAACGCATTCCACAGTCTTACTATTCATACAACGAAAGTGGCATAAGAAATAAATAAAATCTCACTAAAATTCCCTTCTATAAAATAAAATTTTCAATGAGTAATGAGTAACTACTTACAAACATTTGGTGACTTTTCACTTTCTCCAACAAACAACTTACTTTATCTCTATCGTTTCAGGAGAAAATTAATAAAACTATCAAATAAACGACTTTGGCCCAATTTTCACGACGCGGTTCAAACCGCGCCCGCGTGCTGGCGCGGCGCCGCGCCGCGCGACGGTTTTGTTTCAATATTCACGAGACCGCAGGTTTTTGCGGTTTATGCTCCGGAAAGCTACTGCGCAAGAATCGCGCGCAGCCACGCGGGCGCCGCGCGGCTGCCGCAGCCGCCGCAGCCGTAAACCGCGTCGTGTGTATTTAATTCAATTTTATATGGAAATCTGCCGCGCCCGCGCGCGGGCGCGTTTGGCAGCCGCGCCGTGAAAACCGGCTCTAAGTACATAATTCAAATTACACGAAGATGTGATTTTGACATAAAAAAAATATATTTTAAGAATTCTAACACCAGTGTTCTGTTAAACATTACTTACGTTAAAATTATTCATTTAATTTGAAATGTCAAGAGATATAGATGTAGGTGCATACAGTATGAGACGAACTTCTTAGCATTCCATGGATTCACCGTGCGGGTGCCGGGTCCATCGTGTGGCAGAGAGAGAAATCCCGACTAGATCCCGAGACTTGTGACACGGGTGTAGGCTTAAAGGGCCCCTTTCCCGACGTACATTACCACTCACCTTCACTACTCGCGTTTCTCTCCCTGCCCAGCCAAATCTGATATGAACCTACTAGAAGAGATTTAGATACTCGTTCTATTATAGAACTCACTGCACTTCTGGACAAGCCAAACTCTTTCAACAGGTTATAGAGAGATTTTGCTGGTATACCTCTCGCTCCTAGTTCTACAGCGTATAAGTTAACTACGTAGCCGGTTTTTGTTAATTCGTTTATAAGGTCGTAATACTTACTTTGCTTCATCGCGTGGTCTTTAGAAATATTAGTTTCCCATGGTACGGTAAGTTCTACAAGGATTATGCGTTTCGTAGCTCTAGAAAAAAGGAAAATGTCCGGTCTAGATGACGAAACACCCTCTGGGATTTTATAGTACTTTTCATACGTGTTCATTAAAATAGTCCAATCAGGTGCTAAACTCAGGATTGAGTAAGGCTTGTTCTTGGAGTTTGAAGTTTAACTATCTTTTACAAAGTTAATTGAATTATTTATTAAATGAATAATTTTAACGTAAGTTTATTCATTATATTATATATGAGGTGCCTGTGCATAACGCTGGCAACAATGCCCCACTGAACGAAGATAGCTACAGTCCTGTGTACCAAGTGTGAGCCAGAACGGGAGTTACTGCCATTTCCCATTATTCTGTTGTCCAATTCATAAGTATTCTCTTTGAGTTTTTTTGAGACGTCGCAAATATCAAACATTTCTATGCCCTATTTATATTACTCAAAACTTCGACAGCTTTTTGGTTAGCGTAGGCGTATAAATTTACACGGCGGTAAACGTTGGAATCACTGAGCCATAAACACGCACTTTTAAACGTTTCGCCACAACACACCCATGTTGTGTCGAACAAGTTAGGTTTTTACGAGCAGAGATTAAAACGTGGGCATCGAAAACAATGTTCGTAGTTATCCCTTTGAGAGCGCAACACAAACACAAAGCTCTTTTATTGGATATGGCCGTTTGATCACCAACTCAATCGTTTGCATTGGTGGTCGGATAGATATTCCGATCACTACATTATTTAGTTATTACAAATCTAGCCACATCTTTGTACCTATAAAGCTGCGAAATTTTATTTCAGTACATAATCAATCATTAAATAATTATCACGTCTAACATACTTATAATTAGACGTGTCTTTCTTTTTATGTGTGTGTGTATGTGTATTCGTTTGGTTGTGGGATCACAGCTCCCAAACGAATTTTAGTAGTGATAAGACTCTTGGCAGAGTCCACCTGGAGAAGTACCACATCATTCCCAGTTATTCTACCGCCAAGCAGTAAAGTGCAAACATTACTATGTTTCGGTTTGAAAGACAATGTTTCCAGAGAAATCACAGGGCTTAGAGATATGATACCTATCTCTGGGTGATGGACGCAGTGTATTGCTAGGTAATGGTTTGGACCAATCATGGTCCAATAGCTGCGTGTCGTTGTGCTGTTTTGCGGCAGGCATGTTGCATATCATCAGGCACATGACATGCTCGTCTCGTCACTCTATACTAAAAAAAAATTGGCAGCCATAGGAACTGCCGATAGAAGTTAAACCTTATAACTCAGAATTTTATAGATTACCTTGGAAACTACACGGGTGGAACTGGAGGGCGTGGCCTCGCCATCATGGCATGGCCATCTAGAAATGCATTAGCATTTCCCATTGGCTCACGCATTTCTAGATGGCCATGCCATGATGGCGTGGCCACGCCCTTTCAGCATTTCCCATTGGCTGACGCATTTCTAGATGCCCAATTGCCAAGGTCCCGAGTTTACCCGAAGATTTCTTATCATACCCGAGCGTGATGGTAGAATCCAATTTACACCCCACGAAAAATTTGTCTAGGCGTGCCTAAAGAAGTTTTCACTTCAAAAAGAATCTACCGATTTAACCATTTTTGAAATAAATTAACAAGTTTATTGTCTCTTTGTTCCAGATATCAGACCATGATTTGAGCGATCATCTTACAAGACCAGCGGTGATGAGAGGTGCAGAATGCGACGCAGCAGTTAGTCGATGACGTGATGCAACTTGTAATGCTAAACTTTCTGATCATGTTCGACGTGGTCTTCATATTCTTTCTGTTCCTGATTGCTGTGACGTGTGTGATGAACTACATGCCTGGAAAGAGCAAGAGGCAAGAGGTGACGGAGGAAGAGGTAGACGATGACGTCATACCTCCACCGCCGCTGTTCGCTGGTGATGATGAACCACCTTCCAGGGATACTTACGTCGTAATAGCACCACCACTTGACAGCGCGAGAGTGAAAGACGGATGTCCTGTTCACGTTGTTTAGTATAAGCACTGATATAATAATGTAAGTATATTCAAGGTACTTTTATATGTTTAATTGCTGCTTTGATTTGGCTAGATTTAAGATTACAACTTCCATAATTAATTTTTAATGCTTCGTGTCTATTTGAGCCTCTGAGTAGACAATAACTCTTAGAAAGATCCAATGCATGTGTTTCAGCTATATCAATTTGCCGAAGTCTCAAACAGTAAACCCGAAATTGGTTTGGCATAAAAAGAACAATTCAATGAAGAACTCATGTATTATAAAAGTACTCGTGGTGCTGTAAATACATAATAGATAAAGAATAAGTAAATAGATCAGGTTTTTTCGCTCTATAAGTAGTAAATGCAAATTCTTTGGGTATACTAGACTAACATCATTCCGAGATTCAAATTTGGCCTATAAATCCAGTTCTTTTTCGGTGTGTTACACGTTGGCACGTTTCGTATCCGCCTAATGCAACTCAGCTCTAGGCAGTAGAAAATTTTGCATTTTTAACAAGTTTTAAGCATCATCAAGGAATTTTGTTTTTCCATGCCATTACCTAACACAGCACTCTGTGTAGCGCGTGTCATCTTTCGATACTAGTTTTGCTGTTTCCAGTTTGTCCCGTAATATTGTTTGAAGTATTGTTACTTGAAATTTGACGGCTGGTAAAGTATAAACATTTCCGTAAACTCATGTCTTTTATCAAAGTACAATATTATCGGAGTATTAAATCAATATTGATTAGTGGTTGTGGCTTGTTAAATACTGTCTCTTGTAATATCCTAGTTCATGAGATCGAACGATACGTTAGTAGGTACGATACGTAATCTTTATTATTAATTACTACTACTAAACACATATTATGTTTTAAAATTATTCAAAAACCAAATATTACATTTTTTACTGATCTTACGGGCCATATTGTGAGCTGTGTAGGTAAATAGATACCGCTAAAACTAACTTCTCGGGGTGAATAATAAAACGTGGTGAATTTCTGGCTCAAATGATTTATGTTTGTAAATAAAACTTATCGGTTTTCTAATTGGTTAACTGTTTGACTTTTAATTGACTGAGGGAATGCAATTAATGTATCCCGTACCGTTCATTTTGGGAATTTTAGTCTCAGTAAAGTATTGTAACGTAGTATAAAACGGAGAACAAACAGTAACAGTACTATTTTTGATCCATTCGTTCTCCGTGTTAATGGACATACAATTTTCCAAATAAGATAACTAAAACCGAAATATAAAAAACCCCTACTTATGTGGTAGCGGCCATCCCTGACTTAAAATGCTTCATTAGTCAGTTCAGTCATTCAACTTTTCAAGCCCTTTCATTAATGATGACCACATTTAGGAAGCTGTAAAATCTCTTAGATTTCTTGGTGACGAGCGCAGTGCAGTGCTAGGTAATGATTTGGACTCTTCATGTTCCAATAGCTGCGTGTCACTGTGCTGTTATGTGGCAGGCATGTAGCTTACCATCAGGCATATGTCCTGCTCGTGTCGTCACTATTTAAAAATAAAAAATTGTAATATAAATTTTTCGTGTTTAATGGAACTTACTACTTACTAAGGAGCTACAATGCCACAGCCAAATATAGACACACAAACATACACACGAAAAAAAAGTCGAACTAGTAACATTTCTGGTTTTTGGTTCGGTGGTTTAAAACTTTCTATAAGTAATGCGAACTGGAAACTACTCGTACTTAGAGATAAATTATCTTATTCGAAGGACTTCCCAAGTACTACTTATTTCAAAACACCGTCTGAGCTTCAAAAGTATTAAAATAAGAAGGTATACTTAAACTGCGTTTTGCGCGTTTAAAGATCAAAATGTAGTGCAAACAGCTGATGATACTAATCCCATATACGATGCACTAAAGCATTCCTGGCACGAGAGCTCGTAACATTCCTATAAAAGGAAAATGTCAAAGCTTTTATATGCTCTTGATAGTAGCATTAAACGCAGTACAAACAGTAGTACAGAAAAATAACATTAGGTACCTATATTCTTTTTGTACTAATATTATAAGATATATTATAAGTTAATATGTAATTTAAGATCTATGCATTTTTTTCAATTAAAAATGCAGTATATTTCAGTAGATTTTTGAATTTCGTGGTGATTATCATTTTTCCTTCGGTTCACCTCTCGATCTCGTCATATTATAAGAGTTTCGATGTTTGTTCTCGAATCACGTTTAAAAACTACTTAGCGGATGATGTTGAAATTTGGAATTCAAATTGATTACCTATAGAAATTGCACATAATTTTGGTTTACTAGCAGCGCCCCGCGGTGTTACCCGCGTAGTTTCCGTTCCCACTGTTCCCGTTGTTTTCCGGGATAAAAAAGTAGTCTATGTGTTCTTCCAGACTATAATCTATCTGTGTTCCAAATTTCAGCCCGATCCGTTCATACGTTAGGACGTGATTCAGCAACAAACATCCAAACATCCAAATATCCAAACATCCATACATTGACATTTATAATATTAATAGGGTTTTAAAAATACATAAAAATCACCACGTCGCGACGATGCGGTCTATGACAAAGTGTGCTTACCTAGTAAAAGCCGATTTCACAATCGACTTGAAAACAAGATTTTCAATTCACAACATGATTTTCAAGCAACAAATTCAGGAGTTCTTACAACGAAAGTGGAGTCTTGATCATTCAGTCTTTGGTATGTCTACCATGAAAAGATTACGCTTTTTCAAGCTACGAAGGAAGGCATTTACGAGTAGCTCTTTTTAAGTTCTACTCAAATGAAATCGCGAATGCGAATATAGTATCAACAATTTTGACTGAATTCGCTAAGCTCTGAAACTATCGGTCCGATATGAATTCGCTAAGCTCTGAAACTATCGGTCCGATATGAAATGTTTTCTTTTTTCATTTCACTTGGCGTATCTTATTCCTTTTTTGACAAATATTTGATGCATTTGCAAATATCAGAAACACTAGCAATGTACCGAAGCTTTAAACGCGTTGCTCAAGATCCCGATGTTTTCCAGGGATAAAAAGTAGCGTACGTGCTATTACAGACTATGATCAAAATGTTTCCACATTTCAACCCGACTCGTTTAGCCTACTAATTATTTATTAGATAAATATGGTCACTAATTATTCCGACGAGTAGTTAAAAAAAATACGTTTACTTTAATTTGTTTCACAAACAAAAAAAATACGAAGATATAGTGTTTAGAAGTTTAGATTGCCGTCACGTCTATTTACGATTTTTATGTAGAAATGACGTCAAAACCCTTCCCACTTTAATTTCAAACCTTAGGATGTATTTGGGGAAATACACAAAGCAAGTGAAGTGCCGGCATCATACACCTCGCATTCAAGTAAATTGGTGACCAAACATCACGGTATAATTCAGAAGGTTTTCAAATGTATGTTAATGTTGATGTAGTTTGTTTTTGAACCTTCGTAAAGTTATGGCAAGAGTAAATTCAAACAATTTACTATTTATGGAGTTACTAGCAGAGCCACGCGATTTTACCTGCGTAGTTCTCGTTCCCTTGATATTCCCGTAATAAAGTGGCCAAGTGCGAGTTGGACTCGCCCATGAATGGTTCCGTTGCAGCAAGTAAGATAATATACATAGTACACATAGTTCTTGTAGTTCGTTGTAACTTTGATCGAAGTTTCAATAATAGTGTATTTATGACGTACTAAAAAAAAAGTACTCATCAGATCGAGTTCAAACTAATTTTCGTTGGTACATCATATATTTTTTTTTAGATTTTTCATTCTCTTACTTTAGAAGTTAGAGGGGGGGGGGACACACATTTTACAACTTTGGAAGTGTCTCTCGCGCAAATTATTCAGTGTAGACGAAAATGATTTTAGAAACCTCAACATCATTTTTAAAGACCCCACACGTGTAGGCTTGATGAAAAAAATATTTTTGAGTTTCAGTTCTCAGTGTGGGGGGCAACCCTAATTTTTTTTTTTTTTTGTTCAAATCTTGATGCGGTTCACAGAATACATCTACTTACCAAGTTTCAACAGTGTAGTTCTCATAGTTTCGGCAAAAAGTGGCTGTGACATACGGACGGACAGACAGACAGACAGACAGGCAGACAGACAGACAGACATGACGAATCTATAAGGGTTCCGTTTTTACGTTTTACGGAACCCTAATAAAAAGTAACCTATGTACTATTTCAGACTAAGAACTATCTGTGATTTAAATTTCAACACAGTCCGTTTAGGCGTCACGACTAGATTGGACAATAATCATCAAGGCATATACACTTTCAAAATTTTACCTTCATAACATTAGCAGGATATTTGAATGAACCATTTATTAAGCAATTTATGTTAATAAAACAATGATTAAGCATATCCAGCCCACTAAAGCTGAGACTCCAGCTGAGACTCGGAGCCATCTCACACAAGGAGATAGCCAAGATCATAATCCATTATGCTGGCTAAGTGCGGGTTGACCGATGTTGCATGTCCACGAAAAACGTCTTCGATATTTTCCTTCGATATTAAAGCCAGTGATTATGAAAAATTTGTAAATATCTGCACTAGGAAAAACACACAAAAGAGTAGATGGGACACGAACTCACTTAACGATTCTGTATCGCACGTTTTAGCCACAAGGCCAAAACGGCCGTAATCCAACTTTTTACTTTTTATCCCAGGAAAACAACGGGAACGGGAATTACGTGGGGAAACCCGAAAGGCGCTGCTAGTACTACTCTACTGCTACATTCAGATATGTTTATTTTGTCTATCCTACTAACCATTTTTCTTTTGTTACAGATCAACGTAGGAGTTTATTATAAAGAAGCCTTATGAGACCGTAGATGTCGAAAATTGAATGTAGACATTTTTTACTGAATAGTCAAATTTTAAATTAAATTCTTGTTGAAAGACTATGACGTGAAATTTTGGGACTCAAGTGATGACGGTACGACGATTGAAATGCATTTAGTTATTGTAACTTTTATTACAAAAGTACATAAATAAGTTTCTTATATCGCACCTTTAGAATTAACTAAAAGAATAACAAAACTAATAATTTTAGACATTGAACGGCCTAAAAACTGCTTTTTTTAATGTATACAGGACAGACTTTTTTATTTCAGAGAAGGAAAACAAATAAAAATATCAATTATTTTAACGTCAAATATTGCATAAAAAATTGACAGCTGTTCAATTTTGTTTGTATTTACCATAAGACTACATTTTTCGATTAAGTCACTTTAATTCTAAACGTGCGATATTTCAAGAAGCTTGAATTTGTATGAAGTTTATAGAACCAGTTAAAAGTAGTTAGCAATATGAACACAAGCCTTGAAAATGACACTAAATTCACAGAAATGTTGGTTACTTAGAAGGGCTTAATGTACAGATTGACGTAGAACGCTTTTGCTAAGCTAAAAAAGGACTCGCTAACTTCCACATTCCACTCCTTTGTAATACAGTACTGGCCACGTTAACAACTGTACCATACAAATATACAGTTATGACTAGACGAAATGTATGATATTTTTTGTAATTTTACCCGATTCCCACTGCTGAGACTCTGGTCATTCTCTCACAAATCAAAAATCCACTTCTCTAGCCAAGTGCAAATTGGTGGATATTGATACATCATGTTGTCGAAATATGTCTATTTTGGAACAGGACAGTTTTCCCGCCATTTTTACCGACTTCATACCTTCACTATTTAAGCCAGTGTTGGTCAAACGTAAACATCCACACTGAAAAATGCTTAGAGATGCAAGCAAGGTTCGAATCTACGAATAATACAGCAGGCTTAGAGTTCTAACTTAGTTAGAGCCCTAACTATAAACACAACTTTTTTGACTTAGTACTAGTGTTCTACTTAACTTTGTAAAGTATATTACATAGAAATATGCTAAACGATATTACGTCACTGTTGCTTATACGCTGCGTATGAATTAATGTTTCTCATAGACTCGTATCAAAGTAAACAAAATGAGTAATCAACGTGCTACATGCGTACGAGGTTCTAGCGGATTTATTTGTGATTGTAAACATTGATATTTATACAAACTGTCTCGAAATAAAACCGACGCGAAGATTGAGAGCGTTCTAGTTTTGCAGAAAATAGAATTTATTGCATCGTGGAATGCCAGTTGGCTGCTTGTACTAGTTGATATACAATATTTATTGGATTTGCGTAGAATACAGTTTAGACACGAAACATTGTGTACAAAAGTATAGCTACGTTACTTTTTTTAAAGTATTATACCATGCGCGGTCTGAAGGGGGGGTCACAGGGGACATGACCCTCCCCCAAATCGTACCTATACGTTACCTTAAAACGGGGCGCTACTAGTACTCTTTTTTTCTCAATTTATTGTATTTTTACTCGTGACCCCCCCCCCCACAAATCTGAGGCTCTGTACTGGTGACCCTCTCCAAAATTCGACGCTGGGACCGCGCCTGTATTATAATCGAACGCCGCCTCGCCTGATGTTAAGCCACGATGCGGTCTACGAAGAAACTTGCTCGCCTAGAAGAAACCGATTCACTCTCGATTTGGTGACAGAAAAAAACCCTCTCAGGCAACGTATTCTACAGCATAGACGTTCTTACCAAAATATAGTCAAACCTCTTATAACAATTGGTTAAAATTGGGCCTGGGTTACGATTTGAAACTTCAATGAAACTTCAATGAAATAATAAATAATTTAAATAACGCAATCATCGAGTGCTGTTATGAACAAGTACATAACATGAGCTTGATTTATGTACACTAGATGTTTTTAAGAACGTAAAAGGTATTTTTATTTTGCTATGGTTATTGTATGGTTAGGTTCACAGATAGTTTTCAGCTATTTTTAGTAAAAATAAAAAGCTGAAAACTATGTATGTATTCATTAATACTTCACCCAACGCTACAATCCAGATGAAAAACAAAATCAATTTACAAAAAAAAATGTGTTTTATTAATATTTAATTTACAGCAAAGATAACTCAATAGTGACAGTTTTTGATAGGCTTTTTATATTTTTGTAATCTGTAAGCTTGATAACAACCCATTCAATCAAATTATTTACGGGATTTGTTTCGAACTTGCTAATAGTAGCAATAATGTATATCTTCATTGCAGTTTCATTTCGTATTTGAAACATGCCACAGATGTTACAATGATGCAGATGTTACAATAACGTAACTGAAACTCTATTTAGTTTCAGTTACGTTATTGTAACATCTATGACATTTATCCGTGCGCACAGTGCAGCAAAGCCAATTGACCCGATTAGAAACTTCGCTACTCTTGCATTTATAGATTGAAATTGTATACTAGCATAGAAATTTGTGCTTTTAGTCACTGGACCGTATTAGTAGTAGGCTCGTACAGTAAGCGTCTTTGAATCAATAATTATATTCGATCTGGACAAAGTCGCGACAAAATTTTGTCTAATCTATACTTTTCATAATATTTCCAATCGTGACCATCAGAAGAACTCTGTCCAAAATCACTAACAGACAGGACACACACAGGACAAGATATTTATCGATAATGGCGCATGGGTTCCAAAGACTACCTCAAACATATACACTCACCGGCGGCGGCGTTCTCTCTTTGTAATCCTAATTTAGAATTTAGCTTCGAACCATATCTCGCGTCGATATTATTTGAGACATCATGTTCTTTGCTACGTAAAGTGTTCAATTCTCGCGTCAAATATTTGCAAGTGCTTGTATAATATATGAATGTGACTGAGTATAGATAAAATAGATAATGATATTAGCAAATAAATTAGTTGTCTGCATTTTGCTAATTTTGTTTGTCTTTACAGTATGTGGCTAATAAATTAACCGCCGTATTACGAAACTGAACTTTGTTCCCTTGAGTTTGTTTGACGTCATAAACGTTGATATTGTTTATACTGATTTAACTTAGCACAAAAACTCATGGGTTTTTACTTGCCTTTAGTAAATGTTCGAAATACGGTGGTTATTTTTAAAACTGAAGCATTTAGATTTTGATAATTTCTTTTTTTATAATGACACACGTACCAAAAAATCTCTGGCTTGAGGACATAACAATTGTTATTATATAACTGTGAACTTGAAATTTGGGAATTTAAGAAAACATGTTTGACTTTGTGAGATTGTTGCTTGATAGTAAGGCAAATATTTCCAATACATTTATGTATAGAAATTTTGCCACGTGGTTATGTGTCTATGGCCTATAAAATATAAGCTTTCCTCTACGATACATTCTTTGAGGTGATCGTTTAGACACAAAAATCTAAGCAAAAAAAAGTTGTTGGATTAAAATACACTATTCGACGATTGCTTAATATTATATAACGATATAGCAATGTCGTCGCTTGTTTAAAATATTCAGTCAATGGCTTAGTTTTATGACTGTAAGTCAATTTGATATTGGATTTTGTTTATTTTCTTTTTGAGACGATTGTTTTCTTGGCCATTTATTTATATTATTATAATAATTAGATACGTCTTAATATCTGATTTACATTTTTATATTAAATAAATGATTTCCTCCCGGGGTTGAATCAATGGCTAAGCTTAAATTGACCAACAAAAAGATAATTAAATTACTTACGTTGTCAAACATTTGTTTTTTATTACGGCTTTGATTTATATCGTCTTTTTGTTATAAAATTCCACTTACAATTACTTTAACCGCTGTATTATAATACTTGACTTAAGCTCAATCTTATCTCTTTAAGATTGCTTGACGTCACAAATAATTAAAATTGCTACGCCGATTTGACAGTGCTAGAAAATGTAAGAGATTTTTGGTCACGTAAGCGTTGAGTTCATTTGAGTATGGTGTGCATTTTTGGTCTTACAATTTCGAGAATTTCTAACTAATCTCAAATAAATCCTTATTAAATATAGTCACGATAACAACAAATATAACCAATAGTTTAATAGCGATATGTACCAAGATTATTGAATATTGTAATACAATTTATTATGTATATTATAGATTTAAGAAGTAATTTAATGAAGAAGACAATACGATCTAGTACGAAATAAATTTTCATATCATTCAGTTTTAAGCTAAATAATACTTTTTAGTGAGTTTAGCTATCTGTTGAAGTAGTAGTTTAAAGTAACGTTTATGTATTGATATGATTTATGGCCTACAAACATTTAATTAAAAATTAGAAATGTTTTTTGCATTAGTTTATTAAGTTAGTACCAACGAGCTACTTATTACTACGTTAATGATCGCAGATTAAAATTATTATTGTAATGATTTAAAATAAATAAAAAATTACGACTGAAACATTTTACATACTTCTAGTATCCCTTGCTAAGACGACAATACTGCATTACCATAACTAACTTAGTGCTAAACTGCTTTATGTTTTCAATTATGAATGGAATACAAATCTAGTTAGACAGAACAAGAGAGCAGGAGAGGTCTATCTCTCTTCTTGTGTTGGCTTCGCACACAAGAAGAGAGTGAAAGTTATAATCTGAAACGTTGACTAAGGCCAATTAGTGGATGTCACATATTTTGGAAAGATGTTTTTTGAACACATGTAGCTAATCTTGAAAAAAAAAGGAGTAGCGAGATGCAAACTTACTGTCAAACGCTTGTGAAATAAGGTGTTCTCGCTACTAACGCACACCACAGTAGAAACGCTTATACGCATTGCTAATATTGTTGCAAATATCGTTTTCTGTTAATGGGTTTTTCTGTGGAGAATATTATCACAAAGTGCTTCTTTCATTACCGTAGGTAATCCATTCGTATTGCAGCTATTTTAGCAACATTTAGAATTCTCCGTAATACGAGCTCTCTAAATTAATCGCGCTTGCTTTTTGTTTTAAAAAAAATCTTCAAACACTTTGACATTCCTAATATTTACGAAGTAATAAATAGTACTTTGGATAGTGCCTATATCATTAGTCTATGAATCACATTTTAAAATACTCAACTTGCTTATCTATAAATGTAAGATTAATTTATTATATTGTAATTGCGTTAAAATTAACCATGTATCATGTAGCAATTAGGTACCTGAAATTTAAAACAAAGTTATTGAAATAAAAAAATGCAATTTAATGAAAGATAGATAAAAACATCCTTTATCATTTTAATAGAATGAAACTAAAATCAAATTGCATACAATATGTGATAAAATTAATATACACATTTTTTAAATGTAGTAATAGTTGATAAAAAGATTGTTTTAAAGATATTGTTAAATGAGTGTCATCGCGAGACGTAAGGAGTATAAATGTGTAAAATAAATAAATTACACTAAAACTGTGTCGTCATATGGAGGTATGAAGTTTTATTTGGACCTATAGAATAAAGCGCTGAACCTGCCGTTTTCAGGGGAAAAAATGTGTTGTCATGGGACACCAGCAGTTCTACCGCTGCTTTCTGCTATTCTTTGATTTGTGATGTCATCGGCTGATTTGCTAACGCCAATGAAAGCAGACAACTACATCTGCTTTCCGTATGCAGCGCAACTGAAAGCAGATCTAGATGTCTGGTTTCATAGGCGTTATCAAATTGGGCGGTGACATCACAAATCAAAGCATAGCAGAAAGCAGGAGAGTTAGACGGTAGACCTGCATCTAGGAACGAAGTTCCTCCAGATAATATAGAAGCAACACGACTTGTACACGATATTGTTTATGGTACGATCATCAGAAATATAAAACTAGCAACACTGGTCACGGGGATTTTTTACGCGCCAGTTCCGTTTTATATTTTTCTTACGCTTTAATCTCATTTTTTATTCAGTTCAGTCGCGCAGCAAAACCCTTGTCTTCTTCAAGTCTGCCGTAAGGAACTTCGTTTCAAAAAATATTCCTAACTATGTATGTATATGGCAATAAATAATTTGCTTATCTTATCTTATACCTTTAAACGAGCAATTCTTGTACCTATATAAATATGTATATATATTTAGAATCTGAATCTCGGAAACGGCTCGACGGATTTTCATGAAACTATGTATGCAGGGGATTTCGGGGACGATAAATCGATCTAACTAGGTCTTATTAAAAAAAAACGCATATTATGCGCGTTTTTAGACAATGAAAAACTGTCACATTAGACATTAGAATGTGAAGGTAAATTTCGCCGCGTGACGCGACAGCATAATTAGCTCAGACGGGAAGTCGGCCGCTCATAGCGGTCACGAATTAGTAGCTCTGGGTTCGAATCCAGACGGGTTCTCTTTTTTTTTCAATTCGTTTTTTTTTAAGAAAATCTATTTCTTGGAGTCTTTTATCTGTAGGTATCTAAGTATATAGTATTTAAACCGAGCAAAGCTCGGTCACCCAGGTACTCTTTTTTCACGGGGATACACCGGATTGCGTGACTTTTCGTGTTTACGTTTAATAATGCGTAGACGTATAAATTAATCAAAAACAAAGTATGCCACCCCAAAGAATATTTATTTGTCAATTTAAGTAACTTGTGAAAACATCTCAATCGACAATTTTTTATAGTAGGTATAGAATGACGGGAAGAGCTGATAGTAAGCAACACACCACCAGCCCATAACAGCACATTGTCCTGCAGCTATTGGAACATGAAAAATCCAAATCATTCCCTATCACTGTAATGTATACTCATCACCCAGATGATTTCTATGTAAGTGTGTCCTGTAACTTCTCTGGAAACGTTTTCCTTGAAACCAGAACACATCGATAGAATCTTAAATTTGAAGTTTTACGTAAAGTAAGTATGTTCAAATCATGTTAGGAATCAGATAGCTCAAATATTTAGAGAGTTGGTAGCAAATTTTGGGTATATAGGCAAGCTGAAAACGTCAATCAATGTTAGGTATGTCGCGTGAAGGTATGTCGTATCTTAAGATCTGTGTCCCACATTGGCTATCTTATCGCAGAGAAGGTTTTCCGCCTTGGTTCACTGACAACGATCGATGCTTAGACAACGTGTATCAGAAAGCTTGTGGAAGATATCAACTCATTCTTTGCTTAGAATATTTTGTTAATTTTTTTTATAACTCTTCTCAAAATATGGAGTCAACTTATTCCCGTGCATAACGTGGTAATATTGACATACTTACCCTAGAATGCTAAGTACCTACGCTTGTTTCCCACTGAACTTGCTCTACAGGTAATGAAATTCCTCGCTCATACTCATACTCTCCAAGTGTAAGTATGTAATTCGTGTAAATCCTAAACATTTAATTAAGTTTAGTTGAATAACATTGTATTGTCACCATGTTAATAAAATCACCTTTTATAAGAATATGTAGTCAAATTTATGGAAACAATTAAAAAGCTCGATTTCAAAATTTCAAGATCGTACGTTGAAATCCCGCCTGCACCTCTTTTTTATTTAGCTCTTGACGAAGGAAAACATCACAAGGAAACTGGCGTGTTAAAAGAAATATATTTTCCACCAACTCGCGCTTGGCCAGCACCATGAATTATAGGCTCGGCTTATTCTATGCAAGCAAAAGAACACCCACCGTAATTTAAAATTCAACTACGAATAAATGTAAAGTTTGGACAATATTGCTTGGTAGTATGATAGTAGAATAACTGGTAAAGGTGTGGCCAAGGAGGACTTTGCATAGAGTACCTACCACTACAAAATAGTAGAGATATTTTCAACTCTTCGATTCTACGATATCAAACAAAGTCAAAAAGATAAAATTGCGTTTATATCGTTCCTCTGTTTCGTGAAATACGGAGTAAAAGTCTAAAATAAAACAACGGACACGTTTACGTGCGAAAATATTCAAAAGTTGTCATCAAACGCCCCAGCAATTGTATTGCTTCCCCGAATCCCGGAATGCGGACGATTGTTCGATGCCACGCCAATTCTGAGAGTACTGCGGTTGGCGTAGCTTTATTTCATTCCGTCGCTTTCTCCCGAATAAATTTTCAGCGTAATGGATACGCAGCTGAGATATTTAATTAAAACAATCGATACTGGTGCCAATAAAATGTCAAGATAATATTAGGTACCGTTTCGAACACCTGGGAGTTGAAGATTGAGGGATCAATATTGTACAAACATTGGCAGCCATCGCCAACACTGGTAGATGAGAATAGCGTACTTCCGCCTTAGATGTGGAGTAGGGGAAAATGGAACTACATGTGTATTTTGATTTGTGCTGTGGAATAATGAATCTTATAAACGTTTTCTGAGGACGGGCCAAAAACGTACTTTGCATATTTGTAAATTTGCGAGTAGTGAAACTTTTGAACTTGGGTCAACTTTTAAAATGTCTTGTATCATCTTATGTTACCTGCAAACAGCAATCAAGATTTTTGTATTTTGTGACAGTGGTAAAATGTATTTGCTTGGGAAGTTAACTACACACAAAGGAACAACAATTCTGGGTTAAGTTTTGAAACATACTATCTTTTCCAAAGAATATATATCTAGCCGCTTGATACACCGGTGTGTAATATAGTACCCAAAAACTTGGTTGATGACGAAACGATACAAACTTAACTTTGCGGATGGGTTTTTGGCGGGAAAAAAATATTTTCGTATTTTTATTTGGGAAGGTACATCGATAAATTTGTGTTTAATGGCGTCTACTTGAACTGGTCTTTATTTTGATATAATCCACATTAAAATTAGAGTTCATTTACATAGAAAAATCGTAAAATTAAAAAAAAAACTAAAATTAAAATTTTTGGCGGGTCCCGAAGTATTGAAAAAATTTAAAAAAATATATTTGTGCCATCGAATGCAGCTTTTTTTGGTTTTTCGAGTTTGTTATTTCGTATACAACACATTTAAGCCATAAAACCACTGTCTCCTTTATAAATTATTAATGTAATGTAATAGCTGATCGACTAGTTCAGAAATCGCAAAAAAAAAAACTCAAGTGCCAAAATTGTTAGTTTACATTTTAAGTACATTAATTATAAACAAACTATACCGATAGAAGCTTCTTGAAACGCTCTTGAGAATAAATGGGCTCAAACGGATAAAAGTAAGGCGGCACTTCATTTGCCGAAGCACAAACACCGCACTTATGTAACCTGACACCTGTTTTCCCGCCAAAATTGTAAACGCGAAGAGCAGGCGGTGTAGCAAGCGGCTAGGGATAATAAACAAGAGGATAATTATTATTGTATTTGGAGAGCCCAATTGGGATATCCTGAACCTATGAAGTTAATGGAGGTGCGTGATACTATGCTATTATAGACGTGCGCATTGCTTATTAACAGATACTTATATACTCGTATTAGTCCAGTAACTTTGTCGTCTGAAAGTATGGAGTAGTATGCGTTAAAACCGGTAGGTATTTTTCAAATTTTGGCAATTATAACCCTAACGTATAAGTTTGACGTCAAAGGCTGTCTGTCTGTCAGACATACAGGTCTGTATCTCTGTGTGTCTGCCTGTGAGTGTCAGTCTATGGCACCGTAGAGCTCAAACGCATGGGCCGATTTTGATGCGGTTTCTTTTATTTGAAGGTTAATTTCTGTGTTGATGTTTTGAGCTATTTTTGGTTAATATCGATTCCTTCAATCTATCAATTATATATAATAAAATATAATCCTTCAATTTATCTTCCTAAAATAAATGAAGTATTGTTAAGTACCTCGTTATGTTCCCGCGAACCTCCGTAAGTTGCTGACCAAGCGTCTACGCCTACGCAGAATCGTGCGACATCACGCCATGCCACCCAGAAATGCAGACTTGCGTCTGGGATAGATAATAAGTTCTCTTTAAGGCTCATAGTTCTAAGTTAAGTTAGTCTGAATAAACTCTTCAACTCATCTAGACGTAGTTAGTTTTTATTTTGGTTTTAATTAAATTAGTTTTTAAAAACAGTTATACGCGTTCCCGAAAGTTAACTGGCGCAGCCGGTAGGATTACCAGCCGCTGCTATCGCGACCACGTAGAATTCGTGACTAGTGCTTGAACAGTGTTAGTGCCTTCGCGATTGGCAGTGACAGCGGCTTTCCCTCGAATCGGAAGAAGGCCGCAGGGTAATCCTCGAACCAAAGAAATTTGTTAACCGGAGCCGGACGGAGATGGGCATGTAAGTTTTAGTGAATATAGTACTCACTGGAGTAAAATCCTCCGCTTCTTCCCATCCTATCCATGAAATACTGTTTAGTTTAAGTTGTAGGTGTAACCAGGTGACTAAAACTGCACAGGTCCTCTACATAGGTTATAAGATAATTTTAACGGTGACTAGAATTGCACCAGTAAGTGAGTAAGTAAGTGAGTAACTAAGTATATCATAACATAATTTAAACGGTGACTAGAATTGCACCAGTACTTAAGTAAGTATATAAGTTATATAACAGCACAAAATGACGGAGCTAAACGAGATAGCACCGCCCTTATTGCGCGACATGCTGAAGCTCATACCAGAATTCAACGGAGACACTAAGATGCTCGCATTTTTTCTAAGAAAATGCGAGTATGTCATTAGGCAATTCCAAGGCGTTGCTCAACGCAACGAATACATAATGCAATCGATAACCAGTAGAGTCGCAGGTAGAGCCGCCGCCCTTATTAGTGAAAGGGGTGATTTTAAAAGTTATGACGATTTCAAAACACTACTAATTCAGCATTTTGGAGATCATAGAAGCGAAGAGTGTGTGGCCATAGAGTTGGAGTCATTAAAAATTAAATCTAATGAGTCATACCTAGATTTCTGTAGCCGCATTCAAGATGTAAGAGCCATTTTAATTTCAAAAATTAACACTAATGTCACTAATTCTAACGAAGTTAAACATGCTAAGGCTATCATCCATAATAATACAGCTCTCAATGTTTTCCTATATAATTTGCCGGAACACCTAGTGAGAATAGTAAGACTAAAGAGCCCTACTAGTTTAGAAGAGGCCCTAAAAACTGTGATGGATGAAGTTAATTTTCACGAGCAGTTTTTAATGAGGTCCAGGTTGCTTCACAACCAGGCACCCAAACCACCCATGCTGGATCCGAAGCCTCTAGCCCTTCAGGCAATAATGCAACCCCCAAATAGTAACTTCCGACCCCCGTATTTTGAAGCCAGACCAAATTCTATACAACCTATGCTAGCTAAGCCGTTAGTGTCGCAAAATCAATCCGGGTACAAACCACCTGCACCACAACAGCAGTTTGGGTATAGGCCTCCGGCCCAACAACCCCTAGGTTTTAGACCACAGCCCGGTCAATTTGGCTATAAGCCAGCAGTTCAGCAGCAATTTGGCTATAAGCACCCTGCTCAACAACAGATGGGCTACAGACCCCCAGTACAACATCAGTTCGGATTTCGACCACAGCCGGGACAATTCGGATATAGAGCGCCGCAGCCTCAAGGCTATCGTCCTCCTCAACCGTTTCCCAGCGATGTGACGATGAGAACTGCCGCACAACCAGTGCCAAGACTACCCATAAACGAGATAGTAACCGAGAAATGTGGAACAGCAGACCCGTACGAGTACGAATACAGCGACAACAACTACCAGGAAGAGCAGAATTACATTTTATTTTATGCAGACCCAACCCGAGATTGTCAACAACCTGTTATGGAAGGGCAAGAACCAGCGCAGGAATATGATGATATAAGGGAAGAAACAAATTTGGAAAATTTTCGTGTAGAAGTGACCCAGATTCCCGAGGTAATCGAACTAAATTATGATGCCGCCCTCAAAGTACCCTATATATCTACTAACTCAATGGATTATGTTATCTGAAATAAAATTATTTTGATTTTTTGATTTGATATATAAAAATCGCGGAAATAGATGGCAAATTCATGTTAGACTCCGGCAGTAGCAGGTGTTTTATCAGCCCAACAAAAGCAGATATGTACTATGCCCAGTACAAAAGATACGAAACATTTCAAGTAACAAGCACGCACGCGTCTAGCTCTCATACAGAGGTAGCCGACATACCACTCTTTAAGGCCTTCAGCCAAGACATGTATCACAAATTCTTCATCTATGACGTCGACCCCAAGTATGACGGAGTTATTGGTTGGGATTTGTTAGTGAAACTAAAGGCTAAAATAGATCTGAACGACAAAACTTTAAAAACACAACATGCCAATATCCCGATTTGGAACGACCAGGAATACTTATTTAACCTCAAAACGCGCACTGAAACTCATGTAGAGCCGCCTGTAGATCTCGAAAAATGTCACACTACCCTAAATTTCTTGGAATTTGACTCAAAAATCCGAATGCCTACAGCCCTATTTAAATGTGAAAATTATTATGCGACCACCGTTATACAAAATACGTCGGACGCCGACATACTCGTAACTATAAAAGTAACGAAACCTTTTACAATCCAAAAACTCACAGACGAAAATAACATATGTGAAATTAACACGGCAGACTTAACAGACATAGACGTTGACCGAATACTCACCCAAGATTTGTCAAAATTACGACTTAATCACTTAGCACCAGAAGAACAAGATCACTCAGATACCTTATCAATATTAGATTCTGAGAGAACAGCAACCGAGAGCCCTGTTACAATTTCAGACACCGACACCATATACCAAATCTTGAGAAAAGAGCCTGACTTATTAGTACCTTCAGACACAAGCTCAAGCGCGACAGAAACAATACATTTCGGTACAGATTTAGAGTCACTCAACAAACGACAATCTAAAGATAAGCCAAAATATCAAAAGGCCAAAATAGTATGTGGTGAGGTGGAACGTAATGTACTACCTATAAAAGTCCGAGATAGAGAAACTAAAGTCCCAGTTAAAAATGTAAAACGCCCTCCGCAGGTGGCGCCTCCTCCTGGCGGTGGTGGTATGGATGATCCAAATCCAAGGGTTCCTGAGCCAGGGCCTACAACTTCAAGAAATAAATAAAAACCCAGGTCTCCTCCCAGTTAAACAAGGCCGTGCTTTTGTACAGTACGACAGCTGGTCTATTATAAAAACAATAGATTTGAAAGGCATAGCATCCGACCTACAGTTCAATTCGCAACAGTACTCTAAATTTTGTGTCAAACTATCGTCTTCTAAAAATGCTTCCTCGCTTGTCAGTAACTTAAAAGACTTCCAGTCCCAAATAAACTACATCCGCGACGAGGCTGTAGAGAAATTAGGGCAACTTATGCCAGCTAAGCGGGTAAAACGTGGCATCATTAACCCTCTAGGTTCCTTAATTAAGGTGGTAACAGGAAATCTAGACAATGACGACGCTATCCATTTTGAACAACTGATAACGGACACAAAAACCCGTGAGCAAGCTATTTCTAGTAAAATTACTATTATTTCTGAAATGCTGGATCACATAGTAAACTCATCTAAAATTGTAAACGAAAATACAAAAATATTGAATGACAGAGTTAACAAAATAGAACAGTTTATAAAATCTAGAGATAACGACGACTTTGTAATTTTCCACATTATAAATGTATTCAATCTTTTTATAAGTAACTTCCGTTCTATTTCAACAAAACTCAGCGATGTACAGACGGCATTAGCCCTCAGCAAGGTTTCAGTACTACACAAAACTGTAATAGACTCTGTAGAAATTCTAAAATTATTGAAAGATATAAGTACATACGGCAACCTCATGTATCCAGTAAATGACCAGAATCTAATTAATTTAGAGGAAACATTTTCGGTCAAAACTTACCTTAAGGATAGTAGCATAAGATTTATTATCGATTTACCACTTGTAGAACAGGAATGCTATGTATATTATAAATTGTACCCACTACCCATGCTCAACCACTCTACTACCGATACCTTCACCATTATTCCCCAATATCCTTATTTACTCCAGGATGAGAAAAGATATCGCCCAATTGCCCAAAAATGCAAAGAGATAACTGCCAAGGAATATTTGTGCTCCGAGAACGACATTGCCCCCTACTCCAGAGAAACATGTGTTGAACAATTGATGCAGTACCAACAACACCCCTCAAAATGTGTTGCACAACGAATCATTACAGAAGATTTAAAAGTCCAGAGAGTTTCAGATAACAGTTGGATTATATTCTCCAAATATGAAAAGGTACTTACCCAAAAATGCGAAGATGACGTCACTCAAGAGCCATTGAGAGGAACATACCTCGTTACAATTCAAAAACCATGCGATGTCATAATAGATGCCCTTCGACTGCGAGCGAACCGTTTCCGTGAGTTGGGAAACTCTTACAGTCAATTACCTATTGTAAACTTACCGGCCCTACCAGAAAATACCACAGAAGAAGCTGAACCTATAGACCTGCAAGATATCAACCTAGATGAAGTGCAGCACCTCAACTACCTTTTAAAAAAGAGTGTGAAAAGTGTTCCAAATTTAAGTGAAGTGAAAAGCCTTGGCATAGCCACAAGTGTTCTCTATATAGTGTTATCGTCATGCTTGGCGTACCTCATTTGGAAAAGGTTTATACCGCTTGTTCGAAAATTATGTAAAAATAATACTAACGTAAACGACCCCGAAAATGTAAACCCAAATCCAATTTTATTACATACTTAAGTTAAGCATAAGCTCGTTGCCTCTACTCACCTTTTCAAGCATTGGAATTGCGTATTGTAGAGACAACACTGGTAATAAGTTAGAGTATAGTACATATATGTAGTAACATAAATAGGGTAAGGAAAATGTAGAAGCGAAGTTATATGGAAAATCCTTTTCCAATAACTTCGAGTCTGAGGGGGAAGGCGTTATGTTCCCGCGAACCTCCGTAAGTTGCTGACCAAGCGTCTACGCCTACGCAGAATCGTGCGACATCACGCCATGCCACCCAGAAATGCAGACTTGCGTCTGGGATAGATAATAAGTTCTCTTTAAGGCTCATAGTTCTAAGTTAAGTTAGTCTGAATAAACTCTTCAACTCATCTAGACGTAGTTAGTTTTTATTTTGGTTTTAATTAAATTAGTTTTTAAAAACAGTTATACGCGTTCCCGAAAGTTAACTACCTACATATTTATAAACAAAACAGATGTGTAAAAACAAACTGACTCGTAAATATTCAGAAATGTACAGTATCCTGAAGTGGCTATTAAAATTCAAGCTCAGTGCCAAAACGATTGCTTAACATAAATATCACATTTAATAGGGTTTTTCGCTAATTTGTTTTGGATTAAATATGGCCTTTGGGAGTCGTTAAGCTAGGAGCAGGCGCTAAACTTTGCCGCATAATTTAGTTGATCCATTTTTCATTGTTATTTTTAGTCATAAGACAATGTTGCCATAATGTCTCATTGACTTAGAATTATGGAAAACACTTATACCGCCGTATTTGGAATATTTACCTAAGACTGCCTCAGGGTCGAACACTTATAAATTATAAAATATGTTGATAGATAGATAAATAAACACTTTATTGCAAAAAAAAACAACAATACAGAAAATATTTAAAATGAAGTTGTGACTGGCGAATCCTAATCCTATCGCTAAGAGCAATCTGTTCCAGGAAATCGTAATCGGTTTAAAAATTATGGGCGTTTGTGACGCCAAAGGTCAAAAAGACAAAATTTTTCAGAAGCCAGGATTTGTAAAGAGGCAGTATCCTCATAGCCTTCCACTCATATACAAACGCACACGCATATACAGTGGTACAAAGAGAGAGATAGAGAGAGAACAGAATCTAGATTTAACTGGGACTAGACCAAAAAATTGACATTCAACTTTCACAAATATATTAAGAGAATGTCAAATAATAAGTTTAAAAATAAGTGTCATTTACATACATAGGCTCCACAATAGACAAAACCCCGCCAAAAAACCTTTTCAGGCCAGCAACATTCCCAAGATGTTCGGCTAAGAAACATTTTGTATTTATTTACTCATTAATGTATAATTACAAAAACTAAATCTAGTAGTTTCACTGAAATCCAAAATATCGTTCAACCCAAAACGACAATCAAAATAACCACCAGTTTAATTGAAGTCGTTTTACTGTGGAGTAATATTTATTCCTGCACAGCACCTGCACCAAACAGGCGAAACGTGGTGGCAACACTCAAAATATTCAAGTAACGTACGAGTATTATTTCTCCAAAATTTTTTGGATGTTTTCACAACACTGCCACGCATTTTAATTTTGCATGCTTGCTAAATAGGGCATTTTCTTTTACAGTACAGAGTGATGCATGATGATTAACATACGCTAGTGCTACGCAGGTGTAAGGACTAGAAGAGTCTAAATCATTACTTAGTTTATCGCTGTTCCCTGTAATTTCACTGGAAACATTGCCTTTCAAACTGTAACACGGTAATGTTTGTAAGTTACTGTTTGGCGGTGGAATAACTAGCAAAGATGTGGTACTTCTCCAAGCGGACTTTGCGAAGAGTCCTAGCCCTACAAAATATAATAATTATGTAGTTCTCAAATTGTTTAGGATCGGTAGTATCTCGGTTTATATAATGGAAGTTGGAGTTTAAATCTCAACCTATAAGTTTGTTATTCCAGATATTTATATTTAATATTTATTTATTTACATAAGGTGGGCCAAAATTCCATCCAATATTTTTTTTTAAATCTTTTATATGCTTACACTTGACCGCCATCTCATTTGATGTTAAGCGACGATGCGGTCTACGATGGGGCGTGTTTACCTAGAAGAAACCGATTCACTCTCGATTTGAAGACACAAAGATTGTAATCAACAATCTTTGTGTCAACAACAATTGGCTGAGAGTAACGGAGAGTCAGACAAGATGCATTGACAATATTACAACCTTCACTTGACACAGGACCGAGGTAGATGGCAAATTAGGAGAGAGGTCTATACCTAGCAGTTGGATAGACCAGGCTAACGAAAATGAAAATATACAATACTTTGGACCAGCGCTAAAATCACATAATCGCATCATATTTTGATGGATTGAAAGCTTAGAGAGTAGAGATACCCAGTCATTTCATGGTCGATGTTTCAAAGAGTCAAACGAAGAGGTTTCACTCCATCTTTGTAATTAGAAGGTCTAGGCTGTGGAATGGGTTGCTTGAGTGGGTTTTTCACGATGATGGTTCCATCGGGAGAACTCTGTTTATAATGGGGATGACGACAGGGTCAAAATTATACTGAAGTGACGATATACAGTAAGTGGCTGGCGGTGATTAAAAACGTAGGACAGAGGATTGGCTTGCGATGTATTCGACCTAAGAAATGTTATGGGATTGATGTATTATTATAAGGAAAGCTGTGGACGACTATGGGCTGCTTATTACGATTAGACACTGTACGTGAAGTTATATATCTTTTTAAAAGAAATTAAGTAGGTCTTCTTCTTCTTGTCGTGTCAGCGATTCAATTGTGGGCTTGCTAAATTTAAACTTTTTTTTTCGGTTTTGTTATTAATATTTTTTTTTTTTCTTTGTAATTAATATTTTTACACAGTTTCTGATCAGTGAGAGGCAACAGAAACTGCAACGGGTTTTGCCTCGCACAGGAACAGTGTACACGTATTTGGGCACAGTGGACATATGAGAAAATGATCCAGAGTCTGAGAGTTCACGCCACAGTCGCACTGCTCAACTGGAGGAAGTAAGGTAAGTAGGTAAGGCTAAACAACATTTTCAAAATAGGTAAATTCTTTTTTGTTTCAAATAATCGTTTTAATTAATGCTATCACTACAATGTGACGTACACGTATCTATAGAACGCGTAATTTCGAGAAATCCGTATAAACGCCTGGTGCAATAGTAAATCTCAGCTGAAACGCAAAGATAAGGCAGTGCATTCGTAATACTGCCGCTGGGGGCAGAATGTGAGGCTTTTGTGGAGATACGAGCGGAAAAAAGAAAACACGCAGTGCAATTGCATTATCTTCGGGCTAGAAATTCTTGCGCAAACCGACCTCTAATGTATTTTTCAATCTTTTTTTTATGATACTGGCTGACGAGACTGCCAAACTCAACTCGGTTAAAACCTGTTTCTGAGGTTAAAACACATCAAAGGAAACTATTCGTATGTATACACACTTAGATATAGTAGAGTAACTCTCTGTTCAGTCTGTACTTGTGGTAGCTGTTGTGGCATAGTGGCAATAACGTCCGATTTTACATGCGTGAGGTCGTAGGTTTAAGTCCCACCTCACCTACACCTCACCTACCTACTTTTTTATACATAATGGCAAAATATTGACCATAAATTGCCTGATGTTTAACCGCAAATACCGTGGCACAGAATAAATAGAGCACATTTACCTATAAGTTTCACTAATAAATAACAAAATCAAAAGTTTTGTTATATCACATTCCCTTTCGTTTACGCCTAATCACTGAACCATAAAACTTTACTTATGCATAACATCAACTTATTCACTTCAAGAATTTCAAGCAAAAATATCTTCATTCAAAACTTCGACAGAATTTTGGCTCGCGTAAGTTTTGAACAAATTTTTAGAATACGACGGTAAGTGTGTATGTTTTTCTATAGTAGTATATGTTTATTTGTATAGGTACAACTAGGTTTACTGATATTTTTCTGTAATTTAATAGCTATTTCGATAGGGGTAGGTAAGAACCATCATGAAACCCATAAAATGTGCTATCGGAGTGGGTCATAAAAATAAAATGTTTAGGTACTACCTATATTACAGGGAAGTTGGTATTTTAATAGCTCTCCGTCGCCCTACTTTGCGTCAATGACGAAGTAAATTCTAAATCCCACCAAAACATTCTGTAAAAAAACTAGCCAAGTCTCGATGAAGCTGCATATTTATCTCTAAAAAGTAATGAAATCTAGACAAAGCCGTGCCAAGTCTAAGGTTCCTTATGCGATTTCCTTATTATTATATTTAATGTTGTGTGAATTGGCCGTTGAAGGGTACACAAGGGTACAAAACCAGGTGGTCCATGACACCACTGCACCAATCTGTCGCCAGAACCGCTATCATTGACGATGGAAAATGACCACTTGGAAAACGTTGATTCAATAACCAGTCAATTGTTTTTGTCTTACTATTTTCCCTAAATTGTATGTATCCTATATGGTGTGAACAATAAAGAATTTCAATAATACTTATGTGTAGGCGAGCCGGAAACAAACAGTTTAAAAAAATATTTCCAGTCCAGAGGGACTTCTATTCATGATAGAAGTCCGTTTGTACGTCTATTTTATGTTAAAAAAGGTTGCTGAACGCAGGTGTTGCTGTTGAATGCATGCATGTGTTGTTGTTGATTAACAACAGCCTAATATGAGACACTAGCGTCCAATTACCAATACCAGTATAGGGTATTATCTCGCTTAACAAACATAAGTAGTTACAACAGATACAACATAACGTGTAAACAAAATTGACTTGTATCCACTAACGGGGTAACGTATAAAGAATGTTCAACGGCCAAGTCACACAACATTAACTATAATAATAAGGAAATCGCATAAGGAACCTTAGACTTGGCACGGCTTTGTCTAGATTTCATTACTTTTTAGAGATAAATATGCAGCTTCATCGAGACTTGGCTAGTTTTTTTACAGAATGTTTTGGTGGGATTTCACTTCTTTTTGTAGAAACGTGGACTTATTGATTTATTATATTAGATGTATTATTTGACACATATTCTTTTTTTCCGGTTCTGATTCTTGTACAGTACCTAGCAACATTTGCCCAGTAGTGGGAAGCAATAGGCTAGATTAGATTAGAAGATGTGTCCCACTATGCTGGATTTTTGCAATGACAGTCGATTTTTTTGTGTACCAATAGTAGAATGGGGCATTACTATATCTCTTATACCGCTGGAACAAGCTGAGGGTTCTTCATCAGATACTTCAGACCTTCGATTTTTGACATCAAATGAAGAGGCAAACAAAGTTGAATACTTTTTGTAAAGGCTTGTTTTCAAATAACCAGGTATACCACCAGGTACCCCAGATTTTCGATATTCCTAGTTTTTATAGTTTTCCCTTTATGTGGTCATTAAACCCTAAGTCTGTACCAAATTTCAGCTCTCTGAGTTTATGGGAAGTACTAGTTCTATTTTGATGATCATGAGTAAGTGAATGAGTGTCGTAAATGCGAAACTTTGCTTTCGCTTAACTTCGGAACTAAATGATGTACAGACTTGAAATTTTAGATTTTAAGTACGTGATTATAGCTTACTAGGTGACGAAAATTTCAGCGTTCTGGTCTTATCCAGAGGTTCTCAAATAGAGGCCTGAAAATGCGGCGAAATGGTTCCAGTAAAGGATGGTACGGCAGTGTTTGCTTCGCGCTCGACTTGGCGGGGGCACTACCGTGCCCCCAGATCAAACACGGCCAAAATGTGATAAAAAATATAAAACTACATTTTGGCAGTCATAGGAACTGCCCATAGAACAGAATAGAACATAATTTGATAGCTTACTTTGGAAACTACCGGAAACCGGAGGGCGTGACCATGATCATGACGTACTATGACGTGAATGCTGGCGCTTTTTTAGATGGCCAATGACCATGGTCCCGAGTTTACCCGAAGATATCTTATCATACCCAAGCGTGACGATAGAATTCAATTCACAGCCCACGAAAAATCTGTCTATGGCGCGCCAAAATTAGTTTTCACTTCAAAACCAAATCAGCGCCTATCACTGCACTGCGTATCCAGAGATATAAGCTTACTTACTCTGTGCCTTGTAATATCTCTGGAAACATTGCCCTGCAAATTGAAACACAGTGACATATATATCTAATTTCACCACCACAATGTCAGTGGCACATGTTCCAACATACATACCTTCATGTTAAAAGAAAGAACTCACAGAGCTTTAGCACACATTATATGCAATTCATCAATGCATAAGCAAAGTAGAACTAAGGGCTTTGACATAACTCTAAAATTAAGAAAATTTTGAGCTAATAAAACCGCTTGAAATCTTGGAGTATCCTGCTTCATCGTAATATCATGTACCTTTTATGGGAAAATATAATTTACTAGACTATCTATAAAGGTGTAAAGGTATTACCTATAGTGTTTAAATAGTTAGGAAGAAACAATTATACAGACATCAGACCATATATATACAGTTTTTTGTACGCAACACAAAACATGATCCCATTAAAATCAAAAATAATGAATTAAAAATGCTAACTTGCAACTTAAAAAATCTCATCTCTATGCAAATGTGTATCAATCTTTGTAAGGTAAGCCAAAGTCATTCTTATCTTAAAAACCAGCTGGTTTGGTTCTAAATCTTCTGTTATGACTATCATACTGGCCGTTCTGGGCAAGAACAATGGTGTGCAGGCGGGCGTTATGCCAAATTGCTCCAAGCACGAATTTACAAACTGTGGAATGCATCCGGCCGAATCTCAACAATGCCGGTGAAAATCTGGTCGAAACTCATGCATTATGAGCGTGACAATAGAAAATATGACAATAAAACGCTTCTGCTGATGTCAGCGCACCGCTTTGAAGAGCGTTTTTCAATTAAAATATTAGCTTTATCTCGTTTATACTGATTCTTTGTTTTGCTATCTGGTTTTGGTGAAAATTGTAGTGAAGATTACAAAGGAGGGTTATAGCGGGAACGTAATGACAGTGTGCCAATTTTCATATATTATTTACATACATACAACCATAGGTACTAATATTATAAAGTTTTTGAAGTGAAAACTCATTTTGCCGCACCATAGACAGATTTTTCGTGGGCTGTGAATTAAATTCTAGCGTCACGCTCGGGAATGACAATATTTCGGTGGTTTTCGGTGTTACTAAATGTGCAACTAAATACATACATATTTCATACACATATATGAACAATTCTAAACGGAGAACACGTCGAAAGTCCCAAAAAAAATAAGTCGCAATGGGTAATAAGATTGTTTTTACTATTGATTTCAATATGCCTCGTGACCCTTCAAGCAAAGTAAGTGACCCGCGTTTGGAAAAGAATTTAATATCCCCACGTCTCACGGGTTGTGAGTTTGCGGGCACATTTTTGTGGTTTGACTTCGCCGTATTGGTCTTTTCAAGATTTTATTTGGAGCGTTTGAGTTAATATAATAGTCGTAAAATAATGCCGTATTAATAATTTTGTATTTCTCCTTCAGGTGAGGTCGCATAATGTCTTTGTAAAACATATAACTGGCTAATATATGTAGATCATAATGACAACACTTCATACTACAATCCCATTGTTAGAATGTGTCGCCACTACAATGAAATTGCTAATAGGAATGCAGATTCCATTGATATTTTTGATCGCAAACTGTCAAAATTTAAAACAGATATCACAAAAATTGTTTTCACATCTCATCCGCCTATAAATTATAAACGGAAATCTCTTTGGCTCTAGTTTGATATTATTCTGGTGATTTGCTTGTTTCTAATTATCTATCTCTTCTTTTTCAACTTTTTTTTTATTGTTAAACTCGTAACAAATACTAGTACTATAATCATGCTGTATACGTATCCATTAGGAATACTGTCTAGATCTAAACTTAAGTTCTAATCTAACTATTGCTGTATCGGCTGTATTCTGTTGTACGTATTAAATAAAGATCAAACCTTGCTTCGTTTGGTACTAACTAGATAGTATTGTACACGTAGTTTACAAGATTGTTTAAAATCGTAGCTAACACATATGTTTGTAAGAAAAGAAAATATCCGTCATACGTCTCAAGTTCCTAAGAAACCTAACGAAAAAGCTGATAACCTTGAAACGGCTGAACCGATTTTGATGAAACACAGTCAAGAAGGCTACCGATTCACTTTTCAAACAATAAAACATACAAAATCATAATCGTTTCGTCTGTTCGAAAAGTACGATCCCAGAAATAGTCATACACAGAGAGAGAGATACAGTCATGTCAAACTAATAAGATCTCGTCATTTTTGAGTCGGAGATGTAAAATACGTCCAAAATGAAACGATATGCACACTCTATGCTCTCTTTTTATATCTATTTTACCGCTTAATTTACTATTTTAACAAAATAGCGCGTAGTATATTATGGCAAGACTTTTGTTCTAGACAAGCAGGAGCAGAAGAGATATACATATATGTAGATAGCCTGTGGTTGTTTATGCCTGACAGTTTAGAAGTTCTCGAAGGCTCGCAAGGCTCTCGAAAATATTATTGTTTTATACGTAATATTTTACTGTTTTAAGTCCCTTAGTTATAATTTGTGTGCAAATATAGTGTTAAGCTCATAGATCGTGTTTCGAACTATATCTTACTTTCCTGAGAGTGTAACATCCAACGTTATACTCACAGATAAAAGCGTTTTGTTTCTGTAATATGTGGTTTCTGTAGTTCTGTAATCTATTTCCGCGTTTTTGAACGAAGGGTGTTTGTTCCTTTCATTAGTACTCCACGGTTTCAGAGAAAAATGTAAGTGAGCTTGGAGATCCTTGGTGTCAGCATTTCTAGTAAAGTCAAGTTTTGGGATCGCTTAGTAAAATGAAACTTGCTTCCGAGAAACTTAATATGATAGACAAATAGCTGGATTAACAAATTTTTCATCCATCTCCCTGTAGGTATTTTTCAGAGAACGCTCCCAAGAGCATTTAACGAAACTTTCGTCCCTGTGCCGGAATTTCATTAATTAATTTTACTGCCCAACATTTTCAAAAAGCTCATTATCACATATTTTGCACGCTTTCTAAATAAAGTAATTTTGTAAAAAATTTTCACATTTTAACATATTTATTCTAATCTCATTGCATTCCTTGTCAGTAATTTAACTAATTTTATCTTGTTATATTTATGCAACAGCAAAAATATTCTAATGTGAAGAGTGTTATAGGACTCGACAAAGGTTATGATGACAAGTTAATACTTTTAAATTATAAAGTATACAGACCTATCACACATTAATAATTGCCTCAACAGTCTATCTTTTATTGTTTCATGCTCATCGTTTTTATCTACAATTGGGCTTTCTAGTTAGCAATCATGGAGCAAAATCTTTATTCCAGAGTCATCATATAAGTAGATTTTTTTAGCATGAATAGATCTGTGTTTGACCACCACCTCGCCTGATGGTAAGCGATAGAGTTGTCGAAGACAACGCACACTGGCCTAAAATATACTCGTATCTATGCACTATGAACCTGAAAAAAAAATTATATCTTTCAAGGAACCATAAATCTGGTAACTTATTCCACTCCACTACTGAATGTATGAGGATAGTGGACCAAAGCCGCCTGGCACAAATTTTAAAAATATCCACAAGCATGGGTATATATGGTAATGCGCTGACTTTCAGCTTGTTCTTCAATTGAAAGGGGAAGGTAAGATAAGAGTATGAAACTTCACCACACATTATCCGATAAACTTGACGTAAAATTACAAACTGGTTGGATGTGGTTTGTCACCTCTCTTGATTAGTTACATTCACGGCTTTTTTACGGGTGATCATCATCCGTAAAAAGCCGTGTGAGCTACAACCTACAACATACTCGTACTTTTAACAGCAATAGATCTCTCAGGGCCAGGGCAGATTATAATAAGTAAAGGTTTTTCCTACCTCTACCTATTTATTGATCATTTTAATGATTTTTGTGTGCTAATTATGCAAGTTACTGAGTATATGTGATTTTGACGACAGTTTTTTGAAGTGAAAACTTCTTTAAGCGCCTAGACAGATTTTTCGTGGGCTGTGAATTGAATTCATTCCTCACGCTCGCGTATGATAAGAAAGCTTCGGGTAAACTCGGGACCATGCCTATTGGTCATCTAAAAATACGTCAGCTAATGGGAAATGCTGAAAGGGCGTGGACAGGCCATCATGGCATGGTCATCTAGAAACGCATCAGCCAATGGGAAATGCTGACGCATTTCTAGATGGCCATGCCAAGATGGCGAGGCCACGCCCTCCGGTTACACCCGTGTAGTTTCCAAGGTAAGTCAAATTCTGAGTTATAAGTTTTCACTTCTATCGGCAGTTCCTATGACTGCCAATAATTATTTTTTTATGAAAATGATTTTTATACTTAGCGTTTAATTTAAAATAACATTGTGTGGCTTGAAGCTGTAACAACAAACCCGATAATGATAAGTCCAGTGAAATTAAAAACCGATTCATCATATTCTCTGGGCGTTTCTGAAACGTCATTATTCATTTCGATTCTCGAAAAGCGTAAAAGCCTTTATTGTGCCGGTTTTTATCACAAACACTCTTAACCTAAATGCGTTCGGGTGCGGAAACTGTTTATTCGTTTTGCTAAACGTTGGCTAGAGGTCGTGTCATCAATCTGAATTCTAGCTTTGGATTTGCTTTGAGTAATGGATCGTGTTATTTTGATAAAGGATCTAGGTTTTTTCGTTTCAGTTGTTAATTTTTAAAGTTGTTTGGGTGTTTTTGTTCGTAAGGTTTTTGTTTACTTGGTTCAGTGAGCTATGTACGCTCTCATAACAGCTTCTAGTTGACTTCTCTGTTGACAAATACATCTAAAAAGACGATTTACTTACATACTTGTACATTAGCGCCCTGCGTTTTTAACCACGTGGTTCCCGTTCCCTTTGCAATTTTCCCTCAATAAATAGATTTTGTGCTATTCCAGACTATAGCCTAGCTTTCTTTCAAATTTTATCTCGATCCTTTAGCGTCTTGACATGATTGAGCAACATACAAACATCCATAATGTCGCGTTATTCTTATAGTAATTACTATCCTACTACACTTCGTAATAAGAACATCTAAGCTTTGGAATGGTTTGGCTGAGTGGCTATTTCTTGGTGGATATAATGTGAGTATCTAAAAGTCTAGTGCAAAGTGATATTCTAGAGTCTATAATAAAGTGGTTTTATTTGCCTACGTATGCAAGTAAGCATGCTTCTTTATATACCACATGGTGGCAGATTAGTGTAAACCTATCCTACTAATCCTACTATCCTACTAATATTATAAATGCCAATGTATGAATGTCTGGATATTTGGATGTTTGTTGCTCAATCACGTCCTAACGTATGAACGGATCGGGCTGAAATTTGGAACACATATAGATTATAGTCTGGAAAAACACATAGCCTTTTTATCCCGGAAAAGCAACGGGAACAACGGGAACGAGAACTTTGCTGGTAACACCCCGGGGCGCTGCTAGTCATCGATAAAGAAAAGTAATAGCTATTGTGCAATTGTCGCATTATTTTTTACACTATTTTACCAAAACAGAACTTTCCTATAACAAAACACTTTTAAAATTCGTCCTCCGTTTCAAGGTTTATCGATTATTAACTGTTTATGCTGCGTATATAAGCTCGTTCGTTAGCTTGATTGAGTAGCAAACAATCAATCGTTCATAAACAACATAACTGAACCGAGAAGCCATGTTTACTTGGGATATGAGTAATTAACATGCATCCGCATGGTGATTTTGGATTGATCAATGATTGAGCGATAGCAATATTACGCTTTGATAGGCTAACCTAACGTAGATTGGTGAAATGTTCTTACCATTACACCCTACTGTATATATGACTGGCTTCGTGGCTTAGTTGATGGTTGCCTGCGAAGCCGAGGGTCGTGGGTTCGTTTTCTCAGTTCAAATATGTGTGTGATGAATTCAAATGTTTGTTCTATGTCTGGGTGTTTCTATGTAAAATATGTACGTTTTTACAACTATATGAGTGTTATATCAGCTATCTGGTCGTCAAAGTATACAAGTTTTTCTTAGTTTGGGGCCAGATGGTGTTGCGTGTGAAATGTCCACCGATATTTATTTGTCATCGTCCTCGGCTTATATGTATTTGTCTACAGCTGGATGTAGCTAATTTACACCCCTGAGATCGATCAAGTTATGCTAGCTGGGTTTCACAAATCTTCACTCCATCTGGCTGTAGGCTAACCTACGCCATGTTTGTCTAAGCGCGGTCTCCAATCTAGAACTCCTGTCCTCGAACGATTATCGGTTATTTTGTCTTTAAGGCCGGCTCATTGCCACTCGTCTATTGACAATTTATAGAACTATGTCGGCTCAGACAAACTATACACATGTCGGTGACTTTGGTTATATGTCGGATAACATAATTCATCAAATAAATTAAATTGTCAGAACTTAACGGATAACTTCATTTGTCGGATAGCTTCGTTGAACTTTGTATTCATCCAAATTTTAAGATCATGACGTCGTTTTTATGTTAAAGGTACATTGGAGAGATGACTGTTTTGGATATTATTTTACTGTGGTTATTTATTTTTCAAGTATCACTCAAGGTTTGCCTAATCCTATTACGAGTTGCGAACGAATATACCCATATATAATCAACAAACATGTACCGTTAACATAAAGTGTGGCGTATGCTGTATAATTTGTACCTATTAGAAGTTCCACCAAACTATTCGCAATTTGATGACACATCACATGAATTGAACTACATTCAACTTTAAGAACAAACTTTAGCTTGGTTCTAACCACAGAAATCTAAATAATAATTTAGATTTCTGTGGTTCTAACCTATCAAAATGATGAAATTGAAAATGCAAACTTATTATAAAACAATTTATTCACATCTTTTTTTTTACTCGGCCTATCAGAACTGGCCTCGAATGATTTCTAATGTCTGGAACTGGAACTCGGTTATGTTATTAATTGATTTTTTTTCAACAGTTTAAAAAAAGTTAAATTGGAGAGATCTAGCCTAGTACTTCGACTGCAGTCGAACGATATTTTAATTTGAAACTTCACTAAACTAACGGAAAGTCTGAAAACATACCTCAGAACTTTCCCTCTTGACAAATGGCCTCAAATTATTTACCCCTTTCCGTAACGGTGTTTGTTAAGTGAAAATTGAAACGGGAAAGTATTTTTAGTAATAAATTCTTTGTAATTAGTGTTCGGTTCTTTCCTTGGAAAAACAAGAAGAAAGATGGGATAATGTCTCAACAGCTAAGTAGACTGTCTGTGGCGTTTGAATTTAGTTTATCGCTTTATTCATGTTAATCCTAAAATTTAATCCTTTACTCTACTGCCACTAAGCCATAAATACTTTTTAATTTACAAAAGATAGTTAAAAAAGTTCTTTGTTTTTTTTTCACACATAATTCAGCGTTTGCCCACTGACTCTACCCCGTTCTCCAAATACATTAGGAGGACAATATTAAATAAATAAAATAATTATTGTTCCACATTCCACACAACAATAACTAAAGCTAAATTAACAAAAATTGTGTTGTAGTAAGTCAGATAACGGATACAATAAAATTATTAAATCGTAAGTATTTACAGATTTATGGTACATATTTACGTTATGAGGTTTTTGCATGCTCCAAAGTAATGAAAGGTAATTATTTTTGTAATAGACAGTGTGGTACAAGATGATGCTTGCCTTGAAAAAATCTACAAATTGTGACCTTGAAAAGGTCTGGTTCACTAATGTTTCACAAACATTTTTTGACAAAACATCACTTTAAACCCAACTAATCGTATAATATTCATTCCAAAAACAGTACAATATACAAATGTTTCATTTTAAAAACAACGTTTTGTATAAAATTTATTTCAAAAATGTCTTACATGAACAAATGTTTTATTTTACAAACCATCACTTTATAACTATTTATACGGCAAATGTTACATTTAGACAATGCATCGAATGATATTTTGTTATTTATACACTTTTTGTTTCATATACCATTCATTTTACAAATTTATCAATTACCAAAATCCAATTTTACAACGAATATTTTGAATGTTCAATTCCCCCAATTTCAAGAGTAAATCAAGATGAGAATGTCCAATAATGCGGATATATATTTAAATATAATATCGTTAAATTAATTTTATGTAACTGCCAACAAAAATATTTTATTGAACCATCATTGCACTGACAAGTTATCGTAAATCGTCCGTGTATTGCGTTCTTAGTTATCGTTTCTGTTGTATTCCAAGCATAATGTGCGGCGAGCTAATTTTTACATTATTTAGAGGTGGAACCAAAATATATCTAGATGGGTATTCTTATAATAAAGTAACTTCATCATTCATTTCGTCATCGTCATTTTCAAGACTCACACTATTGTGGGTAATGCTTTTTTAGTACCCTGCGGTAGCGGCGGGAAGGGATCCAAAAAGATACCCCTAAAGAAAGAAGTAAGGAAACCCATAATTTTCGAGAAAATGAATATCTTCCGTTATGAAGTTAAATACACAATCTTAAAAGTACCCAATAAATTGTCCATGTGAGTTAACCGTTCTGATTAGGTCCTGTCACATACTTTTGACCGAACCGGTCCGATTAGGATCTAACACTGAGATTTAACGTCGGTTGGGCTCCCGCCAGAAGCTCTGCGGTCAGCCCTGAGTATCGCTTCTCCATACTCGGCCTGCGCTCCACTACGGTGGTCGCCGGGTCGCTTCGCTCGCCACCTCCCCCCCCCTTCGCTACGCTTGGTCTCGCATGGCTCGCTCCACTCAGGACCTCCCTTGTGCTTCTGGCTTCCGCACTTTTTATATACACTCTGGGGGTAGTAGCGACAAGACTAGGTGGAGTCAGGGTGCTCTGAGTCGGATCTGGGTCCTAAGACACCTAACCGGTCCGATGAATTAAAAAAATATAACAATACTTTGTGAAATAAAAATGTGTCAAGTGTTGGTTTTGTTTTTAAACATTTGTTAATTAACTAAAATATTAAAAGAATCGATTGTCAAATAATACGTTTTAGAATGAAAGTTTGTCAAATAAATACTTTGAGATATAACCAATTTGTGAATTTTTTTTTTGTGTAATAATCATTTGACGATCCGTGAGTTAGTCAAACGTTGGTTATCAGGTGTATTTGTGAAAAAAGTTTATAATAAAAAAATATAATTTAAAAACTCAAAAACCCGACTGCGTAAAAAGTGAACCAAACTACGTACTCGCATACTAAAAAAACTAAAAAGAATAAAACAAGCATTTAGATTTCTGGTGGTCTAGAATTCTATAATATGTTATTGTATTAATACTATTGAAATAAATACAATATTCTCTAATAAAAGAACATTACAACTGAAGAGTCGGGATCCATTATTATTCGACATACAATGTAATTGTTCAATGGATCCCGACTGTTCAGGTGTAATGTTCTTTTATTAGAAAATCTATATATATAAAAGCGAAAGGTCACTCATCAAGGAATCTCAGAAACTACAAATGCTAGGAATCTGAAATTTTGCATGGAGGTCCCTTTTAGCACGTAGGCACTCGCTAAGACGGGGTTTTGCGAAATTCAACCCCTAAGCGGGTGAAACAAGGGAAGAACGGTTGTATGAAAATTCGTCATTTTCAATGTTATCAAATTTTGTATCTAGACACTTGACACGAAGCAATTAAATGTTTGTTCTATCAATTTTGTAATTTCGAACTGTACGGGGGTGAAATTGGGGTTGAAATGGGGGATGAATGTCAACATGGAAGATCCCAACCGTTGAAGATAAAACCATGAAACTCTGAATATAGACACTAGACACAAAGCAAACGAATGTTTGTTCTAGAAATATTGTAATTTCGAACTGTATAGGGATGAAATTGGGATTAAAATTGGGGATGATAGTATACATGGAAGCTTCCAATCGTTGAAGATAAAACCATAAACTCTGCCTGTATAGGCACTTGACACGAAGCAAATAAATATTTGTTCTAGCAATTTTGTAATTTCGAACTGTACGGGGATGAATTTGGGGTTGAAATGGGGGATGAATGTCAATATGGAAGTTCCCAATCGTTGTAGATAAATCTATGAAACTCTTTATATAGGTAGGCACTTGGCAATTTTGTAATTTCGAACTGTATGGGGATGAAATGGGGAACGAATGTCTCTTACGCTTTCACACCTAAAGAAATGTACCGATTTTGATGAAATTGTTTTAGTAACCGTAAATGTGTCTGGGTATAAAAATAGGTACTGCCTGAGTTACCTTAGTATTTATTTCGCGCGGACGAAGTCGCGGGTAACAGCTAGTATTGTATATATTTCAATAGTATTAATACAATAACATATTATTGAATTCTAGACCACCAGAAATCTAAATGCTTGTTTTATTCTTTTAAGTTTTTTTAGTATGCGAGTACGTAGTTTGGTTCACTTTTTACGCAGTCGGGTTTTTGAGTTTTTAAATTATATTTTTTTATTTTATACTTTGTAGTTATGAACAATGTTGTGAATGTTAATATGCTCAATTAATAATATGCATCTTTTGGTTGTTGACCAAATGTCTTCGTTTCTACTGATATAATATGTAGGATTTTCTACTGCATGTAATTAATATTTATAGTTTTGTGTTAGTATAGGTTTTCAATTGACGTTCAGTATCTACTAAATCGTTTGAAGTTGGAGATGGGCGACCGAGGCGGAGCAATCCGAGAGCGGTTCCGTGTTCCCCCTATCAGCGGCAGAGTTGAAACCCCATGGAGGTTTATTAGTAGATAGGAGCACCATATCCATACATGATATAGAGTGCAACATAACCCGGCTGTGTTTCCCGGGCGGGGCAGTAGGGTATGCATAAATACATTTCCTGCTCGTACGAAAAAAAGGTAGTCCAATATACCTACTAGCATAGATCGTAGATCCCAAGATGGGCCCCATCCCAAACTTCACGGCGCACGCAATCATGTCAACGTTGGGAAGAGTGAGCTCACTATTTCCGTTCTAGTCGGTTGCAGGACGCGGTGGACGCCGGACGTTTTACCTATCATTATTCGTTGTCAACAACCAAAATAAGTAGAACCACAGCAAATCTCGCTGCTAGCGATTATAGGGGTCGAGTAGATTGGTTGTTTGTTAACCACTTACGATACATACAGAGACGCAGTTTATTACCAATTTCAAGGTGCTCAGGGCACATCTATTGATTTATATCGATGCCTACTAGATACATTAGTATATGATGTCCATCCACATTCACACGTACAGTTAGTTATACGAAGTTTTCTGCTACCTAAAAACCTATAAATGTGAGAATGGTTGTTACTCAACTTTAAATCGATATACATCCTAAACAGTCAGTCAAATCGAAAAACATTGAGAGAAAGCTAAACATTATTTTTAAATATCTATTCAACGATACCCCTCTTGACATATTTTGGTGATTTTTATTTTTTTAATTTGGACAATATGGCGTCCTGAATCCGCCATATTGGACTTACACTAATCTCATGTTTTTAGTGTCACTCGCCAGGTTAAGAGGAATCGATTGACGTGTGAATCATAAAAATCGACCCAGGAGTTAGGTCTGTATAGTGCTTCAAAGGAACATACAAACATACATACATAGACTGTTAAACACATTACCACTCCTTTGCGTCGCGCAGTCGGGTAAAAAGAACGGATACCAAAAGGTAGTATAATATTTGGTAGATTAGCATAATTATGTAACATCGTATAGGTTTCGCCTACGGCTGGTCTAGACTGGAGAATGGCGACTGCTGATCCAGATATCCCGGGTTCACAACCACGTGCATCACTGTGAAGTCATGTGTCATCCACCAACCCGCCCTGGGCCAGCGTGGTGGATTATGATGGTCTAGACTCTCTCCTTGCGAGAGAAGGCCCCGAGTCACAGTTGGAACATTTAGTGGGTTGTATAAGGTATGTTTATATATTGGTTTCCCTAATAGAACTAACCTAACATATCGCACTAGAATTAATTATTAATCAATACCAAAGACATTTTACCACCTAAAATCGCGAAAAAAGTTCTAATTCATACCATGCAAAGCTCTAGGTACCCAGAAGTCTCGTACTGTTCCATCCAGACCCGTACAACACGGTATCCTTGTTTTAATAAATTTTTTTAATTACATTTTTGTCGCAAGTTTATAAAACTCGACATTTTTCAATGTTTCCAGAAGCTTTCAGATAACATTGAAAGTGTTTTTGTGTGAATCCTTTTCTTTTGGACGATGGTTATAACAAGTTTGTTGTGATATTAAATTTATTTATCCTCCTATTTTTAATTATCTTGCAACCTACTTAGTTGCTTCAAGAGTTTGAGGCGCGTAGAATTAACCTTTGCCAGTTATTCTACAGCCAAGCAAATGTTACTGTGTTCCGGTTTGAAAGGCAATGTTTCCAGGGATATTACAGGGCTTAGAGATATAATATCTTAGATCTCTGGGTGACAAGCGCAGTGCAATGCTAGGTAATGATTTGGACTCTTCATGTTCCAATGGCTGCGTGCCACTATGCTGTTATGTGGCAGGCATGTTGCTTACCATCAGACACATGGCCTGCTCATCTCATCATTATATATTAAATAAATATATTATGTATATATATGTATGGTTTTGGTAGAGGACAATTTTACGTTCGCATCACCATTATGCCAATCTAGCGGCATAGCGGCGTAGTACGTAGCGTCGGAGTGGTAGCGAAGCAGCAGAGTTATGGGATATGGGAGAGAATATAGGTTCTTTGACCAGACAATAAATATCTCGCAAAAAAACCGTACAATCAATCTATTTTTGCCTATAGTCATCGATGCTGCGTCATTGCTTTCTCTGTAAATATTTCAAAGCCTAACCGTCTTCGTGTTTACATATTTCAATAAAACATGTTACTCAAATATCCGTGAAAATGGAATGCAAAACTCGTTCCGTAATCCAACGAAACATATGCGTCGAAAATAGACCGTTAACGGCAATCCATAAATATTAGATTGATTTCGCTCCGGGATCCTTTCGGAACATTTTTATAAATCTACGTTGTATAACCACGTGAATAATAGTAGACGCCGCAGGATTTACATTATTAATGGAACAGTTATTGCTGTACTGCCGTTACAACATTTCAGCTCAACTATAATAGCTCTACGAGATTGTTCGACGTCAGAAACGGCGATTTCTAAAAAAACTTTACAAGGCTCGTAGATATATAAATCATCTACATATTGATTTACACTCTTCATGTTCCAATAGCTGCGTGGCACTGTACTGTTATATGCAGGCCTGTTGCTTACCATCATACATAAATATGTTCTGCTCGTCCCGGCACTCTATAATACCTATAAAAAAATTGGTTACAGTAAATTCAATCTTATACTATACTTTTACTTACTTACGTTATATAATTAATTCGGTATACGGTTTACTAATGTTATATAATTAATTTTCTTCAAAAACCTTCAGTTTAAAATTCAATTCAGACAATCGACTAAATATTACAAGAAGCAACCACTTTGTAAATGATAAAATTATTTAGTTTTTGTGCATACTTCAAAAACTATCACACCGATTTCAATAAAATTTAATATAATATGTGATGATTTAATTATATGGGACCATCTCTGAACTATGATCTACCAAACAAAAAAAGAGTCATCAAAATTGATTCACAATTGGCGGAGCTTTCGCATAGGTAAGTAATATACATACAAAAATGAATACAAAAACATTTAAAAAAAAATGTTCCAAACAACATGAATGTATAAAACTAGCTATGCTCCGTGGTGTAAACTGTTGCTTAACAGCCACAAAGTTTAATGGAATAAAAAGTAGCATACCTATATGTCAATCCAGGTAATTAACTTACTACGTATACAATTTCATTCAAATTCCGTGCAGCCAGTTTAGGTCAGTACAGGCACATTTCAACAGACATACACACCTACAAAGTTTTTATTTTTATTGGTATGATGAATGCTATTTTTTTTAATTCTTGCAGTCTGGTATTTTTACCATTTGTGTTCGTATGTTATGTTCAAACGATCAAAATAAATATTCAATACCTAACAGGCATTGTGATTGTGCTTGTTACTGAGAAGAGAAGTCGACAAAAGAACGCTAGAAATTAATACATCTAAGAAAGGAAACAAAATCAACTAAACAATAGTAAAGAAATTGTACATACAGGCTGCTCAGCAGCTAATGAGAGCCATTAAAAGTCAATTACATTAGAGTATACATATACTACAATTCTTTCTAAAGGCATAGGACACATGTAACATTTTAACCAGTCTATAAAGCTGATGAAAAGAGAAAGTTTGTCTTGCTCAGTAGTAAGTTTGCCTACAAAACTGTAGGTGGTGGATTCGATTCCCACGTAGACAAGATAATATTGGATGTAGTATTCTATATAGCACACTCTGCTTTCTAAGATCTTAAATATCATTATTTTCTATACTTAGGTTGCCTGGAAGACATTGCTTTCAACACTAACTATAACAGTAAGTGGTAGGACTCTTTGCAGTCTGTTTGGGGAAGTACCACACTTTTGCCAGTTGTTCTACCGACAAGCAGCTATGTGCAAACATGTTTCAGTTTGAAGGGCAATGTTTCCAGTTAAAATACAGGGCATAGAGATAAAACATCTTATATCTCTGGGTGACGAGCGTAGAGCAGTACTAGGTAATGATTAGAACTCTTAACGTTCCAATAGCTGCGTGTTACTGTGCTGTTATGTGGCAGGGATGTTGCTTACCTTCAGGCACATGGCCTGCTCGTTTCGTCACTCTATACTATAAAAAAAACATACAAGTGCCCGAGTGCCGGATAACACCACGATTTTTTAGTTATTTTCTTCTGTCATTTTTAATTTTGGTGTGTGATAATGTTGATTTGTATGCGTTTATTTCTAAAGAGTATCTATAAAAGATTTTAATATCATAGTTAGAGAATTTAGATAAATTTGTCACATGAATTTAAAAGTAATTGAATTAGTTGTTATTGAATAGCCAATAAATTGAAAATGTTGGCTAAATTAAAATTGATATTTATACTTACTTATTTAAATTTTAACCTGCTGTATTTCAAGTATTTCAATGCAATTGAATATGATGCAACCCACTTTATGATCTCAGCATCGGAACTCTATTTCTTCTCTCGCAAGGAGAGAGTCAATGCTGTAATTCACCACGCTGGCCCTGTTCGAGTTGGTGGATAACACATTACTTCTAAAGATTCGGAGTCGGCTTCCTCATGATGTTTTCCTTCACCGTTTTCAAGTTAGCAGCATTAGAGAATTACGCATCTGACTTCGAAAATACAGTGATGCGCGTAGGATATTTATCTTAATTACAAATGGTAATACAGTCTACTAAATACGAGTAGCTATATCATTCCTGATTTAGCCGTCTCCCGATACGCCATTCTCGTCTTTCTTGCCTTTGACACATTCGCTAGATCTCAAATTATACCTTATCTCTCAAAGAAACGTAATACTTTTTCCGAGTACCTAGAAAATCTACATTAAGGACATGAGAAAAAAATAGGAATGGGATTCTACGCACCACGCGTTAATGAAAAAGTATTGAGAGCGCGGCGGTACACTATGTGCCTGGTAAAGCTGACGTCACACGCTTAGGACCTGTTTTCAAACAATCAATCAATCATTTATTTCAGAATCTACAACATTCCGTATTAATTAATTACAATAATAGGTAAGTACATAAATAAAAATAAGAGTGTAACTAAATTCATGTTGAAAAGAAAAACAAAAAATTTAAAATAAATACAACTATACAAAAAAAATTGCACTCATAGGAATTGCTGATAGAAGTGAAATCTTAAAACTCAAAATTGTGTGGCTTACTTTAGAAACTACGCGGGTGAACCGGAGGGCATGGCCATGAGCATGGCGTGGAACATGGTCTCATTATCCATTGATAAAGGGGAAATGCTGACGTATTTCTAGATGATCAATGGGAAATGCTGACGCATTTCTAGATGGCCAATGGCCATGGTCCCGAGTATACTCGAAGATTTCTTATCATTCCCGAGCGTGACGCTAGAATTCAATTCACAGCCCAGGACAAATGTGTCTGTGGCGTGTCAAAAGAAACTTTCACTTTAAAAACAATTTTCTTCTTCTCAGGTCTTACAGTTTTTAGCTCAATAATACGACAATACACTTCCAATACAATACAATTACAATAATACGAGAGTTTTTTCAACTCTTTCTTGTTATAGTGGCTTCTCTGAAGAACCTACTCGGTACTAAACATCCTATTGTAGTTTCTGCTAGACATATCCTACTACTATTATAAATGTCAGGGTTTTAATGTTTGTAGCTTAATTACGTCGGAACTTCTGAACAGATTGGGTTGAAATTTGTAACATAATAAGTTAATTATTCTATTACTATTATACATGTCAAAGTTTAGATGTTTGTTGCTCAATCACGTTAGAATGGCTGAATAGATCGAGGTGAAATTTGAAACATAGGTAGATTATAGTTTGAAATACCACATTGGCTGCTTACTTGTATCATGAGAAAATTATGAAAACGGAACCTACGCGGGTAAAACCGGGGGCACTTCTAGTTTATCATATTCTTGCCCATCCTTTGCTGTCTGGTCACTTAATTGATTGTCAATTAAAAAGTGTAGTACGTGTGAGTGAATATCGCATAGTGAATTCCACAGTGAGTGGACACTATCGTGTAGCAAGTGTGAATCCAGCCTAAAGCTCGCTAGCTCGGATTTAGGCGCCGAGTGCCGACTTTCGCACTTAGCCAACTTTTGCAATATTCAATACAGATTGCAGCGGACTGCCGACTTTCACATCTGAAAAATACTCATGTCAAAAACTGGCGCATCATTGGTTGCTGTCAATAGTTAGTTAATTCCTAGATATTTTAGTGTAGTGCGTAAAATAGGGCTTATGGGAGAATATTTTAATCAACACAGAAAACAACACTGCAAAGGCTTCTTCTACCTCCATTTCCCAGTCGTTTTGATTGTAATTTACCTGCGTCATTTTCCAGGGAAACTATCAAAATCCTTTTTGCAATTTAATACAGAACGTATCCGCCATCTGCGAGCCCAATCTCGTACCGGAAATGATCGTCGAGGTCTGCCGAATGAAAATACTGCGAAATTAGTCGGGTCGGCTGCCCTTATCGGGGAAATTATGGGGCACAAAACTTATTCACGTTAGACGTAAACATTTGAACGTGCTATGATCGAAATATATAATTTTTTTCATGGTATTATTTTATAATATTGTATCATTTGTAGGTGTAGAGCTTGTTTGCTTTTATCAATGGGTAATTTAAGGTGATCATCTATTGAAGTGGTGGAATGAAAATTCAGTTTTCTGCTAAATATTCAATTGAAACGTTCGATGAGTGGTTAGTTTAAAAAATATAGGGTGTTAGAAGCTCAGGACTGGATTAATTGGAGAGAATTGGGGTGACTTTTCCCCAGCTGTGGGGTAACTGAGGTTTTGGTGAATGTTTACCTCAACGACATTACAAACGTCTATTTAGATTTACATAAATTAGTTATGAGTGTGACATATTTCCGAGTTCAGATTTGGGAACATAAAGTAGGCTACTTTTGCTTATATTTATGTCATATGTATTTGCATATATACATATATGACATATGTATTTGGTTGTTTTTTAAAGCTTATTCATTAGATGATCACCACAATAGTTAAAGCTCATTTGTTTTAGTTCCTCTAAAAATTACGTCACACCCTAGATGTTTTAGTATGAAATATGAATTATGGACTAATTTATGTTAATATTGCTACTTACGTAGGAGATGTCCGGACAGGCGAAACTAAAAATAAAAGCTTTTAAAAAACAGCCAACACAAAGTCAAGAATCTTTGTTTCCGTCATTGTTGACGTAACTTAACTGTCTTAAAATCAGCTTAATGGGATCCCTAATAAAGAAAAACTGCACTAAACAATTAACGTAAGCAATTTAGCACTTAAATACAATATTTATTGCGGCGTTGGCTTTGCTAGATGTGTTAAGAGGTTACGGTCAGTCGGACTGAAATGTTTTTAAAATATACCTACGTCATAAATTTGTTTACCTATAAAAGTTAATTCCAAAAATGTTCATTTATCTGCAGAACTCCAGGTTTATAAATAAGCTGGTGGATCGCACATGTATAGCTAATGAGGATAAACAAAACGTTATTTGTTAATGTTTTGGCTTGTTTACATCATGTCAACTCTGAATTTTCATACAATGTAGGTAGGTACTAGCATTACGAAAACGTGAATATTTTTTTGCTAATAAGCTATGTAGTAAAAGTAGCACGATTTTTTTCTAAATACTATTAATCAATTATTTTCATTGGGCATTTTTTGAAATTTCACTAAAAATGGGCATAAAATAAACTTTATAGTTTTTATTTGTTACGTAGAATTTCTAAAAATATTATATGTTTATTTTATTAGACCTAGTAAAAATAACTTCAGGACAAAAGTTTGATATTATTTACAAAATCAATTAAGCATTGCCAATCGATTTAGCGCTATATATTTAAGGTTTAAACATTTTTTTGAAACACCCTCCTTGTATATGGATTTAACTTTAACAAAAAACAGGAAGTATATATACACCTAAAATGAGTTCAAAATTTCTGTACACAAGCTGTAATAAATATACTGCTAAACGAGCAGAGTTCACGCACGTGCGTTTTCCTTGACAATAGGCCGTCGGATGCAGTTGAAACTTACATCAAAATTTACCAACCATATCACATGTGAAGCCACGAGTAAGTACCCGTGAATTATTTAAAAAAAATACGATCTTGCTTACTCATTTACAAACTTACTTCATATTTCGCACCTCACACAAACTGACCAGTACCTCTCCGCCCATCGTTATATTTGTCTTTGTCTCGGAGTCCGTGACACAGACCTATTGTCCAGCCGCTCACCGCAATATCGGTTTATTCTGTCCACTGCCAATGGTATTAATAGCTGTGGAAAAATGCCGTTTCACAAACAGAATTGTGAGGATTGTGTGGATGTGTGAATGACGGTGTTGATGTGAATACGATGCGGTTGATTTGTGGGATTTGGGGGCAAAACACTCTTGTACTGCGTAAAATACTTGAAATAATAAATGTAATATAGATGGATATATTTAGCTAAAAAAAAGTAGTAACGATAATATCAAGTCACGCGCTTGTTTGTACACACACAGGTTTGTGCAATAACGTATAATATAACGTATAATCATTTTATTATTTTATTTTTAACTAACTGACATTATTTTTATAATTAATTTTATATAATTTTAATTTATATAATTAATTAATTAATAATATAATTAATAATATTTTATAATAATTTTTATAATACTTACATTTATTATTATAATTTTAATAAATAATTTATTATTTATTGTATTGAGATTGTAATTTTGTAATTAATATTTATTTGACATTGTATTGTGATTGTATTTGACATTGTAGATATCTATTGTATGCCGAATTTTGTTTTATAGTTTGTGTATACTTACAATGTCTGACATGTAAATTAGTTTTATGAAATAAAGATTATGATTAACGCTTATTTTAAGTTATTGTACTCATATTTAATTTTATACTACGACAACAACCCTGAAATCTCAAAAAAATATCTTCAGTTTCAAATAAATCTATGGACTTGAGGAAATGTATAATACAGTTAATTTTCTGTTTCTTAATAACCAATTTTCGTTGGTAGTTTTCATGGTAATGTATATCATATATTTTTTTTAGATTTTACATTCGCTTACTTTAGAAGTTAGAGGGGGGGGGGTACACACTTTTTGTCACTTTGGAAGTGTCTCTCGCGCAAATTATTCAGTGTAGACAAAAACTAAGTTAGAAACCTCAACATCATTTTTGAAGACCTGCGATAGACACCCCACACGTGTATGTTATAAGAAAAAAAAAATTTTGAGTTTCAGTTCTCAGTATGGGGGGCAACCCTATTTTTTCTTTTTTTTAATTTTTATTGTAAAAATCTTAATGCGATTTACAGAATAAATCTACTTACCAAGTTTCAACAGTGTAGTTCTCATAGTTTCGGCAAAAAGTGGCTGTGACATACGGACAGATAGACAGACAGACAGACAGACAGACAGACATGACGAATCTATAAGGGTTCCGTTTTTACGTTTTACGGAACCCTAAAAATTACAAGGCTCCTAGATATATAAATCTTCTACATATTGATTTTACACTCTTCACGTTCCAATAGCTGCGTGGCACTGTACTGTTATATGCAGACCTGTTGCTTACCATCATACACATGTTCTGCTCGTCCCGGCACTCTATAATACCTATAAAAAAATTGGTTACAGTAAATTCAATCTTATACTATACTTTACCCGGTTTATTAACGTTATATAATTTATTTTCTTCAAAAAGTTTCAGTTTAAAATTCAATTCAGACAATCGACTAATTATCATAAGAAGCAATTACTATGTCATCGAGGTAAGGCCGATTTAAACTGAACGAATATAGAGCTAGAGCTGGAACAAGAGCATTCTTTCTCGATCTTTTAGTGTAAACGAAAGATCGTTCTTAGCGTTTTCCATATTATATTTATATTCCATAGAATATTTGCGAACGCAAACAAAACAACGAAAGAATGCTCTACGTTTGTTTACACCAAATTAATTTGATACAGTGGGGATAGAATGAGCATTCGCTCGTCTGATGTAAATCGGCCTGTATATGATAGAACATTTTAGTTTTTTTCAATAAAATTTCAATAAAATAAAATTTATTATAATATGTGATTATTCAATTATATGCCTTAGTGTCAGTAGTACAATTGATTTATGGGACCATCTCTGAACTATGATCTATCAAACAAAAAAAGAGTCATCAAAATTGATTCACAATTGGGGGAGCTTTCGCATAGGTAAGTAAGATACACACAAAAAAATAATACAAAAACTTTAAAAAAATTATGTTCTAACCAATATGAATGTATAAAACTAGCTATGCTCCGTGGTGTAAACTGTTGCTTAACAGCCACTAAGTTTAATGGAATAGAAAGTAGCATACCTATATGTCAATCCAGGTAATGAACTTACTACGTATATAATTTCATTCAAATTTCGTTCAGCCAGTTTAGGTCAGTACAGACACATTTCAACAGACATAGATAGATAGATTAACTCTTTATTGCACTTAACTAAAAAAATAAATAAACAAAAGTCACTTAAAACAAAATAAAATAAAGTAGCAATTGGCGACCTTCCAGGCAACCATACACACCTACAAAGATTTTTTTTTTGTTTTTATAGGTATGATGAATGCTCTTTTATTTTAGTCTTGCAGTCTGATCTTTTTACCATGTGTTACTAGTTTAGTTCGTTTGTTACGTTCAAACGATCAAAATAAATATTCAATACCTAACAGGCACTGTGATTGTGCTTGTTACTGAGAACAGAAGTCGACAAAAGAACGCTAGAAATGAATACATCTAAGAAAGGAAACAAAATTAACTAAACAATAGTAAAGAAATTGTACATACAGACTGCTCGGCAGCTAATGAGAGCCATTAAAAGTAAATTACATAAGAGTTTACATATACTACTATTCTTTATCTAAGCATAGGACACATGTAATATTTTAACCAGTCTATAAAGCTGATGAAATGAGAAAGTTTGTCTTGCTCAGTTAGTAGTAAGTTTGCCTACAAAACTGTAGGTGGTGGATTTGATTCGCACGTAGACAAGATAATTTTGGATGGAGTATTCTGTATAGCACACTCTGCTTTTTAAGATCTTAAATATCATTATTTTCTATACCTAGGTTGCCTGGAAGACATTGCTTTCAACACTAACTATAACAGTAAGGACTCTTTGCAGTCTGTTTGGGGAAGTACCACAGTTTTGCCAGTTGTTCTACCGCCAAGCAGCTATGTGCAAATATGTTTCAGTTTGAAGGGCAATGTTTCCAGTTAAATTACAGAGCATAGAGATAAAACATCTTATATCTCTGGGTGACGAGCGTAGAGCAGTACTAGGTAATGATTAGAACTCTTAACGTTCCAATAGCTGCGTGTTACTGTGCTGTTATGTGGCAGGGATGTTGCTTACCTTCAGGCACATGGCCTGCTCGTTTCGTCACTCTATACTATAAAAAAAACATACAAGTGCCCGAGTGCCGGATAACACCACGATTTTTTAGTTATTTTCTTCTGTCATTTTTAATTTTGGTGTGTGATAATGTTGATTTGTATGCGTTTATTTCTAAAGAGTATCTATAAAAGATTTTAATATCATAGTTAGAGAATTTAGATAAATTTGTCACATGAATTTAAAAGTAATTGAATTAGTTGTTATTGAATAGCCAATAAATTGAAAATGTTGGCTAAATTAAAATTGATATTTATACTTACTTATTTAAATTTTAACCTGCTGTATTTCAAGTATTTCAATGCAATTGAATATGATGCAACCCACTTTATGATCTCAGCATCGGAACTCTATTTCTTCTCTCGCAAGGAGAGAGTCAATGCTGTAATTCACCACGCTGGCCCTGTTCGAGTTGGTGGATAACACATTACTTCTAAAGATTCGGAGTCGGCTTCCTCATGATGTTTTCCTTCACCGTTTTCAAGTTAGCAGCATTAGAGAATTACGCATCTGACTTCGAAAATACAGTGATGCGCGTAGGATATTTATCTTAATTACAAATGGTAATACAGTCTACTAAATACGAGTAGCTATATCATTCCTGATTTAGCCGTCTCCCGATACGCCATTCTCGTCTTTCTTGCCTTTGACACATTCGCTAGATCTCAAATTATACCTTATCTCTCAAAGAAACGTAATACTTTTTCCGAGTACCTAGAAAATCTACATTAAGGACATGAGAAAAAAATAGGAATGGGATTCTACGCACCACGCGTTAATGAAAAAGTATTGAGAGCGCGGCGGTACACTATGTGCCTGGTAAAGCTGACGTCACACGCTTAGGACCTGTTTTCAAACAATCAATCAATCATTTATTTCAGAATCTACAACATTCCGTATTAATTAATTACAATAATAGGTAAGTACATAAATAAAAATAAGAGTGTAACTAAATTCATGTTGAAAAGAAAAACAAAAAATTTAAAATAAATACAACTATACAAAAAAAATTGCACTCATAGGAATTGCTGATAGAAGTGAAATCTTAAAACTCAAAATTGTGTGGCTTACTTTAGAAACTACGCGGGTGAACCGGAGGGCATGGCCATGAGCATGGCGTGGAACATGGTCTCATTATCCATTGATAAAGGGGAAATGCTGACGTATTTCTAGATGATCAATGGGAAATGCTGACGCATTTCTAGATGGCCAATGGCCATGGTCCCGAGTATACTCGAAGATTTCTTATCATTCCCGAGCGTGACGCTAGAATTCAATTCACAGCCCAGGACAAATGTGTCTGTGGCGTGTCAAAAGAAACTTTCACTTTAAAAACAATTTTCTTCTTCTCAGGTCTTACAGTTTTTAGCTCAATAATACGACAATACACTTCCAATACAATACAATTACAATAATACGAGAGTTTTTTCAACTCTTTCTTGTTATAGTGGCTTCTCTGAAGAACCTACTCGGTACTAAACATCCTATTGTAGTTTCTGCTAGACATATCCTACTACTATTATAAATGTCAGGGTTTTAATGTTTGTAGCTTAATTACGTCGGAACTTCTGAACAGATTGGGTTGAAATTTGTAACATAATAAGTTAATTATTCTATTACTATTATACATGTCAAAGTTTAGATGTTTGTTGCTCAATCACGTTAGAATGGCTGAATAGATCGAGGTGAAATTTGAAACATAGGTAGATTATAGTTTGAAATACCACATTGGCTGCTTACTTGTATCATGAGAAAATTATGAAAACGGAACCTACGCGGGTAAAACCGGGGGCACTTCTAGTTTATCATATTCTTGCCCATCCTTTGCTGTCTGGTCACTTAATTGATTGTCAATTAAAAAGTGTAGTACGTGTGAGTGAATATCGCATAGTGAATTCCACAGTGAGTGGACACTATCGTGTAGCAAGTGTGAATCCAGCCTAAAGCTCGCTAGCTCGGATTTAGGCGCCGAGTGCCGACTTTCGCACTTAGCCAACTTTTGCAATATTCAATACAGATTGCAGCGGACTGCCGACTGCCGTTACTTCTGATAGCACGATACCGACTGTGGTACAATTAAGTTTAAAAATGTTAGAGATACAAGGGGCAAGCTTTTGCGTTACTTCAGTTTTATACTTCCATGGGCACGCTTGTATTGTTTCAATTTAGAATGCATTGAGATTATATTTATTTCATAGATCAGTATAATCTTTTTGTTATTTAATGCGATGTCAAAGATAAGAAATTAACTTACGTCAATTAATTTTATTGCTCTCTTGTGTCTTTCTTCTTCTTTGCTCTCTTGAATGTATCCATTGATATACGGAAAATGAGTCAAGATGTGTGTTTTCTCAGGAATAGATTGGTAAATATGTAAAATATCTACTTCTTATTTTTAAGTATTAATGTAACCTCCCGACATACCAATTAACTTGTATACAAATTGACTAAGCTGAAAGTGACTCCCACTCCGGCGCGTTCCTGGAGCAAAGGTTGCCCATTGCCATTCAACGTGGAAACGCGGCGAGCGTCATGGGCACTTTTGCGCCGGGAGCAGTTAGGGGTGGGTTATTCGGAGATTAGTTTTAATATTGTTATTAGTATCAATCAAGCAGACATACGCCTGATATACATTTCATTAAAACTATTAATGTTCTTAGGGTGGACAGATGCTTTGGCGTATGGGCTACAGGTAGACACATTTGAGAAAAAGAGTAAATGCTCGTTTTTTATAATGAAACAGAATAGAACCACAAACGTCGTAGAAGGATGGCATTCCAGATTAAATAAAATCGTCGGATCGAATAAACCACATCTTTTCCCTATCATAAAAATTCTAAAAGACGAAAGTGTTCATTGCGATTACAACGTTAGAATGAATAACATGAATTTACCAATTTCCAAAAAACAATTAAACAAGTTTAAATTAAGAGAGGACCGTATAAAGAAGATCACTGATGATTATTTAGCAAACAGGATCGATGTAAATACTTGTTTAATGAGACTCAGCAAAGTGTGATTTTTGAAATAAAGTTTAACTGCATTGTAACCTTTTCAAACTTTATTACTAAACTATAATACTTTTTACTGCCTCAATTTTTACGTGAAATCTTCTTGACTGTACATAAATTTGGTAAACTGCGAAAATATACACGACATAATTTAATAGTCTACAAAACGCCACCGATTGCATAAGCATAACAAAAATCGGCACTACGCGATAGTAGTCGATAAGCGATTAGTTGCATAGGACTTTCCAAAAGCCGGCAGTTCGCTGCAATCTGTATTGAATATTCCAAAAGTTGGCTAAGTGCGAAAGTCGGCACTCCGCGCCTAAATCGTAGCTCGTAGGTAAGTAGTATACGACTTTTTCCTCGGCACGTAGCGAAGTGTGATAGGGTTAGCAACTCGTAAGCCGAGTGCTCAATGTTCGTTTTAATTAAAAAGATTATGTGGACGTAAGAGTGAAGGAGTTTTCTTAATGCTGACAACCCTGTGTAGCTATTTTATTGGACAAAAATTTATTCGAGTAGAACATATTATTTCTTTAATTCTCTTCGCCGTGTCTTATACTAATAATAACGCGAATAATACGAATAATAACGCGAATAATACGAACGCGCTAATATCCTTATATTATAATATATACATACTTAAGTATATATTATTCCTTTTAACATCGGCTATCTTTGGGTTGTACTGTGGTACAAGAATCGTTTTTTTTTTTGTAATTAAGAGTAAAGAAGATGAGCAAGACATTCGCTTTATAGTAATCAGCTCACCTGCTTAGGACAACACTATGCGAGGCAGCTATTAACTTTAACTGTTAAAATCACTAGTACTGCACTACGCTCGTCACCTAGAGATACTCGTAAAATGTTGTTTGTTACATGTTACTAGACTGCACAATAAGTCCGAGAGAGCTTTTGGCGCTTACTACCATACATAGCTCTTCTTTTTCAGTCTAGTACAAGTGGCTTGTATTAGGATCCACGTAGTGCCAAAACTCTACATGACAGTGCACAATATTTTTTTTATGCTTAATACTGCTAAGTATAGGTATATAAGGTACTCATAACATTGATTATAAGAAGCGTCGGTTTTACTGTGTCTGGGTGTTTCTATGTATAATAAGTATGTATTTAGAAATATATAAGTATTAAATCAGCTATTTGGCCGCCATATTACAAGCTTTGCTTAGTTTGGGGTCAGATGGTGTGGTATGTGAATTGTCCACCAATATTTATTTATGTTTTTTTTTATTTAATAATTATTCACCAACCAACTTGGTGACTAAGATATTTATTACAATCTAATCTAATTCGGAAAGTCTAGGCTAATGAGTATTTTTTTATGACTTAGTTTGCTAAATAATATTAAGTGATAGTGATAAGATTGTGTCCATAAGCACTTCTCTTATTGTCTCTATTAAGGCGAAGTCACTTCGGTCATGTGTACTTTGTATTTAATATTTATAAATCTAAATTGCACTAACGCTGCACTTTATGGTGCCGTCACAATAATAATCCAAGACAAAAACTTTCTGAGATAATTATAAAACCGTTTGAATTTTCTGAATTGATTCTCACAGTACAAGCATTAGGTACATTATGTAAGTTTGTGCAGGTATCAAACAACGTAAAAGTAATTAAACAACAAACTAAACTCTTTATAATATTCTAAAGTTATCTATTTAAAAAACATACAACGTGTAATAAATAGATAGGTAGATTTTACCTTATTATTTAGTATTATCAGTACATTCGTAAAAGTAACTGATAAATATTCGTCGATTTGGACGGAGACGGAGTCTAAGAAAACGTATTGACCCTACGGCTAGCCGGAATGAAGATCTATGTATATAACACAGCGGCGAAAACCTGAATGCGAAGAGGTGTAGATTAAATTCAGTGGTGTGAATAAGGAGAAACTTGTGAGTAAAGTTTTGCTGAATCTGTTAATTTTCTCAATTTGGCGGTGGTAAAACTCTTTACAAATTGATTTAAAAAAATAGACGGCACCTATCCTATGCGTAACTTTAACATAATCTATTTTACCTATTTATCTAAGGTTCTTTCAATGACAAATTCTTTCACATCTGAAAAATACTCATGTCAAAAACTGGCGCATCATTGGTTGCTGTCAATAGTTAGTTAATTCCTAGATATTTTAGTGTAGTGCGTAAAATAGGGCTTATGGGAGAATATTTTAATCAACACAGAAAACAACACTGCAAAGGCTTCTTCTACCTCCATTTCCCAGTCGTTTTGATTGTAATTTACCTGCGTCATTTTCCAGGGAAACTATCAAAATCCTTTTTGCAATTTAATACAGAACGTATCCGCCATCTGCGAGCCCAATCTCGTACCGGAAATGATCGTCGAGGTCTGCCGAATGAAAATACTGCGAAATTAGTCGGGTCGGCTGCCCTTATCGGGGAAATTATGGGGCACAAAACTTATTCACGTTAGACGTAAACATTTGAACGTGCTATGATCGAAATATATAATTTTTTTCATGGTATTATTTTATAATATTGTATCATTTGTAGGTGTAGAGCTTGTTTGCTTTTATCAATGGGTAATTTAAGGTGATCATCTATTGAAGTGGTGGAATGAAAATTCAGTTTTCTGCTAAATATTCAATTGAAACGTTCGATGAGTGGTTAGTTTAAAAAATATAGGGTGTTAGAAGCTCAGGACTGGATTAATTGGAGAGAATTGGGGTGACTTTTCCCCAGCTGTGGGGTAACTGAGGTTTTGGTGAATGTTTACCTCAACGACATTACAAACGTCTATTTAGATTTACATAAATTAGTTATGAGTGTGACATATTTCCGAGTTCAGATTTGGGAACATAAAGTAGGCTACTTTTGCTTATATTTATGTCATATGTATTTGCATATATACATATATGACATATGTATTTGGTTGTTTTTTAAAGCTTATTCATTAGATGATCACCACAATAGTTAAAGCTCATTTGTTTTAGTTCCTCTAAAAATTACGTCACACCCTAGATGTTTTAGTATGAAATATGAATTATGGACTAATTTATGTTAATATTGCTACTTACGTAGGAGATGTCCGGACAGGCGAAACTAAAAATAAAAGCTTTTAAAAAACAGCCAACACAAAGTCAAGAATCTTTGTTTCCGTCATTGTTGACGTAACTTAACTGTCTTAAAATCAGCTTAATGGGATCCCTAATAAAGAAAAACTGCACTAAACAATTAACGTAAGCAATTTAGCACTTAAATACAATATTTATTGCGGCGTTGGCTTTGCTAGATGTGTTAAGAGGTTACGGTCAGTCGGACTGAAATGTTTTTAAAATATACCTACGTCATAAATTTGTTTACCTATAAAAGTTAATTCCAAAAATGTTCATTTATCTGCAGAACTCCAGGTTTATAAATAAGCTGGTGGATCGCACATGTATAGCTAATGAGGATAAACAAAACGTTATTTGTTAATGTTTTGGCTTGTTTACATCATGTCAACTCTGAATTTTCATACAATGTAGGTAGGTACTAGCATTACGAAAACGTGAATATTTTTTTGCTAATAAGCTATGTAGTAAAAGTAGCACGATTTTTTTCTAAATACTATTAATCAATTATTTTCATTGGGCATTTTTTGAAATTTCACTAAAAATGGGCATAAAATAAACTTTATAGTTTTTATTTGTTACGTAGAATTTCTAAAAATATTATATGTTTATTTTATTAGACCTAGTAAAAATAACTTCAGGACAAAAGTTTGATATTATTTACAAAATCAATTAAGCATTGCCAATCGATTTAGCGCTATATATTTAAGGTTTAAACATTTTTTTGAAACACCCTCCTTGTATATGGATTTAACTTTAACAAAAAACAGGAAGTATATATACACCTAAAATGAGTTCAAAATTTCTGTACACAAGCTGTAATAAATATACTGCTAAACGAGCAGAGTTCACGCACGTGCGTTTTCCTTGACAATAGGCCGTCGGATGCAGTTGAAACTTACATCAAAATTTACCAACCATATCACATGTGAAGCCACGAGTAAGTACCCGTGAATTATTTAAAAAAAATACGATCTTGCTTACTCATTTACAAACTTACTTCATATTTCGCACCTCACACAAACTGACCAGTACCTCTCCGCCCATCGTTATATTTGTCTTTGTCTCGGAGTCCGTGACACAGACCTATTGTCCAGCCGCTCACCGCAATATCGGTTTATTCTGTCCACTGCCAATGGTATTAATAGCTGTGGAAAAATGCCGTTTCACAAACAGAATTGTGAGGATTGTGTGGATGTGTGAATGACGGTGTTGATGTGAATACGATGCGGTTGATTTGTGGGATTTGGGGGCAAAACACTCTTGTACTGCGTAAAATACTTGAAATAATAAATGTAATATAGATGGATATATTTAGCTAAAAAAAAGTAGTAACGATAATATCAAGTCACGCGCTTGTTTGTACACACACAGGTTTGTGCAATAACGTATAATATAACGTATAATCATTTTATTATTTTATTTTTAACTAACTGACATTATTTTTATAATTAATTTTATATAATTTTAATTTATATAATTAATTAATTAATAATATAATTAATAATATTTTATAATAATTTTTATAATACTTACATTTATTATTATAATTTTAATAAATAATTTATTATTTATTGTATTGAGATTGTAATTTTGTAATTAATATTTATTTGACATTGTATTGTGATTGTATTTGACATTGTAGATATCTATTGTATGCCGAATTTTGTTTTATAGTTTGTGTATACTTACAATGTCTGACATGTAAATTAGTTTTATGAAATAAAGATTATGATTAACGCTTATTTTAAGTTATTGTACTCATATTTAATTTTATACTACGACAACAACCCTGAAATCTCAAAAAAATATCTTCAGTTTCAAATAAATCTATGGACTTGAGGAAATGTATAATACAGTTAATTTTCTGTTTCTTAATATACCTGTGTAAAAATTGACTTGGCCAGGGTGGTGGATTATGGTTATGACGTACGTACTACTGTGTGCACTCAAAGTGAGCTTTTTATACTTACATACATATAGAAGAACACTCCTGAAATACATGAAAGGATACATGGTTTATCGTTTTGATACGGTACTGTCAATAGTTAATTTCCTAGTTGGTGTGCTTACCAAGTGGAACTGTCAAAACAAGCTCTGGTTTAGGTGTTTCGTCAAACAAGGATCTCATTAGCGCCGGAGTGGACGGCTGGACACAGCATCATTCGATTACTGGAATCAGTTACCGTCACAAAGCGGTGACAAGGGAACAGGCGGAATTCAAACATGGGCTTACACGATCGACTACCAACAATGATAGATATTCTTCACTATTTGTGTGGTATGGTATTTATTAATACTGTAATAACAGGTTTGTTTTTGTGAGTACTTATTTTCCCCAAAAACACACACACATACACAAAGGAGCTGTCAAAAACAATACCATCTAATTAAATTACCGACAGTCTTATTATTTAGTGTGTCGGGGAAAATGCCCATGGATATTTTTATCATTGTTGTACCAACCGAACAAAAAGTGGGATGGGATTATGGTAAGCTAATGCTGATCTATTTATTGTTGAGATTATTTTGGTTAGATAATAGTTTAGCAAATTGCTCTACAAATGCATTTGTTGTGGAGAAGCTTAATAAGTAGCTCACTTTTGTTCTTTCTCAAAAGGAGAGCGCTGCAATCCTCTACACACAATAATGACAATAATGTGCTAGCCAAAAGTGTGGGTTGGTCGATTATACATGTTTGCAAAATATTGTTTTTCTTAATTTTGGCAATTAGTGGTGATGGTGAACTTGCACTTTGCGTTTGGTAAAATATTTAGAAGTACAATTGGGACTTGAATCCATGACTTCATAGATGCAAATCGAACATGTAGAGAAAACGTCATAGTTCGCGACCATTCCTGCCTGACAAAAAATATCAACCACTGAACAAAACAAAATAAGATAACATAAAAAAAAATCATAGTCATAGGGACTTCCGATGGAAGCGAAAACTTATAACTCAGGATTTGATAGCTCACTTTGGAAACTACGCGGGTGAAACCGCAAGCCTGGCCATGACCATGGCCATCTATATCACCTGAGCTTACCCGAAGATTTATTTTACTTACAAACGTGATGCTTGAGCTCAATTCACAGCCCACGGAAAATCAGTACGTAGTGCGCCAAAAGATGTTTTCACTTCACAAAGCAAGGTCCTTAGTTTCTGTAGAGTCGATATAAAAAAATTGGCCTTCATAGGGACTGCCAATAGAAATGAAAGCTTATGGCATACAGCTACATCATCATCATCAGCCGCAAGAAGTCCACTTTTGAACATAGGCCTAAATTTCCACAACGAACGGTCCTGCGCAACCTGCAACCAGCTGTTTCCAGCGACCTTTGTGAGGTCATCTGTCCATCTAGTGGGAGGCCGTCCAACACTGCGTCTTCGGGTTCGTGGTCGCCACTCGAGAACCTTTCTTCCTACATACATACGGCTATATATTACACATGCCGCTATTATACATTGCGTAACTTCAAAAAACTCGAACGTTCTCAATACTAAGCCACCTCAGTTGTTTTGACTGCTGACAAGAAACATCTAGAATTCGTAACCAATCGTTTAAATCAAATAAAAAACAGTAAATAAACGCTGGAAGGAAACGTTTTGTACGAAACTTGTACGATAGCAGAGCTCTATCAGATCGGCGCGACCCTCGTCAATTTCCCGCTTGTGCCGCCTCACTGTTTGTATTCCGTTTATTTCTGATGCTTCGGTTTATTTCGCGTCTTTATCAATCAGTCTGTTATTTAATACCCTACTGAATGTTTATAGAAAGAAAGGGATGTAATCGAATTCGCGCCAAATGTATCTTTTTCCTCTTTTTGAAGAAAACCAACCGAGCAAATCTAAATAAACAAAATTGAAGTGTCTGTTCCTAATGTTTGAATTCCAAGTATCGTGTATTTTAAATGGTTACGGGAGTATTTGTACAGGGCTATCTCAAGATAAAAAAAAATTGGATAGAGATGAAAACTAATAGTATTAAACAGCACTATATACACGCACAGACACACCCTTCATTTTTATTTTGTTTTTCTCAATTTACTTGAAATTAAGTTAGACTACTACTGCACATTTATGTCATCTTCAGCTAGTCGTGTTTAAAAGACGTTTTGTAAACCACGGACAGTGGACTCCCAAGATACAGGCTTTGCCTAGTTTGGGGCCCACCGATATCTCGAAACGATGTATCAAAGAAACATGGCAATTTTATTTGTAAGTGAACTGTATAGATATATATTTACGGAAAATAAATTATTTATTTATTATTTATAGTCGCTAGAACGTCAAATTTTGCAATCATACGTACGTAGGTTCGAATCGCACGTGCGACTATGAGTTGTTTTTTAAGTGAAGATGTATGTGAGTTTGAGTTTGAGTATGTGAGTTTTCATCATCGCTGGTTTTGACGGTAAAGGAAAATATCGTAAGAAAACTGTGGTGTTCGAGAAAAATATCATTCAAAGTCATGTGTTATCAACCAACCGGCATTGGGATTGCGATTGGACAGCCTTGACTCTTTCCTGGCGAGAGAAGCTCTAGTCCCAGCAGTAGGAACAGAGGGGGCTGGGTTTACTAAATCACAGAAACAGATATTACTTTCTGCTATCGGATGGCCAGACAGACTAAACCGAAACTTCGGTATTCATTCGCAAGATTTGTAGCAATCGCTTCGAATTCACCGTTGTCATATACACTGGACAACTATAGAACACTGACTGAGTATGTGTTTCCCGATAAGTTTGTACCTATGGTGTCTTCAAATCTAAAGTTACTGTTTGAAAGAAATAAACATTGTTGTATTTTTGTATTTTGTAAAGTAAACAGGCACTTTCAAGGTTAAATCGGGTAAATTGCGGTTACACGTAGATCTATCTTTTATTTAAAAACTTACTTGAACTTGAGGCTTTCTCTGATAATTACTCTGGCTAACTGTGGATTGACAGACGGCAAATGTTCTCGAAATATATTCTTGTACTGCTGCGGCCCCACCTATCAGGCGAATATTCGTAACGTGTTGGCGCAACAAAAACATCGAATTCGGACTAAGACGATGTTGGTGTCTACATTAGCAGGCGAAGATTCATGTCAAATTGGTGCGATGTATTGTGCTTTGATTATTTACTTGTCTAGATAGACCGCTCCGTGTAGAAACAACAAAAATATAAGTTAAGTTAAGATAAGTTCGTCCTGTCGGTTTAATTGTTGTCGCAACAATGACGTTGCGCGGTAAACACGTGTTTTGTGACATTTGAATATTTGTGCTATAAAAGTCTGCATAAATTACAAAGGACGATTGAAAACAACTAAAAATATTAGCTGATATCGGTAAGTAACCTTTACATTACCATTTAGTTAAAGAAGTAAACGATAGATTTTTAATACATATAACTTTGTCTCAGTCTTACCACTACAATATACATACATACAAATTTACTAGGTATCTACTGTCTATTGTCTATAATATTCATTATACCTAGTATTAAATTCAGTAGCGACTATATTTAGTAGCGACTAAATTCAGTAGCGACTAAATTAAGTAGCGACTAAATTCAGTAGCGACTACATTCAGTAGTGACTAAATTTCAAAATTAAATATTCAGTAGTTTAGTAGATATTGCAATTCGCGCAAATTAACATTACGCCATCTCACGTACCATATAGCCTTAATCTGTGTTCCAAATGTCAGCCCAATCCGTTCAGACGTTACGACGTGATTTAGTTACAAACATCCAAACATTAACATTACGGAAACTACGCAGGTAAAGCCGCGAGGCGCTGCAAGTATCTAAACAAAACTTATGGTTTCCGTTGTTTTTTTGTCTTTATTTGTTAAAAAAATCTTATAATGGAATTTAGAGAATAAATCATTCTCTACAATAGTCATGTTTTAATTTTATAGCATTGATATCTTGAGATATATCTAATTTAAGTGAATTGAACACTGAATTGAACGAATTATAGGTCTCTATAAATCGAAATATATTTTTACCCACTAGAAATACTTGGGGAGCTTGTATCACTTAGCACGCATACCATTGACATAAGAACAGTAATAACAGGGACAGTGACAGACAATTGTTAAACTTGTGTTTGAAACCTGGCCTCGTACTTTTGTCGCAATTACAGCGTAACGCGTCATCTAGACAAGTCAATAATCAAAGGCATTGTGCCGGATAGGGTTGTTCAGATTGTTGTGCGTCGAGACGTAGGCAGTAATTTAAAAATGAAGGAAATATTGGCTTTGCATCATAATGTCAGTAAACTATAATTTGTTAAAATTGTACGAGTATCATTTACGAAATAATATGAAAAAGAGAAGAATGAGGAGGCGCAAGAAGATAGACGTGAGTGTATAATAATTGTTGACGATTGCCTGGAACATTTTCTTTTTCTATTTTTAATTGTATTTTATATTCTATTTTTCTTGTGACTTTAGTTGTTGCTTTAGTTACCTTGGTTAAGGAGCGTTTTGGTTTAATTTTGTAGATGTTTTAAATAATTTTAATATTTTACTATCATTGTGCGCCTTTCTCATTTCCTATATTCGCCACTTCGCCAGGTAGTTATAGTCCACCGCTCCCCAATAATTATAATTTCACTTTATTTTTCTCATGTACAGCACAGGAATGGAAAGTATGTTATCTGACTTAGCCGCAGAGAGTGGCATGGAATTTCCTGAAATTTTACGTATATCAACATCTGGCTTTGAAATACTACTACAAAAGGGTCGCACCATTAATATAAATAATAGTTTAAAAAACGAAAAAACACTTTTAGCACGCACTAAAAATTACAAAAGCATTTCAAATAGCCTGTCCACCATCTTGGACGTCCGCCATATTGAATTTAAGTCACATGACTATTTTTTTCGTATTTCTGACACCAAACCCTTTCATTTGATACCCATATCATGGGGGTGGATTTCAAATAGCCAGTCCGCTATCTTGGGGAGGGCGCCATATTGGATTTGTAATGACGTTTCCTTTACAAGTCATGTATTGTCATCAGAATTCAGAGCGTGTGTAAAATTTAATCCTAATCAAAGACCGGGAAGTGAGTCAAATTAAGATTCCAAGATTTTCTTACATACATACTCGTAGTTAGTTACCTACAAGGGATGTTAACAAAAGCATGTTAAAAAAGATACGATCAGAAAAGCTAGTAAAGCTTTCCAATACTTAAGTCTTAAACATTCCTTTTGTGACGTTTGAAATTGATTGTATGAATTGTATAATTTATGGGGAACCTTACCTGAAATAAATGAATTTTGATTTTGAATTGACGTAGGTCAAGCGAATATTGCCGCGACAAATCCCTATGATTCGCGCCAGTTTACCAAGAGCTCTCCGATGCTTCATCGTCTTGTTGCGCATACATTGCGATAACACGAATGTACCCGGCCACACTAATCGCGCCAACACGAATATTCGCCGTAGGACGCATATGAGTCCGCACCATACCAAGTCATCGCTTGTTCGTCGTCGTCGTTCGCTTCCTGCAACGTTAAAACCAGTGGTAATTCCTTTATCTACTTAATAGCATATTTACAAAATATACATACAACAATACTCCGAAGTGTAGGCGGGATTGTTTATTGTGGGACATTACACTCCACGAGCACCTGCGTCTGTGCTTTCTATTAATTTAACAAATACAAACAATTAATAAAAAAAGAGTAAAGTTAATAATTAAGCACGAGGAAGACTGTGATCTTCCTGCTTAAATTATTATCTAGATGAAATAACAACAACACAGGCTACTCTTTATCCCAGGTAAATAACGGGATCGTTCTTCACATTTTTTAAGATGAAAGTAGTTCCGAGTTATAAATAGCCCCTTCACATTTTACGACGTGATTGAGCCACGAACATCCAAACTTTGACATTAAAATTAGTAGTAATTATTTGCCAAATTAATGTCATATTAAATAATACTATGAGTTGTTTTACTAGCCTTACTGTTTATCTAAATAAAAGTATAATTTTAATGGTGCGAACATTATGAATTTTCCTTCATTCATTCATAATTCACTGTGCCAGTATTAATTTGTTTTAAGCACATTTGAAATATTCCGTGTAAGTAAAGCGGGGGGAATGGAGATCGATGAACGAGTTACGGCACCAGGCCTAACTTCTACGCTGTTCACAAATTCAATAAGCCCGTACACCCAATCTAACTTATAATAAACGTAAAAACTTAGTCGATCAAATCTGCTACCTAATACCTGATGTATTTACTTTGAGAAATCTTTTTCAAACATTGCTTGAACACGTCAAACATGCTAAATGAAATGGCTTACTAAAGGTACAAGTTCGCGCGGAGACCGCGACACGAGACCGCGACCGGAGACCGAGACCGGAGACCGCGACAGGCACTTAACACTATAGAATTGTATGGGCACCAGTTCGCGCCGAGACCGCGACCGCGACCTGTCTCGGTCTCCTGTCTTGGTCTCGGATCGCGGTCTCCGGTCGCGGTCTCGCGTCGCGGTCGCGGCGCGAACAGCTACCTTAATATGGACGCGAAAGTTTGTATGAATATGTGGATGTTTGTTTATTACTCTTTCACACAAAAACTACGGATGGGATTTGGATGAAATTTGGTACGTATATAGAAAACGGTCTGGCATCATATATTTTTCATTCCGGGATATTAACAGGATCGCGAACGAAACAGATGAAATCGCGGGGCGCTGCTTGTCATTTATTTTTTATTTTTTATAGGTTTATACTTGACCTCCTTCTCGCCTGACGATGGAGCGTGTTTACCTAGAAAAAAACTGATTCACTCTCGATTTGAAGACACAAAGATTGTAACTATCGGGGAAAACCCACTCAGGCAACGTATTCTAGACGTGCCTAGCCTAGACGTTCTTATCACAAAAGTAGAGTCAACTCTCTTGTTCGTGTCTTTGGAACATCAACCATGAAACGATGTCGCTTTTTCGAGCTACGAGCACTCCGATAGAAAAAAGAACAGGGTGGTAGATCATGCAAATCAGTCGCACACTCTCCGAATTGTATCCGATAAAAACCGATAAGCTAGCAATTTTTCGGCACGTTCAAGTCTTTGAAGTCTTTTTCGCACAAGAGTGTCGTTGCCTATGAGCCTTTATAATAAATATGACCACTGTAAATATATCCCGCCATTTATAATTTTGGTGATTTTTGAAGTTGATTTTTTATACCGCGTTCAATACTTTATGGAAAGGACAAATCTGAAAGGCTCGCGTCACCGACATGCTAATGTAGAGCGTAGTGACGTAGCGTTGGGACGGCAGTGGAGCAGCGGAGCTTGACGTGCGTGTTAAATGCTTTTAGATGGGTGATCATTTGTTAAATCGCGTCAAAAGCATGCGTAATAGTAGTGTACTTTAAATAGATTGTACAGGTGTACCATTAGCCATACGCATGTGTGACCTATTATGGTGCCATATTAGTGTTGTTTAAAACCAAAATTCTTAGTTTTCACTTCGATCGGCCATCCCTTAAATTAGGAGAAATACATTTACTTATGCCCACCATGCAGGGACATGGTGAGGCATGTCGGGATAGACACCATGGGAGACGACATGGTGCCCCTACTGACTAAAACCCTCACAGATTTCTCCTGCATGGCCAGGAGTAAGGGTCGCGGGGTCACAAAAAATACGCCAGATGTTAAGCAACACACCTGCCCATACAGTAAAATATCACGCAGCTATTTGAACTTTGACCTCGGAAAGCATTGCACCAATGTGACTTAAAACGGCACACCTGTAAGTATTCCATTAAAGTCCCAGCATACTGATAATAATTAATTTAACGTTCTCCAATAATATTTTGAAAAAAACTTAAAGAATGTGATAACTCTTAATTTTCCAAAGACTTGTTTTGTAAAAGAAAAATACCTCAAATAATAACTTTGAAAAAGCATATTTTAACACAGATTCACGTTTATGCGTCTGACGCAAGCAACCCTAGATCCGACACTTTTTGGAATAAAGATAGCGCAAGCGTACGGTAGCTATTATCCCTGTAACATGACTAATTACTACCAAAACTGGCAAATCTTCCCCGACGGTCATCTATTTATTCGCACTTGATTTCACAGAAGGTAACACTTAGATAAGAGGCCCGCAGATAAGACTTTAGCAACCGAGTTCTTAATAAACGGCTCGTTTCCTCACTCGCTCCGGTTAATCAAGCCCGAGGTACAGGGCCGTAACTAGGTAGGGTATTGTGAGAGAACAAGAGGACAAAAATATAGGGTTAAATTGAAAAACTAACTGTACTTTAAGCGTTTTTCAAGGTTTTTTTTTGTGTATTTCGCGAAACCCTGTTTATTTTTCTGAAGTAAGAGTAGCTTAAGTTAGGCATTATGTAGGCGAAAGCCCCGTCATAATCAGTCCATCCGTTTTGGAGATTACCTGGAACAAAGAAACATTTAATTAACACTGACAGACAAAAAAAACGCATTTGTAGGTACCTACCGTCGTAACGTTACATTCATATAAAATGTAGTAAAACCGGTTATTATAATAAGTATTAGAAACAGACACTTAAATTTTATTTATTTGTGTAGAATGTATAGATTACATTTATGTATAGATTTACATTTTACTAGCCAAACTTCGCTTGCTTTGAACAGCTAATCTAAATAGCCAATTGAAAATTGGTCGTACGAACTAGGGCTTAGAACAAATTTGATTAGCAAAGGTTTATAATGACGCATAAGATAGACGCATGATGTCACGGACTTCAGCGTACGTCAACGCACGCAACGAAAGCTCTCAATAAGAAACATTTTTTCCCATTTTTGTTACAATCTTCAGTCATGCTCTTATTGATAGTAGCGTAATGTTATATAGCCTATAGCCTTTCTCGATAAATGTAACTACTATCAATACAAAAAAGTCGTACTCGTATTTCCCGAGATCCTAGTGTTCAAACAAACAAACAACTCTTCAGCTTTATAATATTAGTATAGACAAAATTATGTACATATTATATGGCCCTGCTAATCACTAGTACCTCTCAATCAGGCCCTGCAATGCCAGCGTTTGCGACTAATAGAATCGGAAAACCATCAGCGGATGCGCCCCCTCAGATTAAAGGTTGTTCTAACCGAGTTATACGCCGATTCACTCTGGAAGTTGAGAATAAGAGGACGCCTTTCTTCTCTAATTAATTTAGTCATCTAGTAAAAATGTAGACATAAACGTATAGTAAAAAAACTTAACAATTCCTATTCCAATATCTGTGATTCGACGGTCAAGTATGTACATAGAAACATGACTTTAAAGCTAAGATTTTACAGTTATTTTGTATTGACCATTGCTAAAATTACTCTAATAATATTATTGTACCTACTTATAAGTGAAAGTTTTTGTGTATGTAAGTGTGTATGTTTATTGCCAGGGAACTCTGTAACGACTGTACGAACGTATTTTAATGAAAGTAAACAAGGTCACATTAGTCAATTACTTGGATTAATTGTTGAAATGTTTGAAAATGTTTGAAAATGAAATGTTTTGTAGTGGTAGGTCTCTTAGCAGAGTTCGCCTGGGGAAGTACCACACCTTTGTCAATTATTCTACTGCCAAGCAGTAATGTGCAAACATGACTGTGTTCCGGTTTGAAGGACAATGTTTCCAGAGAAATTACAAGGATTAGAGATATAACAACTTAGATCTCTGGGTGACGAGCGCAGTGCTGTGCTAGGTAATGATTTTGGCTCTTCATGTTCCAATAACTGCGTGTCACTGTGCTGTTATGTGGCAGGCATGTTGCTTACCATCAGGCACATGTCCTGCTCGTCGTAAAAATTGGGAACACAGGTAAATTATAGCGTAAAAAGGCATAGAGGCTACTTTTTATTTCAGGGAAATAACATGAATTGAAACCACACGTGTAAAACAGTGGGGGTGGTGTTAGATAAATTTTAGACCTATTAATTCTAATATTACCTAGCAAAGGCCAAAATCTGTCGTACCTAGGGCTACATCGTAGGATACAAGTAATCTTAAACGCGACGCCGATTCAATTTGAATTTATAATCTAATTCAGCAACGTGGCAGCCCTACGGTGTAAGAGAGGGAAGCCAATAAAACTTTAATTCATTGACTGTTGTTATAAGGCCCGGTAAGCCGATTCGATCAAACGAATTGGCGAAATATGTTTGAGTACAACTCGGGACGAATTAATTAGACTCCGTCTGCTAATGACAAAACGAGATTTCTAATTTTGGGAAGTTTTGGGGAGTTTCGAATTGGGTTTCGGTGCTGTTTTTGAATATTTATTTTTGGTGTGTTTGTGACTCGGACAGGGTTATGCAGAGTGGGTATTACTTTATGGAAAGTGTATTTTATTGTATTTTTTAATGACCGTGCTGGGCAGTCCTTTACAAACGCAAGGTCGAAGGATCGAACCAGCTCTTCTGATCCCAATTGTTATTGTTTAAAGCACATAATATATGCTTGTTACGGGTTTAAACGATGCAAGAAATAATTGTATAAAATAATACAGTTAAAAAAACATTGTTATCAAATACACATATAAGTCCAAAAGTTTGGCTATTTGTTACTCATTAACGCCGGAATGGCTACGCGGATTGAGTTGAAATTTGGAACACAGGTTATAGTGTGGAATAACACATACCTAGGCTTTTTGTCATGGGAAAATTAAGTAAACGGGAACTACGCGGGTAAAGGCCCAGAACGTTGCTAATCATTTATTTAAAAAAAGACCAAGTCTTGTGTAGTTCCCAATCCAATACTATGATTCATCATATATGCTTGGTGAATTATGATTTTGACTCTCTCCTTGTGAGAGAAGGTAATGGTAGTTTTGGTAGGACTCTTAGCAGAGTCCGCCTGGGGAAGTACCACACCTTTGCCAATTATTCTACCGCCAAGCAGTAATGTGCAAACATTACTGGCTTCCGGTTTGAAGGGCACATTGCCCTTCCAGAGAAATTACAGGGCATAGAGATATAAAAACTTAGATCTCTGGGTGACGAGCGCAGCTAGGGTGCGGTGCTAGGTAATGATTTAGGCTCTTCATGTTCCAATAACTGGGTGTCACTGTGCTGCTATGTGGCAGGCATGTAGCATCAAACACATGTCGTGCTCGTCTCGTCACTCCTTATTTAAAAAAAAAAAATGATTTCCTACATTGGGCAGTTCATGCTGTACAGTCTGATATAAATCCACACTATTTTACAAGAAGATTTAGATCAGAGTGAAAGAATGTTTTAATCTTATATGTTTTATTTTATAGCGTGTGAGCATGACGTGAGTGTAAATGACCAATCCAAGTTCCAAACTAAGAACAGTTTACGCTTGTACCACTACGGGAGTGAGATACCTGATTTTATACTTTTATAATTGTTAATACGTAATTAATGAAACGCCACAGCATGTACTTATGGAGTGCAGCAGCATGGCGGATCAACGGGCAGAATTCCTCCAATCTGTAGTCTGATCCGGATACCTGTCGCAACCTTAACAGTATGATTGCCTTCTGGGATGGCCTGGGCTGGTTGGAGTAGAAAATGGAAGCATGAGTCACGCAGAATGGCTCAATTAAGAGGCTAGGTGCGGAAAAGGCCCAGCTAAACCACCTAACGTACTTATTTAGTAGTGGTAGGACTCTTAGCAGAGTCCGCCTGGGGAAGTACCACACCTTTGCCAAATATTCTACCGCCAAGCAGTAGTGTGCAAACATTACTGTGTTCCGGTTTGAAGGGCAATGATTCCAGAGAAATTACAGGGCTTAGAGACATAATAACTTAGATCTCTGGGTGACGAGCGCAGTGCAGTCCTAGGTAAGGATTTGGACTATCATGTTTCAATAGCTGCGTGTTACTGTGCTGTTATGTGGCAGGCATGTTGCTTACCATCAGGCACATGACCTGCTCGTCTCGTCACTCAATGCTATAAAAAAAATTATTATATGTACCTATATGGCGTCACCCAAACACAAAATAAATAACATGTTGTTTTTATAACACAAATATTTTCCCTGGGTGGGAATCAAACCCACGGCCCGTGACTTCGCAGGCAGACTTACTACCAACTAAGTCACTAGGTTAATCAACATTTTATTTTATCTCAGGGTTACGAGCGCAGCGCAGTTCTAGGTGGGTAATGATTTGGACTCTTCATGGTCAACTGCTTGACACTGTGCTGGCGTATTGCTTACCATCAGGCACATATCCTGCTCGTCATATTACTCTGTACTATTCGATAATTAAGAACTCGAGTGTGATTGTGACTTGATTTATTTGGTCTTTTTAAGTGCATGTAGGTATATTTTGGGTAATATAGTTCTTGTAATATTGTTTGATTACAAACCGAATCAAAATAGGTATAAGTATGTGTCAAATAAAAAATAAGAGGTACCTAGTGCTAACCCAATAATATTCTAGTTCTGAATATTCAAGAACATGCAAATTCTGTTCCCACTTCCAAATAGATTGCAACTTGCGATCGAGCGTACACCCAAGTTCGAGGTAGATCGCTGGTCCGCATCATCCGTCATAACTGTTGCGTTAAGGCGCCACTGTAGCAAATTCGTATCTACACCAATATTTCAAGGAGAAAACGAAATATAATTGGATATATATGGAAAATACGTTTATTTATTTGAAGTAACGTCTGGGTCTACCGATGTAATTCTTTTCTGTATTTTGAAATAGGTACACAATATTCAAAGATGTATTATTAAAGAAAAAGGCAGTATTATTGAAGTTGTTAAATCTAAACAAAGTGCGGGTAGTTAGGTACCGTAAAGATTATTATTTGTTTGAAAGATGAATATAATTAATATATACCAATGGGTAGTTTAGCAGTATCAGATATTCGTTATTTCAATTTCTAAAAATAAATTCCCATCTAAAATATCAATCTAATTTACAAAGAGTTTTACTTATCCCGTGAATTGGACTGATAGAATTATAGCCTACAGGCCCGTGAACAAAATTTACGGGTCAAATGAACCACCAGGAGACCTATGTAGGATGATAGAAGGGTATAAAGTAATAAGATTCAGCACTATGCCGTCACTTGTAAGCTGTCCAACTGAGTGTAATTGAAGAGGGGGGGTTGCAATTCTCGATCATTTCTCCTTGTCGCATTATTTTTGTACGGCGTTGCGGCATAATAGATTAAAAGAGGTATTGAAACTATAAAAATTATAAATTTTATCTTTTTAATTATTAGTTTGCCGGAAAGATTTACAGAGTACGAGTAATTTACAGAGCAAATTTGGTAATTTGATTAAGTACGGCATTGGTTCCATACAGTTTCAATACCTCTTCTAATCCATTATTTCGCAATGCCGTACAAAAATCATGCGACAAAGAGAAATGGTAGAGGGTTGCAACCCCCCCTCTTCAATCACACTCAGTTGGACAGCTTACAAGTGACGGCATAGTGCTGAATCTTTATACTTTACACCCTTCTATCATCCTACATAGGTCTCCTGGTGGTTTATTTGACCCGTAAATTTTGTTCACGGGCCTGTAGTCTATTAGGTTTACTGCGTACGATACCATAGTGGTCCGAGCATAGAGTACATTTAAAGAACATGTATACTATTTATATACTATTTCCTTTGTTTTTTTATTTCATTTATATTTGACTTTATTCATAAATTGTACATTTATGAATAAAGAAAACATTTATGAAAACTTTGATTATGACATAAAATTAAAGAAGTCTCTATAAAAAATTGTATCAAGATGAGTAAATCTGAAAACTGCTTAGTAACACGCCAGCGTCTAACTATGCTCGTCACTCGTTTGCGAAAAGCACTGTCTCAATCTTTTTTCAAGCAATATCTTTCAAACCAATTTTCCCATATCGTAACTATCATATTACTGCATAATTGAGAGAATAATTGCTAAAAACGTGGTGCATCTCCAGACATTACAAAAGACACCTTCGCTACATAATGCTAACCACAGATTTATTGGATTTAACTAGTTCCATATTTTCGTCGTCAGATTTGAGTGGTGGCGCGGCCTACGTATTACCAACTGTCACCAACACTAGGCTCTCATAACTCAAGGCTTTTGTGCACCGGATCACGACTTCGAACATATTGTTGGTATAAATTCACTTATTGGCCCGCCTCGCAACAAAAACCTGCATAAAGTTCACCAAAATATATTTCACCCTGTCGTTTGAGGTGAACTTATGCAAAAGGGTAGGTATGTCTGTTGTTAGGAAATACACATAATAAAGGGTCACGTAAGCAAAAGTTAGGAAATAAATCTTTCTACAGTAAGTAGATAGGTACAGATAGCTTTGTTTTAAGTACTATAGTGATGTCATCAATTATGGGGTATTTACCGTAGTAGTAAATGACGTCACTTGAAACTTCTAAGCACAGTATCTTAGTAATTTTTGTTTGTTCAACAAAATAAAAAATACGTGTACAATATTTTTTAGCAATCTAACTGACGAACTAATTCATTTTTAGGGTTCCGTGAAACGTAAAAACGGAAAACTTAAACGTCATGCCTGGTAACTAGATGTCTGTGAACCGCATTAGGATTTTCCACAATAATATTTAAAAATAACAATAAATTTAGGGAGTGCCCCATACTTAGAATTAAATCTCAAAATTTTTTTTCATCGAACCTATACGTGTGGGATGTCTATGGATAGGTCTTTAAAAATGATGTTGAGATTTCATATAACTTTTTTCTATAGATACTGAATAATTGAGACACTTTCAAAGTGGCAAAATGTCCCCCCTGTAACTTCTAAAATAAGATAATGATAAAACTAAAAAAAAATATATGATGTACATTACCATGCAACCTTACAAGGAAAATTGGTTTGAGCTCGATCTAGTAAGTAGTTTTTTTAGTATACCATAAATACACTATTATTAAAACATCGATCAAAGTTACAACGAACAACAAGAACTTATGTAATAGGTTACTTGCTGCTACGGAACCCTGCATAGGCGAGTCCGAGTCGCACTAGGCCGCTTTTATTTTTCGTTATCTCTCCTATTAAATGATGTCTAATCAGATGTTTGAAAAACTTAATTTAACCTCCTCCGAACTATCTAACAATTGTCTATTATACATAATTAAGATGCATTACATTGAACTCTTAAAACACTATGCATTACTAACAAATTCCATTGCATAACCATTTCCCTGACTACCATCAATCTCCCAACTTTCCAAGTAACATGTCACTAAACGTCTGACGTAGGCTACGTTTAATTATAGTCATTGGCGCAAAAACGTTGCTATACCTAAGTAGACTAATGAGAATTAGAGAAGGCCAGTAACGAAAGACACAAACGACCGTATTTCTCCAGAAACCTAAATGCTGTAGTTTATACAAATTAGTCTTGCTGTTAAGGTACATTTTTTTCCAGAAGGGACCAACTAGTTGTGTAGAAGGGAATCAAAAGTACCCACAGCACAATCAGTTGAGGATATTAGTTGGTCCTTGGGTCCGGAAGGCTATTTTCGTCTAAGGGAATTAATATGTATTGTAATAAACGCTGTGGTTCTTACATCTCTATACTTATTATGTACATATTTATATATGTAGGTGTTTGAAACTAGTGTTAAAGAGTTCTTTCGCGTATATTGTTTTATTTTAGGTAACATATTAACATTTCTTAACTACATATTTCATTTTTATCTTTAATTTTCTATGTAAATGAAATGAAATATTTACAACAAAAGCGCAAAAAACCGATTTTCGTGAACTTTGACATTGAAATTTAATAGTTGCTCACACCCACCATATGTAGGTTTTGAGACAACTTTTAAGGTGTCAATATACAAGTATTTACAGACTTACAGCTGGGTATCTCGATTTCCGAGGTGAACTTACTAAAATGACTGGACTAGTACTGAAAAATGTCAATAGATACTGTTGAATTTTGCAATACATTCCATACTAATATTGCTAGTTTCAGGTAGCATCAGGCGCGGTCCAAGTCTCGCATTTTGGGGGGGGTCACCCTTACGCAGCCTCAGATTTTGGGGGGGGGGGGGTCACGAGTACAAATACAATAAATCGAGTAAAAAAGGCTTTACTAACTTCCAGTTGTTTTCCCGCGTTTAAAAATAGTCTATGTACTATTAGACATTTTGATTTTTTATAGATTTTTAATCAAATGTATATGATTTTGGGGGGGGTCATGTCCCCCGTGATCTCCCCCCCCCCCTGGAGCCGCGCATGGGTAGCATATCGTTCCCAGCTCTAGTTGGAAGCGAGAATGTTGACAAAATTTTAGTTTTTAATATAGAATTATGAGCTCTAGTATACACCGGTGTCTGACGCACACATCTGCTGCTCTGCAGCCGCTCAGACGCTATGCCGGCGCCGCTACATTTTCCCCTATCAATATAAGATGCGCCCTGAGCACCTTGAACAAACTGCGTCTCTGTGTGTAGCGTGAGTGGTTTACAACTACCAATCTACTTGACCCCTAGAATCGCCAATGGCGAGGTATGTTGCGGTTCTACTTATTTTGGTTGTTGACAATGAATAGCGGTAGGTATAAACATCCGGCGTTCACCGCTTCCTACAATAGACTAAAACGGAAAGAGTGAGCTCATTTTTCTCTACTATAACATAATTCCGTGCGCCTGAAGTTTGGGAAGACACATCCATTGATTTATATCGATGCTATGATAGAGTGCTGAAAGCAGGTAAAGCAGTTACACTTCAAAAATGATGAAGTGGTTTTTCAATCTGCGTGTTCATTTATTTCTCTTAACGTATTGTTTTCCTTCAGGCGCTGATCGTCAATAAATTCATAAAATAGATTGGAAAGCCTTTCACATGTATTGTGTTGTTGCTGTTTTACCCTCAAAACCTCAATACAATTGATTAAAAACCTGATGTTGATGTGAATGTACGCTATAGAAGTTAACCTTTTTAGCAAATTATTGAAAGTTTATTGGTTTGAGTAGGAATTTTAATTTCGAACGTCTATTTACGGACTTTTGTTGATGTTCATGAATAGGGTTGTGAAATCATTTAATTTCTTGATAATCATGATGTTTCAATACAAAGCTACACTATATTGGTACCTTACCACTTAACTAACATAAGCGGCCCATTCTATTTTCCCACTGCTGGGACGCAGGAACACATCAAGTTAAGGTCGGTGAATAACACATGTCTTCGTAGTATTAGTAGTTGGTATACAGGGTAACACACAACTATTCAGTCATTAGATTTCTTAGATTTAAGTTTTTACAATATCAATATAAAGCTTAAAAAACAACATAAAATATTATAAAAACGTAAACCTAGATAGCCACAAACCTAGGTAGCGGACCAGGGCCCAAGCTACCGGTTAGGGCTGCAGAATTAGGAACCAACCTCCTGACGATGCGCGCTGTGTCCAGGATGACCGCCGCGTGCATCTGACCCCTGATCCAATCGTCTAGCGAAAGTCTCTTGAGAAGTGAGCCGAGCGACGTGGATGCAGCTGAAAGTGGAAGGCGTGCATTCTGTGTGAAAACTATCATACAAATAAAAATCATCATCATCATCAACAGCCCACTAAACGTTCCCACTGCTGGGACTCGGGGCCTTCTCTCGCAAGGAGAGAGTTAAGGCCATAATCCACCACGCTGGCCCAGTGCGGGTTGGTGGATGACACATGACTTCGAAAGATTCTAGGTACATGTCGGTTTCCTCACGATGTTTTCCTTCACCGTTTTAAGTTAGCGGCATTACGCACATGACTTCGAAAAGACAGTGGTGCGTGTGGGGTTTGAATCCGGGGTCTCCGGAACGGCAGCCGCCGTTCTCCCGACTAGACCAGCCGTAACTAACAAATAAAAATACACGTGAGATAAACTGTCGTCATTAATTAGTAATTAGAAAAACACTGAAAACGTAAAATAAAACACAAAAAATTGATTTAATATGATCACGTAGAAAAAAAACATGTTGTCAGTTTGGCAGCTCTTTTTTATAGTATTTGGCCGTTTCTACATAATAATATGTATTAGATGCTACATAATATGTGTTATATGCATTACTAACAGCGCCCCGCGGTTTTACCAGCGTAGTTCCCGTTCCCGTTATTTTCCCGGGATAAAATTAGCACATGTGTGTCAAGACTATAATCTAACTGAGTTCCGTTTTATCTCAATTTCAGCACGATCCGTTCATACGTTACAACATGATTAAACAACAAACATCCAAACATTGTAATTTTTATTATATTTTATGAGTGTAGGCAGGGCCGAGCCGCCCCTGTGTGCGAAGTGTGCGGGGCACACAGGCGCCAAGACAATAGGGGCGCCAGCGCCGCCACCGATTTTTTTCTTCATTTACGCAATACCATGTTCTTTGTAGTAGAGTATCGTCGATAGGTAGTCGAAGTAGGCGATAGGCGCAACATTTGCTTAGTTAAATAACAATTCATAAATTGCTAAGTTGCTTTACATAGTTTATTGTAAGCGTCTCCCAAGATCATGTTTATGTTTTGGGTTTTGGTTTACATTCATTAAGGTCTCGGTTTTAAAATCAAAAGAACCGCCGCGCCGTGGGTTTGTTTATTTAATTGAGATTATAAACGCAACTCGATACGATATGTGCGATGCAAGTAGTGCAAGATGCAAGTGGTGTCACAACAGGGGTTCCCTGATTTTAATGAACGAGTGAGCCAAAATAATGGAACAATTATTATTCGAAAGTGTGTGCAAGGTATCTATGGTAAAATATTTCTCTTTCAAATTCCTACTAAACACGCTTAGTAGTTGCGGTAAATATTTGTTCTCTAAAGAATTTTGCACTTTTTTTGCGTTAAAAAGTACTTAATGTTCAATTCCAGACTCAAATAAGTGTACAAATTACAACCAAATCTGTTAATAAACCATTGCGATGTTCATCAACAGCCCACTAAATGTTCCCACTGCTGGGACTCGGGCCTTCTCTCGCAAGGAGAGAGTTCCGATTCCGATGTTATAAGCAGTTACTTAAACTTTGCACTTTTTGTGATAAAAAGTAGTTAAGCAATTTTAATCTGACGTGTTAGTATAAAATAACATAGTTATTATTCTATACTAACACGTCGGATTAACAGAACGAATTGATTTGATATTTGACCCAGGTGTTTTATGGTGTAAAATATTATGTTCCCACCGCTAAATGTTCCCACTCCTGGGATCCGGGGCCTTCTCTCGCAAGGAGAGAGTCAAGGTCATAACCAAGGTCCACCACCTTGGCTCAGTGCGAGTTGGTGGATGACACATGATTTCGAAAGATTCCAAAATCATGATCAGAGGTACATGTTGGCTTCCTCGAAATGTTTTTCTTTACCATTTTTTATTTAGCGGCATCACGCACATGTCTTATACAGTGGTGCGCGTGAGATTTCAACCCGGGAAGTCGCCATTCTCCCGTCTAGAGCAGCTGTTGCTTCTTATTAAAAGTTGAAATTTGGATAAAACAATCAATTTCTACACATGCAGACAAATTCGCGGGTAACAGCTGGTTTATAACTGTTTCCTAAGGAACAATGCATTTTTATAATTAGTAAGTAATTTATGTGATACTCCAGACTATAAACTATCTGTGTTTCAAATTTCGAATCGATGCGTTGAGACGTTCCGACGCTTTTGAGCAACAAACCTCCAAGCATTGACATCCTACTAATATCATGAATATCAATGAATTGATGTTTGTTTCTCAATCACGTCGTAATGTATGAACAGATCGGGCTGAAATTTGGAAAACAGGTGTAATCTGTCTAGTCTATAGTCTGGAAGAACACATAGACTAAATGGCCGCCAAACTAACGCGAACAAGAACTACGTGAGTAACATCGCGGGGACCTGCTAGTTTACAATGTGAAAGGGATGTTTGTTGCTCCATCACCTCAGAACGTCCGAATGGATTGGGTTGAAATTTGGAACACAGTTATAATGTGGGGACTACGCGGGTGAGCCCGTGGGGCAATGCTTTACCCCCGATTAACTTGGAATTGTTAAAGTTACGGCTGGTCTAGTCGGGAGTACGGCGCCTGCCGATCCGGAGACCCCGGGTGCAAACCCCACACGCACCATTGTTTTTTCGAAGTCACGTATGTAATACCGCTAACTTAAAAAACGGTAAAGGAAAACATCGTGAGGAAACCGACATGTACCTAGAATCTTTCGAAGTCATGTGTCATCCACCAACCCGCACTGGGCCAGCGTGGTGGATTATGGCCTTAACTCTCTCCTTGCGAGAGAAGATCCCGAGTCCCAGCAGTGGGAGCATTTAGTGGGCTGTTGATGATGACCTTGGATTTGATTTTATTTCAAGTCTAGTCTAGTCAATTTTCAAGTCCTTTCATTTGATACCCATATTGAGACAGTTATAAGAAAAATGGTTATTTCACCATTTTGTGCCGGCTATCTTGGAATTAAAATTCATTACGGTGTATAGTATTCTACTAGTCAAGCCCATTCATTTGATACCCATATATTGAGGAAAGTTGTGAAGGAATATTTTATCCGCCATTTTGTGGAGGTGGCTATCATGAATCGATATTAATCAAACATAGCTAAGCACTACCAAGGAAACTGGCCTTGGAAATGAAAAAAACTGGATTGACATGGGCCTATCCCTTTGAGAGGTACGATGCCACAAACAAACACACATACACACACACACCGACACGACATACAGACAGTGACGTCAAACCTATAACATCCCTCTTTTTACGTTGGAGGTTAAAAAGGGGCGCCAGAAAGGTTTGGCACACAGGCGCTGGTGGGGGTCGGCTCGGCCCTGAGTGTAGGGTAGGATAAGTAGGTGTAAGTATTTACAATTGTTTAATTAGTATAGCCGCTATCTGGCCCTTAAAATACAAGCTTTGGTTAGTTTGGGGCTAGTAAGTGTTTTGAGAGGAATGCCCAACAATACTTAAAAAAATTTGCCTAGTACCTACGGGAGTTTTGCGTAACCATGTATGACTTCGTCCACGAATACCTACTAAGTAATAGCTATTTCCTGAGGTACGCTAGGTATATATTTTCGTTATAAAAACAGCCTGGGAATAACATAATTCCATGCTGTAATCTATTTGAGTTCAAAATTTCAGTTTGATCGATATTGAAATTTCTTATGACATAATTGAGCAACAAGTATCTAAACATCAAAACTTTCACACTTATAATATTAGTAATCTACGAGATTAGTATTGCAGTTTTATGTCATAATTGAAAATAGACATTTAAGTATATTAGTGTTTTTTTCAGATTTTTCAACTCTTGTAGGGAAATTGTTTGTAACAGATTTTTAGTGTGCAGTTTTCGTGAAAGCGAACGTCCTTCAACCGTCCCCCTAAATTGCTCACTTTTGTATTCCATCCCTTTCTACCGCGCTAATAAAAGTGAGACGAAAGTAGAGCATCCTGAGTTTGATTGTCATGGTCCTATATCGGTTTATATCGACAGCCCATCACGACAAAGTGACCATCGTACATAGAGACGCGAAAAACTGAAATAACCACGAGGGAATTCATTACTGGGACTGTGATGTTTCAAATTGCTAAGGTGGCTCCATGATTTAACTTTACAGATAACGTGGTAGATGTGTATCGTGGAATGGTTCGTAAAGGAAACCAGAGAATGATTGCACGCAGATGTACTTTCGTGAATAGGAAATTAAATAGCATTGATCTAATAATAGGATTATCACGCAAATTTTATTAGTTTCATGCAAAAATAAGATAAAACTAGTATAAATAAAATTTGAATGACTGAGGGAAATTAATTTCATTTTTCTAGCGGACCACTCACGGTTCTAAAAATTGACATCGTTTCATGGTTGATGTTCTAAAGACTAGAAAGAGAAAGTTTGTTTTAGTGATAAAAAAGGTCTAGACTTTAATCTTGGTGTAATCTTAATCCAGACGAATTGATTTCTTCTAGGTGACCACGCTTCTTCATAAACCACATTATTATCGGGTGAAATGGCGGTTAAGCGCAATAGTATTATTGTTGAAATAATTATGAATCTGTCTGTCAAAGTAAATAAAAATAAATCGCGAAATATGTGAGCAAGCGGAAAACTCAAGAACGGCTTGACCAATAAAATACCTATCAAGTATCTAAATGAAAAATAAATAAAAATCTATCAAATTTTTTATGTTAAGCTAACTATTGTACCCAACATGGGATATCCGTTGTATTTTAATATGTTTAGTACGTACCTACCGTAATTTGTACACAAAAAAAAATAAGAGTGTTAATTTACCACACAATAAATAAAACTGTAATTTGACAATCAATAGTGAAGGAGTATCTAACGCTTAAAGTACGATTCTTCATAATCTAAAACATGTATAAAATAATATAAAAAGAGATATGGGACGACTATGACATGCGCGTGATGGTAAACAGTACGACTATCTATTACGTCACAGTACTCATCTATTTGAACACAAAGACTCAGAGGACTCTGCAAAGAGTCATACCACTACAAAACATGTCACTACTTTGAAGGATGTTGCAGTTCGTTTGCAACTATTCGATCCCATTCTCATAGTTCAAACTATAGTGTCGCTTTGAGTCAGGTGTCAATCTAAATAGCCGGACTCTGGACACAAAGTACAAAGTTCGAAGGATGTTGCAATTCGTTTGCAACTAACTATTCGAACTCATTCTCATAGTTCAAACTATAGTGTCGCTTTGAGTCAGGTGTCAATCTAAATAGCTGGACTCTGCTGAATCGTGAACAGCAAGAGTAACGTTAATGAGACATTCGCGTCCCGCCGCACCCTACACCCTCGTCCGGGAATTCGATTAAAACACAACCAGTTTAACTTTTAAAACCTTTCCGACGTTTCACACCCACGGGCTTGGCCGGGGGCGTTGTAGAAAACAGTTACAAAGCGCTCGATTTTATGTGTTTTTTTTTGGTCTAACAAACCTTTACCAATTACAGTTGGACTCAAATTGACTCTACTAATTACTGGACTTTGAATTAGTGCAGATGCTGCACGACCCAGACTGACCAGACAGAAAACTAACCTAACCTAAATCTAATCATACTTCATCAATCACATCATCAACAGCCCACTAAACGTTCCCACTGCTGGGACTCGAGGCCTTCTCTCGCAAGGAGAGAGTTAAGGCCATAATCCACCACACTGGCCCAGTGCGGGTTGACGGATGACACATGACTTCGACAGATTCTAGGTACATGTCGGTTTCCTCACGATGTTTTCCTTCACCGTTTTAAGTTAGCGGCATTACGCACATGACTTCGAAAAGACAGTGGTGCCTGTGGGGTTTTGAACCCGGGGTCTCCGGGTCGGCAGCCGCCGTTCTCCAGACTAGACCACCTTAATCATACTTACGCTAATACAAACATTGATATAACCTGAAAAGGAAACTTCAAACAAGGACATACAAACCCAGTCGTGCGCACTATTTCAAAGTGTGCCATCGGTCGTAATCTTTTAGCGAATGCTTGCCGTGTTTCGACGACGCCACAGACTGAGACGACACAATCTCGGCTTGAACTGCCGCCAGATGAAATGATTTTATGAATCAAGTAGAGGAGTGGAGAAAAATGTATAGGAGTAGATCAGAGTGGAATGGAGTGGACAGACATACAGAATTGGCTGTGACTCACAAGGTTTTCTCCCAGGCACCAATAGTAAGAAGGGAAAATAAAATGCGAAAATTGTCTTGTTATAAAATGATAATATTTACCTATATAATTACCAACAGTGTTTTTAGTTATGTATAGGTAAGTATATTAAACAATATAGTGGTTTAGAGTGGAATAAAACGCTCTGTGATGGTACGGAGTGGAATGGAGTAAGTACGAAAATTCTAGCGAAAAACCAAATATAATTTTGTTAAAAACGATTTTACTTATATTGAACTGTTATAGCACTAGATGATACAGGTAGGTGAAGATAAGTGACAAGATAGTAAGCTTTTGCTGTACATTGGAGTATATACATTAGGGTGTCCCTTATATGGCAAAAAAAAATTTTTTTTTGAATTTCGAAACGCATACCTTCTACTTTTTTTATGAATGCTAAAATATACTTAAATACGAAATTTCGTATTTGTAGCATGATTGCAACCCGTGCCGACCGAGCTCTAAAGTTTATTAGAAAATGGTGTTTTGGCCTGACATCTTGGTTTGATCCAAAATAATTAAAATGCAACAAATAAAGTAAATATGAGTAATAACAAAATAAGATCAACACAAACTTTTATTTAAATACAAATTATAATAATAATTAATTAGGGTGACCTCTCTTTGGTGTAGTTTTTTTACAGTCTGGATACAGATTTCTATGTTCCTGAACACAACGCAACAAAAACTGTTTTTGTTCTTCTTCAGCCGTGATAAGTCCATTAAAATCTTGCATTCATTTGACAGCTCTTTCAGCACTGTTATTTACGACCTTTCAAACAACTTATTCGTCTTCTAGCTTCCAAAAAAGTAGTATTGTCACCCCAAGACGATACATCCTCCCGAAGAAAACTGTCGTCGATCTGCAGTCGAGATAGAAATTGTTTGCTTCTTTGAGTCACAAAATCATCCATCATCATAATATCTGAAAGAAAGAAAAAACAGTCTAAAAAGCAAAAACTAAGCCACGAAACTTTGAAAAAAGAAACAAGAAAATATTGGAATATCTGGGCTACTTGTAATTTGTTTTACCTTGGTTTCAAAAACAGCTTTGAAGACCAACATATAAAAATGATGATGACAAGCAAAAAGCAGTAATTCCCTTTCTAAAGTCTGCTCCAAAATAGCACAAGCTCCACTGAAACGGCCAGTATTTTAAGCTGTTGTATCGCAGCACATTATCTGTACTTTATCATGTAGGTTCCAGTCAAAGAGTGCAGTTGAAATGGCTTTAGCTTGATGTTTTCCCGAAGAACTCTCTAATTTTGGCACTGCAAGAAGTTGTTCTCTATCGTCAAATGAAGCAAGACTTGGCAAGCGTTCTTCTTTTAAACTTCATACATCCAATCCAGGTAATAGTTTTCCATCCCAATGGACTGTGACTACGTCAGGCAAATTATTCTGGAAGTCAGTTTTTATTGCTTCTGCCCTGGATTTTCTCGCCTGAGTACGATTTCGCTGAATCGAAGATTTGTTAATAGGAAAATCATCGGTGTTCAGACCAAGCGCTTCTACAACCGCATGGAGAATGTAAACTGAGTCTCTTATGCTTAATTGGCATTGATCTAAAGCTGCTACCAGTTTAGGAGTCATGAAATTTTTCGTGCCTCTTTTAGAACTTTTTTCAGGGCAAGGAATCTGAGTACTAAGTACAGAATTCGAAATCTGTTCCTCATTCCAATTCTCCAGACATTCCAAGCTATCTACCGAAGAAGTACATGCAATAGCCAATAGCTCTCTTTGTTTTACCTTTCTTTCCTTTTCTTCCAATCGTTTTTGCCTAACTCGTTCTTCTTTCTCCGCCAATGTTTTGTCAGTTCCACCTAAGCATCCCGGTCGACCTGGCTCTCTCTGTTTCCTTAAAAAATCTTTGTCTTCCTCTATCTTCATTCTGTCGAAGGCATCAGCATGTGCAATATCAAACAAGTTATCAAGGTCTTTTACAAAATTATGTTCACGGTTCTTGAACGTCTCCCGAGTTTTCTTACAGTTTTTTTGCAGCTCCCTCCAAACATGATATAAATGAACAAGTTTCTTCACGCAGTTAGGAAATGCCTTTGTAGGAATTCTGGCTTTTCCCAAAATATAATGCACTCTCTTATAACAAGATTCGCACTTTCACTAACAGTCAGCTTGACCTCACGTATATTGTAACATAAAACGGTGAGAACTTGTCGATTAGATGGTAATTTTGCACCATTTATCTGGTGGCTTGGCAGTCCGATAAGGTAAATATTTTGTTTATCACTTCGTAATTCCACAGACATCTCCACACAATAAACAACAACGCACTAATAATGTTAGAAATCACGTATGAAATGACAATTGAAACTCGCAGTAACAGGTCGCAGCGCTGCACCCGCGCAATTGTATGGACAAGTTAAAAACTCAAGTCGGCACGGGTTATCGTTTATAAATCGGGCTAATATTTATTTCTGTACTATATTAGGTCCATATAAAAGTTTTTAGAAGGTATGCGTAAAAATATATTGACATTGAATTTTAAGGGACACCCTAATATACATATCTTAAATAATAATATCAATTGATCTAGATTCAGCTGGCTAAACACTCACTTGAAAAATAATGTTAAAGGAAACTGAACGAAAGTCAATACAAATATAGTGACAGTAATAATATTCAGTTTTTCGGAAAAATAAAACTAATAGGCCAACTTGTACTGCAACCCTTCCAAAATAGAATTCTAATAATATGTACAACCTTTATTTTTGTGTATTCAGATAATGAGTAAGTGAAGTATATCTAATAAGATAAAAGTATAGTTCGCAAGCGGCTATATTCAGTTAGACAACTTAAATTGGATTAGACAATATGCGGTTTAAAAAAACCGTCTAGACTCTCTAGACTGTCCTGGGAGGAATGACAATTTGCTCGTATTCCATGTAAGGCTATACTTACTCACTTTTCATCTAATTTCAGCCAAGTTTATTTTGAAGTTTTCCCACAAAGATTATAAATGTGAAAGTATGGATATGTATATAGATGTTTGGATGTCTGTTGCTCAGTCACGCCGTAGGAACTGAAGGGCCTCTATTTTTCATCCTGATTTTTTAGGGAGTCGCTATTTCCGAAATACCTACTCCGTAGACAAAGTATCGGGTAGAAATTGGTTCAGTATATGTTCCACCACAGCTCGTAAACCAAATCATTTACTGAATATATCTTTGGTAACTACCAAAATATCCCAGTTACAGTAGTTAGTAAGTTTCACACACACAAGTAAAGTTTTCTCCGATGGTTACAATCTTTGTGTCTTCAAATCGAGAGTAAATTGTTTTTTTTTCTAGGTAAACACGCTCCATAGACCGCATCGTCGCTTAACATTAGGCGAGATGGCAGTCAAGTGTAAACCTACAAAAGTTAAACAAAAATCGGTTGTCTGTAAAGTTACTGACGATAGTTGAACGTGGCAACTTCAACTCCAAGCCTTAAATGGAACGCCTCAGAGGTAACGAGGTAACGCCGCATGACGTCATGCGGCGAGGTAACGGCGAGGTAACGCCGCATGACGTCATGTTTTTTCGTGCGTGCAGCCGGCTTCTTCGAATTATAAGACGTTGTCACGTCAAAAATGTTACATAATAAAAATTACATCATCTACTAAAAAAAACAAATCAACAGGAGTTACGATGATACAAAGACACACTGACACTTAGATATACACGTTACACACTTATAAGTATGTGTTTGTGTGCCAACCTGTCGCACTAACTTTAAAGTTTATTATTAACTAGCAGCACTCCGCAGTTTCACCCGCGTTGTTTCTGCTCCCGTTATTTTCCCGGTAAAAAATATCTAATGTGCTATTCCAGACTATAAATTAACTGTGTTCCAAATTTTAATCCAATTCGTTCCGCCGTATACTCATTTTGAGCCACAAACATCCAAACTTTGACATTCTTGCACTCAGTTGGACAGCATCCAAGTGACGGCACAGTGCTGAATCTTATTATTTTATACCCTTCTATCATCCTACATAGGCTTGCTAGTGGTTCATATGACCCATAAATTTTGTTCACGGGCCTGTAGTCTATTAGTAAAATAGTTTTTGTGTGTCCTTTGACGTTGGTATGTCAATGGAGTCTGTCTATCCGCCTTAACGTCGGGGTCAATCAAAATTTAGCTAAATAGTTAATTCTCTGGAAGTCAGTTTATAGATTCGGCCGTTCCTCGTAAATGTAATGGAAAATCAGCGCCACAATAAACGAGGAGGCCGCGCTCCGTGCCTTTTCATGCATCCAATAAACACAGCGTACAATCGCTGAACTGGAAATTTCTGGTTTTAAGATTTTATATTCTCAAAAAATGCAAACAAGAAAAAGTTTGAATTGGAAACTAGTTAAAGAGAAAATGTAAAAAATGTACTTTATTAATTATAGCGGTGCTTTTATAATTATTATTTATCTATTATTTTACAATTATTAATTATTACCTAATTATCGTTTTCGTGGTTTTCTTGCGATAAAAAGTCAAAATGCTATTCCAGAACAAAAACTAACTTTATTCCAAAATGGTCCGTTCAGTCTTTCTGGCGTGATTAAGCAACCAATATCCAAATTTTCGAATTTATAATGTTAGCATAATATGACAACAGGATGTACTTATCGTATTATCTATTCTGTTGGTGAACTACATAGTCCTACTAATTTGAAAAATACAAATGTTAGGACGTTTGTTGCTCAATCACAACGGTACAGATTATGATGTGTTATGCAGTTAGGAAATGGTCTAATACAGCACATGGGGTATTTTTTATCGCAGAAAAATAACAAAAAAAGCAACCACGCTGGTAAAACCGCGAGACGTGCTAGAAGTATCTAATTTACGTAAATGAATACCTGGATAACACCCACTTTAAATGTGTCTATAAAAAAAAACAGTAAAATCTTTAGATTTCCTAAAATATTCCTTCATAAAATTGTACAAATGCAACCTTCACAAACCTTTGGCACCTCGTTTTACCAGATAAAAACTTGAATTGTTAAGACCACGAGAATGGCGAGAGAGATCTTTTGTTCAGAAACTTCTGTAACTTTATTTCAAGTTTTAAAAATTTTGTCGCTTCGCTTGAGAAACGGTCTTCAAAGGCCGGCGACTGAATATCTGTATTAAGGCGTGATTTGCAGAAATGTCAAAGACATGGTGAACATGCAAAGGGTATTCAGTTATTGTCCGTGGTACTTCCATGGGTTGACCTACTTACGGCATGATGGCTGAAACTATTTTTGTATTCATGTTAGAGTCCCATATGTTTTTAATGAGGTCGTTTTTTTATTCAACTTTTTTATTTATCGGTAAAACTTACCACCACTGAAACGAATGCAAATACTTTTTGTGTTTCTGGGGCTTTTTATATTTCACACTTGAGGCCGGTTTGCATTTTGATTAGTGCAAGAGAGAGTGCGAGTGCGATTGCGAGTGCGATTGCGAGTGCGATTGCGAGTGCGATTGCGAGTGCGATTGCGAGTGCGATTGCGAGTGCGATTGCGAGTGCGATTGCTAGTGCGATTGCGAGAGCGATTGCGAGTGCGAGTGAGTAATCGCGACTGATTATTATGCACTCGCAATAATCAAACGGTGTCCACACGTGTTTGTTACTAATCACTCAACACCTGCACTATTCACTCACACTCACACTAAAGGCCGGTTTGCATTTTGAGTAGTGCGATTGCGAGTGCGTGTGCGAGCAAGAAATCGCGATTGATTATTACAGGTGCGTAGTGCGAGTACTGTCCAATTCTGTATAGTAGCTGTGTTTCGTTCATTGAGTTGCCAGCCGTCGGCCCGCAAGTAATCAGGGTCAGATGTAAGCAGAAAACACAATGATTGGTCAATTGAGTTATTTTAGTATTAATGACTTTTATAAGTTAAGTTTTTAAATCGTAGAAAGGTGTAACTAATTCGATAACATTCAATTAAGATTTTTAAGAGAAAAAAAAATAATTAATGTACTTTACTTAATGTTATGAACGCAAATAAGAACCAACACGACACTAGCCGTTTCCGACATATATATTATATTAAAAAAAATTAAACTGAACATTTCATTGTACGATAATAATTATCGTAAAGCGCTAAAGAGTGCGCGTGTTCTTGTTACGAAGAGTTCGATGCTTTTAGACCGGAAAAATACACTTTTCTTTTATACAAATATGGGAAAAAATAACTTTACGAATTTTTAAAAACTGTAGAAAAAAATAATTACGTATTTAATGTACTTAACATCCCCTTAAAAGAATGCAGGCTGATTACCAATAACCCTATAAACATATCTGTATCCAATGCTAATCAGTATCGCACATTAAAAATCTGTATAAATACGGAGAAATCTGTATACATGGCAACGCTGCTGTTTACTGGCAGGCAAACTGCGAGTGAGGGGGTAGGAAAAACGCGCGGGAGGAGGCTACTCGCAAAAAAATAGAACGCGCTTCTAATCACTTCACTACGCAAGTTACTACACACTCGCATTAATCAATCGTTGTCCACACGTGTTAATAACTAATAACTCAACACCTGCACTACTCACTCGCACTCGCAGTAATCAAAATGAAAACAGGCCTTAATGAAAATGAAAATAGGCTTTTATACACAGAAATCTAAATAATAATAGATTTCTGTGCTTTTGTACAAGTAGATATTATTATGTCAGATAGCTGGTTCCCTTTATAAAAGCTTGCTTAGCTGTTGCTTAGTTTGGAACTAATTAGTTAGTGTTGTGTGAAGAATTTCGTAAAATATCTAAACTAATATTATAAAGCCGAAGAGCGTGTTTGTTTACGAATCTCATTACGAATTACGAACGCGCATATCTCAGGAACTACTGGACCGTTTTCAAAAAAATAATCAACGTTAGATATGTACTGGGTGCTATAGGCTATACGCAACATGTAACACAGGCGAAGCCAGGGCAGACCGTTACTTTATTTACGATGTGGGAAATCTCTTAAGATAATACATTGAATTTCTCAACATTTTAATACAAAATAATCTCAATTTTGGCTAACATTTTTGAGATGAAAATACTTTAAATTTGTGTTTTACGGTTCTTTCGACTGAATGTAAGTACATGCTAATTGTTCTAATAAATTTAAATCCAAGTATTTCATAAAGACGTCAAACTCTCAACAAACAGAACATTTATTTTAATTAAATCAACACGTGAATATGAAATGAAGTCGTGTTACATTTAACGAACCATTGTTAAGAGGACAATGCCTAGTATCCTCAGGAAATGGGAATAACATAAATCTGTCTTGTTATTTGGCTCTTGGGCAAAATTGAAATTCTAAATTAACTACCTCTACTAGCAATTATTATGATAAGTGTGCAAAAGTAAATTTCTACTTCTTGAATATGTTTTATCTGCGTAGTTCCCGCTATACAAAAATGGCCTACCTATGTGCCTACTCACAATCAGATTATAATATATATTTTTTAATTTTAATAGGTTTACACTTGACCGCCATCATGCCTGATACTTTTTTGAAAATAAGCAGGTACTTACAGCTTATACAACGTTTTTATTACAGCTTATATGTATAGATACAACTTTTTATTACAGCTTATATGGAGATAACTGAAGACCGAGTAGAAAACTTTTTGTCAGTAAATCTAGTTAAGGCAAATATGCTCAAATATTCATCATACACTGTTTTCTTCCCACTGCTGGGTTTAGGACTTTCTTTTATCATGCTATGTTCCTCGGTTCCGTGCCAATCGAGTCCAGAGCGCACCGATACTAAAAACAACATTGTCGGCCAACCTAACAGCTGTACGTTCCATATCCTTAATACAAATTTTAATATTAAAAAAGCGAAAGTTGTTAACGCTTTTACGCAAAAATTACTTAACTGATTATCATAAAACTTTGTACACATATTCTTGAAGGTATTAGAAGTAACATAGGCTACTTTTTATCCCGGGAAAATCACGGGATTGGGTACAACGTAGGTGAAAAGGCGAGGCAATGCTATAACATTACAAACAAAGTAAATTCATTATTTGAGCTTGGTAAAGTAACTAACTAGGTATATATAGCTACGAGTACAATAGTAGTTATTTGAAGTCTAAAATATTACCAAAGCCCTATTTTCCCTTTCAGGTGGTCTTTCGATGAACCGAATTAAGCGGCAATTAATCAATTACTTTGAAATGTTGAAGAATCTATTTTGCGAGGGCTTTTGAATAATATTCGCCGTTGAAATAAATCAAGTAAATCCGTTGACAAAGTGGTTTTGTGATACGATTATATTCAATTTAGCTAAATAAGCATTTGGGAACTCAATCGTTTAGGAATTTTTGCTGACTCCAAAAGAAGGGTTGTGTTATTTAGTGTTTTATTGCGTGTTTTGTACGCATACATTTATGTTACCACGTTGGGTCCATTTGGTGTAATTTATCCAATTTTCTCTAATTTTTATTTAAAGTAATTCTTAATGAAAATGTCACGTGACATTTCAAATGTTGTCTTTTTTTAAGGATATACCTAAATATCTGCCTACAAAATTTTATAAATGCGACTGATTGCAACTCATTGCAGCAAAAAATACTGACAGGATCTAGATGAAATTTGGTACAAAGATAGACAATAACAGGAATAACAAGGGCTATTTTTCATCCCGGGAAAATAACTGGATCGGAAACTACGCGAATGAAACCAAGGGATACTAGTTATCTCATAAACCTAGTTAAGTATTTTGTTACATAACAACATTTTAATCACACGAGAATAAGTCACAACATCGCCAGTACCACAGTAAAGTGCCAGTACCACAGTAAATACATGCCAGTACGCTCGAGAATAATTTCGGCGAAATAACTTCCTCTTGTTTCACGCCACGACGCAGATATCAGGTAGAGTGACACGATAATAATATCTTTCGTCTGTTGGTTTCAGAGTTGGGACGTCATTGTTGTGGTGTCATGCAAACTCTGTACTTGGATATATACATTCCACTCCGTGGTCTTCCGTATCAATAGTTCCACTATCTACTACTACCAAAATTATTATAGCTTATAACTATGAAAGGTTGTTTGTTGCTCAATAATGTGAGAATAACTGAACGTTTGTTTGGAACACAAATAAATTATAGTTTGTTATCTAACCTACCAAAATTTAAAAAAATCTTTTTATTCGCTTAATTCTACACCAATTATCGTTATACTTACATACACTTACTTACCTACCGCTGATATTCAAACTTCTATAAATGTGGTTTATGATATTTGAAAGCTTTATTATGCCAAGGTTTGAAACTGTTTCATACTGTGTAAATAGTAAATGAATTGACGAATCTACCTACAGAAGAGACTTATTACATTAGAAGCTATTTTATCATTATAGGGACATAACCACCCCCATAATGGAGAAAGGGGGTCAGCGCTACGATGCGCAAGGCTACGATACGAGTGGCCAATTTTGTAAATGCACAACGTTTTAGTATGTATACTCTAAAGGCTTATTCAGACTTACACGGCGCAGTTGTCGCGAGAAAACATTGTATTGCAAAGCGCGGTCAAACAATAATAATATAACATTCTAATAATAATATATTCAATTGAACATCTTGATTATCTGTAGACCTTCATTGGTCTATGGATAATTCAGGTGTGCTTAGTGTAAGTAGTTGTTAGGTATGTAGCGTAGTGTAGTTCTCATTGTATTTTAGTTTTGTTAATAAAGGCTCTGCCCTATAAAAAAAAGAAAATAAGTACATATGTAAAAAAAAAAAAAAAAAATAGAGTATTAAATGTGAAGTCTCCCACCTGATATAGCAAAGTGCCTCTCTGTCGGTATAGGGTCTGAGTGGTCTCATTCAGAGACATACGTTGCAGTGGACGAATAAATACATGTGTTGATCGCGCAACTAAAAAAAATCAGTAGAATGATTAATATGCACTAGTCACCCATCTGACACACAAAAAGTGTCTCTCAAATGGTAAGCTACGAATCCGCTCATGAAAATACAGTGCCGTAAAGAAATTACCGAAGAGAAAAATACCTCTAATCTGCATCCAACATTTCAATTTTATTTCGCAGAAAATATGACTGTACATACATGGAACATAGTACACAAACCGGCAGTAGTGTCTATGTATCACACATCCCTTTAAATACGAAAAATCCGAATTACTGTATAGTACTGCACTACGCCCATCACCCAGAGATTTTAGATGGCTTATCGATTTTCCCAGTAGGTATAATGTCGTCTCTGGAATTGCTGAACGATTGCTGATATGCTGAATAACTTCCAAAGGTGTGGTGCTTCCCCAAACGGACTCTGCAAAGACTCATCACTACAACATCAAATTATATTTAATGCTACATAGGTACTGTTCGACAACAGAAAAAAACAGACGGTGTGATGCTAGGTTACATCAACAGGCGTACCCTACCAAGGAGTTTCCTTGGCAAAATACTAATATTAGAAGCGTTTTTAGTTAATAATGGAACAAGCATTAATAATAAAAGCGTAGCTTTGTATAACTTCATTATTATTATGTTCGCGTTCAATGCAACACGCACCGCGCAGTAGCCGTCTCTCTGAACAAGCCCTAAGACTCAAAGACTCCGCTAAGTGGATGGATCATCAATAACCTGTCGAAGAACTGGGTTGACTTGTATCTATCAGGGTGAATAATATACCATACCTTCGTACCATAACTTTACGTTTCCTGATTTGAATAGGTATGATTTTATTGCAATAAAATTTATGATAGTATGTGAGAATAAAAAAGTCCTGTGTGTATATTCCTACAATTTTTATACAGATAACTAATGAAGAATTTCAAATTTGATATTTATATCTATTAATGTACACTACTCCTTTAAACGTCCTTTCTTCAATTTCCAAAATAACTTACTAAAACTACAGTATATTTATATAACTACTAGCTGATCCGGCAATTGTTGTTTTGTCATATAAATTATTTCTAGGTAATTTCTAGTGATAAACGATAATTGATCAGTTATCGAGCAGGATGAAAAATGATTAAATTACTAAAATGGCTATAAAAAAATTGGAGTTGGTGATAAAAAGGTACAAATTTAGGGTTGTATGTATTTTAATGCCACATTATAAAAAAAAAAAAGTTTTGTTTTTATTTTTTTTTGAACAAAAAGTTTTGTTCAAAAATTAAAAAAATATATTAGGGGTGAACAACCCTTATCACTTAGGGGTATGAAAAATAGATAGTAGCCCATTCTCAGACCAACTGAATATGCATATAAAATTTGGTAAAAGTCAGTAAAGCCGTTTCGGCGGAGTTAGGTAACTAACATTGTGACACGAGAATTTTATATATATACCTAACTATATTCTTCATACCGTGATAAACCAATGAATATTTTCTACAATCTAGAAACTTACTAAACCACCAAAACTTACTTTTTTTAGCTAAAAAAAGGTTCACACAAATTTTAAAGAATACTATTGTCGGAAAAAAATTTGGTTATAACATTCGTCACAATGACATAGTTTTATTGCAATACTATACGAGTATTATATGAATATTTATGATACGAATATATTATATGAACTATTGGTGTCGTAGTACTTGCCATTTCTTTTTCTACAATTGGCATAATCTGCTTATGCAAAACACAAAATCCGTAGGTAGGTAGGTACGTATTCCGATTGACCCACACTCGAAGGGAGTTCCAGGACAGAACCATGGCAACGTTCTCCAAACATTCCATGTAACTGGGTCGCCGTAACTGACCGTCGACTCGAGTATTTGCAAAATTCTCCAGTATTCGATTGAAGACTAGCGTCTTTTTTACGCGTGAAGGATTCGTTTTATAAACGCAATATTTGATGTTCAATTGTAAATATCGCCAGTTTATAATAAAACACGTGAGATTACAAACCCATCTAACGTCGGTAGGCTAGAAACTGACGGTATGACAGATACAAGTGTCATGTAATGGTGTGATAGTATGTATGATATAGCTTAAAATATATATACCAAAAAATAATTGTTAGGATTTACTAGATGAATCAAAGTTAAACTTTAAGGAAGTCTATTTTTTAGCGTATTGAACGGAGTAACGTTTGACTTTGTCTTATATTAGATATTATAAGAAGCTTTGTATAATTTTTAGCCTAGTCTTTTTCTGTGATTTTATCCGCCTACAATTTAGAAAAGAACTATTCCCTAAGAAACTCTGTAAAAAAAGAGGAGCCTGTATTCTATTCCTAATTATAATCTAGCCGAATTTTAGTTTTCAGACCGATTTGTTAAATTCTTACAAAATCATTGAGCCACAAACAATGAAAAATCCAAACATCTAAACACCCAGCCTTTCACATTTAAAATATTAGTAGGGAATAGGATAATATAATGTAATTTATTTCAGTTCGTCATTCTTTTATAATTAAAAAACCACTTACTAAAGTAAAAGTGGATGAAAGTTTGATAGAAGGCTAAGAATTACCCGCCAGACAAATTGCTAATAACATTTCTACGTGCTAACAATTGAGATACTAGGTTAGCTCGGTCAAAATTAAGAGTGCGCCTAAAGCCAGGAAAAAATTAGATTTCAACCGCGCGACGCGTTTCTTAATATGATATACATAAAGTCGAGAATAGCATGACACAGTTTGGAGGAAAAATCAATATTTAATCAGGAGTCCATTTTTGACCAAGTTTTATTTAATTACTCAATAACTAAACATACATTTAAAAAAGTGTTCGGTTACTTTACTAGAACGCACAAATAGGAATTTTATTACCAAAAAATAATGTGGGGTCATCGCTGATAATTTCGAGTACTCGAATTAAAACGGGTTTTTTCGGTGTCATTTTTATTTTTTTATTGTAAAAAACTCTGATCTATTTTTAAAATTCTATTCGGTTATTGTGCTTCTTCTTGATTGTACCCACACGTCAATATTTTTTTTGTCATAGTTTTTAGTTTCTTAACTTCAGTGAGCGGCGTCGAAAATGTCCTTTTTTCGTTTTCTGGCTTTAGGCGCCCCCTTAATAAATGTAGGTACGCCTGTTTTCTCAGTGAAAATAATACACTTGTGAAACACGAGCTAACACGCACACAAAAAAAAACGTTCACAATAAAAACGCTCGTCTGAAATAACGTTAATGGATGCCAATGTAATTGTTGCCAGATAGCAGCTGTATCGATTTCGGATTTTTTCCAATTAGGCACGACGACATCAACGAGACAGAAAAACATTTGTAGTCTGGGAAATCCCAACTTTTTCTTACGATTACTTTGCTAGTTCCAATACTATATAGACAAAAAAAACGTGTGTATATAGACATAGGCACACAGCAACAAGCTGACTAGGACCTTGCACCATCTGCGCAAGTCTAAAGCTCGGTAGATCAGCAGAGATAGATAGCACCAAACATATTAGACTACTGGCCCATGAACAAAATTTACGTAGCAAATGAACCACCAGGATACCTATGCAGGACGATAGAAGGGTATAAAGTAATAAGACTTAGCACTATGCCGTCACTTGTAAGCTGTCCAACTGGGTACAGTCGAAGAGGGGGTATCGCAACCCTCGATCATTTCTCTTTGTCGCATGATTTTTGTATGGCGTTGCAGAATAATAGATTAGAAGAGGTATTGGAACTATAAAAATTAAAAAAAAAAAGTTTTTAATTATTAATTTGGCGGAAAAAATCGTGATTTTCCGACAATTTACAGATTAAATTTGGGCATTTGATTATGTACGGCATTGGTTCCATGCAGTTTCAATACCTCTCCTTATCCATTATTTCGCAATGCCGTACAAAAATCATGTGACAAGAAGAAATGATCGAGGGTTGCAACCCCCCCTCTTCGACTGTACGCAGTTGGACAGCTTACAAGTGATGTCATAGAGCTGAATATTATTACTTTATACCCTTTTATCATCCTACATAGGTCTCCTGGTGGTTAATTTACTACGTAAATTTTGCCTGTAGTCTATATCCCACATGCATAGCACAACCAAATAGAAGCAAGTAATAAATAGAAGATGAACAATCAGATGACATAGGTAAATAACAAAATCGAATAAAAACTAGAAATGAAAAGAAGACTACGAACAAGAAGACTTTAATCAGCTGACTATTGTTTTATATGTTTTTTCTTTTTTCATCGAATAAATTAAGGCTACAAATTATTTTGCTAGACATATTGTATGCCTCTAAGAAGAAGAGGCCAGTTTGTATGGGTCAATTTTTGTATGTGTATTTGATCCCTTAAAAAACCATATGAGGTGTACTAGTCATCGTACGAGATGTGCCTATAATAGTACGGGAATTAAGCATCGTGAATACACGGCAAGCTTTTTTTTAACGAGTAGAGCCTTTATTACCAAAACTAAAATACAATGAGAACTACACCAATCTACTAACCAAACTAACTGCCTACACTTAGCACATCCCAATTATACATAGACCTATGAAGGTCTACAGATAATGTATGAATGCTTTCGGATATTATCTGCATAAATTAATTTCATTCGTTTGATCGTTGATGTTCCTAAGACACAAACAAAAAGGTTTGACTCTACATTTGTGATAAGAACGTTTAGGCTGTGGAATGAGCTACCAGAGTGGATTTCCCCCGATAGTTATAATCTTGTTGTCTTCAAGTCGAGAGTGAATCGGTTTCTCCTAGGTAAGCACGCTTCATCGTAGGCCGCATCGTTGCTTAACATCAGGCAAGATGGCAATGGCGCAAAAGTGTAAACTTATTCAAGTAAAAATATATTAAAAAAATAGCTAGTAATGAGATTTGGTTACTACAGCCTTGCACTTTCTGTGCTAAGTTCGGTACGCAGTAGAGACCATATGAGAACAATTGCCATAGATCCTTTGTTAAAAAAACTTCTATGTTCCCCTAGGTAAAAATAGAACCCGGAGAAACCATGGACTGGCCATGTGAAAAGAGTTCAAGTTACAAATAAATAAACCGTCTCGATATGTTTGTCCAATTTCTATTGAATCGTTTAATTGAATGTGCACAAGTAGGATGCTGAACGGGTCAATAGCAAAGTCCACAGTAAAGCGAGTTGAGCAAATACGAAACGCGTAACTATCCTAGCTAACATGATATAAAAGCTACCTAGATAGTTGTAATATCGAACTAACTTTGTTCCGGACTACATCGGACGTCGCATGTCCGTTTTTAGGATGTAGAGGCTTGCACTAAACTTGTTTGACAGCGTTCGTTACAACACGGTCTGATATTTTTGGGCTATTTTAAATAACTGGAGCGTGATGATTTTCTAGTTGTTGTTGTCTAGGACATTTTGTAGAGTACGTCTGTGAAAGTACCACGCTTTTACCAGAATGCATCGTCAATCAATATTGTACATCACTGTGTTCCGTTTTAAAAGGTAATGTTTGAAATTAAAAATTATTCTGTGCAGGATGAGGGTAGTACGGTGTTTACGGTGTTGGGGGTTGATTTGGATTCTGCATGTCCAATAACTTCGTGGGGCTATAATGGTAAATGATAGGTAGGTGTGTTGCTTATCTTCAAGCGCATGCTATAATACTAACTAAGTAAGTTTGGTGAAATATGGCATCCAGACAGCTGAAATATTTTTTAAATAATTGTAAAAGCATACCTATAGCACATAGACATCCCCGAATACACAACAAACGTACTTATCCGCTTGCCTGCCCGTGTCAACTAGTAGTTAACAAAACGCAAACGCTAAAATGCCCGTGTCAACTAGTAGTTAACATCGCGATGCAGTCTATTATGCCCGTGTCAACTAGTAGTTGACATGGCGCGACATGCCAAAATGCCCGTGTCAACCTGTTGTTAACATGGCCCCGCGGTCGAAAAAGTTAAATATACTTGTCTTTGTCGCTCTAGGGCTTAGTTTGTATTATTTATCGCGTTTCTATGTTAAATTTCCCGTCATATTAATCCAAGTAGAGTATGTAAGCCATAGAAAAAAGAACAGAAATAAAAAAAATACATTCCTTGTCAATCTTGTCATTGAGTGTTGATTCAGTGCGGGCTGTGTAAGTTAGTTTCTCCTGATTAATTTTAGAGCTACCTATGAGCTTTTAAAAAGACGAGCTTTAAATCGCGCTACCTCCTACAAATATGCAGAAATGTAATAAAATTTAACTATGAGTGTATTGTCCTTGAATATAACAATATAAAAATAAACAATAGCCTCAAATAGTTGATTTCAAATTTCAACATGGACAGTTTTTTAACAACCTTTAATTCTGCTAAATATATGAAGTCGCTCAAAACCGTTGTAGCAATTTATCTATTTATCTTTCTACCCTCCTATTTAAATATATACACCTCATCCAAAAATCTTAATAAATAGGTTTGTTTACCTTGCCCATAAATCTTTCAAGATAATGAAAATGACTGTTCTATCAAGAAGTAATATTCATCAAACTACCAGGAGTTCCTAAATCTTCTGGAGATTTGATTCTATTACGTGGAAATGTTCAGTGAATTCCCTCGGCGGAGGTTGTTATCTAATTCAGCGGCATGCCTTCCTCGGGGGCCGTTTTCTGTCAACAGAAAAGGAGTAGGTTTAGTAGCAATAACAGCACGTAAAAACTAAACAGATTTAGTTATTTTACTCGTTATTTTGTGTAATATGTTTAACACATTTTCAGATCTTTTACATAAGAAAAAAAGCGTGACGAATGCCCGATAGCCTGAAGCTACAAGATTTCACATAATACCATAACAACAAACAGTCTTTCTAACATTAAAGCTTAAAAGAATGCACTGCGCTCATCATACAGATACACCATTTTTTTTGTTATTCGTTGCTAATTCTTCTTGTTGTACGTTATTAATGCAGGTACAAATTGTCATGAACATCCATCCTTGAATCCATTTCACAGCATTGACATTCAGCTCGGTAATGCTTTCAGCATACTGACCTCGCTTCCAACTGGGACCATCTCGACATTTATTGGTCTATGAATATTGAATAATCGAAATTTTTCAGTGAAATAAGAGGGCATAGAGATAAAACATCTTATATCTCTGGGTGACGAGCGCAATGCAATGCTACGTAATGATTTGGACTCTTCATGTTCCAATAGCTGCGTGTCACTGTGCTTTTATGTGGCAGGCATGTCGCTTATCATCAGACACGTGTCCTGCTCGTCTCGTCACTCTAAACTATAAAAAAATCAGATGTGCTAAGTGTAGGTTGGTGAGGTAGAGACTACAAAATGAGAGTGTTTTTAAAATTTCCACAGATTCTAAAATCTATTGAAGTTTAACTTCTTTTTGTGCGCTTGGAAAAAATGACGAGTGAATTTTTAACGATGCACGTGAACACCGCTGACAAATAAAAAACAATACGTTAAAGTTCGCTGAAAACTGTCTCTTCACAGTGAATTTAAAAGCGCGCAGTCCTACGCCCAAATTCATCATAGTTTGCTTCAAGTAGCCAATAATACCTAGCCAACTTTAGGTTGGTGCAAAAGAAATGCTAGTTGCGTTTTATAGTAGATCCAACCGTTTATTTTCTTTTTGACAGCACCAATAGAACGTAACTGCGTCATGTTACGCAAAAGTTCACTTTTAAATGCGATGTTTTAAAAATATGACAACTGCTTAAATTTGCTCCTTGATCCCGTATAATAATCATCTTTAACAAATTGAGTCCATAGGTGCAGTAGTTTTTTTTATAAATTACATAAAACAACAAACGTTTTTTAAAAATTACGTTCTATGGCTATCCACATCACCCATAGAACGTAAATTTTTAAAAACGTTTGTTATTTTATATAAGTTATAAAAAAACTACTGCTCTTATGGACTCAATTTGTCAAAGATGATTATTATACGGGATCAAGGAGCAAATTTAAGCAGTTGTCATATTTTTAAAACCTCGCATTTAAAAGTGAACTTTTGCGTAACATGACGCAGTTACGTTCTATTGGTGCTGTCAAAAAGAAAATAAACGGTTGGATCTACTATAGTGTTATTAAAATTTAAAAATTTAAAATTTCTCAAAAATTTAAAAAGTGCCTATCAGCTTCTTGCTAGCCTTTCTTCTGCGCTAGCCTATTAAGTTCGGTAGGCAGTAGAAGCCACTTGAGGGCAATTGCCGTAGGTTTCTTTAAATAAAGGCGTGTTTTTTATACGCACTTACTTTTATACTACACATATACGCACAAAAGTAAACACAAGACTTTATTTTGACGGGGCCTGTGGCATTTATATTTACTTATAAACGCACGAAAATAATAATTTATTTTCATAAGCCCTCAATGTGCCATACGTAACAAGACAAAATATCCTGCAAAGGCTCTCTGCCCCAAATGGATCAACATCGAACTTTCGTCGTCGCCGATTTTTATTTTTTTGAGATAGTGACAGTTATTAATACACTTCACATTTTGGTCGCCTATACAGTTAGCGGTCAGTACCATACTGAAACGAGCCAGGCTGAGCCTCTGCGCTGACGAACTACGCGCTGAGCTATGAGCGCTGACGTTGACCGTGAGACTAAAATCAGCCTAAGCAGTTATTTAGATATAGACTACAGGTCCGTGAACAAAACTTACGTAGTAAATGAACCACCAGGAGACCTATGTAGGATGAAAGAAGGGTATAAAGTAATAAGATTTAACACTATGCCGTCACTTGTAAGCTGTGCAATGGAGTACAATCGAAGAGGGGGGTTGCAACCCTCGATCATTTCTCCTTGTTGCATGATTTTTGTATGGCATTGCGAAATAATGGATTAGGAGGTCTTGGAACTGTATGGAACCAATGCCGTACATAATCAAATGCCCGAATTTAATCTGTAAATCGACGGAAAATCACGGATTTTTCTGACAAACTTTTAATTAAACTTAAAATTGATAATTTTCATAGTTTCAATACCTCTTCTAATCTATTATTCTGCAACGCCGTACAAAAATCATTCGACAAGGAGAAATGATCGAGGGTTGCGACCCCCCTCTTCGACTGTACTCAGTTGGACAGCTGACAAGTGACGGCATAGTGCTGAATCTTATTACTTTATTCCCTTCTATCAGCCTACATAGGTCGCCTGGTGGTTCATTTACTACGTAAATTTTATTCACGGGCCTGTAGTCTAAAAGGTAGTGGCGTAATAATCATTGTAAAATCGTTGCCGGATCATTTCTGACTTTATTTGAATATTAGTATCTGCCCTCGATTTTGTCCGCTTAGATATTAGAAAATCACTATTCCTTATGAAATTATGCATATTTTTGTAATGATTTTGCCTCTGTGTTATTCAAGGCTATATATATTTGAGGTCCAAATTTCCGCTTGATCCCTTCATTCATATGTTTTTTTTTAACTTTAATAGGTTTACACTTGACCGCCATCTCGCCTGATGTTAATCAACGATGCGGCCTACGATGAAGCGTGTTTACCCAGAAGAAACCGTATCACTCTCGATTCGAACTTGATTGAGTTACAAATATCCAAATATTTACATTAATAATTTAAGTTTACTAAATAGTAAGGTTTCACCCAGCCTTATTCGTACATTTGGTGTCTTTAGAGAGCGATTTCCATTCGCTACGTTAGCCAATGTGTGGTCTGAATAAAGTATTCCAACTAAACTAAAACTCTTTTCTAACCAAAGTAAATATAGTAGTAGGTAATAAATTATCACGCTCGGTTTGTCGTTCAGGACAGCCAGCGATCGGAACAAAGCTTCCTGTTTGGACCGGAGCCAGGATTTGGACGAAAGTTTGTGAACGTAACGTCAAAACTGAACACTCTTGAACGTATTTTAGTACAGTTTATATGACTTTAAGCTTTTTAGAGGCGTTAGTTGAGAGTAGCTGTGAGTGATGTTCAATTTTAAGACCTAGTTTAGACAGTTATGTCGCTATGGATTAGAAAATAAGGTTCGTATTTTAGTAAGTATCCCATAACTTACCGTGATCAAGTGGTTTACCTAGCGGTTACTATTTTGGCGTCCTCACTTCAAAAGGAGTGAATCGATTTCTTCTAGGCAAGCAAGATTCATCATAGACCGCATCGTCGCTTAATATCAGGCGAGATGGCGGTCTAGTATAAACCTACAAAAGTTTAAAAAAGTATTGTTTTTTTTAATTTAAGTGAATTAAGTTTCGTCCTGTCGACTTGTCGAACTATAAATTTTATTTAACTCTGGTCTAAGAAACAAATATAATATATGGTGGGCTCCATATAAACGTTCCAAAACCAAACGTTCTCACGGCTGGGACTTGCGACCTTCTCTCGCAAGGAGAGCGTCCACGCTGGCCCAGTGCGGGTTGGTGGATGACGCTTCAAAAGATTCTAGGTACCTACGTGTCGGTTACCTTCCGAGTGGCGACCCACGGGAGAGGCCTATACTATAACATTCGAAATTCAAATAGTTCCGATTAGCTAGAAGTGCAAAACTTTTAGTGTGCGTCATGTTTACAGCAGTGGACTAGGATAGGCTGATAATGACGATGACCATGATGTGTCTCGGTTTACTTCCGATGATTTCCTTCTCTATTTTTATGTTACCGGCATCACGCACATGCCTTCAAAAAGACAGTATTGTGCGTGGAATTCGAACCAGGGCCTCCAGATCGGTAGTTGCCGTTCTCCCGACTAGACCAGCCGTAACTTTACACTTAGAAACAAAATAACAACAATAAATTAGCAAAATCTTTTTCAATTCCCTTTTATATTTCTCGCAATAAATTGGTGGTTTAGAAATATATGGCAAAGCGTTCGGCACCCAACTCTCACAGCGTCGTGTCCCGAGGCGCGAGTTATGCAAAGCGCAGAAACGTGATTGACAAGTAAATTCGCCTGAATAAAGTGCTATTCTGTGCTGTAAAACGCTTGTTCACCAAATACCTATTACATGTGACTGTATCGAAATATGGTAAGAACATTAAGTACTCTGTTACGGTTAGAAAAGCATTGGTGCCAGAAAAATAAGAAGATGTAGAAATAATTACTACTAAGCTACAAATAGGTACATACCTAGTTTAGTAGCAGTAGAACTCTTTGCAGAGTCCGCCTGGAGAAGGATCACACCTTTGCTAGTTATTCTACCGCCAAGCAAAAGTTATTCTACCGTGTAAACATTACTGTGTTTCGGTTTGAAGAGCAATGTTTTCAGATAAATTACATAGCATAAATATTACTCATCTTTTATTTCTGGTTGAAAAACGCAGTGCAGTGTCAGGTAATGATTTGTACTCTTCGTGTTCAAATAGCACGTGACCTCGGCTCGACAGACGAGCACTAGTAGGTATTAGGTTTAAAATGTTCCCAACTCCCTCCCTTATTTCCCTCTTCTTCTGCTAATTTAAGAAATATGTAAAATATATATTTAATTTGAAATGACAAAAGTCACGGACCTGGAGTCTGTGGAGTGGCAAGTTAAATAAAAAAAGTATTTAAAAAAATGCTGGTGACAATGTGATGTTATGATCACGTATGGGTGTTCCTTACCATCAGGCACATATCCTGCACGTCCCGTCATTCTGCTATAAATAACGTTTAATTATTTGAAATTGAAATTAATCGAACGCATCAAATGACATGTAATCATCTGATGCGTTCCCATATGAAATGCAAGAAAATCAAACAACTCGTCAGATATCGAATAAATTCGCTAACTCAGGCCAATCAAGTCAGAATTCCCTGGTCGAAAGCTATTTCACGCTCGAACGCTTTTCTCCAGCCATAAACAACGCTAAGACTGATGAATGACGGCAATAAAACCGGCAGCCATCTTTCATTTACCACCCCATTGTACGCCGCAGGTGAGGAATGAAATTAAAAAGGACCATTAAGAAAATTGAGGTAAGAATTTGGGACGTTTCGACCTGTTTGCGAGCAATCTGCTAAGTTACGGCGGCATTATGTGGACGATTCATATTTTTAGGGCTGATAATAAATGCTTTTAATAGATACCTTCCCTTCACGTGCCTTTCTTGGTAGGTATTGGAGGACAGTTTTCATACTACACTATCCAATACCAAACTAAGTAAAACATTGAAATTAATTGAAATTTATTGTACATTTAAAAGCATTTTTTGACAATATATTATTAATAATATAGGCATGGTGACTAAAATAAACTTGGCAGGCATGTTACTTAAGGCATGGTATAAAAAAACAAGAGACTTTCCAGCATTACATTTTCGCACATGTGATGTGAAATCTTTGTTTTATTTCTTATCTGTTGGGATTGGCCTATATTGGCCTGGGCGACGATCGTTAAAATCTAAATGAAGGACAGTTTTGTTACGGGTTGCTTTAGGTTCATTTGAATAATCAATTCCGATCGCAACAAAATGTTCCACGAATGTAGTTTTAGAAAATAACTAGCTTCGCCCCGCGGTATAACACGCGACTTACCTACCACTGAATGTCACATTTATTTATTTTGTTTTCACGGAACCCTTTCTTTTTAGAATATAAAAGTAGCCTAAGTTTTTTCGCATAAGATTTGCCAGTGAAAGAACTGTTGAAATCGGTGCAGCCGTTTTAGAGATTAGCCGCCATAAACAGAAAAAAAAACTTTTTTGTTACTAACCGTAGTATACACATTGACTAGTAGCATCCTGGGGTTTCATCCGCTTTCCCGTTCCCGTTTCCGTTGTTTTATCGCTATAAAAAGTAGCCTATGTATTGTTCCAGATTGCTATACAAGGTGTTGCAGAAAGGTGCAACAATATTTATGGTAGTTCATCTACATTAAGTTTAGAATCATGTATGTGAAAATTACGCATGAAAGCTCAAAAAAAAATTTCCATATTTTTTTTTTTTTTTTTATTGTTATTTCATTTGACATACTCCTAATGGCCAGATCTCCGCACTGATTTTTGTACGACGTCGCGGCGTCGGCGGCAAGGTCGTTTGCCTGCTGTACATGCTCTAGGGTTGAAGCTGGTGATTTGGTGGAAATTTTACGTCAAACTTTGACTCGAATTATCTCGTGATCTATCGGGCTGATGAGAAAGAGACCTTGGGTGATGAAGTCTATGTACATCAGTGTTAGAATGGACTGTTAAAATATTGTTGGGGGTAAATCCACCACGTTGTATATCTGTGACGCAAATTTTAATCCGATCTGTTCAGGTGTTCCGACGTGATTGAGCAAACAAAAATTAAACATCAAAACATCCAAACTTTCGCATTTATAATGAGTTCCTCTTAGTAGGAAAGTCAGTCCGCGTGGTCCGAAAGGGGCCTCCCCCTTTCGGACCACACATTTACAAACTGTCAAATACGTACAACGTACATGGGCTATTTTTTTTTCCAGGGGAAACCAACTGGAACGGCAACTACGTGGGTGAAATCACGGACCGCTACTAGTAAAGTATTTTTAATTCCACATGCATAGACCTAGTATTATTATTGGTGACTTTATTCTTTGTGAGATTAACAATAAATGAACAACCAAATTATTTGAAACCAATATACTACGGAAATTCGCAATATACCTATCGACACGACATGCAGATTTATTTATTTATTTATTTATTTATTTATTTATTTAATTAGGCGTACATAACAGATTACAGTTAATGTTAAATAACAGATAAATTATAATATTGTGATGTTCTAAACTGTTATCCAAAGCATGCACACACAACTTAACTAGAATATTGAGGCAGTCACTAAATTAAATACATACAATATAAATCAAAAACTTTAACTTAACTCATACCTACATGCAACTAAAACTATAACATAACTAAAATATGTAAACGCAACCAAGAAATACTTTATAATTTGAAAACTTTATAATAATGAAAATCGACTTTAGCGAACATATGGCGTAAATACTATCTTCCTAAGTTCATTTTTAAATTTATACATTTTGTTATGAAATACATCAATTGTGTCGTGGTATTTTTTATGAATTTCGTTATATTGGCGACACATTCTCACTATAGGGTTATAAAATGACGTATTATTGGTGTAAACCTGCAACGAAAAAATCCTAGCATGATAGTCGCGGGCTCTAGGGGTGATGTTAATGTTGATACTGGAGAGAAGAGTGGGGGAGTCTATATGAGCATGCAATATCTTAAAGAGGCAGACAAATTCATTATAAGCACGTCTAGATTCAAGAGTTTGCATTTTAAATTTAGCAAGTTTGTCGGGATAAGATTGCAATTGGCGCCGCAGCCCCTGCCTGTAGCACAGTATGGTTAAGCACTTGCTCTGTACTCGTTCTATACGCCTCTTATGCACTTCGTAATGTGGTGACCATACAACAGAATTATATTCTAGAACACTCCGTACTAGGGCATAGTACAGATTTAAAAAACTTGTAGGTTTTTTAAATTTATTCGTAATCCGAGAAATAAAGCCCAGGAGTTTAGTGCTCTTACTAATTATATGATCATAATGATTGCGAAACGTCATTTTCTCATCCAACAAAATGCCAAGATCCTTTACAACAGTCTTTCTTTCTAACATATTATTTTGAATTTTATAATTGAACAGTATTTTATTAACTTTAGTTGTGAACGTTATCATTACACATTTATTAATATTTAAAACCATACGATTAACTTCACACCATCTGTAAATAACATCTAGATCAGACTGAAGGATCTCCGCGTCTCTGATATTGTTGATTTGAGAAAAGACTTTAAGGTCGTCTGCGTATAATAGACAGGGGTTATTAAGCTTGTCTACAAGGTCGTTGATAAAAGCGATAAAAAGCAAAGGCCCAAGATGAGAACCTTGGGGTACTCCAGATGTTATTAATACAGGTGTAGACAAGAAGCCCCTGATTGCAACCAGCTGACTACGTCTAGTAAGATATGACTCTATCCACCTCAACAAACTACCATGAATTCCGAACTGAGACGATAATTTGCGAATTAACATTTTATGGCTGACCTTGTCGAAAGCTTTAGAAAAGTCAGTATATACGCAATCAACTTGTGCCTTTTTCGAAAAAGACTGGCATATGTAGTTTTTCAATTCTAGCAAATTCGAAGTAGTAGATCGATTACGTACAAATCCGTGCTGTTTGGGCGACAGTTGTGAACTAATATGATGATACATAACATCATATACAACTGCTTCAAAGAGTTTACCCAAACAAGAAAGTATGCTTATGGGACGGTAATTATCACAGCTCAATCTGTCACCAGTTTTGAATATGGGAATTATGTAGGCAGTTTTCCAAAGTGACGGAAATATACCTGTATGAAGGGACATATTAAACAATACAGAAAGAGGAGAGCATAATTCCTTGCCGCACTTTCTGACCACAAGAGGGGGAATTCCGTCGGGACCTGCCCCCTTATTAGGATCAATCTTAGCAATTTTACTAAGAATGTCTTCCTGATTGATCAATATGCCACTAAGTATACCACCACATAACTCTTGACCATCGGTTCCTTCGTGATATCGGATGTGTGAATCGTGCAGATGTTAAGATACCATAAGAGCAAGTAGCAAGTTTATGATAGTAAGCAAGCAGTGATGTACAAACATTACTGGGTTAGTTTCAAGGGTTAAGCCCAGAAAAATTACATGCCAAAGAGACCTAATCCATATTCTGCCTCAGAACGACAGGCGCAGTGAATTTAATTCTTTAAGTTCAATATACTGCGTGGGTCTATGCTGTTATGGTCAGGCAAGTTTCTCACTATTAGGCGCACATCCTATTTGTCTCTTCACTCTATCATATTAAATGTTAACATTATCTCAGTGCTTAGAGATATAATAACTTAGATCTCTGAGTGACGAGCAAGCATAAAATTGCAATGAAGCTTTAAAAATCCTGTAATTGATTGAATCGGTATCTTCTTGGTAAGCACGCTTCATCGTAGATAGCATCGTCGCTTAATATCAGGCGAGATGGTGGTCAAGTGTGACGCTATTATAGTTTAAAAAAATGTCAGGGTCAAACATTTACGTAGGTATAATTTCCATGTGCAGATGTACAAGTTTATCGATGTCGATATCGATATAGTTTTAACGATGAAGAAAAAAAACATCTTAGAGAAACGACTTGTGGTTCTGTGGCATGCTCAGACAAATTTGGTTCAATGCTCTAATGGTGGCATGTTCCATCTGGCAACCAGTACTTCGTCAACGTGGTAGATAAAGAACTTGATTCTCTCGTTGTGATATAAATTCCAGAATCAAAACAGAAAGAATATAAAGTCGGATATTTGATATTTATTTTTCAACTACTTGCACACTTACAGTCACACCAAGACATGTCAAGCTACAACAGTAAACCTATTATATATATAGCTAAGATATAGATAAACCAACAAAGTTAGTGAAGTCACAAGCCCAGCCTAGCAAAACCAGGAGTGGCTTGTTGAATACGCGTTAATTTGCATGGCAGCTACTTGCTAAACCAAGTTGATCTTGCTCCACAGTTAGGACATCGTTTAGTGAGAGCTTTGAGCTGAAGTTCTACCGAAATGAATTGAAAAGACGTAGTTACGAGTAGATATGAGACCAAACTAAAAAGATATTGAGACCTCGGCATCGGCATCGGCATCGGCATCGGCAATGGCAGACCTCGAATATCCAGATATGTATGTCCTTAAAATCGTTATTTTGCTGGGATAAAAAGGACCAACGTGTAATTTCATGTTATTGTCTTTTTATGACAAAATTCATCGAAAGCCTTTCAATAGATTTTGGAGTTAAACATTCATACTTTCGCGTTTATAATATCAGTAAGATATTAGTAATATGCATTTTTTTTACTTCTGTAGGTTTACACTTGACGGCCATCTCTCTTGATGTTAAGCGACGATAGAGCGTATTTACCAAGAAAAAACCGATTCAACTCTCGATTAAAAGACGCCAAGATTATAACCATCGGAAAAAACGGGAAACCCCACTCAGGCAACGCATTCCGCAGTCTAGACGTTCTTATCACAAAAGTAGAATCAAACCTCTTCGTTCGTGTCTTTGGAACATCAGCCAAGGAACGATGTCACTTCTTCGAACTACGAACAATCCGATAGAAAAAAGAGCAAGGTGGTATAAGATCATGCAGATCATTGATGTCTGTGACAGTACATACCTATATGTCAATTTCTTTCCGTTATAATGGTTTACTTAACCGTTCATAGTTCCCATATCCCTGTATAAATTAGTACGATAATTAAATTTGGAACATGCAATATGACCCTGTGGTTCACGAAACTGCAAGCTGGCACGCCGGCATTCCACGCGGGTACGAATTAGAGCGCATATTGCAGTTCCTTGCATGCCGATGGCGATAAGCAGGTGCATTCACTCTGTGAGATATTAAATCGCATAAATATAAGTAGGTACTAGAAGCGCTTCGTAGTAGTACCCGCGTACTACTCTTAACTCACGTACTCTTTCCCATTATTTTGTTTTGATAAAAACTTTTCCACATCATTTCTACTGGTTGATATTATAAATGACATAGTTTGGATGTTTCTTGCTCAATCACGTCGGAACGTCTGAACGGATCGGGTTGAATTTTTTAATGGTATATGTAGGACATGTGCCTGATGGTAAGCAACATGCCTGTCACATAACGACACAGTGACACGCAGCTATTGGAATATGAAGAGTCCAAATCATTACCTAACTATTATTAATTAAACACAGTTAGATTTTAGCTTGGAACAAAACATAGGATACTTTTTAACTTTTTATCCCTAAAAAAGGGAAGGAGAACTACCTATACAAATATAACCGCGGTGCGCTGTTAGTTTGTAATAAACAATGACACAATTGAATAGAAAAAAAACTTACCTCGTCTGGTACTCAGCTGAGTAGTTAATGATACAGAACACGCCTATCGTAACCCTGATCAGCCAAACCCTATACAAGACATCTATAAAATTTCGAACACAATATGACACACGTCCTATAGATCTATGTATATCTGTGAGTACTTCAAGTACGTTCGAGGAAACAATCACTTCGTCGCTGTGAACCGCTCTATCCTAAACAAATATGACACGATCTGCCTAATGGCGTGTGCGGAATCGGGTCGACACTCATTCATGTTTAGATCTCGTGAACGTCTGGTTAGAGAGTCACTCATAGCGAACGATCCGATCATTGCAAATGAAGTTTTGCAATGAGGCATTTTCGGAATTCAAAAACCTGTCAAAAATGCCTGCTGTCCCTTGTATATAACCCCTTTGTTTATAAATTATGTAATTATATTAAAATGAATTAGATTAAATTGTAATATTTGTTCTTGTGAATAATTGTATGTCAAATATGTGTACATTATATTATTTGAATGTATGTCTGTAATTAGCTTTTACTTTTTGCGACCTGGTAAAACTTAAAATACGTGATAAATCACCTCTGTACAATACTCCTATAACTAGACCCTTTCTCTTTGTTTGACGGCCTACCATTAAACGTGACATTGGCGGAATTGTGCGGCTAATCCACATAGAGCCATTATTTAAGAAAAAAATGGTTGTCTGTAAAGTCGGGTTACTGACGTTAGTTGAACGTGACAACTTCAACTACGCCTTAGAGCGAGGTAACGCCGGCGGCGAGGTAACGGCGTTAACGGCACATGACGTCATGTTTTGCGGGCGTGCAGCCGGCTTCATCGAATTATAAGACGTTGTCACGTCAAAAAGAATTGGTCAAAAATAGTTACCTAATTACGCCAAAGGTGTGCCATTACATATCTTGCCTTGCCTTGCATTGCATTGTCATGCCTTGCGTTGCCTTGCCTTCGGTGTACGTACATGTGCGCTTTAAAAGACCGGATTCGGACGTGTTGCGCTTAAGCGTAAAGTCAATGAAATAACTGGGCAAAAAAAACAAATAAACCTCTATATTGGAGCGACGCAGAACAGTGTTAGGCAGTATTTTGGACTCTTCATGTTCAAAGAGCTATGTGGGACTGTGATATTATAGACAAGCGTTACTGCTTACCACATATTATATGCAGTAAGCATATATTTCTTGCTCGTTGCAAAAGTACCTACTCCATTGAAAATAAGTTTAGTAACCTTCGCTAATTAAATTGCTTTTTTGGACAAAAACAATAATTACTAGCCAAAATAAAACTTATAGGTATGCAGACGCCAATGACCCACACTGACGAATAAGATATTCTAACATAAGCATAGAATAGATAATACAGATAGAACGGACACTCCCCACCCCCCGCCAGTTTCAAGCTTCCTTCCCCGCAAGCACCGCGAGAAGCACTCAACGAAGGGTTATATCGGACGATAATTTTCTATGAGAATACGACCATGATGCTGTGACAAAATTTGGTACAAAATGGTACCAAATTTTTCGTCTATTATACGAAACAAGAATAAGAGATTTTTGATTTCATAACAATTTCTACAAAGATTGAATCATTTTTATAAACTGTGTTAGCTATTCTGGTTAGAAGTACGCGCCAACACTGAAGTGCTGTGACGAAATTATTAAACTCGTTGTTTTCAAACTGCGGCTTTCGTTAATCGTTGTGAAATACGTCAGTGGCGCCAATAACGTATGGTAACGAGTGATGGCGCGGAGAATAGTTCGGAATTCACGAAGTCCCTAGTCACTAGTGTTGCCAATTTAGTGGATTTTTGTACTAAGATTGCTACTATTCAGATTTATTGGTAAGTGATTATTTCTTAGCATTCAACCGACTCAAAAAAAAGAAAGAGGTTCTATATTAGACTATCTGTACTTTTATGTGCGTCCATGTATATATTATGTCGGTCAATAGTGAACAATGAATATAGGATTTCATCTAGTAGTATGCTTATTTAAGATTTCGCAAAAATCGTTCATTAAAAGCAGTAAGAGGATACGAGTACATTGACTATTGGAATGGATAGTTCCAAAAAAAATTAACGATATTTTTAAACTAAAACTTATTCAGTAATTAACGGCTTTGACATTGACTTATAAACTTTACCGGTTCTAGTACTACCGGTACTACTACGATTTAGTTTAATTTTTAACCAACTTCAAAAAAGGAGACGGATCTCAATTCGTTTATATGTTTGTTACGTGATAGCTCCATTTATTGTGAAACAAAGGACATAAGCCCAAATCACATTGAAAAAACCCAGGTGCCACACCTGGGTTTTTTGATATACCTCGGATTTTAAGTTATTAGTAATAATATTCTAAACTATCATCATCATCCGTTTGAGTGGCTAACCTGCGTTTTTTTGCCTGTAGAAGTTTTGTAGAAGTTCGTGTCAAAAGCTCGTTTTATGGAACAAAATATATTGTATAATTTGGTGTTAATGATACAAAAATAATATATACCGGCTGAGTCATAAAGATATATATCAAACAATGCACGAATATGCTTAGGTTCTTTTTGCGATGGGTGGCCTTGGAATTGAATTCAAATTTAACGAGTGTAAGTAAAATAATTCATGATAATACGCTTATTTTTGGTAATGTACTTTGGACTTTGTATTCAATTATCAGTATGCTTACATCGCGGGTCAAATCTGGACAAGTACTAGCACAAACACAGCACTAGCATAGGCCTGGGATATGAGGCGTACTTGAAGAGAGGTATATGCTAAGATGTTATGATGATGATGATTACATCGGATTGCAAACAGTATTGGTGAACTTTAAAAAAAAAACGCCTACAAAACTACACTAATAAAAAAACATGTTAGCCACTAATTTGGGTTATGGGAGTGGTGTAATTTTTTTTCCTAAAATTTATTTACCTGTATGTAAATAAATTTTTTTATTAGATTTTTTTGAGATTAGATACAATTATTTTGTGCCGAGGTCAGGGTACGATTTGGGCCATGTCTCCTTTGATGTTTCTTTTTTTTTGGTAGATCATAGTTTTGAAACATGAAAACAAAACTAAAAATTACTTTCGTTTATTTTTGTTCAAGTTTTTTATTGCCGTCGTTGAAATTTGGTCAATTAAGTTTCTGAATTTAATTTGAAATTAAAACTGATTTTTGTTTATTCGGCGCAAATAAATTATTAAGTAATGACTTCAACCTTAAAATGTGATTTGAGTATAATAGACTCACTCACTATTCTCACAATATTTAAAGTTTTATGCGATCCTTACTATAATGCGAATAAAGAAATCACTATTTATCAACATACAAAAGTTATATTTTTTTAAGCAATTAGTAAAAAAATAAATCCGGAACTAGCAACATTATCCCGCGAGACACAAGGCGGCCATAGTAACAACAATTTCGTAATGTTTGTTTACAAAATTAAATTGTAGTTTTGAAGAATTAGAGTTGAAAAATTATGTTGTTCTTTACTGTGGTGAGAAATGCGATGGAAATAATTAATAATTAGTTTGTGCAGTGTATACTCTGATTATAGTGAACTGTGTGTAAATGCAACTTATGGACGTAGTTTTACCATCTAATGTGAAATACACGATATGTGGAGTGATTAATTAATATGTTGTCAGATTAAAGTTTTCTCTTTGGGTAAGTGTACTTAACTAAAAATCAATTCGTCCATGGTAGGTACCTTTATTATCTCCTATTTTGTTTTAAATCTTCTCCCTTCTGATTGTTGATGAAAGTTATATTTACATTAAAGATCGAACACTAACTAGGTAAGATTATAGGTCACTTAACACAGGCAGGTGAACTCACGGGTCACAGCTATTCCATAAAATAATTTAGTAACCCTAGGTGACACGCACACATGCGTAAATGTGTTCGAACGACATATGCGTAGTTGTGTGAGTGTAGGTATGTCAACTGCACCGTCTGTATGGATTTTAGGCCGAGTGTCCGGGGCCTGACATAAGTTAAAATGTAAGGTACCAATTAGATAGAATGTTTAACCCATACTAACATTCGATTTCTAAGGCATGAATAGATTTCCAAAAGTGTTATCTGAATGGTGACCTCATGTTACTATTTAGTGGTCTTTCATAGCTGTTATTCGATGTCTTTTGAAGAATAATGAATGATGAAGAATGATGAATTTAAAGAATGAAAGAACAATAACTGTGACACTCCAGGAGTGCCGATAAAAGTGAAAACAACGTCAATTTGTACGTACATGTATGAAAAAGTGTCGGTTACGATAACAATAACAGAGCTACGAGTTTAATAGTTTTATGCCATCTCAAAGAACAGAATTAAAATTTTTAATTTACCCCCAACTACCTTCGATTTAAAATTTGTACAGTATTCTACTAGTCAAGCGTTTTCATTTGATACCCATATTGAGGGAGTTAAACCCAATATTTTACCATTTTTGCGGCCATCTTGGATTTATTATATTTTATTATGTATGTATACTATTCTACTAGTCAAGCCCTTTCATTTGAAATCCATATTGAGGGAGGGAGGGATATTGTGAAAAAAATATCCGACATTTTGTGTCTGTAAAAAAAATGAACCAATACTTACACCTCCTGGCAACATCCAAAATTATAATTTGTATGCTTTTCCAAGTTCAAAACCGTACACCGAATGCGGTCCTCATATTTTGCACACTCAATTCCATCCAGGGACTGGTCATTTCATACACTAGCTGAACCGTGCGCGCGTTGCTACGCCACCTATCGAAAATTGGTCGTACCAACTCGGATTTAGAACAGACTTAAAAGATATAGATACATGCTGTTACGGACTTTGGCGCAGGTCAACAACGAAAGCTCTCCAAAAGAATTATTTTCAGTTTATGTTACATTTTTCATTTATGCTCCGATCTTGTTAATAGTGGCGTAATGCCTTCCTCGATAAATGGACTATCTAACAGAAAAATAATCTTTTCAATTCGGACCAGTAAGTAGTTCCCGAGATCCTAGCGTTCAAACAAACAGACTAACTTTTCAGCTTTATAATATTAGTATAGATATGGTCTGGTCTAAACGCGCCGAAAGAAGCATTCACTCCAAAAATATTGAGCGAGCATAATTTGACAAATTTATTTGGCAGCGATGAATATCCTGACGCAATGACACAATCCTTGACGATCTATTCATAGTGAAAGACGAGTCGACGACATTGTTTCTGTCGTGAATCGTACCTACTAAAGATATGTATAAAATACTTAATAATTGTTTTTCCCCAGAACAACAAAACAGTGTTAACAGTTAACAACCTATTCAACTAATTTTAATATGTATTTAGAGCCAGTTTGAAAATATACCCTAAGACAAAATTATACCCTTTTACCCTTTAGCAGCGGGCATAATAGCGATTGTCGTAATCGGTATGTTAATAACATGACAAACATTTTTGTAACAAGAAAGTCTAAGCTGTGGAATCCATTGCCTGAGTGAGTATAGAGTGATGGATGAAATCTGGAATATTTCCATTGAGTGTTGAGTGAATCCAATTTTAGTAGGAAAGCGCGCTCTATTGTCTTACACCGTAGACCGCATCGTAACAACATGAGGTGAGATGGGGGTCAAATACAAAACTTATTATCGATGAAAACATTAAAAATAATAATTATAAATCTTCTCAACATCCACTAATACAACTTCCAACAAATATATTAAATTAATGTATTTTTTTATGTTAATCAACTTTTTTAAGTTGGTTGAAATAAACATAGACATAAAACATCTTATGTTTATGGGTGACGAGTGCTAGGTAGTGATTTGGACTCTACGTGCTCCAATAGCTGAAGCGTGCTTTTATGAGCAGGCATGTTGCTCACGATCTGGCACATGTCCTGCTCGTCTCGTCACACTCTATAGAACAAAAAAACAGAAGAGGTATGGAGAAGATCATCGGCTATTATTACTGTAAAGATTTACAGTATTACAGAAAGATACTAGAGACTGCAAAAGAAATAGTATTTAAATAGAGCTGAGTAAAAACAGGATATGTCGATTTAATTTTAGTAAATATAATAAGGAATTTATCATTTTGACGTCTCACAGTACACAACATAACTGACTAAATAGTTGTTTCTAGTAGTGACTACCTATGGCACTTGATTTGTTTGAGATTACCGCTACTGTCTTTGGGGCCTGTTTTTGGGCTATGCCAGAAGGCGGAACGCCAAAACTAACTACATGTAGGTACTTACGTCCATACCCTTCTTCATCCTTAATGGCATGATAACATACCTTGAACCCATAGACACGTAACAATAATATTCAGTAATTGAAACAAAAAGAGCTCGCCATAATATCTCACATAGGTACTCTTAATCCAACTGAAATAACTGGTTTTCTAACCAGAAGGTAGTAGTAGCGTTCGTATATTACTTATTAGTTAAATAAGTCTTGAACATCGCTGCAAAATTGCTAACTTATCGGATACACTTCGGAGAGTGTGGAAATATGTACGTATATCATGCAGGTGCATGATTTAATACCATCTTGCCCTTTCTTCTATCGGACTGTTCGTAGCTCGAAAAAGTAACATAGTTTCACGGTTACCTTTCCAAAAACTTGAATAGAGAGGTTTGTCGCTACTTTTGTGGTAAAAACATCTAGGCTGTGGAATGCGTTGCCTGAGGGTTTTTTTCCAATGGTAACAATCTTGGTGTCTTCAAATCGAGAGTTTATCAGTTTATTCTAGGTAAGCACGCTCTATCGTAGACTGCATCGTTGCTGAACATCAGGCGAGATAGCGGTCAAGTGTAAACCTCTAAAAGTTTAAAATTTAAAAAAAAGTTGCGGAAAAACGCAAACACGCTTAGAATGCAATTATTCCGTTATATATTTAGTTGTCTATGTTAATGTTTTGGTTTCCACTTGAAAGCTACCAGAATATATTTGCAAAGATAATTAATATATTGAATAACAATAACATGCTAAATCGTTGGTCGTCGATGCAAAACAAGCGCCATCTGTAGAGGCCACTAACGATTATTGCCTTTAGCAATGAGCCAAGCTGAGGTTGTAAGCACAATCATTAATAATGCTCCAATTCGGACACCTGGGCTATACGGGTTTACTCAATAATAATATTGGTTAAGGGGTGTAAGTCCAAACATAGTTTACTAAGATCTTAATATTCTTAATCGTGATTAATATTGGAACCTACGAAGTAATATGTTTTTTTTTTTAAATAAAGAGTGACGAGACGAGCAGGAAATGTGCCTGATGGTAAGCAACATGCCTACCATATAACAGCACAGTGACATGCAGCTATTGGAACATGAAAGTATAAATCATTACCTAGCACTGCACTGTACTCGTCACCCAGAGATCTAAGATGTTATACCTCTAAGCTCTGTAATGTATCTGGAAACATTACCCTTCAAACCGGAACACAGTAATGTTTGCACATTACTGCTTGGCGGTAGAATAAATGGCAAAGGTGTGGTACTTCCCCAGGCGGACTCTGCTAAGAGTCCTACCACTACCTACTAGAATCACTACTATGAAGAATCGAAATCATTACCTAGCACTGCACTGCGCTCGCCACCCAGAGATCTAAGTTGTTATATCTCTAAGCCCTGTAATTTCTCTTGAATGTTTAGTGATTGAGTAAGTGGGTAGAGTCTGGACTGATATGAAAGATGAATGATACGAGTAGATTGATAGATATTGAACCCAGGCAGATGGGAAACTAAGCTGTCACACCAATTGCAATTGATAGATTAATAGATTCCAATTGATGTTTAATGCCTGTTTTATGTTCCCAGTGCAGGAAATCGAACCCTTCTCTCACAAGGAAAAGGTTAATTAAGGTCATATAAAATCCACCACGTTACCAAACAGTGGTTAGCAAATCACACACTAATATTATAAAAAATACATTTAAATTATTTGTAGCTCAATCACGTCGGAACTACGGAACGGATCGGGTTGATATTTAAAATACAGAATACTCGTAGCACACAGGCTACTAATTAATGCTGGAATGGAAACCACACGAGTAAAACCTCGGAGTGCTGCTAGTGTAGCATATCTCCGAAATATATTTTTACTAAAATATGTGGATGGAGAATTTAATTTTTTACTTAGAATTTTTCTACTTCCTCTTTTTAGCCAGAAGTACTTTACAGACTTGTACATCTGCAATTGAAACATATTCAGAGGAAGAGACAGCGTTTGAACTTACTAACGATACTCTCGTCAGTGCTACCCACGTACTACCTAAGGGTTTTTTAATTCGTAACTTTTCATGTTCTAGCTCATTTTATAATGAAGCCAAATCAGATCAGAAGCCTTGCTTCTGAAAGTGATCTATGTTCACATCATGTGAACAAACATTCGTAAATTTTGTACTAACATCCATCGATATAAATCAATAGATGTGCCATGAGCACCTTGAAATTGGTAATAAACTGCGTCTCTGTGTGTATCGTTAGTGGTTTACAAACAACCAATTTACTTGACCCCTATAATCGCTAGCGGCGAGATTTGCTGTGGTTCTACTTATTTTGGTTGTTGACAACGAATAATGATGGGTAAAAACGTCTGGCGTCCACCGCGTCCTGCAACCGACTAGAGCGGAAAGAGTGAGCTCACTCTTCCCAACGTTGACATGATTGCATGCACCCTGAAGTTTGGGAGGGCCCATCTTGGGTTCTACGATCTATGCTAACATCGATATATATATACGGACTGAATAAGCTGAGGAAGTCGATAATGATGATGTTTATTTCGAGCAAAAAACAAAATTGATATATTTTTGTAACATCTCTATTTCCAGCATCGTGAATTCCACATTGACTACGTGTACGCTACAATAATAAAAAGTTGTATTAATAGCAGTTGCGAAAATTTTCTCCGCCTCAATGTTTGGAAATCTTTCTCAGCCAAAGTCACCTAGAAATAGTTGTTTACCCTACAATTCACAATATTTCAATTTCACAACCAGACTTACGAATTGACAAAATATATTATTCGGCATTTTTTTTTGTACGTGGAGGAAATGCATTTATGCATATTATCCTTTCGCTCGGAGGAGATGGTCGGGTTATATTGGATTCGATACTACGGACGCATGTGGTACTTACCTCCTAAAACTTCCATTGAGAACGGGAACAGGAATACAGGGGCATTCTCGCATTCTTCCGCCAACTTACGACCTCCAGTTTCGCAAGCAGGCTCTCTAACAACTAAGCTACAAGTCCAGATAGTATAAATAAATAGATTTTTCTATCAATCCAGTACGTATTAATATCAGAAGGTTCTTCACTCTGCTACCCGCCCTAATCCATCAAAATAACTCAATGACTTGATCGAAGAGGTTTAATTTCATTATCGTATACAATTCGGAAAAGGTTGACTGTGAAATACGTTGCCTGAGTGGGTATTTGATAGACCTACTTATTTGCGTATTCAAGTTTAGAATGAATCGGGTGCCTATAGATAGGTGAGAATTGCGATCGAAAGAAATCATTTTGACCGCCAGGACAAAATTGCATTTCTGTGCCATCTATGCCAAGCGTACGACATGGCAAAAAAAAAAATAGTGCTGTCACCATTTGACTTGTAACACACAATATTTTGGTATAGTGCGTTTTTAGGGTTCTGTAAAACGTAAAAACGGAACCCTTATAGATTCGTCATGTCTGTCTGTCTGTCTGTCTGTCTGTCTGTCTGTCTGTCTGTCTGTCTGTCCGTCCGTATGTCACAGCCACTTTTTGCCGAAACTATGAGAACTACACTGTTGAAACTTGGTAAGTAGATGTATTCTGTGAACCGCATAAAGATTTTTACAAAAGTTTTTTAAAAAAACAAAAATTAGGGGTGCCCCCCATACTGAGAACTGAAGCTCAAAAATTTTTTTTCATCAAACCTACACGTGTGGGGTGTCTATCGATAGGTCTTAAAAAATGATGTTGAGGTTTCTAACATAATTTTTGTCTACACTGAATAACTTGCGCGAAAGACGCTTCCAAAGTTGTAAAATGTGTGTCCCCCCCCCTCTAACTTCTAAAGTAATAGAATGAAAAATCTAAAAAAAATATATGATATACATTACTATGAAAACTACCAACGAAAATTAGTTTGAACTCGATCTGATGAGTAGTTTTTTTTTTAGTACGTCATAAATACACTATTATTAAAACTTCGATCAAAGTTACAACGAACTACAAAAACTATGTGTACTATGTATATTATGTTACTTGCTGGAACGGAACCCTTCATGGGCGAGTCCAACTCGCACTTGGCTACTTTATTTAGTCTACGTCTAGCTACGTCACACGTAACACGTCACGTCGCGTCGTTGGCGCACAGGGCTCGCTAGCGGTTGTCAACTATTGACTCTGGCGGTCAAAAGTTAAGAATCAGGCGAGAGGACTATCAAGTGTAAACCTGCTGTTGATAAAAATATGAAAAAGAAAAAAAACTGTGTAGTTTCGGCTTCAAGTGACCGCGGTGTCAAAATGCTACAAAATACATAGAACATTTCTAATTTCCCTGATGTTTTTTATCTTAGTAAGTAGTAGGGATCGCAATATTTCTAGGGAAGTGAAATAACAGGGTAATTGACGAGTGCAGCGCAGTGCAAGGCACTGATACTATTCGTGTCAAAAAGCTGCTTGACACTATGTTGTAACTGTTAGGCCAATTGTCCACGTAGCTGCACGACATCCGCACGATTTCGACAATTGTCGGATGCAAGACGAATGCTTGCATCTTGCGTACAAATAATGAAGTCTGTGTCCACGAAACGACAACGACACGACAGCCGCACGTCTTGCGTTTGTTCGACAAAAGACGCGTGCGTGGACAGTAGGCCTTAGGTATGTTGTTTACCATCAGACCCTTTTCTTGCTTGTATTATCACTTTAAATTATAAAAAAACAAGTCTGTATTTATCATCCATCATTCATTCGCATGACCAGCAAATTTTCCTCACCAGATTCTCATCTTGACAATAATTTATCGAAATTCAAAGTATTTTTAACATCAAACGTGATTACTTTTGAAGCTGCTCGTCTAATGAACAAATTCTACTCGTTTTAGTTTTTTTTTCTGTAAAATATTGGGATCTAAAATCCCATTAGCCAGCTGTATCCAATCATGAAAACTGGTCGTATGAAATAACACGCGCTCCTATTTATCGGATATTGCTTTCATAAACGAAAATAGACTATAAGCTTCTAAATTATTTTTGGAACAATTCTATTATGATATAGGAGATCCTTTTTATTGGAACGGCGATAATTATTATTAGATTTCTGAAGAATTTTATTAGATTGGTGATATTAACACCAGTAAAAGATAATAAATAGGTGTACGTTTTAAACTGATACACATTAATAATTTATATCATAAATAAATAAATAATTAAATATTGGTGGACAATTCACACACAACCCCATCTGACCCCAAACTAAGCAAAGCTTGTGTGATGGCGGCCAGATTGTTGATATAACACTTATATAGTTTTAAATACATACTCATTATACATAGAAACACCCAGACACAGTGCAAACATTTGAATTCATCACATACCAAATGAATATTCATATTTTTGGAAATTAGAATCGTATCCCATATCAATAGTGTGAAATAGTAGCATCCGGCAGTTTCAATCGCATAGGTCCCTATCCCGTTGTTTTCTCGGGCTAAAAAGTAGCCTATATGTACATATGTTATTCTAGACTTTTATTGATCTCCTTTCTCTCTGTGTCTGGGTGTTTCTATGTATAATAAGAATGTATTTAAAACTATATAAGTATTATATCAGCTATCTGGCCGCCATCATGCAAGCTTTGCTTAGTTTGGGGTCAGATGGTGTTGTGTGTGAATTGTCCACCAAAATGTATTATTATTTATTTATTATTTCAGTTGTTTCTTAGCTAGAACGAGTAACAGACATTCATACATATGTACGTACAAACTTCCCCATTTATGATATTAGTATGATACGAACATTTTGGATTACGGTTTACTTTATACAAACTAAACGGATTACGTTGATATTTGAAACTCAGATAGATTATAGTCTGGGTAAACGCAAAGGGCACTTTTTAACCACAAAAAAGCGAAAATAAAAACAATGTACTTATTATCTTTGAAAATGCCATGTTATAAATTCTATTCGGCCGAACTCGCATGCAGATATTAGTTAGCCTATAAAAGTTTATACGGGCCCTTGTATATTTCTATCGAAAATAGGCTTATGCTTGTTTGCCATTTTAGCTGATGTAAAGCGACGATGTGGTTTAAAACGGAGTACGTTTTCATCTAAAAAAAAATATCTCTATTCAAAGACACCCCGATATTATAATATGAAGAAGACCCAATCGCGAAGCATATTTAATTACTGGGCTGAAGTTATAATAAAAGTGACTATTTTAGGATGTTATTACGTTTTTCATTATGGCATAGTACCCGGGTTCAAAGCTCAGCACCACTGTCTGTTCGAAGTCATGTATGTGTGCCTTTAAAAAAAACATCAAAAACTGAAGGAAAACATCGTGAGGAAACCGACATCTACCTAGAATCTTTTGAGGTCATATGTCATTAACTAACCCGCACTGGGCCAGCGTAGTTATTTTATACGGATTATGGTCTTGACTCTCTCATTGCGAGAGAAGGTCCCGAGTCCCAGCAGTGGGAACATTTAGTGGACTGCTTATGCTATTCATAGAGCACGTTGTAAAATTATGGCCTGTATTTAGTATTCAGAATACGAAAAGTATTACAGAAAAGTTTAATAAAAGTAGTACCTACGTATCCTATACGTACTTTTAACACGTGATATAATTGTTTACAACAGGTGAATCCGTTTCAATAAAACCTCGTAACAAGTTACATAAATGACCATCTGCGTACCCATTAGTCACGAATGCACATGGCCACGGCTCTTGGTCAAATGGGAAACTGTGTCAGTATGAACAGTTGTTGCATTAGCGTCTACGATTACGCAGTTTGCAACAAACGTTAGGTTCAAGGGGAGCCGGCATCGCCGTCTCGTTCGGTCTCTATTTATAGTTCCGCGCGTCTATTCAGCTGTTTGCTCTCAGTGCAGAAATGTCCGGACTCGCGAACGACGAAATCTCCACGGCTCGGAATACTTCCGAGTCGATTAAAGTGCTCGCGCCGCGATTTGACGCGAAAATCGCTCCTATCAACAGAAAATCAAAGTGTTCAACGTCCATCTCATTAGACAGTGCAATCGACACACACGCGATCTTATGCAATCGTACCTACACACCGAGCCTCGTTATACAGTGATGTTCAGTTGTTACCTTACATTGTGTGAATGTGTCCAGTGATTTAATTATTATGTGAACTCGCTCACGTGTTTACGCTTATTGAAAAACAAAACTGACATTGACGCTATTTCGGAACGAATGCCAGAAAATAGTTTCGTCTGGCAAAATGCCAGTATAGAAACAGCTGACTGTAAACAAACAAATTAGCGTTCGATGACAGTTTCACATGCTCCAAGTTTTGTAACAAGAGTTCTTGAAGACGTAAGTGATGACTATGGAAAACGAATCCAGTGATAGTGATGGGCCAATAATAGACGACAATATAATCCGTATTCAGTTGAGAAAACCGTGTCAAAGGAAATGGGAATTGAGAACTCGTAATCTCTCCCCGGGAATAAGATTTCCAACAATACAACTTTTCGATTGCGATGGAAATCTACTCGTGGAAACAAACGATGAAAACATATCGATAAAAAGTTCTGACTTTGATGAGTCGTCGCTCAGAACCAGTCAGTCGTTAAGAGAGAAAGACTTCAGACATGTCATTCATAGGAAACCTGTTCGGAAACACAATACGATATCGGGGGGCAAAGTTTATACTAAAGTGTACAGAAGTCCACTCGCGGTTACGCAAAATGTGAGTAGCAATTATTTGATAAAAGACAGTAGTAGTGTCACCAACATTCCAAATAGATTAACCGTAGATAGATTTAAAAGTTCACGTCAAAGTAGTCTAGAAACTGCATCCTTGCTCTCGGGAGGTTTCAGCGAAGTCAGCAGTTACAAAAGTTCAGATAATGAAACGTACGAAGACATAAACCGGTTAGTAGACCGTGCGAACGATAACTTGGGCAAATACGACGGCAGCATGGATCTACTCAGCAGTATTAATTGTTCCATGTCTTCGTTGAACGAAAGTAATGCAAACTCATCCAATAAAGAAAATGAACCGAGCCTACATAAATCTCAGTCATTGAATGATGCCGCAATAAGAAGGTACGCGGAGAGTTGCGAAAGTGATACTCTCCAGCGTTCGAAATCCGGCGTAATGTACAGCCCACCTAACAATAAGGTATCTTTCCTGAATACTTATTTAAAAAGCTTACCCGCACGAGCGAGGCTTAATCCCGAATGGTTTACGTTACACGGGCGCCAAACAGCTGAAGCGTCTCAAAATTTGCGATCAAAACGCCGAGGTAAAATGTGTTCGGGAAAACGTGAAATCGGCGATAGCGCTTCGGACAACGAGCTTATTAATATTCCATCGGACTTTACCGTGAATTACGAAATGAAAATGCGTCTAAAGATGTATAGACGTGGCTTATCAGAGATCACGCCGCAAAATCGAGCCGCGAGTGTACATCCAAAAAAGAGAAGACATTCTGTTTGCGGGATGATCCACCTCACTCACACTTCCTCGTCTGAGAGTGTAGATGAAGCCGACTTGGTACTTAACCGCCTCGAGAGGAGAATACTCAGGAATAAGTTAAGAGAGAAAAGGCGGAGTCTGGGTGCGAAGTTTCAATTCAGTAAGTATCCACTTATGTTTAACAGTCTCGTATTTTCCCTAAGTCAGGTGCGACGTTTGGCACGCTTTAATTACAAGCTTAATTTTATCGTGTAGATTTATGATGTACGTGAAATTATTTAGCTTATTTCTCTCATCTGGAGTTGTTAGAACCATTTATGACACATTGAAGGTTATCGAGGCGACATTGTGTAGGTTGTAGAGGTAGACAACTACGATGTATTTTTAAATCGAGACAGAAATCCGAATGCCTCTTATCCCTGTCTATTTTTACATTAATATTCCGAAAGGTGTATGCCCATTTATCACAAATGGGTCGACGTGAAACTGCCGGTGGTGACCCTTATTCTAAAGGGCATAAGTGTCGGATTAGCAGTGAAGTTTAGGGTAGAGTTGTGTTAATGCAACATTACGTACACTCCATTATCTTGTGATTTATAGCGAGGTGTTCGTTTATCGCAGTGTACTTGGTTTAGTTTATTTAGTACATAAACAAACTGTGAGACATGCTAATTGCAGGTGTTATCACGGCTCATGACTGCAATGAAAATATTTGACGTTGATGACTGCAAAACTAAATGAACTCATTTAATCGCATAGCAAAGCATTATAAGTCTTAATAACTTTAAACGAATTATAGTAATTTTACGATTTATTTTCCTATAAATTTGTATTTAGCATAAAACGTGATTTACGTTTGTTTTAGTCATTTTATTTCTTAAATAATTTATGCACTTACACCATAATAAGATGGCGTAGGGCGTAAAGCGTCTGTTATTTAGCTGAACGGCTGTTCTACCAACGAACTATAATTATTGCTTTGTTATGGCTCACTTAAATACAAATCAAAAATAAGACTACCAAGTTCTATAGTCATCGTCGTGATCTTGTTATTATATTAGAACAACCGAGAAAAACAAAAAAATCAATGATTTTAATGTATTTGGCAACTATTTTCTCTTCCAAGGCCTATCAGGGAACACCCATTCAGGCAACATTTTCAGTAGCTAAGATATTTTTATTTTAAAGGGGTCTTTGTTTAAATTATTCGAACGGTTACATGAAACGATGTCGTTTAATTTGAGAAGCAAGTCAGTAATGAAAGTTTTTTTCAAAAAAAGGTATAATTATTATGTTCATAAGACATAGGTACTTACATAACTAATGCAGTAAAAGAATACAATATTATCACCATCGTACGAAAATAGATCTTACCGCCCTTGTCTTAAGCTATTTTCGTTTATAACCAGTTGCAGAACCAATATTACTTTTCACATAATTGGTAATTTTTATCATTCACACGTTTCTCAGAATAAATGCAAAGTTTAACCTTCAGCAATGAAGTACGTACTTTTAGGATTATGTATTAATTTACAAATACGTGTTTATTTATTTAATGAACATTAAATTTTATGTTTAACAATGCTTATCTATTGCTGCACTGTTGACTAAGTTGTCTAAAATATCCATTGACCCTGGGGCATCAATTTTCGTCTCTACGTCTAAGTAATTATATTTAATTTATATTCCTAAGGTAAAACTGAATATTTACAATAATATTAAATTACTTTAGCGTCACATATGCTAATTATACTGTTATAATATCTGAACGTATAATGTTAAGTCTGTTTTTTTGTTTCAGAAATGTATGTATAATTTTTATCAATTTTATAATAATTTATTCATCCATTGTCCATTTTATTATATGATAAGCGATTAAAAATCACAGTGTTTCATATAACATCTCTTTGTAATTTTGTAAACAAGGTCACACAAAACAAATGAAAATGTAATTCCATACTCCAAACTAAAATGCATAGCCGGAGTCAATATTCCCTTATACATACAGGGTTATTGGTAAACAGTCTGCATTCTTTTAAGGCAACGTTAAGAAAATTAAATATGTCAACCTTTATTCTACAGTTAAAAAAAATCGTATAAGTATATTTTGTCTTACAAAATTAAAAACTTAATTTACTCGGTCTAAAAACATCGCACTCTTCGTAACAAGAGCGCGTGCGCTTTATAACGTTCTATAAATGAAGTGCTGACGCGCATAGAACCAAACAGTGCTATGGAGGACAACAAAAACTTTTTTTTTGTAAGAGATATTTAAGTATTGTTATTAACAACAGTTGTAGAACAAGAGTTGTTTGTTTAAATATACAGAACATGGCTTTAAATGGATGTAGACTGATTACCAGTAACCCTGTATATATATTTTTTTCAATTGGACCAAATTGTATCGTTTTTTTTTTCAAAGTGAATGCACGCCTTTGTAAACCAAATTGTCGCTTAACGTAACGTAGGATGGTTAAAAGCGTACAATATACGAATGTTACAAGCCTTATAAGTGTTAGGGGTTACGATTGTTACGGGTGTTTCACAGGTATTATAAGCATTTGTACAATTAGCCGCTTTCGGTAAAATACCGAAATACGCCGTTCTGCCCAACCTTCCAGTAAAATGAAACAGTAATTATTCCCAGGTTATATTCCGGTTCTATTTGAAAGGAGCATGTCGTTAACTATTCAAAGGATTCGTTAATACTCCTATGGGGTCACGGGTTGAAAAGGATGGTCTAATTTTCACACTGTTCCATCCTAAAATGTGTCACTAAAACACAAATTTAGTAAATTATATGAGATGAAAATTAACGTTAGGACTGAATTTTCGTTAATCATGGTTATTAGGTTAAATAGAGCAGTGTTGTGGTTGGATGAGAAGTTCTTCTACTCCTTCATACAGTCATTATCTTGCTAAGTAGGTACCTATATTGTAGTGGTAGGACTCTATATGCCATGTAATTTAGTTTAGTAGTGGTAGGACTCTTCACAGAGTCCACCTGGGGAAGTACCACACCTTTGGCAGTTATTTTACCGCCAAGCAGTAACGTGCAAACACTATTGTGTTATAGTTTGAAGTTGCCAGTGAAATTACAGGTCATAGAGATAAAACATCTTATATCTCTGGGTGACAAGCGCAGTGCAGTTCTAGGTAATGATTTGGACTCTTTATGTTCCAATAGCTGCGTGTCACTGTGCTGTTATGTAGCAGGCATGTTGCTTACCATCAGGCACATGTCCTGCTCGTCTTGTAACTCCAAAATATAAAAAAATTAAATAATAATAATATCAATATAGTAAATATGTATAAGTATTAATGTAGATTTTTAAAATCGAAACTTCTTAAGTATAAATATACTAGTAGCACTCCGCGATTTCAAATTTTTATTTTTTCTGGATAAAAAGTAGCCTATGTGTACTTCCAGACTAAAATTTAATTGTGTTCCAAATTTCAAACCGATCTGTTCAAAAGTTGCGACGTTATTGGGCAACACACATCCAAACATTGACATTTATAATATTAGTAGGATCTACGAAAACATTTCAAGCATTTTATTTGCGTAAAATTTCAAATATTCTTTCTGAAGCGGACAGCTTGTCTTATTTCCATTCAAAGTGCAAACAAACAACGTACGTACGTCGTCCGCATATTAATGTGATGAGACGTAATTAGCGGACCTCTAATTTTTTTGCAGGGGTACACAGAACACCTGCGGTCTAACGAATGGATAGGATTAGGAATGATATTTAAAAGCCGAAGCTTCGTGTTCGTAGATAGAAGCAGTGTCGGCAGGCTTCCCACGAGATGGACCGACGCGACGATCTGGTGAAGGTCGCCGGAAATCGTTGGATGCGGGTGGCGCAAGACCGATCTTTGTGGAGATCTTTGGGGGAGGCCTTCTTCCAGCAGTGGACGTACTTCGGCTGATATGAAGATGATGATAGTAGATAGAACGTATATTCCACATAACCGTCACTTTTTATTAGAAGTAGCGGTCGAAAGGGGGGTTGGTCATCGGAGACATGAACCCCCCTAAATCCTATCCGTTATATTTAAAAATCTATAAATTTACGAAATATCGAATCATGCATAGACTTTTTTTTCCACGGGAAAACAACTGGAACGACAACTACGCGGGTAAAATCGCGGAGCGCTACTAGTAAAGTCTTTTTACTCGACATATTGTATTATTAATCTATACTAATATTATAAAGAGGAAAGATTTGTACCTATTTTTGTATGTTTGTATGTTTGTAATGAATAGGCTCCGAAACTACTGGACCGATTTCAAAAATTCTTTCACCTTTGGAAAGCTACATTATTCCCGAGTAACATAGGCTACGGCAGATGGCGCTGCAGTTGATATCTAGATTATTATTCGAGCGAAGCCGGAGCGGGCCGCTAGTGGTTAATAAATTAATGGCTGCGACCGCCGTAGTTGTATTCCAACCAAAAAACGAAAAAGTTATAAGCACCATTGGCTTTAACGCTAAAGGAAAACATCGTGAGGAAATCGACGTGTTCCAAGAAAGATATCTTTCAAAGACCTGTATCATCCGTCACCCGTAATTGGCCAGCGTGGTGGACTATGGGATGACTCTCCTGAAGGCCCGAGTTGGGAGCTTATAGAGGTAATAAAGTTGGCTGCTTAAGCTTATATACTGTGTAAAGTATTATGTACTGTGTTAAATTAAGTGTGTATGTAACACTGGTAATAAACAAAAGTAAAAAAACATCATCGCCGTCATGTGTAACTAGTAGCAAACTAGCGACTATCTACTAGGTTACACTACAAAATACCCAATGTATAGTCAAAGTCAAAATACTTTATTCATAAATTAATGTACAATTTACACGTCAATTAAAAATAAATAAAAATAAAAGAAAGAGCATACAAAATGTATACATTTTCAAAGTTTAAATAACTACTTTTAGAACAAAAAATAACTACTGTACAGAAAACTGTCATACATTAAATGAGTATAATTAATATATGTTTTTATTACAATAATTGTACTGACCCATGTCAAAGTTTTTTTTTACATTTATATAGGAACTTTGCCATCACTCTCTAAAAATTCGCTGTAACTATAAAAAACTTGATCGATAAGCTAGCAAGTTAATCTATTTTTGAAGCTGCCGAAACTTGGGGCCGATGCAACTATTTTGGGAAGAGTGTTATAAACTTCCGGTCCCATAATGTGAGTTAACTTTCGTGACCTCGTGAGAGAGTGTGGTATAGCATCCAGCTTGTCCGCGTTGCGTATGTTGAGTGAATGTCTCTCTCCTCGCATATTGTACGATTCTCGATTATTTCTGAAATACACAGCCACCTGGTAGATCAATATAGCAGGTAACGTAAGTATGCCAAGCTCTTTGAAATATGGTCTGACGGATGAACATTGCGATACGCCAACAATGGCACGTAGGTACGGCACGTTTTTGGGCGCGGAACGCACGCTCCCAGTCGGCAGCGCGCGTGTATAGCTCGGCGCCGTATTTTAACTGAGAATGGACTGTAGCGAAGTAACACGCACGTGACACTTCCGCAGACACCACTCGGGATTCTCGTCTTAGCGCAAAGCTCGCACTGCTAACTTTAATACGCATCTTGTCGATGTGGTGTTCCCACGTTATGTTACGATCAATCTCGAATCCCAAAAATGCGATTTTCTGTACTTGCTCAATCCTGACACCGTTTAGCAAAACTTTTAGCAGTTTTGTATGGTGGCCCGACAGACAAAAGTGAATGAAGTGAGTCTTTTTTGAATTTAACATAAAACTGTTAGCACTAAACCATGAATTTAAGCCGTTTACTACAATTTTTAATTTCTCTTCTAATTCCTCTATTGAAAGAACTGTTCCTACGGCAGCCACATCATCTGCATACATGAATATGCCTGCACCCTTTACGGCTTCGGGGAGATCGTTTAGTAGGAGAGAGAACATTATATTTGAAACCGACGAACCCTGCGGTACTCCCATTGACGAAGGCAGCGGATTTGATTTATTATCGCCATCGCCAGCATCCACTAACTGAGAGCGGCCTCGTAACATGTCAGTCAACAGTCAACACCTCGTATGATTTCCCAGTTATGCCATAGTGTTTCAGCTTTAAAGCTAAGGTCTCGTGGTCTGCGACATCGGAGGCCTTCGATAAGTCACAGTACAAGACAGCTACTTGCTCTTTACGTTCGCGGGCAGTCAATACACTACGAATCACTTCACGCGTTAGAGAAATCGTAGACCTCCCTTCGCGGTATGCGTAGTGTTGTTCACCCAGCACTTCGGTGTCCGATAGGTAATAGAAGCCAAAATTCAACGTGTGCTCGAACAAACCAGAAACAAGCGGGATTCGAACTCACGACCTTACGATTGTATAATCGGACGTTCTAGTTACTGCGCCACCACGGCTTTTCAATATTGAAGTACTTTTTATCGTACACATATATTGTACTGGAAAGAATGACTCTTTGCGGAGTCCGCCTGGGGAAGTCTCACATCCTTGCCAGTTATTCTACCGGCAAGTAGTTCTGTGAAAGCACTGTGTTCCGGCTTGAAGGGCAATGTTTTCAGAGAAGTTACAAGGCATAGAGATAAAACTTCTTATTTCACTGTGCGACGAGCGCAGTGTAGCGCTAGGTAATTATTTGGGCTCTTTATGTTTCCATAGCTGCGTGTCACTGTGCTGTTATAGACAGACATGTTGCTTACCATCAGGCACATGTCCTGCTCGTTTTGTCACCCTATACTATAAAAGTTGTTTGTGAAAATACATAACTAAAGGCCTGTTTTCATTTTGATTAGTACCTACGCGTGCGAGTGAGTAGTGCAGGTGTTGAGTGATTGGTAGCAAACACGTGTGGACACCGATGGATTATTGCGAGTGCATAGTAATCAGTCACTCGCACTCGCATTGGCACTCACACTCGCAATAATCAAAATGCAAACCGGCCTTAAGTCACGCCCCTCTCCGGCTTTCTTGTTTTGTCTAGCCCTGTTTATTTATTTCAGTCTCGTCATGAAAGTAGTAGGTAGGGTGCCTTTTTTGTAGGGCACTCGTACGTCGTATAATAGTGGACAAGAAACTAATTTCTAATTAGAAGTACATTTTTCAAAATGTATTAACTAAATTAAATGTATTACGTAGTATGAAATTTGGTCGAGTGCGACCAAATTTCATTTCGCCGTCATCCAGATATAGGTACATAGTTATGTAAGCAAATTTTAGTTTCTTGTTGATATTTCATAAACCGCCGCAACGATTTCGATAACATTTATAATTATGAAGTATTTTCTACCTGAACAGTATTCTCGGTAACGTCCATCAGATTTAAAATAATTGTAAAATTCTGTAATGGAGTGGAAAAGAGTCAATAATTAATTATTAATAATATTGCAAAATTAATAATTAAAAAAAATATAGTAACAAAATTAAAAAGAACTAATTTTTTTTCTCATATTTCTGAACATTTTAGCGTATAACTTTTTTTAAAAGTTACAAGACCAAAGTTGTAGATAATTTAATTTGCAACAAAAAATGATAACATTTTTTTATTAGATAATTAAATAAAAAAACCCTATTTTCAAGATGGCGGCCGTGGGACAAGGGTGGCGACCCCACAAACTTGTTTTTAGCTTTACACTGACCCCACACATTTAAAAAATAAAATTGCGTCCTGTAAAAAACGCAACCCCAAATGTAACTTGTGAATGGATTAACGATAACGATAAAAGTAAATTTTCAAATATTACAAAGACCCAAAGAAAGGACAGTAGGTACTTACGTACCTTTCTTTGGGACAACATAATATTATCATTGCTATTCAGCGTGACTATGCCACCAGCATGCTGAGCACGCTTTCGACTGGTTGTGGGTTGATTATCTTTTATCATTAGACCTGTTTCGGTATATAGAGAATTCAGATGTGCTTAATGTAATGAATAAAGTGTTTTTTTAATAAATACTGCCCGTTATAAAAAAAATGTGCTTAACCCTTCACGCGTGTGACGAAAACTCGCGGAACGGTCCGTACGTCCCGGCTAGATCATTATCACATATTATTATTATATATTAAGTATAATATACCTACATTTATATATTACCAGAAAGCCCTTGAAATGTAGTTTACTATTATATTAAATTCTAACTATTTACAACATTAATTAATCCTGTCACGAAATGCAAAGTTTACATTTTACGCCCGTTGTAAAAAAGTTTTGGATTTCACAGCATTTCAATGTCATTATGCTTTTTCACTAATAAAAGAACACAACACACAAATAATATTAGCTTTAGCACGTTCGCCATAGTTTTTTTAGTAGATTACAATACAATACAAACCGTTTTCACATTTTCTGGTTTATAAAAAAAAAAATCTTTGTCGTGGGGCAAAATGGCGTCGGACAATCGCGACAAAAAAATGGCGGAGTAGAATCCGTATTTTTAATTTTTTTAGGCCAAATGAAGCTTTATTTCTATTGTGTTACCGGTAAATTTTACGGAATTGAAATTCCGAATAGACTAGTACCAACATTATAACGTGTTAAGACGTATACATGTCACAATCCGTCTTCCAATAGAGAGCTTTCCTTACGCAACTATGCGTTGCGTAAAGCACGTGAAGGGTTAAGACAGCACGGCAGAAGTGAAAACTTTATTATCTAAATTTATAAATGGATCGTATTAGTAGGATAAAGGAGAAACATGTCAGATTTTTTTTGTACTATAAACACAATAACATTTTACACCTACACCTCGTAGGCCACCACCACCACATTTGCATAGGTACCGAAAGGTTGACTATTTAATGTTCCTCGTACTTGTTTTAAGATCCCTTTGTACCCATTTTCGCAAATAAAAATATTATGATTATTAATTTTAATTTAGTATCTGCGCTCGTCAAATCGCCTATCCAAAGTGCCCATCAGACTAGCGGCATATTTTAATAGAGATTTTTTTTTAATTCTATAAATGAAATACATACCTAGTAGAAAAACAGCTGACTGTATATTTCTCGCTCGGGCACACTCGGCAATCCCGAGTTCATTTCAAGCTCATTCGAGCCTTTCACCTAAAAGCGTGACGAATCAACCTCATTTACAGCCTACGGAAAAATCTGTGTGCGGTGCGCGGAAAGAAATTTTCACTTCAAAAGTATTAGAATTTTATAAATTTCAAGTGAAGGTTAAATATCACAAAACACAACAAAGTGGCATTTTTAGTCGAGGAAAATTAGTTACACATTTAGTCACGTTATTACGTAATGGTTTATGATGTTTTTTTCACAATATCAGACGTTTCTGCTCAGGAAATGTAAATGCAGTAATTGTTTTATATTAGCGCCATCTGTGCTTCACATTGAAAGGCTTTTGCGCAGTAAGCATGCAACTTAGTTTTCCGTTTCACCGCAAGCGAAGGCTTAGCTGGCCCTCTTGCGGCGGTTGATTGAACTACTTAGATAGCTTAAGTTTCAGGAAATGAATATGCACCATCTATCTAGAAAATTGTGAGACTGAAAGAAAGGTTCGCTACATTTAGTGACGTCTAACCGCCGCCGCCGCGCCTTATATCAGCAGGTCTACTACGAGGTCCGATAAACGATATATCGGCCGAACTTATGGACGTTTCCTACCTCGATACCTAGACAATCGGTCGGTTGATCGAATCGGCCGTTTCGTTCGATCCGACCCTCATCCGACCTAAGTCTATAACTTCCGACCGACATGTATCGATCCGAGTATTTTTCGTGGTGCCTAGGCTACAGATCCGATACAGCTGGCGGTCGGATCCGATCATTCGGAGTTTGTTTTCGTAGTAGACTTGTAGGACTTAGCATAAACAGCCGTCTGAATTTAATAGCTACTGAATTCAGTAAGCTAGCATACTACATTCAGAAGCGAGGATTGTTTGCTTCTCTCTTCTGAGTTCAGTCGACTAACTTTGCTTCTGTATTCAGTCACTAAATTTAACCAAGTGAAATAAGTGCTTAAGTACTAAGCAGTACCTTCTTATTTCTTTTATAGTATAGAGTGACGAGACGAGCAGGACATGTGCCTGATGGTAAGCAACATACTTGCCACATAACAACATAGTGATACTCAGCTTAATAACTGAATGAACATGAAGAGTCCAAATCATTACCTAGCACTGCACTGCGCTCGTCACCCAGAAATCTACGACATTATAATAATATCTCTTAGCCCTGTGATTTCTCTGGAAACATTGCCCTTCAAACCGGAACACATTAATGTTTGCACATTGCTGCTTGGCGGTAGAATAACTGGCAAAGGTGTGGTACTTCCCCAGAAAGACCCTGCCAAAAGTCGCCACTACTAAATCATGTTCTCACCGCTGGGACTCGGGGTGTTCTCTTACAAGGAAAGGGTCAAGGTGTCGTACTATCACTTATCATGTCCAAGTAGGGATTGCTGGATGACGCATATCTTTGAAGGATGTCTTGGAAAATGTCGGTCTCTTCACGATGTTTTCCATCGCCATCAAAGCAAGTAGTACTGACAATTTTGGTTTGCGCAAAACCTTCAATCAATATTCGGAATACGGCGGTAACCATCGGTAGGTAAATACCTAGGAGTAGGTAAGGAAAACTCATCGTAGGTTAGATAATTTTAAATTTTTAAGCAAAAATTAAGTTACCAATTGAAATAGTTAAATTGCATTTATAATAAAATTAAAAAAAGGAAATGATAGAAACATAGATTTCTGGACCCAGCTAAGCTATGGGGGTCACGATCCCCATGGGTCATAAGATAGTCCCTTGCTCACGCGTTTTTAACAAATCTGTGGTATTTAGAAATTTATGGAGACATGAAAATTAAAAAAAAAAAAAAAAAAATGCGGTCAAATTGAGAAACCTGCTTTTTTTTTTAAAGTCGGTTAATAAATTTACGACGTTCGATCAAAAATGCTGATAATCAAGCTAAGTGCTGAAACACCAGTATGACCAGTAGGTATAAGAATTTGTAACCTACTTTCATTGCTTCCGGCTCTCGGAATATTTGTAGTAATAATTGGACAAATATAACTACAGAATAAGCTGTTTCCAGGATACAGATAAACCTGTCAAAGATAGTCGACGATGTCGCCAACTGTGTGGTAAGTAGCACATTGTTTCATTTAGTAACATGCAAGTAGCTAGCTAGCTAGCTACTTGGAAACATTTCTGAAAATTCTGCGAATCTCTACAAACAATCTTACATCTTACTAAAACATCGATAAGAGACTAGCGGTTCATCCCGCCTTCGCCCATGGTACTTACATAATAAATACATAGCCTATACGGCCAATAGCACTCAGGGATCAGGGATTTTTTTTTAATCGGTCCAACAGTTCCTAATATGTCAATGTATTTGTTATTATCATATTTATGTATTATTATTTTTCCTAGTTCCTATATATGTTTTTAGGGTTCCGTAAAACGTAAAAACGGAACCCTTATAGATTCGTCATGTCTGTCTGTCTGTCTGTCCGTCCGTATGTCACAGCCACTTTTTGCCGAAACTATGAGAACTACACTGTTAAAACTTGGTAAGTAGATGTATTCTATGAACCGCTTTAAGATTAGAACAAAAAAATTTTAAAAAAAGTTAAATTAGGGTTGCCCCCCATACTGAGAACTGAAACTCAAAAATGTTTTTTTCATCAAACCTACACGTGTAGGGAGTCTATCGATAGGTCTTTAAAAATGATGTTGTGGTTTCTAAAATAATTTTCGTCTAAACTGAATAATTTGCGCTAGAGACACTTTCAAAGTGGTAAAATGTGTGTGTCTCCCCCCCCCTCTAACTTCTAAAGTAAGAGAATGAAAAATCTAAAAAAAATATATGATGTACACTACCATGTAAACTACCAACGAAAATTAGTTTGAACTCGATCTGATGAGTAGTTTTTTTTAGTACGTCATAAATACACTATTATTGAAACTTCGATCAAAGTTACAACGAACTACAAGAACTATGTGTACTATGTATATTATGTTACTTGCTGCAACGGAACCCTTCATGGGCGAGTCCAACCCGCACTTGGCCACTTTATTTACTTATTACTGTTTAGATTAATTTTTAAGGGCCATATTTGGTATGCCATTTCCTGTCCTTGCACGGTTGCCTGGTAGAAATCGCTCTAAGCGATAAGGCCGCCAATTAAATTGCTGTAGTATTATTCTTTGTTTTGTAATTTTATGTTCTGTTTTGCATTGTTTGTGGCTTTTTAATAAAGAATTATTGTATTGTATTGTAATATTAAACTTATATTATCCGGTCCGCGTTCAAACAAAAAACCTCTTCAGCATAATAATATTAGTATAGAAGTGAAAGTTTGGATTCTTAGATATTTAAAAATCTTATACCTTTAAACGAGCAATTCTTGTACCTATATAAATATGTATATATATATATAGAATCTGAATGTCGGAAACGGCTCGATGGATTTTCATGAAATTATGTATGCAGGGGATTTCGGGGACGATAAATCGATCTAACTAGGTCTTATTTAAAAAAAACGCATATTATGCGCGTTTTTAGACAATGAAAAACTGTCACATTAGACATTAGAATGTGAAGGTAAATTTCGCCGCGTGACGCGACAGCATAATTAGCTCAGACGGGAAGTCGGGCGCTCATAGCGGTCACGAATTAGTAGCTCCGGGTTCGAATCCAGACGGGTTCCCTTTTTTTTTCAATTCGTTTATTTTAAGAAAATATATTTCTTGGAGTCTTTTATCTGTAGGTATCTAAGTATATTTAGTATTTAAACCGAGCAAAGCTCGGTCACCCAGGTACTATTTATTATATGACAATCATGTTTTCAAACTTACTGAGGTCAACAATTATTGTAGACGTTATAGAGAAATATGACTATTGTTTTACTCAGGTCTATTTGCATCTTGAACACGCCACAACAACATTGGTCTGTATTGACACAGATTTTTCCGTAAACAATGAACGTAAAAAAAAAACAATCAATTACGTAATTAAGAAGTTCTTCAATTAGATACGCCTACAGCAACAAGCTTGCCAAAAGTCCAACACCCTCTGTTGTTTACAACCGAAAATAACTCTGGACCAAAATTGGACGGGTCGACTTAACAGTCTTTATCTCCAAACGCGTAGATATCAAAGGCAGGTTGAATCAAATTGGTAGAATTGTCGGAAAAATTGTTTTCTGAGCTCGAGAAGACCCACAGCTACATCGACTTTTCTTTTGATACCATAAATCTAAGTAATTACTTCCTTTCTTTCCTAAGAAAACCGACGAAAAGTGACTTTCGCGCGAAAATGGAACGTTGGCTCTTTGCCAAGATACTGTGCAATACAAAGCTAGCGTCTTTGAAAATCTCAGCAAGAGAAACTTCAAATTAGATTATTTGTATTGCATTCAGCGTCTGTCAACAGACACTCCGCTGTGCTTAGCTCCAGTCTAAACAAAACCGTGCCAGAAAAAAACAACCTTACAGCTACAGCTTGACTCTGTTGACAATTTGTGCGTGTTTCAAGCAAAGGGGGGACCGAGATAATTGTAATAAATTGTTTTGGAACATTCGACTAACAGCAGGAAGCACGAATACTGGCGTTTACGGAAACGCTAACTTAAGTAGGTATATGCTAAATTTCCTTATATACCTACTAGCGTTTACGGATAAAAGTTTAGTACGTAAATTGATTTGTAACTTGACATTGGCTGATATTTTATGTTTTTTTTAAAGCCACCTTATTTAGAAAAAATTGCTTCTCCAGGTCCACGTAAAAAATAAAACTATACACCTACATGATTTTGAACTAAATAACCGAATGCCTTCACTAAACTTGACAGATACTCTAATTACTTTGGGATCAGGGGTCATAATCAATTATGGGGATAACCACTAACCGCCGTATTCCAAAACTTGGCTCAAACTCAATATTGTCTAATTGAGTACTTTTGACTTGACAAACGTCGAAACTTGAAAAAAAACCTTGGAATATTTGATTTTGTCCCATAGTTAGATGTATTTTTGATGACGCGATGGCTCACGAAAGTCATTATGGAATACATGACTTACCTACGTAATAAATTAGATAAGTTACAAAACACCTACTTATTCAAAAACAACACAAGAGAAAGTACCATTTTTATTTTTTTTATTTTTTGTTCCATTTAAAATTTGCTATAAGTACTCTATATGCATAGAGCATAGAATATAGAAAAACAGTGAAGCTATCTAGTGATCAAAAAGACAAAAATAAAAGCTTATAAAAAAAATTGTCAGTCATAGGAACTGCCGATAGAAGTGAAAACTTATAACTCAGAATTTGATAGCTTACTTTGGAAACTACACGGGTGTAACCGGAGGGCGTGGCCTCGCCATCATGGCATGGCCATCTAGAAATGCGTCAGCATTTCCCATTGGCTGACGCATTTCTAGATGCCCAATCGCCAAGGTCCCGAGTTTACCCGAAGATTTCTTATCATACCCGAGCGTGACGGTAGAATTCAATTTACACCCCACGAAAAATTTGTCTAGGGGCGCCTAAAGAAGTTTTCACTTCAAAAATACTAGAGATACTGAATCATTATCAAACAATTAAGCTATGACACAATCTAGCCACTCTATTTTTTTGATCGCCCTCTGCCACAACATTCATCAGCAATCATATTGATGAACTCTTTTGGATACTTGAAATGTGATTTTCATCCCTACGCAAAACATTACAGTACCTACAATTACAATACATACTTACCTACTTAGTATTTATTACGGAGAATGTTTTGTTTATTCTGACATGTCTTGTGATCAGCCAAAAATTTATTCAAATAAAAAAAATGGATTACAAATTTACAAATAATATGTGTAAATTTATCTTTATCTTACTAGGTATATCTACGTTTCAAATGTTGATCATCATCATAGGCTCTTCCCGAGGGGGTTTTCCTAGATGACAAATACAGTTGTACTCGTGAATGTATTGTGAGTGAATCAGATTATTTTCTTAAAACGCGTTGTACCTACCATAGAATGCATCATTTAAGTACCTTTGTGGATTTGATTATCCTCAAACGTCACCAAACCATAGAATGTTTATGATACATATTTATTATAAATTAACGTAAGTACTTAAATCGATTGACAAAGGCTCTCTCAAAAACGTATCTTACTTTTACTCAATACTTAAGTTAGTTAAATTCAACCCATTATATAAACCTATTCCGAATATTTAACTGGGTTTCGCGGCCCACAAACTTAGTCTATTTCTTTTTAGAGTAAAAAATATTAAATTGTCGGTAAGTACGTAAGTAGGTAGATAACATAGACTAAGTAAGACAGGTAATGTATAATGTAGACAGTACACACGAAGAACTCTAGTTTGCGAAATGCGTTGCTTGATTTGGGTTTCACGTGGTTTCACAGAGGTTTGCAATATTGTTTTCAAGTCGACAGAAATCAATTGAACTGATTTCTTCTAGGATTCTTCTAGGTAGGCGAGCCTCATAGGTAGAACGCTTTCAGGTGACATCCGGTATCCGGTCAAGTGCAATTCTATCATTGTTAAAAAAAAGTCTATTGGTAAAAATCAATGTTTCACAAATCACACAAATAATGTTTACGTCTGCGACATCAAAAAAAAAGTAATTTAATCATTTTTAGGACCCTGGTAACAAGTACAAACATAATATAATTATGGTGTGTTAGAACATAATCTATGGCTAGACACCATAGTAACACAAAAAAAAAAAAAATTCGTAATGAAAGTTAATCTTTGGAGCGAGTGAGAAAAAAAAACAAACATCTCAATTGTGGTCCCACTACACCGCGCTAATTCCTTCGTCCGCGGAGGTCAAGGCCATCCGCGTTTGCTGTACATTAGCGGAGTGCATCGACCCGCTCTCAAACCGGACATAATCTAACCGCATTAGCGTCCGTTTATTTGATGAATAGTGTTATTGGCGACATTTTTCTTTTAGTGTTAGGTTAAAAACAGAAACACATGATCTGGAACATGCGCACTGGCGTCGCCGCAAGTCAATATCCTCCCACCCCGCCGACGCGCCGCCATGACGCTTATGTCGCACACTGAGTGGAAGTGAGGCATAACTCTGATTTGTATATTTTGAAGATGCCCATGTATGGTTTGAAAATTGCAACTAAAGTACTGCCGCATTAGGAAGCAAAAATATTAAATCATGATATCTTTTGTGTTAACTCGGTAATAGTAATTTGTGTAAAAATGCCACATTATAAATATTTACTGGTATGACCAAATTTAAATTTTACTCTGTTGCTTTCTTTTTAGTGTGCATTTAATCTTCAATATCTAATACCACTGAGTCCTATTTTCTATTGGGCTCTATGAAACTCGGAAAATCACCATCGATGTATGGGTAATGTTCTAAAAACTGAACTGAAGTGGTTGGAACCATAAGATGGAACATGTTTATTTCTCAAGATTGCTCCGTCTTAGACTGCATTGTCAATTTACATCTTGTAAGATAGCGTAAGCCCATAGGTATTTGTTGAAAAAAAAGTACATACCTACTGCTCATATCGGCTGTAATATTGTGGTAACGTGTATGGGAAGGTAAAACTCAACCATTTAAATACGGATAAATATCGAAACAAAACAATGTCTCTGTACCTACATAACTAAGTGATTTAATCAACTGTATTATTCCAAGGTTCCAGATCAACCTTCAACTTCGTTTTACGGTCGTTTTCAATAACCTTCCTATCCACAGTTCTACTAAGGATAGACTAGTGTTATGGTAATTTACGATTTCATAGCAGATCTCAATTGCGTGCCTTTCCTCGGAGGCTTCGTTTAGTTGTGAGTGCGTCCGCTAGAGTGGCAGCGGTCTCGCGCCAGCTGGTCGGTTTGACAGTACCCGGCTCGCGACGACCGGTCCGCTCGTCTCGATACCGGCCGGCGCATTCTTACCTCACGTGTGCCGTGCACTATTTAACCTCCACCAAAAACAACTCGACAATCCACTAAACTTCCCTACAATTACACAGTGAACTATGACCCTTGGTACTAACCAAGACTTTAGTACGATTTTGTGAAATGCCAATTCTTTATTGTTTCTCGTGTGAAAAGTAATCGTATTGTGTGCGTGCGTGAACCGTTTTGTGGTATTTTTGTTACGTCCGCGTTTTTTTTTTTGGTACTGCAGGATCTGATTTGCTGAATATCTTGAAGGAAGCATTGTGAGTACTTACTTAAGTTAAACATTCTTCGAATTTTAGTAGAAGTACACTTAGCTACATATACGTAGACTGGTGGTAGGTACTTGGATGTCAAAAAACGAAGAAAAATAAAAAGAAGTAGGGTCGACAGAGACGTTATTTTGTAAGCAAACATGGAATATTTTTTCTTTAACCTTGACCATGGACGCATAGTTTTTTGCTCCTATTATACCTGCCTGCGGCCCTTTGCGGGTTAAAATCCGCTTTACAAATTCCTTCTCCACACCCACACATTCACACGAGACGTAGGTATAGGTACCAATAGTAGGCATTGTTAAGTATACTATACTACATAAGTAGTAGGTACTTATATTGAAATGGGCTAAGAAGAATCTAATAAGATTTTAGGCCGTTTTGCTTTTTCTCCATTGATTAAATCTTGACTTACCTACTTCTGAATACTGATTTAATGTTGTAAACACAAAATACCTATTAATTCTACGTACATACCTACCTATATTAACGTAGGTAAATTGGTAAGTACCTATGTATATTTAAAGTTATTCATACCTAGTAGGTACCTATCTTGTAGCATTCGCGTAAGATTTGGAAAAGGACTAGGTACCTACCTAGGTTACCTCCTAAGAGATTCCCATTATTTCAGGAAAAAATCTATATCTCTTCATAATGCCTTACCTGTGTTACCTAGTATTTCTGATAAAAAAATAGTTAAATTACCTGGGTACCAACTTACATCTACATTACTTCCAGGTCTCAGCCTACTAGGTACATATTGACTAGGTACCTACACCTACCTTAAACCTACCTACATTATTTCCTGAAGAAATCATCATTATTTCGTGTTAAAAAATAGCTTAGGTAAGTACCTAGGTAGGTATAGTACTGTTACTGTTAGGTGGGTCATTCTACTTTTTAGTGCAGGTTTTTGCACTGCTAAAAGTGGGCTTTAAAATTTTTATCATTAGAGATAAATGAAGTAACGTCGTACCTACTACCTGAAAACTGAACCTGTTCAGTTTTCAGGTAATACGACGGAGGTAATCGAGAAACAAATACCTATCCAAACTTTCACATTTATGATGTTAGTCGGATCGATAATCTCTTCCGTTTTAATGGCAGTAAATCAGTGATAGGTATCGTAGGTATACCTAATTAAAGTAATTAGTTACATACCTAGGTACCTAGGCAATTAAAGAGCATTCAAATCTTTCAAAATAGGTACTACTATACAATACCATAACCAATATAATTATTTTTAACTGCATTACGTACCTACATATACCCATCGATATAAACCAATGAATGTGCCCTGAGGCACCTTGAAATTGGTAATCGTACCTAAGTAGCTTACAAACAACCAATCTACTTGATCCCTAGAATCGTTAGCGGCGAGATACCTACCTATGCTGTGGTTCTACTTATTTTGGTTGTTGACAACGAATAGTGATAGGTAAAAACGTCCGGCGTCCACCGCTTCCAGCAACCGACTAGAACGGAAAGAGTGAGCTCACTCTTCCCAACCATGACATAATTCCGTGCGCCCTGAAGTTTGGGAGGGCACATCTGTGTATTGAGATCGTTGCCTATACCTACCTAATACCTGTAGTTATAGGTACATTTTCTCAGACAAACCTAGGTACTCAAAATGAGAACTATAATAATGCAATGTAGTAATGAAAAATAATAAGCGATGCAAATTAGGTATGCAATCATTTTTTCCAATCAAATATCGACTTGACTTTAAACTATTAATGTTACCGACCATGCGCCCTGCTATAATATAGAGTGCGTCTACATACCTAGATGAAACCGCTTCAATCTCAACAATACACCGAGATTGTATCGATCGGGAAAACCCACTAAAGTAGCACATTTCACAGTCCAGCTATCCATATAACGAAAGTTGCATAAGAACGTAAACCATGAATTGATATTTCGAACTCGAAGCAGGGGTTTATGGGGGTCATGCATCATGACCATCCCCTGGGCTGGGTCCAGAACTTAGCTGGACCACTCGGGACTAAGGCACGCAGTTGCCGCACGGTCTTGCTTGGCCACGGCTTTATGACCCCCTTTGGCACCAAATAGGTAAAATAATAAGATCATTAATATTAGCTTACTCAGGGCAATTATTGCAGTTGGCATGATAGCTGTTGGTACATTTGGTATTGGTAAATAGGCCATAGGCGGACATCACCAACACTCGTACCAATGACATAGCCATAGCAGCAGTTGCTTTGTGCCTACCTAAGTCGTTTGTTGAAAGGTACCTAGGTAGGTACTATAGGTATAAGTTGATTCCTGTTCCACAACATACATAAGTAGGACTAGGTATATGTACTACGAACGACTATGACTGACTAAAAGACTATGACTGGCTTCGTGGCTTAGTGTGTAGTAATTCTGCTTGCGCAGCCGAGGGTCGTGGGTTCGATTCCCACCCAGTGCAAATATTTGTGTCATCATCATCTGCAGCCTGCAGACGTCCACTGCTCGACATAGGCCTCCCCCAATGATTTCCATAATGACCGGTCTTGTGCCGCCCCCATCCACCGACTTCCCGCGACCGAGATAATATCATCGGTCTTTGTTATTTAACATTTGTGTGATGAATTCAAATCTTTGTACTGTGTCTGGGTGTTTCTATGTATAATAAGTATGTATTAAGTATTATATCAGCCATTTGGCGCCCATATTACAAGCTTTGCTTAGTTTGGGGTCAGATGGTGTTGTGTGTGAATTGTCCAACAATATAAAAAAAAAACCTCTACTCTACACTCTAACTCTCTATTGGAAAAAAAACCTCTACTCTACACTCTAACTCTCTACTGGAATACTGGAACAGTTAATTGTTTCCAATTTATCCTATAGTTTGACGACTTATTTTAAGTTTATTGCCAAAATATTTACAGCTGTTATATAAATCATGACTGAAAAACAAAATTCGTCACAGTGCCATTGTTGGGCGTGAAATTGCAATTCCTCGCTTTGTTTCCCGAAACTTCAATATCTTAAACACTAATTACTGAGATTTTATGTAGTTGCTATGTTGAGGAAAATATTATTTTACTAGATATTTGGATATTACGGTTAGTTTTAACCGTATTCCTTTGCCTTTCAGGCTGTTCAACTGTGGAACGATCTGCCAGTTTGTATCCGAAAGCTGCAATCGTTACCAACTTTTAAAGATCACGTGAAAGAGTTTTATTTGTCGAAACTGTAATCTATGTAATTTTTACCCGACTGCGCGACGCAAAGGAGTGGTAATGTGTTTAACAGTCTATGTATGTATGTATGTATGTATGTTTGTATGTTCCTTTGAGGCACTATACAGACCAAACGCCTGGGCCGATTTTTATGATTCACACGTCAATCGATTCCTCTTAATCTGGCGAGTGACACGAAAGACATGACATTAGTGTAAGTCCAATATGGCGGCTTCAGGACGCCATATTGTCCAAATTAAAAAAATGAAATTCACCAAAATATGTCAAGAGGGGTATCGTTGAATAGGTATTTCAAAATAATGTTTCGCTTTCTCTCAATGTTTTTCGATTCGACTGACCGTTTAGGATGTATATCGATTTAAAGTTGAGTAACAACCATTCTCACATTTATAGGTTTTTAGGTAGCAGAAAACTTCGTATAACTAACTGTACGTGTGAATGTGGATGGACATTATATACTAATGTATCTAGTAGGCATCGATATAAATCAATAGATGTGCCCTGAGCACCTTGAAATTGGTAATAAACTGCGTCTCTGTATGTATCGTAAGTGGTTTACAAACAACCAATCTACTTGACCCCTATAATCGCTAGCGGCGAGATTTGCTGTGGTTCTACTTATTTTGGTTGTTGACACCGAATAATGATAGGTAAAAACGTCCGGCGTCCACCGCGTCCTGCAACCGACTAGAACGGAAAGAGTGAGCTCACTCTTACCAACGTTGACATGATTGCGTGCGCCGTGAAGTTTGGGATGGGGCCCATCTTGGGTTCTATGATCTATGCTAGTAGGTATATTGGACTACCTTTTTTTCGTACGTGCAGGAAATGTATTTACGCATACCCTACTGCCCCGCCCGGGAGACACAGCCACATTATGTTGCACTCTATATCATGTATGGATATGGTGCCCCTATCTACTAATTAACCTCTATGGGGTTTCAACTCTGCCGCTGATAGTGGGAACACGGAACCGCTCTCGGATTACTCCGCCTCGGTTGCCCATCTCCAACTTCAAACGATTTAGTAGGTACTCAACGTCAATCGAAAACCTATACTAACACAAAACTATAAATTTATATGAATTACATGCAGTAGAAAATCCTACATATTATATCAGTAGAAACGAAGACTACTTTCTTTAACCTTGACCATGGACGCATAGTTTTTTGCTCCTATTATACCTGCCTGCGGCCCTTTGCGGGTTAAATCCGCTTTACAAATTCCTTCTCCACACCCACACATTCACACTAGACGTAGGTATAGGTACCAATAGTAGGCATTGTTAAGTATACTATACTACATAAGTAGTAGGTACTTATATTGAAATGGGCTAAGAAGAATCTAATAAGATTTTAGGCCGTTTTGCTTTTTCTCCATTGATTAAATCTTGACTTACCTACTTCTGAATACTGATTTAATGTTGTAAACACAAAATACCTATTAATTCTACGTACATACCTACCTATATTAACGTAGGTAAATTGGTAAGTACCTATGTATATTTAAAGTTATTCATACCTAGTACCTATCTTGTAGCATTCGCGTAAGATTTGGAAAAGGACTACCTAGGTTACCTCCTAAGAGATTCCCATTATTTCAGGAAAAAATCTATATCTCTTCATAATGCCTGTGTAACCTATTTCTGATAATAAATTAGTTAAATTACCTGGGTACCAACTTACATCTACATTACTTCCAGGTCTCAGCCTACTACACATTGACTAGGTAGGTACCTACCTACATTATTTCCTGAAGAAATCATCATTATTTCGTGTTAAAAAATAGCTTAGGTAAGTACCTAGGTAGGTATAGTACTGTAACTGTTAGGTGGGTCATTCTACTTTTTAGTGCAGGTTTTTGCACTGCTAAAAGTGGGCTTTAAAAATTTTATCATTAGAGATAAATGAAGTAACGTCGTACTACCTGAAAACTGAACCTGTTCAGTTTTCAGGTAGTACGACGGAGGTAATCGAGGAACAAATATCCAAACTTTCACATTTATGATGTTAGTCGGAGCGATAATCTCTTCCGTTTTAATGGCAGTTAATCAGTGATAGGTATCGTATACCTAATGAAAGTAATTAGTTACATACCTAGGTAATTAAAAAAATTTCAAATCTTTCAAAATACTACTATACAATACCATAACCAATATAATTATTTTTAACTGCATTACGTACCTACCTACATATACCCATCGATATAAACCAATGAATGTGCCATGAGCACCTTGAAATTGGTAATCGTACCTAAGTAGCTTACAAACAACCAATCTACTTGATCCCTAGGATCGTTAGCGGCGAGATACCTATGCTGTGGTTCTACTTATTTTGGTTGTTGACAACGAATAGTGATAGGTAAAAACGTCCGGCGTCCACCGCTTCCTGCAACCGACTAGAACGGAAAGAGTGAGCTCACTCTTCCCAACCATGACATGATTCCGTGCGCCCTGAAGTTTGGGAGGGCACATCTGTGTATTGAGATCATTGCCTATACCTAATACCTATAGTTATAGGTATATTTTCTGAGACAAACCTAGGTACTCAAAATGAGAACTACCTGTAATAATGCAATGTAGTAATGAAAAATAATTAGCGATGCAAATTAGGTATGCAATCATTTTTTCCCCGTTTTTTCGTGGTCCTACTAATCAATCAAATATCGACTTGACTTTAAACTATTAATGTTACCGACCATGCGCGACCATGCGCCCTGCTATAATATAGAGTGCGTCTACATAGATGAAACCGCTTCAATCTCAACAAGACACCGAGATTGTACCCATCGCATCGGGAAAACCCACTAAAGTAGCACATTTCACAGTCCAGCTGTCCATATAACGAAAGTTGCATAGGAACGTAAACAATGAATTGATATTTCGAACTCGAAGCAGGGGTTTATGGGGGTCATGCATCATGACCACCCCCTGGGCTGGGTCCAGAACTTAGCTGGACCACTCGGGACTAAGGCACGCAGTTGCCGCACGGTCTTGCTTGGCCACGGCTTTATGACCCCCTTTGGCACCAAATAGGTAAAATAATAAGATCATTAATATTAGCTTACTCAAGGCAATTATTGCAGTTGGCATGATACCTGTTGGTACATTTGGTATTGGTAAATAGGCCATAGGCGGACATCACCAACACTCGTACCAATGACATAGCCATAGCAGCAGTTGCTTTGTGCCTACCTAAGTCGTTTGTTGAAAGGTACCTAGGTAGGTACTATAGGTATAAGTTGATTCCTGTTCCACAACATACATAAGTAGGACTAGGTATATGTACTACGAACGACTATGACTGACTAAAAGACTATGACTGGCTTCGTGGCTTAGTGTGTAGTAATTCTGCTTGCGCAGCCGAGGGTCGTGGGTTCGATTCCCACCCAGTGCAAATATTTGTGTCATCATCATCTGCAGCCTGCAGACGTCCACTGCTCGACATAGGCCTCCCCCAATGATTTCCATAATGACCGGTCTTGTGCCGCCCCCATCCACCGACTTCCCGCGACCGAGATAATATCATCGGTCTTTGTTATTTAACATTTGTGTGATGAATTCAAATCTTTGTACTGTGTCTGGGTGTTTCTATGTATAATAAGTATGTATTAAGTATTATATCAGCCATTTGGCGCCCATATTACAAGCTTTGCTTAGTTTGGGGTCAGATGGTGTTGTGTGTGAATTGTCCAACAATATAAAAAAATAAAGTAGCCAAGTGCGAGTTGGACTCGCCCATGAAGGGTTCCGTTCCAGCAAGTAACATAATATACATAGTACACATAGTTCTTGTAGTTCGTTGCAACTTTGATCGAAGTTTTAATAATAGTGTATTTATGACGTACTAAAAAAAAACGACTCATCAGATCGAGTTCAAACTAATTTTCGTTGGTAGTTTACATGGTAATGTACATCATATATTTTTTTTAGTTTTTTCATTCTCTTACTTTAGAAGTTAGAGGGGGGGGGACACACATTTTACCACTTTGGAAGCGTCTCTCGCGCAAGTTATTCAGTGTAGACAAAAATTATATTAGAAACCTCAACATCATTTTTGAAGACCTATCGATAGACACCCCACACGTGTAGGTTTGATGAAAAAAAAAAATTTGAGCTTCAGTTCTCAGTATGGGGGGCAACCCTAATTTTTGTTTTTTTAAAAAACTTTTGTAAAAATCTTAATGCGGTTCACAGAATACATCTACTTACCAAGTTTCAACAGTGTAGTTCTCATAGTTTCGGCAAAAAGTGGCTGTGACATACGGACGGACAGACAGACAGACAGACAGACAGACAGACAGACAGACATGACGAATCTATAAGGGTTCCGTTTTTACGTTTTACGGAACCCTAAAAACCTCTACTCTACACTCTAACTCTCTATTGGAAAAAAAACCTCTACTCTACACTCTAACTCTCTACTGGAATACTGGAACAGTTAATTGTTTCCAATTTATCCTATAGTTTGACGACTTATTTTAAGTTTATTGCCAAAATATTTACAGCTGTTATATAAATCATGACTGAAAAACAAAATTCGTCACAGTGCCATTGTTGGGCGTGAAATTGCAATTCCTCGCTTTGTTTCCCGAAACTTCAATATCTTAAACACTAATTACTGAGATTTTATGTAGTTGCTATGTTGAGGAAAATATTATTTTACTAGATATTTGGATATTACGGTTAGTTTTAACCGTATTCCTTTGCCTTTCAGGCTGTTCAACTGTGGAACGATCTGCCAGTTTGTATCCGAAAGCTGCAATCGTTACCAACTTTTAAAGATCACGTGAAAGAGTTTTATTTGTCGAAACTGTAATCTATGTAATTTTTACCCGACTGCGCGACGCAAAGGAGTGGTAATGTGTTTAACAGTCTATGTATGTATGTATGTATGTATGTTTGTATGTTCCTTTGAGGCACTATACAGACCAAACGCCTGGGCCGATTTTTATGATTCACACGTCAATCGATTCCTCTTAATCTGGCGAGTGACACGAAAGACATGACATTAGTGTAAGTCCAATATGGCGGCTTCAGGACGCCATATTGTCCAAATTAAAAAAATGAAATTCACCAAAATATGTCAAGAGGGGTATCGTTGAATAGGTATTTCAAAATAATGTTTCGCTTTCTCTCAATGTTTTTCGATTCGACTGACCGTTTAGGATGTATATCGATTTAAAGTTGAGTAACAACCATTCTCACATTTATAGGTTTTTAGGTAGCAGAAAACTTCGTATAGTATATGCTAGTAGGTATATTGGACTACCTTTTTTTCGTACGTGCAGGAAATGTATTTACGCATACCCTACTGCCCCGCCCGGGAGACACAGCCACATTATGTTGCACTCTATATCATGTATGGATATGGTGCCCCTATCTACTAATTAACCTCTATGGGGTTTCAACTCTGCCGCTGATAGTGGGAACACGGAACCGCTCTCGGATTACTCCGCCTCGGTTGCCCATCTCCAACTTCAAACGATTTAGTAGGTACTCAACGTCAATCGAAAACCTATACTAACACAAAACTATAAATTTATATGAATTACATGCAGTAGAAAATCCTACATATTATATCAGTAGAAACGAAGACATTTGGTCAGCAACCAAAAGATGCATATTATTATGTTGAGCATATTAACATTCACAACATTGTTCATAACTAAAAAGTATAAAAAAAAAATATAATTTAAAAACTCAATAAAAAAATATAATTTAAAAACTCAAAAACCCGACTGCGTAAAAAGTGAACCAAACTACGTACTCGCATACAAAAAAAATACTGAAAAGAATAAAACAAGCATTTAGATTTCTGGTGGTCTGGAATTCTATAATATGTTATTGTATTAATACTATTGAAATATATACAATATTTTCTGATAAAAGAACATTACAACTGAACAGTCGGGATCCATTGAACAATTACATTGTATGTCGAATAATAATAATAATGGATCCCGACTCTTCAGTTGTAATGTTCTTTTATTAGAAAATATTGTATATATTTCAATAGTATTAATACAATAACATATTATAGAATTCTAGACCACCAGAAATCTAAATGCTTGTTTTATTCTTTTCAGTATTTTTTTTGTATGCGAGTACGTAGTTTGGTTCACTTTTTACGCAGTCGGGTTTTTGAGTTTTTAAATTATATTTTTTTATTTTATACTTTTTAGTTATGAACAATGTTGTGAATGTTAATATGCTCAACATAATAATATGCATCTTTTGGTTGTTGACCAAATGTTTTCGTTTCTACTGATATAATATGTAGGATTTTCTACTGCATGTAATTCATATTTATAGTTTTGTGTTAGTATAGGTTTTCGATTGACGTTGAGTACCTACTAAATCGTTTGAAGTTGGAGATGGGCGACCGAGGCGGAGCAATCCGAGAGCGGTTCCGTGTTCCCAGCACTATCACGTACCTGCACGTACGAAAAAAAAGTAGTCCAATATACCTACTAGCATAGATCGTAGAACCCAAGATGGGCCCCATCCCAAAATTCACGTCGCACGCAATCATGTCAACGTTGGGAAGAGTGAGCTCACTCTTTCCGTTCTAGTCGGTTGCAGGACGCGGTGGACGCCGGACGTTTGTCACTTTGTCATCTTTGTAACTAGGTAAATGTATTTACCTTGTCAGTATATTTTTGTATATGATTAGTTTATTTATTAGTCTAAAATAATTTGAGTACATACGTCTACGCTGTCTATGCTGTGGAACACGTTGTCTGAGTGGGTTTTCCCCGATGGTTACAATCTTTGTGCCTTGAAATCGAGAGTGAATCGATTTCTTGGTTAACACGCTTCATCGTACCTAGATCGCATCGACGAGATCATCATCAGGCGAAATGGCGGTAAAGTGTAAACCTACGAGTATAAAAGTAAAAAATAACATACTTAGGTATACTTAAATCGATACTTTGTTTAAACTCACAGTTTTTATCATCGTCATAATCAGTCTCTACTCGTTCACTCCTGGAAATACACTTCTAATAGGTCGCTCAGCCCGATCTTCGTAGCATTTCCAATCGCCTCCAACTGCCTTTCGTAAATCATCACTGCATCTAATCACTACATTTACCGATAGTAGGGTAATGTTATATAGCCTTCCTCGATAAATGACCCATCCAACAGAAAAATAAACTTTCAGTTCGAACTAGTAGTTCCCGAGATTCTATTGTTCAAACTAACTCTTCCGCTTTATAATATTAGAGTAGAGTAGTATTAGTATAGCTATTAGTAATTAACCATACATAGTTCCCCTACCAAAAAAAGGAATGCGGCTTAAAACTTGTCCACTTCAAAAATAAGAGGTTGTCTCAGGTTTTCATTTAAGACTGTGCGAGTATACCCCGAGCAGCTATCAATTCGGCAGCTCTTCCCCAACTCGAATAAATTTCACCCTGACAGCGCCCGGACTGATCGTTTCCCAACCAATAGATTATCAGGAAAACTAGAAATATATTGCTTGATTTTATTCAGGAAAAGAAAATTTAGGTAACGCTTGTTTGAACTGTATTTTTATAGTGAATCTTTTTTTGGCAGCGTTGGGTACTTTTTCGTGGAGGAAAATATTATGGGTTAGTACCAAGATGCTGATGTATTGTCGGAGCGGCGGTGGAGTAGCGGAGTTTGCGTCAACGATGTCCGTAATAGCAGTTTGTCTGTAGCTAGGTATGCAGTTGACGGATTATGCAACATTAGTCATCATCATCATCATCATCAACAGCCCACTAAACGTTCCCACTGCTGGGACTCGGGGCCTTCTCTCGCAAGAAGAGAGTTAAGGCCATAATCCACCACGCTGGCCCAGTGCGGGTTGGCGGATGACACATGACTTCGAAAGATTCTTGGTACATGTCGGTTTCCTCACGATGTTTTCCTTCACCGTTTTAAGTTAGCGGCATTACGCACTTGACTTCGAAAAGACAGTGGTGCGTGTGGGGTTTGAACCCGGGGCACAGATCAGAAAATAGTTACTTCCCCGGGGTCTCCGGATCGGCAGCCGCCGTTCTCCCGACTAGACCACCGTAACTTTACCGCAACATTAGTGAATACTACTATTCTAAATTAAAGGTTTTCACTTCTATCGGTAGTTTGAAAAAAAAATTGGCAGTCATAGAGGTTGTCAATAGAAGTAAAAATTTAAACCTCAGTATTTGATAGCACACTTTGGAAACTACACGGGTGAAACCGGAGGGCGCTCTTAGTATGGAACAAATAAATAAATAAATATAAATATTGGTGGACAATTCACACACAACACCATCTGACCCCAAACTAAGCAAAGCTTGTATGATGGCGACCAGATAGCTGATATTATACTTATATAGTTTTTAAATACATGCTTATTATACATATAAACACCCAGACACAGTGCAAACATTTGAATTCATCACACAAATATTTGCACTGGGTGGGGATCGAACCCACGACACTCGGCTTCGCAGGCAGAGTTACTACCAACTAAGCCACGAGGGCAGTCAAATCAAAAAAAAATCTTCAAAGCATTGTCGTCTCAATTAATCTCCTAAGCATCGCCATCTAGATAGATGGCCATGGTTAGATTTGTAAATGCGTAGGTAATGGTAACCATGCTAACACGCCATGGCCATCCAGAAATGCTGACGTAATTCTAAATGACCATAGTCCCGAGTTCATCCGAAGATTTCTTACATTCACGAGCGTGACGGTTGAGCTCAATTCATAGCCCACGAAAAATTTGTGTTTGGTGTGCAAAAAGAAGTTTCACTTTAAAAATTTCAACTTTTTTTGGTTTTCGTTAGACCGCCATTTCGCTCTGTGTTGCGATCGACGATAAAGTGCGCTTACTTAGAAGAAACCAATTCACTCCGTTTCACAAGACACCCGGCTTGCATTCATCAAGGAATACTTAGCCAATTCAAATCCACTTAGCCAATTGATTCCACAGTTTATAATGGCACAATACTAATTTTTAATTCAGTTTTGTTCCAGCTATTTATGGATTGAGTCATCGTAAAGTACCTAAGCTTATTATTTTTTATTGAAAACAGCGTACGAAATCATCAGATTTACTTCCGACAGAGACACGGAAGTAGATTTTTTCAAACCTAATGCCAAAAGTCTTTTTGCAATCTATGAGCAAGCCGTTATAAGTAACAAGCTATTGCAGGAATTAAAATAAGCTATTGAAGGAATTGAAATAAACTATTGAAGGGATTAAAGAAATATATTGAAAGGATTACTAAAGGCACGATAAAGAAGATGAAAACGCTAGAGAAACGAAACGTCCAATTTATTATCTTTTGCATGGAATATTTATGTATCTATATTTTGCATAAAACTTTACCACCAGATCACTTTTCTATAAAGAGGCCAATGACAGTTGTTTTCAAGTGGCCTCTACTATCTACCAAATGTTGGAATATCGCAGCAGACGTAAGTCCCTAACCAACGACACTTTTGTTCGAAAAAGACTTCAAAGTCTAGAATTCTAGAACATCACCGCAGCTTATTGTGTTTTTATTGGATACATTTCGGAAAGTGCACTACTGATCTCCAAGACCTGGTTGCTTTTTTTCATTGGACTGCTAGCTGTAGCTCCAAAAAAGGGACGTTCCAACGACTCGGACGAAGAGCTTTAAGGTTTGACTTTATTAATATGCTAAAAATGTCTAGGCTCTGGAATACGTTGTCTGACTGGTTTTGTGGTTTTTCCCATGTAACCATCGGGTTACAATCTTAGTGTTTTCAAATTGAGAGTAAAATTGGTGTCTTCTAAGTGAGCATGCTCGATCGTAAACCGCATCGTCGCCAAAGATCAGACGAGATGCCGATCAAGTGTAAACCTTAAATAGTTCAAAAAAACTAAGCTAACTCTGCTAACTATAGATACCTAATACCTACTTATGCAATTACTACTCAATCTCAAACTTTTTGATATTACTATACCACCAGAAACTACACCATATCACTATACCCGATTATCAGATGATATATTCGAAAAAGAGAGTCAGGACATATCTTTAAATTAACCTTTGTCTCTTTGATGGCAAAGGTCACAAAATATTCAGAATAAGGATTGTCAGATACCTCTAGCCGAGTCGTGTAACTTAAGAATGCTAAACGTGCTTCTATTAAGACTATCTTAAGAGGTCAGGCGTCGCTTGCCCATGTCCTCTGACCTGCTAAATCCTGTTATATATCGGCGTCGTTTAGGCCTGCTCACTCGGCCGTGGGTTCGGAGTTTTAAAACTACAGCGATGCACGTTGAACATCGCCTAAGTTTTTGGAATTTATTTGGGAAACAATAAAAGCATTGGAAGATACGAATTGATCAGATAAATAATAAAGTGGCCAAGTGCAAGTTGGACTCGCCCATGAAGGGTTCCGTTGCAGCAAGTAACATAATATACATAGTACACATAGTTCTTGTAGTTCGTTGTAACTTTGGTCGAAGTTTCAATAATAGTGTATTTATGACGTACTAAAAAAAACTACTCATCAGATCGAGTTCAAACTAATTTTCGTTGGTAGTTTACATGGTAATGTACATCATATATTTTTTTTAGATTTTTCATTCTCTTACTTTAGAAGTTAGAGGGGGGGGGGACACACATTTTACCACTTTGGAAGTGTATCTTGCGCAAATTATTCAGTGTAGACGAAAATGAGCTTAGAAACCTCAAAATCATTTTTGAAGACCTATCGATAGACACCCCACACGTGTAGGTTTGACGAAAAAAAATTTTTTGAGTTTCAGTTCTCAGTATGGGGGTGGGGGGCAACCCTAATTTTTATTTTTTTTTGTTCAAATCTTAATGCGGTTCACAGAATACATCTACTTACCAAGTTTCAACAGTGTAGTTCTCATAGTTTCGGCAAAAAGTGGCTGTGACATACGGACGGACAGACAGACAGACAGACAGACAGACATGACGAATCTATAAGGGTTCCGTTTTTACGTTTTACGGAACCCTAAAAACTATATACTAGTGTTAGTAATTACAGGATATTTTGTTCTAAGCGGGCACGCTTATTGATATCAATTAAATAAATATTTGTATTGGATGGGAATCGAACCGATTACGACCTACGTCTTGACTGGCAGACTACTATCACAGTACAAATAGCCTGTGCTACTACCAACCAAGCTACTAAATAAATGTTTCAGATGATAACAATTCATTTCGGTATGATTCTAGTCAAACATTTCGCTGTTTCGGTCTTTGTCTGCACCAAAGAATAGCTTTTTATCTGTTTCAGCATTTCCTTTTAATTCTATTCTCAAGAGAAAATACGCTTCCTTGTTACAGCGTTAAATATTCCATACGTGAAGTTTCTTAATAAAGGCTGTTAAAGCAAGTTAAGAGACAAGTTGGGCTTATGATCCTCGCTTCACGCTCAACTGAAGTTTAAGAGCTCGCTCCAACTTAGTTTTTGAGCATACGATGCTGGACCTTGTTGTAGAAAGAAGTTTTTACAGCACATTGATTGTAGCGGTACGGCATGGATAACCTATCAAATTGCGTAGGATGAGACTGTATTATACTAGTGCTATTTCTAGTCATATTTTTTAATGATTGAATATTTTTAAACTTGAAACATTTGTTTGAAAAATAAACAAAACTATGTGATCTGTTTAACTGACGCAAAAAGGATAGGGTGCATAAACTTGACGTGTCTCTGTGGCATGATACTTCCCGAAGGGACGAAACGATTTTGATTTTGTTTTTTGTTTGAAAGGTGAATTAGTCTGGTGTCTTCTTATATATGGTTCATCAAAATCGGTTCAGCCATTTCAAAGTTATCAGCTTTGGATGGGAATCTTTTAAACAAATAAAAATAACCTTAGGCGCATAAGGGGCATTGCTTTACTTGCAAACGTACGTGGGAGCTTCAAAAGACTGGCATGTACCAAGAAAAACATCTTTCGTACGAACATACATCATCCACCGACCCGTAATAAAACAGCGTTGTAGATTATGACCTCTACTCTCTCCTAGTGAGAGAAGGCCCCAAGTATCAGCTATGGGAACATAACGTGGTCTCCTTATGCAGTCTTAAAAACTACTTAGGTATAAAGTTTTTTAAAATACTTATTGGGGCACCACTTAGCTGCGCTTCAGTGGATTTTTCGTCGCATTCGTCTGATAAAACTCTAAGTAAAACTCGAGCCGTGAAGTGGGACACTGAGTTCAAAGTTGATAAAACGGCTGGCGGTTAGCCTGAACCGATTCAAGTCACAAGTAGAACGCTGATTGTTTTCCAACTAGAGATAAAACTCGGATCTATTGAAAAGTTTGATCTCTTCCTTATACCCCAATGGTTTGATATCTCAAATTTTCCTTCTGGAATTAGAGTTTTTGCAAAACGCGAAAGACAAAAAAGAAACGACGCGCATAATTTTTTTTGTACTTATTTGAAATGAAACAAAGTTTTATTTTATTATTTAGTACCTACTAGTACCGCCCCGCGGTTTTACCCTCGTAGTTCCCGTTTTCGTTATTTTTGCGGGATAAAAAGGAGCCTATGTGTTCTTCCAGACTATAATCTAACAGTGTTCCAAATTTCCGCCTGTTTCGTTCATATTCGATTCGATTTCGATTGAGCAACAAATATCCAAACATTGACATTAACAATATTAGTAGGAAGTTTTTTTAATAGGGCAGAGCCTTTATTAACAAAACTAAAATACAATGAGAACTACACTACGCTACATACCTAACAACTACTTACACTAAGCACACCTGAATTATCCATAGACCAATGAAGGTCTACAGATAATCAAGATGTTCAAGCCCACTACCAATCGGAAGCGTACCCAGCATGCTGGCGGTATTACCACGCTGAATGAATTATTAGGAAGTAGGATTACAACCCAAAACTTAATGTGAAAATTCGTCTAAAAATAGTCCATTGTCTAGAATGTACTCGTCTTGTGTTTCGGAGAAAAATAATAATTCTTCTACCAATTCAAAACTTCGCTTGCGTAAATCTAGGAATTCCATTTTACAGAACCTGAATTATGTTCTTCGATTTCCTTCTGAGCAGCCATTGAAAGTTAAAAGTTTTTGAGACATTAATTTTGGAGACATAAGTTGCAGACGCTCTATTAGCCTACATTTCAACAAAGGACTTTTGGTCTTAGGATTTAATACAACCAAGTCGTTCATAAACTTTCTTGTTAGTTATGGAGGTTACCTAATTGTTTGTGAAGTTTTGAACTTGTAGTTTTATTAACTTGCTGTCTAAGTATCTAATAATTACGTTTACAAATTTATTTAATAAAATTAACCTTGTTAAATGAATTGCGTTCCTTTTTCCGAGATTATTTCAGATTATTATTTGGCAAATTGGTTTTCTTATGATAACTACATATTTGGCTAATGGGTATAGAAACGTCAATATCTGACATCACAGTCGTTACACTGCCACCAACTTATCTGTCGAACAGTCAAAACCGGAACTCCTGAGTATTAAAGAACACAGAAGTTGTCGAATTTTGTAATACTCATACTCATACTTTCTGTACATGTCACAATTATTAAATATATCAATTACATCGTTCAGTTAGTTACATGGTATGGTTTTTAGAAGATTGAAGTCAAAATAATAATGATATAAAATCAAGAATAATCTCAAATATAAATCAATATGTCAAATAGTAATAGTATAGTAGTAGAAGGTATATAAAATTAATAATCCAAATTGTATGTCATGTCAAACAAAAGAAATCAAAATTCAAATTCAATACAATACAATGTAAATTAAAAATAATTCAATAAAAAAAAAAAAAATTAAAACATAGCTTAGTTATGTGACTTGTTTTCGTGTCATAAATTCTTTGTCAATATCATAGAACGCTTGACTGATAAGCCAGCGCTTTAACCTATTCTTGAAAGCATTAAGATTTGGTGCCTCAATAGTGTGGTGCCTAATAGGTGGCAACACTTTTCGATCGTGGCACCATCGTTGCATTTTACAGATAAGTTGGACATCCTGTTATTAAATTTCTATCCTACTAACATTACAAATGTCAATGTATGGATGTTTGGATATTTATTGCTCAATCACGTCATAACAAATGAACGGATCGGGCTGAAATTTGGAACACAGATAGATTATAGTCAGGAAGAACACATAGGCTTCTTTTTATCCCGGAAAACAACGGGAGAAACGGGGAACGGGAACTTCGCGGGTAACACCGCGGGGCGCTGCTAGTGGTACATATATCTTTAAAGGTAGTACACGTCAGCTGCATCCCGCAGTGTGGTTTTAACCAGTTTTTTGCGAAAATTTAATTTTGCGCAAATGCGATTCAACGGTATTTTTTTACAAACTTCGAAAGACTTCTTTAAATTTAATGAAAAGTCTTAAAAACGAAGAAAGTTCAATGCAAACTACTTTCCTCAATTTTAACCTCTTAAAACCCTTTTGTCACATGAATACCTATTTAGTAGCATGTTCCGTTTGTTCCGTGATAACCGATCATATTTCATCAGTTACGTTTGTGCGTACCTATAGTGCATAATAGACAATGTTGTGTACTGTAAAGTATAACTCACGCGATACGTAGAAGAAAAAGGTTGTATGGTTACAATTAGGAAATCAAATACCAATCAGGTTTTACTTGATTCAAACTTTAACAGTTACATTATTTTATAATTACACAAAGCTACTGTATGTACCTTTGCGTATACGGTACTAATATCTCCCGACGAACTTAACACAAAGGTAGTAAATAATAGAAAAAAAAAAAAAAAAATTGCGTGGAAAATATATTGGCTTATAGAAATATTCAAAAATACTGAAGTAAATACCAATGAAAGCCAAGAAGAAAATCTTAACTTTCTTAACTTATCTTAACCATCATAACATATGGATGTCAAACTTGAGGAAGTGTAACGAAACAAAATGTGTCCAAACTAAATACTTGTCAATATACACGTAATTAAGGTGAAGCTAAAAGATAAACTAAAAATTCAAACACTACGAAATTTAAACTAAATTTAAAGACATAATAAACAATTTGTATTAAATCCATAAGTGGTGGTGGCCAAGCCATTTGATGCGGACACAGAAAGGCAAATGGGCAAAAAGAATAACAGGGCGGTGTTCAAGATGGAAAAAAAGGAAAAGAAGAATACAACGTCGTAGATGGCTTTAACGGTTTAGGAAAACATCGGGAGAAAACCGGCATGTTTCACGGAATAAATCTTTCGAAGACATGCGTTATCTGTCAACCTACACTTTTTTTTTTATTTTTTTTTTATTTAATTTAAACACTCCACAGACTCCGGGGTCCGTGACCTTTGTCATTACTATAATCTTTTTTTATTTACATAGATCTTGGATTAGGAGAAGAAGAGGAACATAAAAAGGGGGGGGGGAGTAGGAGGGTGGTGAACATTTTAAACGTAATTCTAGTACTAGTCAGTCCGATTTCGTCTGTTGAGCCGATCACTACCGGTTAGTCAACCTACACTTGGCTAGTGTGGTGGATCAAGGCTATCATTATCTCTTTATGAGAGAATGGTTCAGAAGATATCAAATTAATTTAATCATAAATATATAAATGAAAAATGAATATTACTTAGTGGACATTTCACACACAATACCATCTGACTCCAAACTAAGGAAAACTTGTACTATGGAAGCCAGATAGCTGATATTAGTATATCATGTGTGATCATCTTATAATATGTGTGTAAATACATAATTGTAATAATATTTGTATAGAAACACCTAGACAAATATTTGTGTCCACAAATATTTGCACTCGGTGGGAATCGAACCCATGATCCTCGGCTTGGGTTATTGGTAAAATTACTCTTATTAAGGTTATTAAGGGCACTGAATTCAGAAGCGAATTTAAAAGCAAGATTCATCATCATCATCATCAGCCGCAAGACGTCCACTCGACACTAAGCAAGGTTAGTCGACTGATATCATAGCAAGCTATTCGCTTCTGAATTTAGTAGATGTGCTAGCTTACTGAATGCTATTACTCACTGAATTCAGTAGCGTCTAAATTCAGTCGACTAAATTTAGCCAATTAGCTTTTTACTACTAACTAAGCCACGAGGCCAGTCAATGATAGATCAAGTAGCAACAGAGTTGTTCGCAGAGCTTGCATTTCCGGAATCGACCGACTGATGGTCCAATCAGAACATCTGTCGTCAATCGCCAACAGAGCTATTGGCCGAACCGTATCGGAATTAATCGAGATCATTCCGAGAACTTAAATTCGTTCCAAATACGTTCCGGACAGAATTCTCTAGCTTCTACACAATCAACAACTCGCAGAATATCGACAGAAACAAACTTACATTTTAAACAATCTTTTTGTGACTGAAACGATTGAAATCGATTTACTTATACCCTAAAATTACAATTGAATAAAAACTTATTTTTTATTAAGTACTTACTACTTAAAATTATTGTGTTACATCGATAAAAAACGCGTAAAACCTTAATTCTAATAAATAAAGTCTATTGGCTTAGCAATCACAATTTGACTGAAAAAAAAACACGACAACATATTTATTTGAAAAATTATTTTTTAACCGACTTCCAAAAAGGACGAGGTTATCAATTCGACCACCATTTTTTTTATGTATGTTACCTGATTTCTCGAGAACGCCCGAACCGATTTTGATGTTTCTTTTTTTTGTTCATATGGGTATGCTTCCCGAATATAAATTTTATTGAAATTGGGCAAGTGGTTTGTGAAATATGAACAACAACTAAAATTTGTCTACGATTTTGTCTGTATGACATGGTTTATTAAAAAATAGGGTAAATTTAAAAAGGTAGATTTAAAAAAAGTTATGAAACTGGATTCTGTCAACACGAAATTGTGTGAATGCATTGTTGAAACTTGTTTCGCATTAAAAAGTGTAAAATAAACTCTTTTTAGAAAAACAAAAAATTAAAAAAATAGGCACCCAAAAGCGAAAAATAAGTTAATATAATAATTATAAGCCTCCTCGCATTTTCGTTCTCATGTGGCACAAATAAAACTAGCTTTGATATATTTACTTGCATCCTAAAAACGTCTGATTCTATTCCAGTTCCTACGCTTTACCAGCACGTCCAAGAATCGCTGTTCGACCACCTAACCAAAACGCTGAAATAGTTATGACTTTCCTACTGCTGTCTCTTTAATTTCAAGCGAAAAGAATGAAAGAGCAATATTACAGCCAATATCGTTTTAGTCAGGCGTTAGCCCTCCCTCCCCACGTCTTCGCAAACATTCGTTCGTTAGCTCCTCAAGTCGGACTATCCATAATAATATTATTCGAGTTTGCACAAGCGGTCTCATAACGATTGTTTAAATTACTTATTGGACCGCAGATTCCGGAATATTTTGCATACCATTTGAGAATAACTGTCCAATAAGCGGTTTCTTAGAAACAAATAGATTCCGGAAGATATTAGCATAATTGTTTTATAGATCGTTATATTGGTTATAAACCATTCTTGTATTTATACAAGAATGGTTGTATTTGATGACGTGATTGCAAGACTAGAAATTGATTATTATTTATTACCCATTAAACAATCAGTAATATGAACCAATACTGTGTTCCAGTGTGAAGGGCAATGTTTCCAGAACAAATAAAGGGCGAATAGAAATCAATTGTCTCTTACCAAACTAAATCCTTGGCTTTATGTTTCTAACCGCCACCAGCTGCCTTTTGTAAATCGTAATTCCATCTAGGGAACAGGACGTCTACTCTCTTTCTACGAAAATCATAATTTCGAAATAAACTCGTAACGTAACTTGCCCACTCCGGTTCTACTTCGAAGAGAAATAGAGTAGACGTCTATGACGTTCTACACTATATTTACCGGTTCGTGGTCTCCACTCCAGAACACATCCCCCAACTATTATCGGTTTTGCGACAGATGTGACCAGGCCACTGCCACTTCGGCTTGCTAATACCCTGACCTATAGTTGTGACCCTAATTTTCTGACAGATTACCTCGTCACGAATGCTATCCTGTTATCAATTGAGTAAAAGTAAACCAATTGAATAAATGTAAGAATTTATATTGACAACTGTTCGATCTTTCCCATATAAAATTTCACAAAGGAATGCTCCTCAACGGCTTAGCTCCATCTACTTATAGCGCCAACCCCTCTAAAACTCTTTTGAGAGTGCGGGTAGAAGTGAATGGTATCCCACCAGCGCATTCATACCCATTTCTTTCAATCAGATACTTGTTCTTTTATGACACATATTTAGACTCAAATCCCAGTATTAAATACAATACTATAGTGAAATACACTACAAACAAATAGAGGTCAAAAATATCACCACGGTTTTTCACTATACTAAAATTTAGACAACATTTTATCGTAGATTCGTAGATAAGAGTTGTTTTCATCCTTCTAAAATACACGCTCTTGGGTCACACAAAGTTAGTTTCTCTTTGAAAACATTTGCGATTGTCATGATTTTTAGTCTTTACTCATAATTTAGTCGAATTTTGTTATTTCACATTTATAGGCACATTATTATACATGGTAACTTTTGCGTTGAATTCCGGTCGTGCCAACCTACCAACTAATTGTATCTTAATCACCATCCTACAGGCAGATATTTTACGGTGTACCAACCTATGAAATTTAATAACATTGATATAAGTAGTCTGGTAGTTGGCATACAAGATTAAATTCTAATTTTCTCATCAGAGCCGAAAGATGGTCGGCAGAATAATTTATAGCATTGTTAAAACATAATTGTTGTACCTATGTACCTAAGTACCTACATGGAAATAAACGATAATAGAAGTAGAACGAATAACGGGGTTTCATTAAACTTCAGAAGAGGGAACAAAACCAGAAACGAAGGTATGTTGAAAAACTATTCATTTTTCAAATGTTGAAGTATTGATATAACGCCCACGATGATTTTTTTAATACCTTCTTATAAATTTGGATTGAATAATGATACGCGTAATGTCATGTGCAAAATTAATGCGTGTGTGATGTGCGTTGATCCTGGGCTGGGCCAAGGCTACTCTTTGGCAGTGAGTGATCATCGTATACTCGCATGCGTTTATGTAAGTTGGACATTTCATTGCTCGATCGGGGCTACTCCCTGATAGCAATGAATTGTTTGATGTGTACTGTACCTACTATGCTAATCATTTTTCTTTCAATGATCTCGCGAGCAAATTGTTTAATTACGAGTATTTAATTTACTTTTATTTAATCGAGATTTTATAGTGATGCGCGTTATCATGACTGTGTTAATGTATGTTTGATGTACATTGACCCTTGGCCAAGGCTACTCTTTGGCGGTGTTCATTGTACACTCGCATGCGTTTTAAAATGGGACATTTCATTGCTCGATCGGGGCTACTCTCCGATAGCATTGACATGTGTAATATGCACTGTTGTTTTGCGTTTTTCAATTGAAAATCTCGATTATTAATATCGCTTATTATATTAACTACCTCGCTTATTTTAGCAAAAGCGTGTTTTTATCAGCACATCAACATTTTATGACTACCCCATTTAAGATTGTTTTGAAGTCACAATTATTTCGTATTTCGTTCAATATCTTTTTACCTGACTATTAATGATTGTTTTTATTGATTGAAATTATGTTTTTATTCCGCTGGATAAAACTGAGCAAGTATGTTTCTTGCTCGATAACTATGAGTGACCCACTTAAGATTTTGTTGAATTCAGAAATTATTTGAAACGTTATTTAAAAAAAATAAAAATAAGCGGTATTATTTTTGTCGCGACTGTGAATAACTTTTGCAAAAATGTGTGTTACTCTTTGGTTTCAAAACCACGATCCTCTATCGTTTTAAATGTTTATTTAAATTACGTTTTATTGATATTTCCGCTGAGCAAGTATGTATCTCGTTGAATGTCCCACTATGAGCGAGTATGTTTTTCGCTCAATAACTGATCCGCTCGATAACCGGTTTTAAGCGAGTATGTTTCTCGCTCGATAACAGATTATAAGCGAGTATGTTTCTCGCTCGATAACTGATCCGCTCGATAACTGGTTTTAAGCGAGTATGTTTCTCGCTCGATAACTGATTATAAGCGAGTATGTTTCTCGCTCGATAACTGATTTGCTCGATAACTGATTTGCTCGATAACTGATTTGCTCGATAACTGATTTGCTCGATAACTGATTTGCTCGATAACTGATTTGCTCGATAACTGATTTGCTCGATAACTGATTCGCTCGATAACTGATTATAAGCGAGTATATTTCTAGCTCGATAACTGATTCGCTTGATAACTGATTATAAGCGAGTATGTTTCTTGCTCAGTAACTGATTTTAAGCTAATATCTCGCTGGATAATGGACTATGAACGAATATGTGTCTCGCTGGATAATTGACTATGAGCGAGTATGTGTCTCGCTGGATAATCGACTATGGGCGAGTATGTGCCTCGCTGGATAATGGACTATGAGCGAGTATGTGTCTTTGTCGACAACTGACTATGAGCGAGTATGTGTCTCGCTGGATAACTGATTGTAGTAAGCGAGTATGTTTTTGATGGATATCTGAATGTGAGTCAGCATATTTTTGATGGATAACTGAATGTGAGCCAGTATGTTCCCGCTGGAAAACTAATTGATAATGCCCCACAGTGTAACAGAGAAAAATATACGCTTAACGTGGCTGAAATTTTATAACAAATTGCAAATGTAACATAGTCCAATAGTAGAACTTGATTTTGACAGATCTACTGATTGATTAATCTGTTAATTTATTCAAAATGATTTATTGCAAATTACATTACTCATAGAATTACAATGTCGCAATGTAATTACAAAAATATTATTCAATTACAATAAAATATTATATAATTTAAAATACAATCATACACACATCTCATTATGTTATTGAATTAAATTATTTTCTATACTGGTGACAAATATTACAAGGGGAAAAGATTTGCTTGTTTATTGCATCGAATTCTTTAATATTTAATTTGCCAATAACGTGGTCTAAAGTATCACAGGGTTTCGTAAAAGTCTGAGCTTGAATATATTATGTATCCCAAAGCAAGAGCATACCGCTAGTACTTGATAACTGACTGAACCGACTGATTAGGCACCTAGTTCTATTTTTATTTATGAATGATTTATGATATAATTTTCATGTAACATTACATTCATACAGCCGGGTGTCTAAGGCTATTATTATTGGTATGTAAACTGTAATTTTCGTTGATTTGCATCAAAACGTTTACCTCGAGACAAAACACAATTTTAAGGCAAATCTCCATGTTCGTGGAAAAAAAAAAAAAAAGGGAAATTAAATTGCACAACTAGATACCTTAGACTATGTTACTGTTGGTACGAAAACAGATTATGTCGGGAATTACGTTTAAATTTCAGGGAGTACAAAGATGCCTGAAAATGATGTGGGTACACCCCCGGGTACACCACCTGGTTGGCGATGGACAAAGAAAAGTACAAGGAGGAGGATTCTGATGTCATCTCTTTGATAATATTCCGCAGAAACTCGATCTAGTAATGAACTTTTGCCACCTCTAAAGACCCGGAAGGAAACAAGTAAGCTGTGAATGTTAAAATGTTATGTCTGTGTTATTGTAATTGTAATGTTATTGTAACCGTGTTTCTTCTAAATTTGTCCTGGAAAATAGAGCTCAAACCATTGATTGCTGGGTAACATAGCAAGTAAGTTAGTTAGAATAAGTTAAATCGGCCAAATTTCCAGCCAGCAAAATTTTACATTTACACGTCAATTAAAGAACTTTGACTTCGGCTTAAGAAAAGTCAACAAGTGTGCCATTATATACGGTCGAAATGACCAATAACAAAAAAAAATACATTTCTCGTCAAAACATGCTATGAAAATTAGATGTATTAGCAAAGAAATGGTTTGAGTCCTTGCCGACAGTTGTTTTCACTTGCAAAGAATGGCAGAATAAACTGCTGAAAACTTTTCCAAGTGAAGAAAATTATGGCCAACTTTAGAAAATAAAATAAAAATGATAGCTAACTTCAGGCAATGATGGGAATTTCCACGAATAGGTATTTTTATGAAAAACTGAAGTCTAGTACACAGATATGAGATTACTGGAAAAAAGGGCGGTACATTGAAATGTAATTTATGGATTATGCAATCGAATGATTAGGAATGGAGCACAGGCACTTAATTATTTAGAGCCGGAACACCTGTTCTGTTTTCTTTAATCTCAAAAACCACAAACTTATTCAAATAATAAAACACTAGAACACCATTATTAAGAAAATAAATAGATTTTAGAAGTCTTAGTATAATTCACTCTAGGTTTAACAAAATCGCGTGCTGTATTTGCCGTTCCAAAGGTCGCTCGTCCTTCGAATGTTCTATAGCAATAATGAAATGCAATCAGTGCAACCGGGTCGGACATACATACATCATATCTATAGATATGAATGTCTTGTAGAATCTATATACCTATATAGAATCTGAATCTCGGAAACTGTTCAAGCGGTTTTCATTAAATTATGTAAGTGAGCAGGGTGTTTCGGACACGATAACTCGATTTAACTAGGGTTCATTTAATAAAAAAAAACTGATTTTATGCTCGTTTTTAGATAATAAAACATTGTTACGTTAACATTAGAATGCGACGGTAAATTTCGCAACATAGCGCGACAGTAGCTCAGTTGAAGTTGGGCGGTCACGAAATAGTGGACCCGGGTTCGAAACAAGACTGCTTCTCTTTTTCTTGTTTATTTTTTTGAGAAAATCTAGGTATCTAAGTATACCCAGTGTTTAAACCGAGCTAAGCTCAGTCACTCGGGTACTAAATGTTAAAATCGATTAAATAATCAATTGAGGTTTTGATGGTTCTGCGAACACGTTTGCTAGTTCACAAACATTTTTAGGAATTGCCTTGTGTTACTTACTGTTTTGAAAGATTAAACTAAACTCATGTTTTACAAGAATCAGAACGAGGATATTCTCTCGGTCAATGAAGGCCCTTTAAAACCTTACGGTGATAATACTTACTGTTTTGTAATAATATAATTTAATCCCAGTACAAGTAGAAGGTGAAATCAAAAGCTACCTAATAGGCAAAGCATTATTACACTGTACAGTCGAAATTGGAACTACTGGATAAAGTTAAATAATACTTGGCATTAATGTTAAGTTTTATAAGTACTGTATGTATTAATCAGATAATTCGGACAATTTGTGTTTTGTCAGAACAAAGCCTTTTTACAGCTGCATCTAACTACACCTGATTACTTTTACAGCTGATTAGTTTTTAATTTGACATCTTTTGGTATTATTTTATTATGTACACAGAATATTAACAAATTGTAAGTGACGTTACCAAGTGTTATTTCGAAATAATGGTTCGAATAAATAAATTTAATTGAACTGTTCAAATATTAAACACGAACACTGTTCCAGTGCACACCGGTAAAAACTATGAACCTGGAAGGGAATACGAGTCTGTTTTCAGGCGCGTTTAGTGTTCATGGTAGTAAGGGAGCAGCGGTGATAATACACTTGTCACCGCATGATACACTCTAATACAACACAGCACTCTAGACAATTAGCTATGTTTACCGAACAAAAAGTGAGATACGTAAATACCATATTAAATACCCACAATCAACTAGATCAACTAGAGCCTCTCTACAGGAAGGACAATGATGGGCCCTGAGTTTCATAAGAGCTAAGCAGTTCGAAACTTTGTACCCTTTTAGCCTCTAATTTAGAAAAAATAGTTGATGACGTAGACCAGACTTTTAATATAAAATCAACAGATGTCTTTTTCACGCCGAACGGGAACAGGTTAGAGCCTGTAACTACGCGATAACTATAATATTATTATTATTTAGGAACCAAAATCTTATTTTGCTAGCCAGATTTTGATGATAAAACAAAACTGTCAAGCAGAGAGAACTATTTTAAACGTTATCTGGGCAAAATAGTGGTTAGTCATGAGCGCGGTTGGACAAGTGCTTGATCAAGATTCAGTGAGAACAAATAATACTGCGAGCGCACTGAAACAATTGCGGCAGAAACTATGTTTTGGTTTGAAATGCCCGACTGTTTAAGATATTTTATATTTCTCAAAATGTTGTTGCAGTTCAGGTTTACAACAAACTAGAGACTAAATAAGCATTGGTATCCAAAACAATCGAACTAAACTTTTTAGCATTTTATTTAAAATATGTCTGACCCTGGGATTAGTAGATTATACATAATCGATTGGTCATTTGTCATTACTTATTTGAAAAGTGAGTATCACAAACGCACAATTAGAATTCCTATGCATAGCACAGCACTAAGGAAACACTATAAAGAAAGTTCATTTTACATACCTCCTATGATTTACAACTACTTATTTTAAATAACTTAAAATGCCTTCTGACAAAGAGTATCTGACTGATAACTTAGATTCAGATTTGTAAGCTTTTACTTATACGTGGACATTGGTATCATTATTATCCTATCATTGCTAAATTTATTGCTATACCTAATGCTTTCATTATCATTACTTTGTTACAATAAATAAACAATTTATAATTATGTGACTGTTAATAATAATAATAATGGGAAAGTGGCAGCCTTTGCATGGGCAGCTCTACTTACAGCACCTAGTACCAGATACAGATTTTTGGGATTTTACTAATTCGTGGACATTGGTTATATATTTCATTTCTTAGTTCATTCCTTTGCTACCATTATCATTGAATTGTTATATGTAAATGCCTAATTAATTTTGTATAATTATTTAATGTAAACAATAATAATGTGAAATCGGTAGCCCTCGAAAAGGCAGAAGCTTTAAAGTACTGAAATATGAAATTTGTCATCAAATTGTCATATAGAACTTAATACCGTTATTTATGGTTATTATGAAGTTTTCAATGTAATCATAATAATATGGACCCGGCACTCGCACGGTGAATCCAGGGAATGCTAAGAAGTTCGTCTATATTATTTTGACATATAAACTGATTCGTTTGGAATTTAGTTAGTGTTTTAATTCTTACTTGGAATTATTGTGTATAATTTATTTATTTTAATGGCTCTTTTAACACTATTTAGTGAATTACTTGTAGCACATTATATTATGCACTTATTGGAGTTTTATGTTTTACTTTCTAATGTAATTGGTTTTACGTAAATAGTCAGATGTTTGACAAGTAAATATAAATAATAGGTATAATCATTAAATCTCTACATGTGTATGATTTTTAGTTTGTTTGTCCAGTACTATATACTTACTGTATGTGCAATTGCCTCACGTGAAATAAAACTTGCTTTTGTTAAGATAATTGTTTATTAAAATATTTAAGATACATATTTAGATAATTGTCAAATAATATGTATATTACGTATTTGTTATTATTACTACATTAAAACAGAAATATATTATTTATGGTGTTAATAAGACATAAAAAGTTTTGGATAAAAATCTTAAATTGTAAAAAAATAAAAATTTTTGCATGTACCTACTTACCTAACATTTGAACAATAATTCATTGTTATCTACTTCTTGTTATTATAATATGTAGGTATGTATCTAAGTAGGTATGTTATTTAATATCGGCTATCTGGCCGCCATCATACAAGCTTTGCTTTGTTTGGGGTCAGATGGTGTCGTGTGTGAATTGTCCACCAATATTTCAATTTCAATAATGTACCTACTACCTATGTAATAGTTGTATAATTTTAGTAGGCACTTTCTTTAGTTTATATATTTGAAAATGTATTATTCAGTACTTCACAAACTATTATAATTTATGAGATGAGTGTATGCCGGGAGGCAACACGTGGTCGGATGGCCGAATGTCATGATTTTTAGTCTTTACTCATAATTTAGTCGAATTTTGTTATTTCACATTTATAGGCACATTATTATACATGGTAACTTTTGCGTTGAATTCCGGTCGTGCCAACCTACCAACTAATTGTATCTTAATCACCATCCTACAGGCAGATATTTTACGGTGTACCAACCTATGAAATTTAATAACATTGATATAAGTAGTCTGGTAGTTGGCATACAAGATTAAATTCTAATTTTCTCATCAGAGCCGAAAGATGGTCGGCAGAATAATTTATAGCATTGTTAAAACATAATTGTTGTACCTATGTACCTAAGTACCTACATGGAAATAAACGATAATAGAAGTAGAACGAATAACGGGGTTTCATTAAACGATGGAATATTTCGTTGTAAATTTCATAAGTTGTTCAGACAGTGCTTTGACTGGTGAATTGTGAATACCCACTTTGTGCCAGGGTGTGCCAGGAAGCTAGGGCGGTGCCAGTCGCTCGCTATCACCGGATTCAATAAGTATTTGTATTGAACTTTGATACATGTTTGACCTGTTTAAGTTTAAATCGTATCTTGTGGAGCTATTCATTGTGTATGCTAATAGTTTTTAACCGACTTCAAAAAAGGTATGTTTCAATTCGATTGTATGTTTTTTCTTGTATGTAATAATTTCGTGCTAGCTCTAGCAAGCAATATTCTAGTAAGCAATCCAGCGCTGGATTCGACCACTGGACTAGAATAATATAAACGGGGTATAATGTCCTGTTTACAATATTTCAGTCCAGCGATCGAATCCAGTGCCAATACTTTCCAGTGCCGGTTACATTATTCCAGTAAGCAATCCAGCGCTGGATTCGGTCGCTGGACTGGAATAATGTAAACCGGGTATAACATTGGTTAATGATGGAAATTCGACCTCTTGGCGACCACTACTACGCAGAAATCTATCATCGTTATCATTATTAGAACAGACTTCTAAGTTTCGCCTGCATTCGGCCGTCGATACTTCGACGGGGAGGTGTAACTTGTGAAAGTGTTTCTAACTTATCTGTGAGATTAGTCCTAGATTATTGGCCCCTGCTGTGCCATGGTTTCAATACTAATTAAAGTTTTATGGAGATAGTGTCAATTTCTCCTACTACCACCATGAGGTAATCAAATTAAAGTTATTTATAGAAATTCAGTTAGGTTGTTTCGAACTTTACTTTGCCGTACGTTGTCATCATCATCGGTGGTATTTGTGTACTTCAGGACAATAACATCTAAAAAGCACGGCACTGAACTCGATCTCAGGTTTATTTATCCGGTGTTGTGTGCATTTCGTTTTGTGCAATTTATTTGACGCAAGTGATGCAAATAGCATTAAATAAATTGTTTTTAAGACATTTCTGAAAATTACAGTTCTTTTTTAATTATGCTTAAAAACATTAAATCAAGAAAAAAACGTTACATAGGTACACTATCATATATTTTACTCACACATGCATGTGCACCCACTCACATACTTATAATATACTTACTCTTTACGAATTTCGAACACAGAGTGACCAACACATTCTCAAGATATATCACATATCATAGAGCGGAGATGTCATGTTGACATGACAGAGGTTACATAGTTGTCCGCGAAAAAGTGTTTTTTAAAATTAATTATTTCGCAATTAAAGCAACCAGTGTTTAAAACAAGTAAAGTGTGTGATAATTCACGCAATACATCAGTTTGTTGATATATGAACGAGTGATTGTGGCACGAAGTAAACAAAAATACATTGGACTTTTAAATGTTTGTTTTTCGGTGGACCAACTTTAATAATAGCCAAATAAGGACATACTGGGATTCAAACAAAGAAAATTTTGGTAAATCTAATCTAAAACTAACTTTGATCACTAATTCAAAAGTTATTAACAATATGTAAACAAAGTGAACGTTAAAAACAGTTCTGGATCGATACCCACATTTGTAGAAAATTTACTTTAGTAACCGGAGAAGTAGAAATAAACTTTTGAAACGGATCAATAATTTCGTCGCTTCAGTTATCGGAGCCGTGGTCTTGTGCGAACGGTATGGATTCGCATGTCGAAACTACTGGGTTCGTGTCTCGCCGAGGGATCTATTTTGGCTGACCAGTTTGGCTCAGATTTTGTTGCGGAGATATTAAAACGATTATATGATAGAATTCGGAAGTCAGTTATTAAAATGAATACATAAAATCAAGGAAATGATTTAAGGACAAATCAAATAAACACATGTACGACATACTTACTTATAAGATATGTGTAATTCTTAATTATACATTGACAGAGAATTTTACTACAAAAATAAACTGTTGAGACCTACGATTTTTTAAAATATAATTCACATGCACGATAACTACTAGATAAAATACTTAAATTTATAAAACAATAGAACAATGGAATTTGTTACCATACGAAAACACCAAAGAGCTTTATCCGAAACTGGCTTAGCTGACTTAGAACTATGTCAATCGCTGTCAGATAGCTGCCGATCAATTGGTAACTCCACATTATTGGATACTTCAGCACTATGTGAACCTACAGTGTGTGGTGTTGACAGCTCTTTGGTATCGCTTCAGCAAAAAATTCAATCACAGACAGTGAATTTACGTACAGCACATGAAGAGATCAATCATTTGAACATCGAAATTAACAATCTTAAGAGAATTTTAGAGGACAAAGATAGAACTATTGACATTTTAAAACGATTAACATCGGATACCAGTGCATGTGGTACTTCTATGCGACAACAATCTATTTCTACACCTATAGCTAAAAGAATGATAAATATACAAATGAAAACACCTAGAATATCCCCAGCATACTCAACTGCAACTATATTTAATGATCTAGAATTTAAACGGAATCATTTGAATGCATTAAACGCACAAAGCCCTGGAAATAGAAAAAAATTTAATTCGAGCGAAATAATACGTTACGTAAAACAAACATGTGACACAGAACCTATCACAACGACTATGATACAAAAACCTGTCACAGAAAATCCTAAAATAATTATTTTGGGCGACCAACAAGTAACCGGATATGCAGAGAAGATGAAGAAGCAGAGAAGGAGAAATAAATGGAATGATATTTACGATGTGACTGCAGTGTCGAAACCTTACGCAACCACATCTATAGTTCAAAATACTGTTGAAAATATTGTTAATTCTTTAAACAACGACGACGTAGTCGTTTTAGGCTTGGGGTGTAATGATAAGAATCCCTTTGGAATTTTTTCTAATATTAGTAATATACTTTACATGCTCAGAAATAACAATGTTGTTCTGCTAAGTGTGCTCTTTAATCCAAACCTCAATGTCACCTGGCTTAACCACAACATTAATTTATTAGTTAAGGAATATAAAAATTGTACTTTTGTTAACCTAAACAAGCATATTATGAACAAAACAGTTACACGGAATTTTGTTACCCAAAAATTAAATATTGAAGTTGATAATATTAACTGCAAAAAGCGTCTCATGAGGCAATTTGTTATTCGTGGTAAGAGTGATTGTACCCAATACAGTAAAAATGTATCACAGTTGGAAGTGAGAAATGTCAACTCTTCTCCAGGGAAGTTGCAGTGTACGCAATCCCAAAACATTCGTATTAATTTAAAAGAAGGAACGATTCCTTATTTTTTTGCTAAAATGACTTACAGGAAATCAGCCTGTGTGAAAGCGAAAAAAAAACAATTTTTTCGCCCCTAAAACTCTAACATTACTTAGCCAAAATATAGCTGGACTTTTAAATAAGCAAGATAGGATAGAAATTGCTCTTGATGAACTAATGAGTCAGAATATTAAGATAGATTTCATATGTTTTTCTGAAACTAATATAAGAAAAGGCTCTGAGTCAAATATTAATTTGAAAAATTACAAACTTGTAGCGTCATTCTCTAGAGCAAATCAAAAGCGAGGCGGTACTTGTATACTGGCTAGAAGAGAATTTGAATGTAAACAAGTTCACATTACTGACCCAATAGTATATAATTTTGAATATTGTGCAACGGAAATACCCTTTCTAAGACTTTATATAGTATGTATCTACAGGATTCCTCAAAGATTAAATGTTGCTATTTTTTTGGAAAATTTGTCTGCTCTTCTACAGAAACTGTTAAGAAATGGCAACAAAAATGTTATATTATGTGGCGATTGGAACATTGATATGCTTACTGACAATAGACAGTCAAAAGCTTTACGATCCATATTGAGTAACCATAACGTGGCAAATCACATTACCAAGCCAACACGGAAAAAATCTTGTATAGATTTAATAGTTAGTAATTTAGACAATGTTGCTGGGAATGTACATATCTTAGGACTATCAGACCACGAGACTGGTCAAACACTAACATTTCATCTCGAATCAGACCTCACAAAATCATCAAAACAACGACAGTTCTGGTTTGAAAAAAGGAGAGATTATAGTGAAGAAAACGTGCAGAAGTTTTTATCTAGTTTGGCATCTCTTACCTTCTCTGACATTTATGAAACGGAAGAACTAGATATGGCCTTTAAGAAATTTCATGATATTTTGATCCTGTTTTATAACTTGTGTTTTCCAACACTGAGAATTAAAGTGACAAATAAACCAATCAAAAACAAATGGATCACAAAAGGCCTCAAAAGGTCATCCATTGTCAAACGCCGCCTATATCTTCAGTTTCACCTTTCAGGAACTAACAAACGACAAAATAAAAAAACTTACCATCGCTATAACAACATATATAAGAGATGTATATCGACGGCTCAAAAAATTAATAATACCAAATTTATTTTTAATGCAAAAAATCGGTGTAAGGCCGCATGGAATGTAATAAAAGGAAGTATGAGCCGGAATGATCAGTCACTGAGTATAGAATCTATAAAAGTTAATAATAACGTGAATGATAAGCCTGAAGACATAGCTCAATTATTTAATGAATATTTTATTAATTTGACGAATGTTAAAAGCGACACAATAATTAGTGATAAAAATTACCCATATGACATACCTTCTAATTCAAATACAATTTTCCTGACTGCTGTCGATGAATATGACATCTATAAGATAATTATGTCCCTAAATAATACTAATGCAACTGGCTATGATGGCGTCACTACGAAAATGATTAAGGCGAGTTCAAAAATTTTAGTAAATCCTCTGAAACACATCATAAATTTGTCTCTCACTCAGGGAATATTTCCCGAACGATTGAAACGCTCAATTGTCAAACCACTGCACAAAAAACACACCAAAGACAATATGAACAATTATCGGCCCATAACTTTGATTCCTGTTTTTTCCAAGATATTTGAGAAGGTTATGCATGTAAAAATTTCAAGTTTTTTTGGCAAAGCATAACATTTTAAGAGAAGAACAGTTTGGGTTTAGGAAAAATAAGTCGACCGCACTGGCATGTTTTTCTTTAGTTAAAATCATTACAAATTGTTTGGATAAAAAAATCCCAATTGTAGCAATCTTTCTTGATATGTCAAAAGCTTTTGATTGCGTCAATCACGCCTTGTTGCTTCATAAATTGGAACGGTACGGTATCAGAGGAAATGCATTAGAATGGATCAAAAGTTATTTAAGTGACCGTACACAGTGTGTCGAAATATCGGCCTTTTCAGGACACAACAAAATTTTGAAAAGATCAACTTTTGAACCAAATCTTCGGGGTGTTCCACAAGGTAGCATAATAGGACCCTTAGGTTTTACATGCTACATAAATGACTTTCCTAATTCAACTGAACATAAATGTATTTTGTATGCAGACGACACGACTCTTCTTATAGAGGGTGATATAAACAAACCTTATCAACTAGAAGAGGCTACTAAGAGAGCAATGAAGTCTACTATAAAATGGCTCGAAGATAATGATTTAAGTATCAATCTGACGAAAACGAAAATTATTAACTTCCAAACTTATAACAGCATTCCTTTGAGACTTGAAATAATTCATGATGGTAATGCTTTAGAATTAGTAGAATCCACAACTTTCTTAGGGATAGTGATAGACAAACACTGTAACTGGAAAAGCCATGTTGACATTTTGTGTAATAAATTGGATCGCTATGTGTACGTTCTAACAAGAATGAAGCGTGTGGCAACTGTGCAAGCAGGTCTAAGTGCATATCATGGATATGTGTCTTCTTTGTTACGTTATGGATTGATTATATGGGGAAACTCGATAGATCTGGAGAGAGCATTTAAAGTGCAGAAAAAGTGTGTAAGAGCTTTATGCGGCACACATTTCCTTGCCCCCTGTCGACCACTTTTTAAAAAATGTAACATTTTGCCCTTGCCGTCTCTCTATATTTATGAGATGTGTCTGTTTGTGCGACGACATCTAAGCATTTTCCCATTAAATGGTGACGTTGCTGGTAGAGATAGAGGAAATCGACGGAAACAGCAACTGCTTATTCCGAATCAGAGGGTCTGTGTCTATAGTAATAACGTTTACTGCATGGCTATTACTATCTACAACAAATTACCAAATTATTACAAAGAATTAAATTATAATGTAATGAAGAGAAAATTATTTAAGCTTTTAATTGAAAGATGTTATTATGACAAAAATGAATTTTTAAATGAAAAATTTAGGAATACTAACTAATTTTCTAACTGAATAGGTGATGATACAATAACAATAAACTGTAAATATTTGTGCACCATCTTGAGTAGAATATTTGAGACAACGTTTTATTTGTAACAACACATATGTGACAATATTCTGACAAATAAACTGATTTTGATTTTGATTTGATTTTGATTCAACGATTAGTCGTAAGTACGAGTATTAGTAATACAGGTAAGAATAGAGCATTTTAAAATGACGTCCCCAACTCAAAGACTTTGCGTTCGCCCTCCGCGATCGCTGATCGAGGCGCCCGAAGATCTTTAATTAGTTACTTATTTGTTTGTCTTGATGACAGGCAAATGGACCGTTTCGTCAGTCTTATACACCAAAGTCAAGCAAACTAGTTATGTTCTCAGTAGCTAATCTTTAACCGTCAATATTAACATTTATTTTCTCTGAACTTCATTCTCGTTGTAGTATTGTTTTATTTTCGCTTAGCCACAGATCAGAAAATAGTTACTTCGGCTTAGCTCCTAAGGGTACCTACGTGAAAAGATGTTACACACTTTGTTAAGTAATTGGTTATCTCCAGTTTTTTTGCTTGAACTTGGCTTGAACCACACTACGGTGTGTCTTGATGTTTATGTAAATAATAAACCAACTGGTTAAAAATATCAATCATGTTTACTTTTCTTAATAGTAAATTTAGTTGTGAATTGTCACTTAACAGCGTAATTTTTCGACTACCAGATTATAATCACGTGAACCTGCATGGTGCAATAGGGTACAATCCTCAAAAAAACTAAGTAGCCCGTTAGTTAGATTGCCAAAAAATATTATACACGTATTTTTTCTTTTGTTTCACAAACAAAAAATGACGAAGATACAGCGCTTCGAAGTTTCGTGTGACGTCACTTGTGAGTACGATTTTTACTCACGAGTGACGTCGCGACCCCCCACTCTCGAAGTTTGATGGTCTATATCTTTGACGATTTTTAATATTATGAAAAAACAAAAAATACGTGTCCAATATTTTTTCATGATCTAGCTGACGGACTAATTAGGATGGCGTATTTTTGACCCAGTCCGGTACCCTATTATAATTATTAATATCATAAATACTAGATAGACCCCTACCAGTAACCTACGGCTAAACAACAACTAACTTTAACGGGATAAAAAGAAGCCTGTATGTGTTAATCCTGGTAATGTACTTACTGCGTATTTAATTTCATTCCAATCCGTTTAGCTGTTTCAGGGAAGAGGCAAAAACATATTATTTACAAACTTATACAAACCCTTTCCAAAGATTACTGTGATGTAAAGATTCTTAGGTAAATTCACATTTTTTTTGAATTTTTAATCGGCTTCCAAAAAAGGAGGTAGTTCTCAATTCGGTTGTATGTTTTTTTGTATGTGTATGTTAAACGATAGCTCCACCAATTACTAATTGATTTTTTAGATGGTTCATTTTTTTTTGGTAGGTATGGTCGCATATATTAAATATTATCGATATCGGTGAAGAAATGTATCTAATTTTAACAAAAAAAGAAATTGTTTACATCTGGGTGACGTCATCATAGAAATAGTGAAATTTAGTCGAGTGTATGAGTTTAGTTTTAAATTGAAGTCGGTGTTTATTGTTTTTCGGAGAAAATTTAATTTTAGAGACAATTGAAACATTGGGATGTTAGTTTTTTTTTTTAACTTTTTCCATCAAAGGTCAAAGTACTGACACCTGGTGCAGTTTCGGTGACACTGCGAGATAACAAATGGTGGTGTACGTACGAGTTTATCATCACTGCTCTTAGCGATGAAGAAAATCATCGTCAGGAAACCGACGTTTTTCTAGAATCTTTCGAGAACATGTTTTTATTATCATCTGCTAAGTTGCATTGATTCTTTCTTGCTGTTGACTTGTGAAAGAAGACCCAAATACCAGCTGTACATAAATTCGACTACTATCTAAATTGTCATGTGCTTTTGCTTTCGTCATCTACCGATATTCTTGTTTTCTTTGTATCTATTTAATCATAGGAATGAAATTCTTGCAAACGTTGTCATTTCTGAAACAAGATTTAATTTTTAACAGGAAATTTGTACTTATAGAGTCAAATTCCTTTTGTAAATTGACCTACTGCCCTGTTTACTGTGCCGTGAAACTTATTTACAGTGGAATTATTACACTCTAAGGACTTTGAAAGCTTTTGATCTTAACGTAAAGGAAATTGTTACCTGCCTGTAGAAAATATTTTCGTTTTGCTTAATACAAGCAACATCACTTGAGGTACAGAGATTTACGACAAAGTGTTTTGTTAAGAGAATTATTTTTCGTGTGAATATCTTTGGGAGTATTTTACGAAACCTGTTTTGTAATATAATGTACGCATGAATGTAATTCAAAAGTGACAAAGAAAGATTTACAAAATAGTTACGACGTGTGCTAAAAGTCCTAACATTTTTACAAATAGTGGTCGTGTGGCAATATGGTTAAGGGGGCGCCTAGTGCCAGAAAACGAAAAAAGGACATTTTCGACGCCGCTCACTGAAGTTAAGAAACTAAAAACTTTGACAAAAAAAAAATATTGACGTGTGGGTACAATCAAGAAGAAGCACAATAACCGAATAGAATTTTAAAAATTAAGCCGTAGCAAGCACTACCTTTCTGAATAGCAAATGAAATTCTCTGCGCGAGAAATGAGCTAATTCTCTTTTAACCAGCCAGTGAAAATCAATTGAAGAGCCGTTGTTTTAAAAAATCTGCTACTTAAAAAAACTAAGCGTAGGATTTGGGGATTTGTTAATATTTATTTTGGATGCTCTTGTGGATGACGTGTTGTCTTCTGTGTTTTGTGATATCTTCTTTCTACGGACCCTGGTGTACGAGAATAAAAATAGGATACAATCCACAGCTGAATTTCATTTTGAGTTCTGCGCCACCTATTGGTGATTGTAGGAACTTCGATGTGCAAGTCGATTCAGGTAGTGGTCGTGTGGTACTTCAATTTAAAATTAAATTCAGATACACGACTAAATTTTATAAGAAGCTATGACTACGTCGACTATTAGGAAACCGCCACACCGATTTCCATAAAATTTAAATTAAATGCGTTGATAAAGAGGGATCCTTTATAGAAACTATTATTCTCAGGAAAAAAAGAACAAAAAGAGTGTTGAGAGTCCGGGGTATCACAACTTCACAGGCGACACCTTACCATTTGCGCCAATCGGTCATTGATCACAATGGTGAAATTTGTTATCGTATTTTAATTCTGTCACGTGACAGGGCACAAAACGTTACAACTTTTTCGTGAGATTTTTTTCCGTCTAGCTCCCTTTCAAACGCGCGATAAGGAACTTCGTTCCAAAAATATATCTCACGAAACTGTAAGTCGTTTCAAAATTGTACCGCATGTATTTGGATACATACTTCCATATTCCATACTGTTCACTGCAATCGAGATTCATTCGAACTTCACCAATTTCAAGTCCACACAACCAAATAAATATCTGATTCAGGCTAAACAGGTCTATAAACCTCGATCTCAAACTCTTTAATTTTATCTTCAGCGTAAAGAGCTTTAGGAAGGAACTAGTTCGCCCAACTACCGCATCTTAGAGATAACAACTACAATTCTTATACCTTTAAACGAGAAATTCTTGTACCTATATAAGTATGTATATATATATATAGAATCTGAATCTCGGAAACGGCTCGACGGATTTGCATGAAATTATGTATTCAGGGGATTTCGGGGACGATAAATCGATCTAGCTAGGTTTTATTTAAAAAAAAGCATATTATGCGCGTTTTTAGACAATGAAAAACTGTCACATTAGACATTAGAATGTGAAGGTAAATTTCGCCGCGTGACGCGACAGCATAATTAGCTCAGACGGGAAGTCGGGCGCTCATAGCGGTCACGAATTAGTAGCTCCGGGTTCGAATCCAGACGGGTTCTCTTTTTTTTACAATTCGTTTTTTTTTTAAGAAAATCTTTTTGTTGGAGTCTTTTATCTGTAGGTATCTAAGTATATTTAGTATTTAAACCGAGCAAAGCTCGGTCATCCAGGTAAACAGTCTAAACAGGTCTATAAACCTCGATCTCAAACTCTTTAATTTTATCTCCAGCGTAAAGAGCTTTAGGAAGGAACTAGTTCGCCCAACTACCGCATCTTAAGAGATAACAACTACAATTAGAACAAAGAACTATAACTTGAACCACGAGAATTCCAATTTTCCTTGGTAAAAGAATGTGTGAAATAATGTGGCTTTTATCTCTAGACATGAGAGACGAATCACAAATAATTTAAAATATATACAAAACTTTGGAGAACATCATTTTTACTTTAAACGTATTTATATTTTTATGAGGAATATTTTGTTTGTTAAAAATGTAAGGAAGGATACAAGGATAGGAAGTATCGATTGATTATGAATTATCATTTATTATGTATAAGTACCTGGGTAACCGAGCTTTGCTCGGTTTAAATACTAAATATACTTAGATACCTACAGATAAAAGACTCCAAGAAATATATTTTCTTAAAAAAAACGAATTGAAAAAAAAGAGAACCCGTCTGGATTCGAACCCGGAGCTACTAATTCGTGACCGCTATGAGCGCCCGACTTCCCGTCTGAGCTAATTATGCTGTCACGTCACACGGCGAAATTTACCTTCACATTCTAATGTCTAATGTGACAGTTTTTCATTGTCTAAAAACGCGCATAATATGCGTGTTTTTTAAATAAGACCTAGTTAGATCGATTTATCGTCCCCGAAATCCCCTGCATACATAATTTCATGAAAATCCATCGAGCCGTTTCCGAGATACAGATTATATATATATATACATATTTATATAGGTACAAGAATTGCTCGTTTAAAGGTATAAGACTTGATACAAAATTACCCTTTTACGTACACAGATAAATCTTCAGTCATAATTTCGTTTTACAATCAATTGTATCCATTAATTTTAAATCAGCAATATCTATCCAATAGCGTATGCGTTAGAATAATTAAAGTAATTATTTATGAATCAAACAAATTGGTAGTATTCAGTTTTGTTCCAAATATTTTCACAGTTTAGAGTAAAGTACCTGGGTAACCGAGCTTTGCTCGGTTTAAATACTAAATATACTTAGATACCTACAGATAAAAGACTCCAAGAAATATATTTTCTTAAAAAAAACGAATTGAAAAAAAAGAGAACCCGTCTGGATTCGAACCCGGAGCTACTAATTCGTGACCGCTATGAGCGCCCGACTTCCCGTCTGAGCTAATTATGCTGTCACGTCACACGGCGAAATTTACCTTCACATTCTAATGTCTAATGTGACAGTTTTTCATTGTCTAAAACGCGCATAATATGCGTTTTTTTTTAAATAAGACCTAGTTAGATCGATTTATCGTCCCCGAAATCCCCTGCATACATAATTTCATGAAAATCCATCGAGCCGTTTCCGAGATACAGATTCTATATATACATATTTATATAGGTACAAGAATTGCTCGTTTAAAGGTATAAGATGTCACTCGCCTAGTGATGTAAGATGTTTCACCACTTTGGCCTGTAATTTCACTGGAAATTGCCCTTCACACTGGAATATAGTTATGCGAAAAAGCTAACATTCATAAACGTTTTAGTAATGAAAACAGATAGGAAACAGTGGGTAGAGGATTAAACCTGAGGATTGTGCGAGCGTGTCCTGGGAGAGGCCTGTGCCCAGCAGTGAACTAGGATATGCTTATGATGGTTAAATCAAAGCAATATCGAAATAGAATCGATCCCTTGTTGAATGTATTGAACTTGACAGTGGTTTCGTTATATTGCTGGCTTGTTTCGATAGACGACGGCGACGTGCATTCCTCTGCCGATGCTATTAATACCTGCCTTAGGGATGCGCGTACTCTGTAAGAAATATATCGATGATTTTCACACATTTACCACCGAATTACAGTAACAAATTTATTTTTTATCTCAGTATTTCATAACAAATCTTGAGCGCAATTTTGTTCATTTGACTTTGATTGAGGTTACAAAAGCCAAGTAGGTATATCTACATATTTGATTTTCACAAAAAAGTCACCTTTAACATTCAGCACATTTTTAAAATACGTCTCATAGATTATTCCTTGACCAGTAAAAATAAGACAAAAATATGTTAAAAGATAAGATACACAATTCTGAAATAAAAAAGACTATACGCCGAACATGGTATGAATGAAATTAAACCTAGGATCTAATTACGAGACGTTTTAATTAGAGAACAAACGAAATCATAGTTAGTCGTTTACATATTTGATGATTTGACCCTTATAAGTTTACTATTATGTAGAATCGTAAATATTACTTGAAGTACAAACTAACATGGACATTATAATGAATTTTGTTATGTTTATATTATAATTTTTACTATCTATTTATATAAAATATAAGTATTTCATCTAAATGTCGTGCGTTGTATTTCACATTCTATTGTAATATTACTTAGAACAATCTATGTATGTGTCGTTGATTGAATTAAAGGGAACGTTGATATTTAAGAAGTTTTATCACTAGTAGTAGTAGTAAAAAACAAAACAAATAATAAATATTTAGAAGAAATATAGCAATTGCTGTCGGTGTTATAATTTGGCTTAATGTGATAAATTAAGCAACTTGCATCTAACAAATACTTAGTAACATACTTCCTTCCTTCAAGTTGTGAAAATGATATTTCTTTAGTATGAGGGTAGATGGTGTTGTATGTAGAAAAATACCCATCCTAATCAGCCTATCTTAACCCACTACTGGATTTAGGCCTCTCCCAAGGTTCGCCAAAAACTACACACCGACATATTTACTTGTAACTAATGCCAGAAAAAAATATTCTTGAATTTCTTACATTTTAATGGTATCAAAAGCCGGTTCGGTTTGGTTTCAGTTTCTTGTTTCTTCTAAGTAAGCACGGTTCATCGTAGACCACATCGTCGCTTGATATCAGGCGAGATGGCGGTCAAGTGTAAACCTATAATAGTAGCTAAACGGTCTAAAATGGCGCCAACATTTTTGAGGCCAATAACATCGATATCATCATACCTTAGTTTCACATCACTACATGAACATAAGTCCGTGATCCGAACCAATTCGCGTCGCCCACTCCCGCTACATTTGTGTACGAACGTGTAAAAATAGCTAAACGTATATTCTCTCTCTACATGTTCAATTCCGATATCGACACGTTTTCATTTCACTGTGACACACCCTCGCAGAATTACAAATTGACGCTGACATGTGAAATTTATGTATTTTGTTTTCGGACTTTTCTGGGAAAAGATCCCATGAGTTTTTATTTACATAGGTACCAATATAAATGAGTCTTCCGCAAGATCGTAATTTAACAACGAATTTCTAGGAAACTGAAAGCATAGAAAAGGTAAGTTCGATTGGAAAAAAGTCTTGTTGCCTTTGTTAGTCCAACTGAAATTTAAATTTTAAGACATTGCGGATATTCTTAAATGACGGCTAAGCTACGCATAAAATGAATAAAAATATATATTCCACTGGTTCTTAAAAAAAAACAAATTAAAGTTATGAACCATCTCTTCCGGATCAGTGTTTCGTTTATGAACTTGTGCTACAAAGAGATAAATCTTATAAATATGTATACTGTATACTCAATGAGACACGGGTATACAACAGACTTATTTCATGAAAGGATTCAAAATTAATTTCCACTTCCACAGGTATCTGAAAAGAAACTGCCGTGAGATTTTACCAAATTTTTGGTTCAAAATTCGATTGCTCAAAAATTGACAGGGTTTTTTTAGCTTGCGCAAGCATAGAGCAAATGTATTCGATGCTGCGTCAAATCAACACAGTTTGAGCTAGCGAAACCAGCACGTTCCACTAACCATTTATCATTTTGTAAACACAAGTGACATTAGTTGCGTCTGTTATCTTGAAGCCCAGTGCAGGTGGCGATAAGTGCTATAATCGCACTCCGTACATTAGTGGCAAATGCGTCTAATGGTAGTATCTTAAAGGATCGTAAGTAAGGTATCATTATTTTAATCTATTCGACGCCGTCATTTTCTTAGACTTTGACATGAATTACAGTAAAAATTAAATGTGCTCTGAAACGCCAATTTCCGCCAATTTTAATACGTAAAGAAAAGTTAAAAATTAAATAAATGGAGAATGCTAAAAATACTTCTATACCTACCGAATGTAACACCGCTCGAACCGTTTTGAAGGTTCACGACCACAAAAACTGTGACACGATATTTTTTATATGTTATAAGTAGTTTGACAATATTTAATTTTCAAATTATTTCTCGCACATAGTGTTCTTAATAAATTCCTAATTGTGTGTCAAATTTCTAAATAGCTGATTAAATAGTTGCAGATTATTATGGAACCATCTTTGAAAATAAATGTACATTTCAATCTAGCAACAAATGAATTATCGTAAAAAGTTCAGAACCGTTGAACGTAAATATCAAACACATCGTACACAAATATTATTATTATTATTTTATATTATACCTACCATCTATTTAAGAAAACCTTTATCTTAAAGTTTTTTTTACAAAAACGTTTAAAATTTAATCAAAACTACAACTATTTTTTTTAAATTTGTGTCTTGAATTCGTTAGAATCATTATAAACATCGAAAATTTCCATAACAATTTGAATTGACCCAAAAAATTCGCAGCTTTTTGGCTTGTATAAGCCTTGAGTGAATGTTTAGCATACTTACGATAATTAAAGTGAATCAAAGATTTTTTTGTGATACAGAGTGACAGCACGAGCAGGACATGCGCCTGATGGCAAGCAACTCGTTTATCCATAAAATGCTCCAGTATTTACGTAGCTATTTGAACGTGAAGAGTTCAAATGACAGAACTGCGCTGAATTAAACATGGTGAAAATAAATACTTCCATCAAGTACCTATACCTAAAATGCGTCTTCCAAAAACGTACATAATACATAATAAGAAAATTAATTAAAACTTTACGTGAAACTTCAGCTTTCGCGATTGTTCCAAACGAGAATTTATCCGAGGCGTTTTTCGAATTCGAAACTTGATCCGTGTTTCGAAAAATTCGTGGAATTTTCAAGGAAGTGTCCATTAAAATGCGAATTAACGACAAATAAAACAAATGGGAATCCCGCTGGGAATAGCTCTCTGGGAATTCCGCGAACTAACAGTCGACAGTAATTGAGAGCTTTGTATGCACAAATGGAATAAAATAAAAAACTCAAGACGAAGCCAAAGATCACGATTGCGAAGTGGTTTTATCTTTGATCGATCGGTTTGCTGTTTAGATTTTCTTTAAAGTATACGATAGAAAAATACCAATTATTTTATTATTATTTTTTTAGAAGGTCATCATAGTTCAACTTAGACATAATACACTCTTTTTTGGACAAAAAATTAAACCGACTTTGAAACCACAAATAGCACTCAAAGGCGAAAAGTAAGATAATATAATTGTTATAAGCGCTACTCATTCATCTCTTTGTAGTCTGTAAGTTTAACAGGGTGTATGCGTTTGTGTATATGCGAGGTTGCGAGGTTATATATATGCGTGTCTGTTTTAATGTGTGAGTGCGTGTGTATAATGTAAGTTTCAAGTTTCAATAATACTTTTTATTTGTAAATAATGATTACATTTTTAAACAATTTGAGCAATGGTATTTCTAAAATAAGGGGTTCTCTTTGTTAACATGTTAATAAAATAAATATACAGCGATATGAACAAAGTCTCTAAAAGTGTGTTTTAGATTCAGAATTCAATAAGTTTTATTTTGTAAGTTTTCTTAATCATTACGACATTGGTGTGGCTTGGATGGATCCTAAAACACGTTTTGGCTAACAAAAAAGAGACCAAAATATACAGCTTGCGAAATTACCGATAAATATATACCCACAAAACATAAATTAAATAAGATATTTGCTGTTTTAAAATTTATATTATGAGCATATTTATTTAATTCTTGCCAAATTCATAAAACTATCACTGAACTTCAAAATTTTGTGAACATTCGATTTACGCTATATTAGCATGGAATTTTATAAAAAGCTTAATAAAAGTTGACTTTGTAAAGTATGTACAGTGTACACTTGTACACTGCACAGCGTATTCAATGGAGAGAATACCAGCACCTTCCTCGGGGATGCCAAGTCGATCTTCGAAATTTCCTACTGGTGGTACCACAAGCCGAGGTCGTATCTTCGGCGTTGCCCTAGCGGTAATCGCCGTAAGCACCAAGTAACTACTCGTTGGTACTAAATAAAGTTATCTTTGGTACTAAATAAAGTACTCGTTGAGTATGGTAAGTATGTAAATGGAGTGGTTCGAGTATCCTTCATGTAACATTTATCTCTACGTAGAGCATACTTGAAAAGAGTGTTCTACACACAGAAATGTAAATAATAATGAGGAACCACTCAGTTGCCTGAGTGGGTTTTTCCCGATGGTTAATAATCTTGGTGTCTTCAAATCAAGAGTGAATCGGTTTCTTCTAGGCAAGCACGCTCCATTTTAGACCGCATCGTCGCTTAACATCAGGCGAGATGGTGGTCAAGTGTAAACCTATAAATGATAAAAAAAAAATTGCCATTGGAGCTTCCCTAAAAAACGATGTATTAAAACATATTATTATTATGTAATTAGAAATTTTACGTTTGGATGTTTGTTGCTCTATCACGTCGAAAGGGCTGAACTGCTTGGATTAGAATTTGGAACACAGATAGTTTGTAGTCTGGAATACTTTTAAATATTCTTCTTAGCGGGAAAATAACGGGAACGAAAACTACACGGAGTGCTGCTAGTAATTAGTAACCTAGTAACGTATATTAGAGTAGTAAATTATACTGAAAATTTCCGTCGATAATGGAAAACCATTATTTTCAATGTAATGTAATGTTTTAGTATTAAAATTAACGTGGTTGTTACACATATTGATTAGGTAAACGGGTAACTCACGTGTAATGAGGTCGGTCAATCCGACTCGAGTTTCGGCCGCGTCCGGCGGCCTTTTTCAAGGAGAGTACGCGCACGATGGCTTCCTGTTTGGCACTTATTACACGTGAGCTACCCGTTTACCTAATCAATATAATGTAATGTTATTTATAACATATTTGCTCGTAAAGGGTCTCTTATTGGACCAATTTCTGTATCGTAATTAGTACAGTCGAGGTAGACATAAAACTAGCCTGAAATAGAAAAAATTCCGGGGAGCGATTTTTTTTTATGAAACGTCGGGGAGGGTTGTTGGAAGTATAAATCTCGATTTTCTAACTTATCCCAGTAGAGGGTTCGCCACCATCTTGTTTTAAAGTTTTTGTGAAATAACTCATTCATTTTCAACTTTAGCAAAAATGATGGTTACCAAAGTTGTTGGAAATTTAATTTCTCACATGTTTGCTTCATATAGTTTTTACGCTAGGATCAATATTTGCAGAGTTATTCTATCAAGTTTATCAAAAAAATCGTAATGGGTGCAATTTTATTTTCTTCAACTTTGGTTCTCGCACATTTTTTACTTATTTTATTTTTAGTATTTGTTGTTACAGCGGCAATAAAAATACATCATCTGTGAAAATTTCAACTGTCTAGCTATCACCGTTCTTGAGATACAGTCTGGTGACAGACGGACGGACGGACGAACGGATGGACAGCCAAGTCTCAGTAATAGGGTTCCGTTTTTACCCTTTGGGTACGGAACCCTAAAAAGTGCGAGAACCGAAGTTGAAGAAAATAAAATTCCACCCATTACGATTTTTTTGATAAACTTGATAGTATAACTCTGCAAACATTGATCCTAGCGTAAAACCTATATGAAGCAAACTTGTGAGAAATTAAATTTCCAACAATTTTGGTAACCATCATTTTTGCTCTAAAGTTGAAAATGAACGAGTTATTTCACAAATACTTTAAAACAAGATGGCGGCGAACCCTCTACCGGGATTAGTTCGAAAATCGAGATTTATACTTCCAACAACCCTCCTCGACGTTTCATAAAAAAAAATCGCTCCCCGGAATTTTTTCTATTTCAATGTCTCCCCCGACCGTGCTAAATGTATCTTGTTCCGTATAATCGGGCAACATTAAAAATCATAGCGGATCTATGGTTTGACAGCCGGCTGTGAAGTGACGTTGTCGGTTTTTCGCTGGAACGAAAAAGACGCGTTTTACTTTTATCTATATAATCTGGTTTAAAGTGTTAATAATTGTGCGGGAATACGTTATTAACTGTAATATATCGCTACGGGATTAGTGCTGGATTATTAATTGTGAAGTGGCTACTGGATTGGCCCCTTCTCAACCGCTGGACCGGTTGAACTATTGCTGGGACGGGAAGTCTGGAGCTGTCTGGTTTGGTTTCCTTATTCCCGTGTTTCCGTTCCCTATTCCTAACAACCAAACAGGGACATGGACGACGCCGGGAGCAGTAATTGGGTGAGTAATTTTAGGTACCTGGTTTGCAATTAGGGAGTAACTCTTAAAATCGGTATAACGGCATTTAATTAATGTTTTAATTCTCGCTATGGGCCCCGAGACGGTATTTCTGGCATAAATACTGAACATTTTTTGGTAGCAGGAGCGTCGTTGGCCGTAAATACTCCCTTTTTGTTTTATTTTTCTGGCAAAATATACCGGGTAGGCCGAATATTTGGGGGTTCCCAGTTTATAATTTCTCCCCAAACTGTCGGGAAATTAGTATTAAGTGGTATCCGGTTTTTTAGGTTGCGGATATATTTGTTGTGACATTGTCCGAACTTTAGGCTAATTTAAAATTTAAATTTAAATTTAAAATGGCTTCGGATTTGGCCAACCAGCTCCGATGGTTCGAATCCTTACAAGGATTGGTCGGCCGGAGAGACCGGGAGGAGGCGCTGCTAAACAGGGCAGAACAGCTCGACAGGCGCCTGGAGGTCGCTGAGAGGAGCGCAGGATCGCTGCGGGATGCAAGGCCGTCTCCACCTGAGGAGCAGATGGAGAGGATCGAGGCGGACATGCGGCGCATCCTGGATGTGTACGACGAGGTCTCCGAAAGGGTTCGCCAGCTGGAGAGGTCTCGTCAGGGAAGGGCGAGCTCGGGACCCGTCATCAGGGATGCGGGCTCGGGTGTAGTGGGACGCCTTCCCACTCTGGACTTGCCCAGGTTTACAGGGAACCTGCGGGAGTGGAGCGGCTTCCGGAGCATGTTCGCCTCTCTCGTAGACTATCTCCGCACGTCACTGGAGGGTGAGGCACTCTCCCTGGTCCAGCACCTGGAGCTGGACGACGACAACTTCGGCACGGCGATGGAGTTGCTGGAGACGAGGTTTCAAAATCCTCGGCTCCTCGCCGACGCTCACGTGTCACAAATACTGGGGCTGCCGAAGGTGACTGAGAGGTCTCAGTTGCGGCCACTAATCCTCACGCCCGTGAAGGTGGCGTACAACGCCTTGCGCAGCTTGGGACTGCCAGTAGAACACTGGTCGTTTCTGCTGGTCCACATCCTGCTGGGCAAGGTGCCGCTGGAGTTGCGCGCCCGGTTCGAGCGGGAAAGGGGCCTTCACGCCGACCCGAAGGTCTTCCCCACGTTTGAGGAGCTACTTCGGGTCCTGGAGTGGGAGGCGAGGATGGCAGAGTCGGCGCCTCAGGAGGCGCAGCCCGCCGCGTCAGCTCGTGGCCCTGCCGGAACAGGACCGCGACCTACCAATCCCCGCACTCAAGGTGCGGTGAAGCGGACGGCGACGGTGACGAGTGCGTCGGAGCAGGAGTGCCCGAACTGTGGCCAGCTTCACGCGCTGGTGCAGTGTCCGGCCCTGCTTGCGCGGACGACTTCCGAACGACGAGGGATCGTTCGGCGGTTGCGTCGGTGCTACGGGTGCCTGGGGGGTCATTTGTACAATGACTGCCCCACGGCACGGCCGTGTCCTGGGTGTGGGGGACCACACCATCAGCTCTTGTGCGTCAGGAGCGATGGTGCTGGTCGACAGCCCTCAGGGAGGGGGCCCTCCACGGGCGGAGGCGCTCCCACGCAGAGCCACGCATTGTACAACAATGAAGTGGCTACAGCGTGGAGCACACCCCCTCCACCCCAACCCACGGCAGCACCGGGCAGCCCAATAAGGGGCGTCCTACACGCGGCTCGGTCACCGACCTCACAGCCCGCGCGGACGCGGGTGAACTGGAGAGGTGGAAGGGTGATACCGGAGTCACCACGGGGGCCACCTCCCCAGCGTTATCCTTCTCCGCCGCTGGATCCGCGACCAATGGAATGGAGGGCGTACACGCCTCCCCTCCATGAACATCCGAGGCTGGAATACCACCCGCCCTACTTTAGGTACGGCAGGGCAGCTGGATATGCCCCCCCTCCGATGGCCCTTTGCACTCGGCAGCCATACTGGGCTGGGCCCGGTAGTCCGACGGGTTCGGACGGGCCTCGGAGGGATTGACTAGCCTCCGTTCCCTTGGCACAGGATCAACCGGTGGTCCTGCTGCCCACCCTCTGGTTAAGGGTTTGGGGTCCAAGAGGCGACTACGTCCGGATACGAGCGCTCTTGGACACAGGGTCCCAGGGGTGCATTTTAACAACCCGGGTTGCTCATCGCCTGGGCCTGGCTAGGTTTCCGTCACCGACTCCGTTGCGAGGAGTCGGGAACACAGAGGTGCGGTTGGCTGGACAGACCCGCCTCTCCTTCTCGTCCGTACATTCATATTCGGAAAGGATTGCGGTCAGGGCCACCGTCATGGATTCGGTTGTCGGTTGGCTTCCTCAGGCGGACATAGATCCGGATCTTTTGTCCTGTACTAAGGGTCTCAGGTTGGCGGATCCCCGCTTCGGGATGGCGGGTCCGGTAGACCTTTTGTTGGGTTCTGATGTACTGGGTTACATCATGAACGGGAAGCCTAGACTGTTGGACCAGTCTTCGCTGATGGCGCTGCCCACCATCTACGGATACGCCATTTTGGGAATGGTGGATGAGTGGCAGCAGTCGAATCAGGCTTCTTTTACGGGAACGGCCCTCGCTCAGATCATGCAGAGGTTCTGGGAGATCGAAGAGCCGCCTACCGTGTCTCGGCTGGATCCCGAGCACGTGGAGTGTGAGAATTTTTATCAGGCTCACACTCGGAGAATGGTCTCTGGGCGATTGGAGACTAGGCTGCCCTTCCGGGATAACCCCCCGCGTCTGGGCCAGTCTCGATCACTGGCCGAAAAAAGGCTTAGGTCCATGGAGCGACGCATGGCTCGAGATCCTGTACTTCGGGAAAAGTACATCGAGTTCATGAGGGAGTATGAGGCACTGGGCCACATGTCTCCGGCTCGCGACGACTGGTCGACCATGGACCACTACTTTTTGCCTCATCACGCCGTTTTGAAGGCGTCGACGGGCAAACTCAGGACGGTGTTCGATGGATCCGCTCCGACTTCGACAGGAGTGTCACTGAACCAGTGCCTCCACGCTGGACCGAAGCTACATCGGGATATTGTAGACATCATCCTGAATTTCCGTAGGCATCAGGTGGTGTTGGGAGCGGACATCCGTATGATGTTCCGACAAACGGTCATACACCCCGAGGACAGGAGGTTCCAGTTGATCCTCTGGCGGGAAAGTCCTCAGGACCCTATGATGGTGTATGAGTTGAACACCAACACCTATGGGTTGAGATCAAGCCCCTTCATTGCGATCCGCTCACTGCTGGAGTTGGCGGAGCAAGAACGGGCTCGGTACCCACGTGCAGCCGCAGTTCTGGAACGCGACCTGTACGTGGACGACGTTTGCACTGGTGCGCAGACGGTGGAGGAAGCTCTGTTGCTCCGGGATGAGCTTACAGAGCTTCTCGCATCTGGAGGCTATGAGCTTCGGAAATGACTCTCTAACGACCCCAACGTCCTGGCTGGTATCCCGGACGATCACCAGCAGGATCCGGGGCTCTTCGAGGAAGGTGACGATCCGCACGGGATTGCGGTTCTGGGCATGCAGTATCAACCGGTTGCTGACATCTTCACCTTTCGGGTGGTACTGGAAGCCACACGCGCGTGGACAAAACGGACGGTTTTGTCCACCATCGCCAGGATGTTTGATCCAAACGGTTGGATCAGTCCGGTTCTGTTCGCAGCCAAGTGTCTGTTACAGCGACTTTGGACTCTGAAGGTCTCATGGGACGACCCCCTGGTTGGAGACTCGCTTAACATTTGGCTTCGTTTAATATCTGACCTCGAAACGGTCAATCGAGTGGCGTTGCCCCGTCGCATTCTGCCACCAGGCTGTAGCCGGATCAGCCTGCACGGGTTCTGTGATGCGTCCGAACTGGGTTATGCCGCATCTGTGTACTTACGTACAGTTGACGCTGGAGGCCACGTCAATCTCACGCTCTTATTGGGGAAGAGCAAGGTAGCTCCTATCAGGACACGACTCACTATTCCGAAATTGGAATTGAGCGGAGCCACATTACTTGCTCGGCTGCTTAAGCACGTATATCAGGAACTGTCCACCTCGATAGACATCCGGAAGGTCTATGCGTGGTCAGACAGTCAGGTCGTACTTGCCTGGTTACGAGCAGCCCCTCACACCTTGGAGACTTTTGTGGGAAATCGGGTTTCCCAAATCCAAAACATTGGACTGGACATGGTTTGGAGACATGTCCCGGGTGAGTTGAACCCCGCTGACTGTGCTTCGCGCGGCTGTTCCGCGCCGGAGCTAGTTGATCACCCCTTATGGTGGGGTCCGGACTGGCTGCGGGAGCCAGAAGCTTCCTGGCCAGCTCTCGGCGCGGACTCGGAGCGAGCGGAGCTGCCCGGAGTCCGCGTGCATGCGATTGTGGCGGAAGTGCCCCCAGACCCTGATTGGTTGACGGGTCGTTACAGCAAGCTGGATAAATTGCTGGGGGTAACTAGCTGGACTAAGCGCTTCATCCACAACTGTCGTCACCCTCGTCAGAGGAGGAGTGACCAGATCGCAACTGTGGAGGAGCGTCGGAGTTCCTTGCTGCACCTCATTCGGCTGGTACAGGGTGAGAGGTTTCCGACGGAACTTGAGGCGCTGCGCTGCGGGCGCGCTCGCTTGAAGGGTGCGGTCGCCAAGTTGAACCCTTTCACAGATCAGGATGGTCTTCTGCGCGTAGGAGGTCGGCTCCGGAAAGCCAACCTGCCGTACGGCAGCAGGCACCCCCTGTTGCTACCGAAAGGAGGTGGTGGACCTGCTGATCACCGATCGGCATATCGGTAACGCGCACGCTGGATGTGGCGCGCTTCTCGCTGTGTTGCAGCGTGAATTCTGGATCTTGTCGGCTCGCAGGGCGGTCCGAAAGGTGCTGTTTAGATGTGTCCCTTGTTATAGGCTCAAGGCGTCTACCATGCAGCCCATGATGGGAGATCTTCCTCCGGATAGGATTTCTCCCTCGAGGCCGTTCGACGGGGTCGGAACGGACTTCGCTGGGCCCTTCTCGGTCAAGTCATCAACGTTGCGTAACGCCAAGGTCGTTAAAGCCTACCTGTGCGTCTTCGTGTGTTTGGCCACCAAAGCAGTCCACCTGGAGCTGGTCTCTGCGCTGTCTACGGAGGCCTTTGTCGCGGCGCTGGATCGCTTTGTAGCGCGAAGAGGAGTACCCTCTTTAATACGTTCGGACAATGGCACAAATTATCGAGGGGCGGCGAATTATTTACGCGAAGTTAATAATTTTTTCAATTCTGGTAATAATAGTTTAAGTCTGGCTCTCGCCCAGCGGGGAATCAGCTGGCAATTTAGTGTGCCGGCCTGTCCTCACTGGGGAGGAATTTTTGAGGCTGCGGTGAAGTCTGCTAAAACCCATCTCCGCCGTGTCATCGGGGAGACCGTGTTAACTTGGGAAGAGTTAGTCACGGTACTATGCCGCGTGGAGGCAGTGCTTAATTCCCGTCCTCTCTGTCCAATCTCGCCTGACCCTAACGATCTAGAAGTCTTGACGCCGGGTCACTTCTTGATCGGTCAGCCTTTAACCGCGTTGCCGGAGTATCCCTGGAAGGATGAGCGCCCCGGACGCCTGTCCCGTTTTCAGTTATTGCAGCAAATAAGTCAAGACTTCTGGAGGCGCTGGTCGGCCGAGTACTTGCATCTGTTGCAACAACGGGTAAAATGGACAGATAGGACGGAGGCCCCTCGGGAAGGGGACTTAGTATTATTAAAAGAGGCAAATTTGGCCCCCCTACTCTGGCGTAGGGGACGTATTTTAAAATTGATATCTGGTACTGATGGCACACCCCGCGTGGCGGAGATTCTGGTTTCTGGTTCCAGACTTCAGCGCGCGGTGTCCTCTCTGGCACGCCTGCCTCTTTATTAGATATACGTATTTTTCATGGTTAAAATTTTATTTAATTTTATTGCTATTTTTGGTAAAGGTTTTTTTTTTGGTTTGATTTCCACTTTCGGGTCAAAGTTGGGAATTTCGTTTTTATTTGAGGTCTGGATACTGCTAAATACTAGTTACTAAATACTGGTTTTCTAAAATTGAACAGGAGTTCAATTGGTCGGGGGTTTTGTTCCGTATAATCGGGCAACATTAAAAATCATAGCGGATCTATGGTTTGACAGCCGGCTTTGAAGTGACGTTGTCGGTTTTTCGCTGGAACGAAAAAGACGCGTTTTACTTTTATCTATATAATCTGGTTTAAAGTGTTAATAATTGTGCGGGAATACGTTATTAACTGTAATATATCGCTACGGGATTAGTGCTGGATTATTAATTGTGAAGTGGCTACTGGATTGGCCCCTTCTCAACCGCTGGACCGGTTGAACTATTGCTGGGACGGGAAGTCTGGAGCTGTCTGGTTTGGTTTCCTTATTTCCGTGTTTCCGTTCCCTATTCCTAACAACCAAACAGGGACTTGGACGACGCCGGGAGCAGTAATTGGGTGAGTAATTTTAGGTACCTGGTTTGCAATTAGGGAGTAACTCTTAAAATCGGTATAACGGCATTTAATTAATGTTTTAATTCTCGCTATGGGCCCCGAGACGGTATTTCTGGCATAAATACTGAACATATCTTATTACGCACTAGTGCAGTAATGTGTAAAGTAAAACGCACGGGTTCAAAATGCTCCGTCCACAGACTAGGTAGAGAGATATGCTCCGTCTAAAACGAACGGTACCTTTTTAAATCTTAGTAAAGAGTTTTTATGTCAGAAAAGTGTGGTCAACATTTTATGAATAAAATTAACTTTGAGAGGTAAAATATAATAAAGAATGATTAAATTCGTTAATTTAATTAATTTAGACATAAATTACTTTAATTTTTCTGTAACAAAATACAAAAATATTAATTTACTTTATTATTAATGGCATACCGGGTGGTTCTGTGCCGTTGCAAAAAAAAAAAAGGTGCCGATGCGCGCGCATTGCTAATCTGTGATCCATAGTGATTACTTACTCTGTGCTGTGACCTGTGATCAAGTAAATATTATTCCGCGCGTTTTTTTTCACTGTATTGTTTTTATTTGAAAATGTCGTCAGAGTTTTGTTTATTTCCTCGCAAATATGTTATAAAACGTCGTATGACACACGTGCGCTTTGATAATTACAGCCTCTGCTAATTATAGCTCTCGCCTTCGGCTCGAGCTAGCAATAAAGCCTCGGCTGTAATTATCAACTTACCGCACTTATATCATAATGTACTATTACCTATATTTTTTCAATTTCTACAGCATAAATAAAATATTTTAATCAATGAATTCTGTAGGCGCTCTCGATGCTGAAACGCTGTATTAGAATCTTATAACGCTTATAGTCGATTTGGAAGTCTAATCCGATTCGTTCATCTTAATGTAGGTTCTGAGACGTGTCTCAAATTGGAACAACTGTCTAGCCAATGCGCTGCCATTTTGTTGGGAAATTCATTTCAATTTGCTAGATGTTTGTGAGGTGAATTTGTGATTTCTATAAAACTACTAAAAACGTTATTTATCTCGATCCGAGTATTCATATATTATGTACTTCATCATCACAAATATTTGAAATTACCAATTATAATTACTTAGGTATAACACTTGCATAATCAATTTTGTCTGGTTGATCGTTGATCGTCACTAACGTCGAAAATTGCCTGCACTGAACTTGTCAGGGAGAGAGATATTAGGCCTAATTAGCTTGCGGTCAGGTGCTATCATCAATTATGACGATAACTACAGGCCGACGTATATCTAAACTTAAAATATATCTTTATTGTTCACACCGAAATAAAAAGAAAGAAAATCAATAAAAAAAAATTGGCAGTCATAGGAACTGCCGATAGAAGTGAAAATGTATAACTCAGAATTTGATAGCTCACTTTGGGAAACTAAGCGGGTGAAATCGGAGGGCGTGGCTAAAAATGCTATCGTATTTCTAGATGACCAATGGCCATGGTCCCGAGTTTACCCGAAGATCTTATCATTCCCGAGCGTGACGCTAGAATTCAATTCACAGCCCACGAAAAGTCTGTCTGTTCTGCGCCGAAAGAAGTTTTCGCTTCAAAAACGAGTGCTTCAACACGCCTTGTCGCTGAAAACAATATCTTACAGCCAACCTTCGGGTGATGATGAATTCGGGTGATATGATTTTTATACCGACTAGATTGTTTGTCATACTTATTATTGAAGTCGCTTTAGACTTTAAGACGATTAACAAGAACAAAATTTAAAAATTTGGTTTAACGTTGCCTTGGATTTGAAATTTGTACATTATTGTACACGTCAAACTCTTTCATTTGATATTGATACCCGTACAGACGAAAATTTAATAGCAAGGTTTGTTGAATAAATTCTGAATTCTAGCTTAGAAACAAGCAATCAATCCTCGCTTCTGAATTTAGTGTGCTAGCTTCCTGAATCCTGTAACACTTCAGGGGACTAAATTTAGACAACTGTAATAAGCCTTTTATGCAGATCGTATGTAGCAAGCTGAATGGATGGTGTTTTACATATTTATCAAAACTTTGTTAAATCACAAGTGTAATAGGTTTCATTATGTGACACTGTCTATTCCGAGATTTACATCATCACCATTTAACTCGAATTTAATAAACTACATAATATCAAACTGTCCAATATGAGCTTAAAAAAATCAGCTACAACCTAAATATACATTTCACAATGTCACACTGCACTCGTCACCCAGAAGAGTAAGATGATTTTTTTCTTACCCTGTAATTTCTCGGGAAACATTGCCCTCCAAACCGGAGCACAGTGACCTTTTTTTTCATAATGTCATACTGCCCATTACGAACTTAACAAAATCACCTACAACCTAAATACTTTACATTCTATCTTGGCGAAAAAACGGAAATAAAAACTCGGCACGCTTTGTAATAAAAGCAGGGGACTGCCAAATTGCAAGGCGGGCTTTTAACCCTTACTTCTTAATGCTGTAAACTTTACGCGTTCTTAATTGAACTCGAAAAACTTTGGTCGGTGTAATCGCCTGAGAGTTTTGAATAATGGACGAAATTATTATTTGGTGTTGGGAACTGTACTTTTTGATTACGCAAGTCGCACACTTGCCACTTTTCGATGGTAATCAGCGTAAGTGAAATTGGGTCATAAGCAATTAAGCACTTTGCAATATAAACAAATAAAAGCGGCCTATTGCGAATCGGACTCGCCCATGAAGGGTTCCGTAGCAGCAAGTAACATAGTACATAAGTTCTTGTAGTTTGGTGTAGCTTTGATCGATGTTTTAATAATAGTGTATTTATGACGTACTAAAAAAAACTACACACTGGATCGAGTTCAAACCAATTTTCGATGGAAGTTTGTATGATAATGTACCTACATCATATGTGTTTTTCAGTTTTATCATTATCTTATTTTAGAAGTTACAGGGGCACAGCTTATCACTTTGGAAGTCTCTCGCGCAAAGTTTAGTGTAGAAAAAAAATATATTAGAAACCTCAACAGCATTTTTGAAGACACAGACAGGCAGACAGACATGACGAATCCGTTGTAAAGGGTTGTTGTAAAATGTATCAGGGTTCCGTTTTTACGTTTTACGGAGCCCAAAAAATAGGTAGCCTGACAAATCACTGTTGTTTGTTCCTCAATTACGTCGTGTCGGAACGACTGAAAGGATCGGGCTGAAATTTGGAAACACCGTTATGATACAGGTTGAAATAGCATATATACTTTTTAATGAGAACTACGCGGATGAAACCGCGGAGCGCTGCTAGTTATGCATATGATGGTTTATTTTGCCAAACATGAAATATACGTTTGACACCTTGAACCAGTAAGCTCAGGGCTTTGGGGTTTGGAACATGGCTGACTCTGGGACAGGGATTACTGACTAGACATTGACGGATTTTAGAAAATCCTCGACATGTGGAGCTGTTTTCAATAATTGTGTCATTGACTTCGTTGCTCGAGGGAATAGCCTTACTACGTGGGACTTCTTCGTACTTCCTAGGTTACTGGCCGCTCGTTTTTTATTATTATCAGACTCATTCAACATGACAAACATTTTAAACCTGAAATAGGCTTCGTTTTTTGTTTATAATTTTTAACATTCACAACAAATAAATTGTAAGAAGCTACTCTAGGCTATACGAGTATTAAAGCGAATTTCTTTTTTAAATTAAAAAAAAATATAGTTGATAAATAAGCTTAAATTAATAACTAACTAATAATTTACGCGATCTATAGAAATTATTGCTATTTAAAACTTGTGTTTGTAAAATTTTAACGACGAAAAAAACTAGCTTTAGCTACTTTTATATAGCACAGAAGCTATAACACAAAAAGTGACATTATACATAACATTCACCACTACTGGTTACACACCACTGTACTTTACATTGTTAATAGCACAGTGTAAAGAAAAACTGTGATAATACATATGTGACAGTGGTGTGTATTTTCACACCACTGTCTTTTCGAAATCAAATGAGTAATGCTGCTAAATTGGATATGGTGAAGGAAAATATAGACAAGTCTACACGATGATACGATGACACTCCTTGTCTCTCTCTCCCTCCGGAGTCCCAGCTGTTACATGTAGGTACTGGGAACATTTAGTGGATTACTTATGCATGTATGTGGGCAGTTATCATCCGTGTACAATTTTTTTACACTTAAACCTTTAGTCTTGTCGCCACAGACACACTTTTCTATGTCAGAATTCACATTTTTAATATGTGACATTTAACTCGCGAATCGTTAAAGTAAGTTCTAATTTCTATGTAGCTATTGCCAACGATTTCATAAGTAAAAATCAATGGCTATTGTCCTTGTAGTGGCTGCTATGACTCCGTTTGTGCACTAATATTCGTTAAAACAACACTTACCACGACTATTGACAATTTCTACATAATATGACTGCAGAAGCTAACTCGCGTGTGGATTACTCGTACTGTGCGCAGAGTTAGTTATAGCTAATGGGTGGGGAGTAAGCCCATTTGTCTTAATACGTCCTGTTACTTAAAACACCAGGGAATGGCAGCCAGCTTTATCTTAGCAGCGGGGATTCAGTACAGTAAATAATGGTATGAGGACCAAAAGTTGGCGCCAAGGAGTCGGATCGCGTTTTTGCAGATAACTATGGTTAGCGGATGAAATATTCGTATGTACGGTTTTGTAGTGGTAGGACTCTTTGCACTAAGGTGGAAGTAGGCCAAGAAATAGTAATGTTCGATCATCATTGTGTCCCATTTTGAAAGACGTTTACAGAGAAATTACAAGGCAAATAGATAAGTCATCTTATATCTCTGGGTGACAAGCGCAATACAGTATTGAGTAATGATTTGTACTCTTCATGTTCCAATACTTGTATTACTGTGCTTTTGCGGGTAGACGTGTTGCTTACGATCTTATTTTTAAATCAGACGTACAGATCACGAGCTATTGTGTCTTTGATTTCGTCGAAAATGTCTTATATTAAATACTAGCACCACAACGGGAATGAGAACTGCGAGGGTGAAACCGCGGGGCGCGATGCTAGTTTGGTAGATAACTTTACTAAATAATTTGACAGTTTTTTGGCACAGAAGCCGTGACTAAATGTTCGTAATACAGGAGTAATGCCCGAACTACACGTGGCTAGTTCTTCAAGCTAGGATAGCAAGCTAGTATTTCTAACTTCGTGTAGACAACGCTACGCAACGCTAGTTTTAGACAAGCTAGTACTTCTAGCTTCGTGTAGTCAACGCTACGCAACGCTAGTTTTAGACAAACTAGTACTTCTAGCTTCGTGTAGACAACGCTACGCAACGCTAGTTTTAGACAAGCTAGTACTTTTAGCTTCGTGTAGACAACGCTACGCAACGCTAGTCTACACGAAGCTAGAAGTACTAGCTTGCTTACACTAGCTTGCTATTTGCTATCCTAGCTTGGAAAACTAGCCTCGTTTAGCGCGGCAATTACCTAGATTGGTTTTAAAAATGAGGTTCTTATTCTTTTTAGAACAATCGTCTCCTTTGACCCCATATCGTAAACTCCCATCCCTGTCAGCACATAATTGTCGTAGAGAGATTTCATTGCGCCGAGAATCCGGGCTGCGTTCCGAACGATCCCAGTTTCCGACTCGGTTTAATAAATCTTTAGACGTACTCACGTCTCCCCCTTACATAAGATACGATTTCAATGGTTTTAATATCAGACAATGTCATTAAAGGTGTGAATGAAGCTATGTGGCATTTTTGAAATAAAAACTAAATGACTTGTGTTGAACTCTTTTTTACCGACTTCTAAAAAGGAGGAGGTTATCAATTCGACCACCATTTTTTTTATGTAACTTACGTGATTTCTCGAGAATGGCCCAACTGATTTTAAAATTTATTTTTGTTGGTCGGTTGGTGTCGGTGGAAGTCGGTGCGAAACCTAAGCAAATGTATTAAAAAATGCGGTAAAATCGGTTTATTGCTGACGTAAGCAAATATGGCTTTAAAAAAGTAAATCGCGATTATGACCCATTTTTTTTAAATGACGTAGGCGTATGATTGACATACGGTGGTAACACCAGTAACTACCTTCTGAACAAAACTGAATCACTCACGTAGATAACATTGAACGGCTTGACAATAAAACCTATTCAATAGATGCACAATGCCACAAACATGAACGCGAAACAAATGATTAAAGAAAACAATAGAACTGCTGCAGACAAAAAGGTCACTGTTACGCATCATTACTCAATAACCAGGGTCCCTCGAGCTCAGCAAAATGGAACAAAATGTCTAAACAAAAACACTCGGAATATTAAACGAATCTTGCCGTGGAGGGGATAGTAGAGGGTCTTTTTTATCATTGACTGATTAGGGCAATATAACTGCAAAGGTGGTAGAAAAACACCAGTTCCCACAATACTGGTATCTTTTTATTTTATAGTAGAGATAGGACAGCAAGACATTCGCCTCAGGGTATAAGAAATATGCCCTTAGATAAAGAATAAGTAAATAGATCCGGATTTCCGCACGGTTCCTTTGTACCAATTGTAAGCAGATGAGGTGTATGTTAGCTATGGCAACATGGCACTTCCACAAGAGCGACACGACAAGAGCGGTCAGACCCGTGCTTTCGGTGTAAAGCATTTGTTCTAACTCTATACGTAGTAAATGTAAACTTTTTGATTTTTTTTTTTATATGCCTGTCCATAATACCACAAACCACGACACCATCTAGCTACATATATGAACATGAATAATCCACTCTGAGCTGAAGCCTGTACTTGTCATCAACAGATATTATCGTAATCAGTCCACATTCATCCACGGCTGGGCATAAGTCTGTAATAACCCGCCACTCAGTCCGATCTTTAACTTTAGGATTCCAACCGCTGCCTTTTATAAATCCATAGATTTTAGAGGATTTATATTCTTTGCACTACGATTTCTGGTGGAATCATTGTCTTCCAAAATGGAACATAGCAATGTTAACGTGATAGTTACTAATTGACGGTAGTCGAATAACTGGTGTTGTACATCAACAGCAGCTAGCAATCTGACATTTGGCTATATTATGAAGATAAAATTGTACCATTTGGACATCATAACGACAGGAATACTTAATTTTTTTTCCGTATAACAGTCAAATAATCGATTACAATGCCTTCCGATAGTTTTATTCATTCCACGATTTTCGCGACATAGACGTTTTGATGTTCGTCTGAGATGAGAAAGCGTTGTCAGCTGTCCTCTCGTTCAGTCCGCATTTTCGTTCTTTGAATACTACACTGCAGAAACGCCGCATCATTACAAGAACAATAACTGACCCAAATACTCCATTGAAGACAGAACGAGTGGAAGTATCATTGTCGCACTAATTGACGGAGCAATCGAACCGCGTCCGTTCCATGAAGATTGATTGGTCTCTAACTACGATATTAAGCGAGTAATTAATCAAGACTGTTTTGTCAGTGATTGTAAACATCTAATTATCTGTAATCACACGTTTCTTAGTACGCAGAGCGGAGACATTAACGTCCACAAAGAATGTTTTAAAGTGTAATTACAATGCCACTAAACATTACTCAAATGGATTGGAATAATAAATGGGATTCGTCTGGCTCTCATTTGTTTTAATACGGTGATCAAACAAGATTTTAAATAGCATGTGGCTTGAAATAGGTATATAATTGTTTCTTATAATAAAACACGAATTACAATTTCACAAGTGAAAATCAAACTGATAATAAGCTTTAATGCTCAATTCGGTTGTATGTTTTTTTTGTTTGTATATTACGCGATAGCTCCGATAATTGTAAATAGATTTACATCATTATTTATATCAACAAAAAATCAAAACTTGCTTACATTTATCCGAATGACGTAGTCATAGCTTCTAATGAAATTCAGTCAAGTATCTGAAATTTATTTTAAACTAGCAGCGCCCCACGGTGTTACCCGCGCAGGTCCCGTTCCCGTTGTTCCCGTTGTTTTTTCGGGACAAAAGTAGCCCATGTATTCTTCCAGACTATAATCTATCTGTGTTCCAAACAGCCCGATCCGTTCATTCATACGTTAGGACGTGATTGAGCAACAAACATCCATACATTGACATTTATAATATTAGTAGGAAGTAGGATAGGATAGATAAATCGGTTTTTGTTTCTTCTTAGAAAATTAAATTATTATGTAAAACAAGCTTTTATATCTTGGTAATAAAAAAAATATATTAATGATCACCTTCAAGCTCCATCATCCCTGGTTAGGTTACCACCTAGCACCAAAGTACTCGTCAAGACGATTAAAATGAGCCAAACTCGATGAAATTGTGTCGTTTCATTGCGAAATTCCTTTGGCTACCTTCCAGATCCATCATCACATCAGCACTATGTCGCGTCTTTCCATTCTATACAAGGCCAGAACGCAAGGGTATGAAACTAATCACGTATAGATTGGAAATACGTTTTTTACTAAATTCTTCCAAACCATACAAGACCAGTACGCAAATATTCGCGTATACTTTGTAGTAACGTAGAAGTATTATGTTGTTCCAAAATATACAGCGCCAGTACGCATACGGACTAATCGTGTATGTTTTGGAATAGGCGCGCAAAACTCTAAAATTACAATTTGTACGTGAGCAGTTGTATGCTCGCCATTTTGATTTATTGTAGATGTTGGTTTCCCAGATCCGACTCGGAGCACCCCGACTCCACCTAGTCTTGTCGCTACTACCCCTAGAGTGTATATAAAAAATGCGGGAGCCAGAAGCTCAAGGGAGGTCCTGAGTGGAGCGAGCCATACGAGGCCTAGCGAAGCGTAGGGGGGAGGTGGCGAGCGAAGCGAGCCGGCGACCTCCGTAGTGGAGCTCAGACCGAGTATGGAGAAGCGACACTCAGGGCTGACCGCAGAGCTTCTGGCGGGAGCCTACCCAGAGTCAAATCTCAGTGATAGCCCCTCATCGGATCGACAACATACACAATCAATACGGAAAAAATCTTGTATGCATTGTAATAACATTTAAAACAACATTACAATATAATATACTCGAACGCGAACAGTTTCCTATGGCTGCGTTCTGGCTTTGTATAGAATGGAAAGATGCGACGCGAGCATCCACGTTACAAACTATACACGATCAGTACGCAAAACTCTTGTACGGTTTGTAATAACAGATTTTAAAACGACATTACAATATATACGCCAGCAGTTTCCTATGGCTACGTTCTGGCGTTGTATAGAATGGAAATACGCCACTATGTCATCATAATATTGCATTGTACGTTATTTACATACGTTTTAGCTCAATCAGTAACCGGGAAGTGGATCAAATTTACTCAGTTTGTTTCACCTGAACAAAATAAAGGCTTGCAAAAAAAGAGTGGCAATCCGAGAGACTCCGGGAGAGGTAAAACACTATATACATAGGTACTAATAAAAAGAGGTGTCGGTAACGGTAACAGTGTCGCAAATTAATTTATTGTTTTTTTCGTATTTAATAAATACCAACATTTATGTGTGTAGGTAGGTAGGGTGATTTTTTCATCTCAAATAAAGTGGCCAAGTGCGAGTTGGACTCGCCCATGAAGGGTCCGTTGCAGCAAGTAACATAATATACATAGTACACATAGTTCTTGTAGTTCGTTGTAACTTTGATCGAAGTTTTTGTAATAGTGTATTTATGACGTACTAAAAAAAACTACTCATCAGATCGAGTTCAAACCAATTTTCGTGGGTAGTTTACATGGTAATGTACATCATATATTTTTTTTAGATTTTTCATTCTCTTACTTTAGAAGTTAGAGGGGGGGGGACACACATTTTTGAAGACCTATCGATAGACACCCACCCCACACGAGTAGGATTGATGAAAAAAAAAATTTTGAGTTTCAGTTCTCAGTATGGGGCAACCCAATTTTTTTTTTTTTTTGTTCCAATCTTAATGCGGTCGACAGAATACATCTACTTACCAAGTTTCAACAGTGTAGTTCTCATAGTTTCGGCAAAAAGTGGCTGTGACATACGGACAGACAGACAGAGAGACAGACAGACATGACGAATTTATAAGGGTTCCGTTTTTACGTTTTACGGAACCCTAAAAATGCCCAATGACATAAATAAGTTTTTACTTCAAAAATATTTGAACCGAAAATACTCGTAAATTACTACTTACTCATAAATTTTAAAACTAATACCTATGTCTAAAGTCTTAAGCTATTATACGTAGGTACCTCAGTTTTGGTCTATAGTCTATACCTACATACGTGAGAAAATGGCTTTAGTCTGATTTAAAATTAACTTTTTTATGCAACCTTTGTTCAAGTTAACAATGAGATCCCGTGTGTACCGATTCAGCTGAGGTTGTTTGTTTCACTGTTGAATAAGAAATCCACTGCGGAAGTCTTATTGTGAGGGATTCTTTATATTATTTATTGAATTTGTTTATGCGGACACTTGGCTTGGAATGGAGATGCAAATGTGAAACTTTTTTAAATTATCAACTTGCGTGAATAGCTCTATGGCAAACTAGTGTTTTTCAAAGGTTTCTTTGGAGTAAATGTCAGAAAAATAAGAGATTATTTTACATTAATTTTCGACATTTTATAGATCTACTGATAATTCAGTTTTGCTTGGTTTAAGTAGTTAGTGAGATTAGATATTACTCATTAGACTTTTATTTAACAAGTTTTTATTTATACGTCGAGGAATTGCATTTAACACATACCGTTCCACCTGGGGGAGACGATTGTGTTATTTACTTTAGATTTAAAGACATCCACGTATTATCCATTGGAGTTCATTGTTTCACAGTACCCACGAATGATACAGTATATGTATTAAAGTGCTAAATGTATGAATGTCACCTTAAAAATGTTATTACTGTTAGTTTAAAATTAAACGCGTAAGATTATAACCCTGCGATAGATTGTTCTGCGACAAACCAAATGTTTGATGTTTAACGTCATCATTCGGTTGCCTGGAAGAGATCGCTTTTAGCGATAAGGTCGCCACTTGATTCACTTATTCTAGGCTAAGTCTCTTTGTTTTGTAAGTTTTATATTGCAATGAAAGAGTTTATATCTATCTATCTATGTCATCACATTATAATTTGACGGTATTAAGAATTTTACGGAAACATACATAAATATACAAACGTGTTTTCTACTCACGTGAAATTATGATGAATATAGTTCGTGATTGAATGTTACGGGAACAAGACTACACAGATTAATATGAAATTGTTTCAAACTATATCGATAGTAGACACGATGAAGTTGATAAATTAAACGATACCAATTTTCGTCTCGGCCAAATAATGATAAATTACACCATTTTTCTTCAGTACAAGGCCTGGCAAAAGATCAGTAGTTTGTCCTAGAAACGACCCTGTCAGACATTGCCAAACTTTATAAAAATTAAACGTTTTGGATGGATTTCAAATTGGTCTTGAGTTTAGACTAGGGCTACCTATCATTGCCAGTTTATTAGTTAAATAATTTCTGGACAATGAATGAGTTTTTTTCGATCATAGGTTCAAATTGACCTAGCTATAGTACCTAATAGGGACTACCGATGGAACTAAAAACTTAAGTTATAACATTCAATTTTAGTATTAAACAGCACTAACCTCGCACTCAGTTTCTCTGAGGGATCGTATTCGTAATGTCAAATGCCAAAGTCACCGATATAGCTCAGCGCATCAGCAAACTGAAGTGGCAGTGGGCTGGTCATATCTGTCGCAGAACCGATTACCGTTGGGGTAGACGAGTTCTGGAGTGGACACCGCGAATCGGCAAACGTAGTGTAGGACGCCCTGAGACTAGGTGGAGTGACGATTTACGGAAGGTAGCTGGAAAGCTGGTGGTGGCAGTTGGAAACGTAAAGCCGTGGATCGGGCTGAGTGGCGTATCATTGAAGAGGCCCATGTCCAGCAGTGGACGAATGTGGGCTGATTATGATGATGATGATGAATCTCGTACAATACGTCACCAGAAATACTGCTATTACGCATGTCGCATGTGGGTGATGTGAAGTCACAATATTTTACCCATCCGAAAAGTTTCTAACGCACATGTCTTGCTCCGTTGCTTCGCCGTCGCCGCTGCCTGACATTAGCATGTGAGTGTCGCAAAACCAAAATATTTTATTCTACCAAAAAGTGCTCAACTCTGCTGTAGAAGTTTATTGCAATTTTTTAATCATTAAATTTATTTATATACATTTTGGAACGAAGTCCCTTATGGAAGGCTTTGAGAAGATAGATAGGGATTTTGCTGAGCAACCGAACTGAAAAACTGTGAGACTAATACCGTAAGAAAAACATGTAACGTAAAAAGTGACGCGTAAAAACTGCCAGTGACTAGTGTTGCCAACTTTATTTTTCAGATGATCATATCAAGAATTACATAATTCGCATTTTTTTTGCAACTGTGTGACTGGTGTCCCATGACACCACATATTTTTTTATGTCTTACCTATAAACTCTCGTTAAAATAGAAACATCATCACTATTAGTTTCAAAAAGTTTGATAACCCTATTATTGGACCGGGCATGATATGTGATTCTTGCTCATCGCGCGATACTATAATTAATATTATTCTTCGAATAGTTCTTCCGTAGCCAATTAATGCTGTTGTAAATTTGCACTTTAATGTTGTAGAATGGGAAATGGTTCCTCCGACACATAGAGAGAAGATGAACAGTTTTAACGAGCGCAGTAAACCATGCTTCATTGGTCCGTTTATATTAACAATCCATTTTATGTTCCCACTGCTAAGACTCTGAGCTTTCTCTCACAAAGAGAATGTCAAAGCCATAACCCACCACGCCTCTGAAGGTAAAAAATACTTAGAGGTGCAAGCGGAGTTTGAACCTACCATCTCATGATAGTGAAATCGAACGTCTCCGTCACATAGCCCCTTTGGCTTTGGTGGCCCCCAAATAAAAAAATGAAAAATAATTATGATTTTAATTTTATTTACAATCTACAAAACAGTATTTCTGAAAATGTTGAGACAACTAAACCGCAATAAAATCCAAGCGAAGAGTATTATGATTACAAAGCATTAAAGAGCCTACTATCAGCCTCAAGTCATGCTCGTTCCTTCACTTTATAATATTGTAAAAATAAGTAAAACTTGTCTTAAGGTAAATCTTTAATCAACTTCAGCAAAGGTGTACAATGTGACTGTCTTTTTTTATGTTCACCGATTACTTAAAAATGCCTGAATCGTTACAAAAATACGTATTTCCAAGTTTTATCGAAACTAATTCTTATAAACCCATTTAAGGTCTCCTGAAATCAGTTGACTGGTTTCCGACAACTCAAGAAAAATCCGAATTTTGTTTGCTTTGATGATATTTTCGTTTATTCCATAACCTCGCCATATTGAATTGCAACAGTACTTATGTTGACGATATCATTTTGGTTTCTGCACATAATATTGCATTAAACTAAGTTAGTGTGAATTTAATGTTTAAATTGAAGTCCATTCTTTGGTTTGAAAATGTTCCGTAAATAAAATAGTGGCGCTGCTAGTTAATTTCACAACGTACAAGTGTGCTGTTCTGAATCACAACAACTAGGTAGTATTGATTTCTCACGCGTGTCAACTTACCTGCGACCTTTGCTACCCTATTGTATGGCATCATAAACTGAACACTGGTAAGTTATAATAAACTAGTTTACTAGTTCTACCCTACCACGGTTTATTGTGGCTCATTATGGTTGCATTCATAAGAAATGGAGAACAAAAGAAATAGGTGTTTCAAAAAAAGTTTTCTTGCGCCCGCAGGTATGTTGCTGACGTAAGTAATAGATAAAAACAATAGTTGAAGCAGGTTTTCGTGTCTTGAGCTAAATTGGTGCAAACGGCTTTAGAGACTTTAAGCATACACACAGACCAACATAAAATTTATAGTGAGTACCTCCTATACAGTAGACAGTAGTAAAGTTGTCGTTCCTGCCATTTCTAATCCGCGTACACCTACGCATAATATTAAAACAATCATCAATAACATAAAATAAAAATTGTCGATACGAGTATATCATCGACTATTGTTGTGTGAGGAATATTTTTGTTTTCCTTTCAATACCTGGTATAGAGTGATGAGATGAGATGACCCTTGGCACTTATGGTAAGCAACATCTCTGCCCATAACAGCACAGTATCACACATCTATTTCAACATAAAGAGTCCAAATCATACTGCACTGCGCTCGTCACCTAGACCAGTTACCCTTCATACCGGAACACAGTAATTCTTGTACAGTGCAGCTTGGCTGTAAAACTACTGATAAAGGTACTCCAAGCGGCATACTAGCATACTGTAGTATGCTAGTATGCCCAAAATAAACGATTTTTATTTATAAACCAATTTCTACTCATTATCTCAGGCACATTTTAGTATATGACGAAATTCGCCCCGAAAATTATCCAGCGTATTTAATGAGGGGTGGTTCCATGACGTACTTCCGAAGATTTAATGAATCTTTCACCCGTTGCGAGTTCATTAACGACCCAGACCGCAAATGCCAGGCTCATGTGACGTATTATAGGTGTCAGGTTGGTAGGAACTGCTCGAAACGTGGGGAAATTGCGCTTGAATTGGCGGCTTCATATCTACATCCTACTAGCTAGCGTGTGCTATTTTTGAAGTACGTAGTACGGTAGTTTTTGAGTGTCATTTTAGTTTGAAAATTAAATATTTTGACTCGAAAACGCAACGTTTTTTGGTTGACGTTCAAAAAACTCGAGTTGTATCTTTGAAGTAGGAAGTACGGTAGTTTTTAAGTGTCACTTTAGTTTGAAAATTAAATAATATTACTTGAAAACCCAACGTTTTTTGGTTGACTTTCAAAACAGTTGAGTTGTATCTTTGAAGCACGTAGTACCGTATGAAGTTTGGTGGTTTTTTAAGTGTCATTTTAGTTTCAAAATTAAATAATTTTACTCGAAAACGCAAGGTTTTTTAGTTGACGTTCAAAAGCCTCGAGTTGTATCTTTGAAGTACGTAGCACCGTAGGAAGTACGGTAGTTTCTTAGACTCAAGTGACGTATTATAGGTGTCAGGTTGGTAGGAACTGCTCGAAACGTAGGGGAAATTGCGCTTGACTTGGCAGCTTAATATCTACATACATTCCAGCTATTTTTGAAGTACGTCGTACCGTAGGAAGTACGGTAGTTTTAAGTGTCACTTTAGTTTGAAAATTAAATAATTTTACTCGAAAACGCAAGGTTTTTTAGTTGACGTTCAAAAGCCTCGAGTTGTATCTGTGAAGTACGTAGCACCGTAGGAAGTACGGTAGTTTCTTAGACTCAAGTGACGTATTATAGGTGTCAGGTTGGTAGGAACTGCTCGAAACGTAGGGGAAATTGCGCTTGACTTGGCAGCTTAATATCTACATACATTCCAGCTATTTTTGAAGTACGTCGTACCGTAGGAAGTACGGTAGTTTTTAAGTGTCACTTTAGTTTGAAAATTAAATAATTTTGTTTTTTTGCAACGTTTTTTGGTTGACGTTCAAAAAGCTCGAGTTGTATCTCTGAAGTACGTATCTTATATCTCCGGGTGACGAGTGCAGTGCCAGGTTATAATTTGGACACTTCTGTTCTAATAGCTGTGCGTCACTGCGCTGTTATGGACAGGCTTGTTGCTTACCATCAGGCACATGTCCTGCTCGTCTCGTCACTCTATACTATATAAAAAGAAATGTAGTACCGTAGGAAGTATGGCTGTTTTTCAAGTGACATTTTAGTTCGAAAATTAAACGATTTGACTCGAAAGCGCGTTGTTTTTTTGGTTGACGTTTCAAAGAGCCGAATTGTGAATTTGTTGCATGTTTGTAGGTTGCCTACTTAATCTGCGGTAGGTAGTCCTTGATGGATATAATCAGGGTGTCATTTAGAAGAATTGTGGTTATAGATGTGAAATGTGGTTATATTATGTATACGAACGTATCATCAAAGTTAGCAATATATTACGCTGCAATATAACCACAGTCCACGGCTTCTGTATTAATGATAGCCGATTAGTTTCGTGATGATTAATCGCCGTGTAACTAAGCCAATATGGATATGTGTGCGTATTGGTGTGATGTATGTTATGTGTATAGCGTGATGTATTTATGATTCGCATTGTACATGTAGGTTTGGGTTTAAAATCATTGGCAGTCGAAAGCTACGAACTCATGGAGCGATTTTTTCCCGCGACCGCCGCAGTTGCGGGCCCGCAGCTTCTGTAGAATGCAGATGTTTAATATAAAAAAAAACCGGCAAAGTGCGAGTGGGATTCGCGCACGAAGGGTTCCGTACGATATTATAAGGGAATCCCCTTAAATATTTATTTTATTTAAAATAATTATATTTAAAGAGAACAAAAACTAATTATTCTGTGAATAGTTTAAGCGTCTACCTGTCACCGTTATTAGTATCTATATTGTATGGGTGCCCTTCTTAAATATTTTTAGTGTTTGTTTGTTATAGCGGCAATATAAATACATCATCTGTGAAAATTTAAACTGTCTAGCCATTACTGTTCTTGAGATACAGCCTGGTGACGGACGGACGGACGGACAGACAGCAAAGTCTCAGTAATAGGGTCCCGTTTTTACCCTTTGGGTACGGAACCCTAAAAAGCACAGCTCACGACGCGTTTTACGCCCGCGGCGCGTCCCGTTGCACCGGCGGGCAACTAGTAGAAACGCGCGGGCCGCGGTCACCCGCAATAATAAACTACTGCGAAAATAAGTGGTCTCGTGTTTAGTTACACTTTATCTAAGGTCTCGTGAGTTTTGAAATGAAACCGTAGTTCCGCAACCCCAGCGGGCGTGGGTGAAAATTGCTCCGTGAATTCTTAGCTGAGGGACTGCATATAACATAGAATGTAGGTATTAACAACGCTAATGTTGCATAATACATCACGTGTATAACTAACAGTTATGATACTGTTGCGCCTAACCATATAGTGAGCACTCAGCATTCATCGATTCATTGAGATTCTTGAAAATAACTTACTCATAAATACTAATGAATCCAATTAGACCGATCTATGTCGTCGTCATGTCTAGAAATACTGTATTGTGCAAAGTAGACCTATCATTACAGAAAAGCGATATCATTTCAGGGTTTTAGTTCCGAAGACTCGAACGAAAAGGTTTCACTCCACTTCCGTAAAAAGAATATTTAACGTTTTACGCGTCGTCTGAGTGGATGTTCCCTGATGTTTCCTTTGTACGGTAATTAATTACAACCACACTAGGTACACTCAGCATTTACGTATTTCAATATGTAATAACAGATCGTCTCTTATCTTTTCAGGCCAAAACCCAACCAACAACGCCTGCCAGGGTCCATCAGAAAGGTGGCGCGATGCGGGCGGCGGGGCCCCCTTGAGGTCCCGCCAAGCGATGGGCTCAAACATCAGCCAGCACTCCTCAAAGGGGCTAAAAGGCCGGCGAGCGAGGTCCAGCGGAGACCTCTGTAATGGAGACACGAAAAGCCAGACTGAATCCTCAGTATGCGGTTCAGTCGTTGGAGATGTTATGGGATGGAACAGGTCCCTTCCCAATCACCTAGATGGAAATAGACATCTCGCTGACTACAGCAGAGTTAATAACAACTACGCAGAGTTTGGGACGTATAATAGGTGCCATCCGAAAGGCGGAAGAGGTCTGCGGTACCGTGTGAGCAAGTCAGGTGAGTTTTCTGAACAATAGCTTCTTTGTTACTAAAATGACATTGAGAAAGATGGTTTAGATTGATATGCTCGTATTTAACAGTCTTAATGAGAGAAGTGTTACGTGTTGAAGCGTAAGTAGGTATGGACGTTTGTGTATGTTTTTAGCATTTTAGAATGTTCATCATTAATATTTTAATGCAAATTCTTTAGTTCCACTTTAACGACTGAACGGTGCGGCATGCACGGTCAATTCATGATTTCTAATTAGAACATGCAACCTCAACATGTTACATGAACTGATATGAGCAAATACTTCGACTCAAATGACTTGTCAAAGAGAACTCACTCAAAACCCAGACTTGAGGTCTGGGTTTTGAGTGAGTACCTATGCGGTTCCTATTAAGTTTCGAATGTCGATAAGGTTGATAATATCGAAACCAACGTAACATAAAAGTAAATAGCAGTCATATATTCCCAAAAAGTTTACTTATTTATATTCCACAAAGCAATATGTTTTCCAAACTAATTTTATATGAAATCCGGGCATCTGCCGCCTAACGACAAAAATATGTAATATTTTGTGTATAGGTACAATATTTCATAAAAAAATAAAGTTAATAAAAATACATGTTTTTTAGAGAAGTAGAAAAATTGTACTATTTTTTTTTCGGTAGATGGACAGTTTAGACAAGCACATATAATTCGACGTATCGTATACAAAACAATGTCTTTATTATTCTATGAAATTAAGACGAGATGTTAGCGATCAAAGATTAGAGATTAAACGTATGTACACCATGAAAATAAGGTTTTAAAACCTGTATACATAATATTTCAGAAGGTTTGTTATTTTGTAATGCTTGTTAATAATTCAATGTTGTTTTTAATAGGTAACTTGGCCAAAACGAACGAATTAAATCGTTGCACGTAATATAATAATTTGTTTGTACATGATTTATTTTTGTCGCCTGAAGCGCCTCATTGAATTTGATAAGCTAATTTTATTGAATGCAGCGATTTAGCAAGGCAAAGTCAAAGGTATTTTGTTCATAAATGTGAAATTTACACGTGAATTCACTTATCATACCTCTATTTAATCAATTCATTTGCAGAAACCCTCCGTTCAAAAATAATTGTTGAAATGCAAGCATTTAGCAAGACCATTTGCAGACACCATCCATAATTATTTAAAAACTAGCATAGATAATATAATTTACAAAACCCGACTGCGAAAATATCACGAGATAAAAAACATGTGAAACAATATACCTACTATCTTAGCACACTCGGGTGATTGAGACGAATCTAACGCTATCGGTCAACGGTCAACGGACGGTCAAAATTCCTCCAGCCGTTTGGAAGATACGTGGGAATAAAGAAAAATACGAAGATACAACATACGCGCGAAAAACATAACCCTTCTCTCAGTCGGGTAAAATGTGGATTCCTATCAAAGACTATACATATAACTATAATTATAACTTACGGAATCGGCCTGCAATGGTGACTTGTAAATGCTCGTAGTACGGATTTTTGCGTCTACTGTAGTTTAGCCTGTAACTCAGGCTTGAATAACTGTCCACACGGTGGAAATCCCTAAAATATTCAAATGTCACCTTTGCGGGCCGGTCCGTAGTTGAGTCTCTATTTATATTTTAACTAACAGCGCCCCACGGTTTTACCCGCACAGATCCTGTTCCCGATATTTTCCTGCGATTAAAAGTCAAACAAACATTCTAACTTTCAAATGTATATTAGTGGTCAATCACATCAGAACGGTTGAATGGGTCGAGTTGAAATTTGGAGCTCCATTAGATAATAATTTAGAATATCATAGGCTACTTTTTATCACGAAAATACGTTGGGTACCGGAACTACGCGTATTTAATCGTAAGGATCTACTAGTAAGCAATATAATCTTAGGTGGTGATGGTGCAAATTAAAAAGAAGTAAACCATTACAACGTTATGGCACAGATAAGAAAATAGTCATGGTTATGGTTTACTTCGGGGGACTTCTAACAGGATTTTTTAGACAGTTTCTTAAAAATAAATTATTATTTGTTAGTATCTCAAAAATTTACTATTTCAATGGTATTTATTCATCACAATATCATTGTACGTGGCTTGTTTTCTACTAAACCAACCAAGGAGGTTAACGAGGCGAATAAAATGGCGGAACTCGAAACTTTAACATAATTTTAATCAAAATAAAGCATGCCAAGCAATAATTTCTAAAGTTCACCGCGTTGATTTTATAGCCTTTGGGCGACAAAAAGGGTCAGGCTGTTGGCTAGAAATTGCGTCGGGAAATTAATGCCCTTAATTGGTATATCTCAAAGAAAAAGATTAGCTTCGTGTGCTATAGGGAACTGCGTAAGATATTTTACCTTTGTAATTAATTTGAACAGGTTTATTAAATTCAATTTGTCTTGTTTCTGAATCATTCTTGCTGTATATCCTACTTTAATTATAAATGGGAAAGTTTAGATGTTTGTTGCTCGATCACGTCAGAACACGGATCAGGTTGCAATTTGTAACACAGTTAGATTATAGTCTAGAATAGCACATAAAGCCAATAAATAAGCTTTTTATCACCGGAAAATACCGGGAAAGGGAACTACGCGGGCAACACCGTGGGTCACCGCTACTAAGAAATAAAATATGTCTTGGTCTGGGCGTTTCTTCGTGTCATAGTTTTGTATTTATAATTATATAAATATTGTATTATGTACATATTTGTTACACATAAGTATTTTATTTTTTGATTTGAAAGGCAATATTTCCAGATGAATTACAGAGTATAGAGATAAATCATATTATATTTCTGAATGACGAGTGCAATGCAGTGTTAGGTGGTGCTTTGGACTATTTTAGCCTGACCTCTCTTATTAATACCTTAATTAGATCTCGGTAGATTTTGAAAAATTGGCACAGGACCAAGTAAGAGATAGACTTTACACCCAGTAATGGTATTCAATTCAATTCATTTATTCGAACTATAACTGCATAAGACCCTTAGTTACGTCATTTACAAAAAGGTACATTTTATCAGGAAATAATGTTGATGATGATAAGATTAAAAACCTAACATCTTGGTGGACATTTTACACACAACGCCATAAGCCCTAAACATAACCGAATATAGGCCCAAACTAAGCAAAGCTTGTATTACGGGAGCCCGATAGCTGGTATAGTACTTATACAGGGTTACTGGTTATCAGCCTGCATCCGTTTAAGGGCTTGTTCTGTATATTTAAACTAACAACTTTTGTTCTATAACTTTTGTTAAAACTCAATACATTCCCAAAAAAATAGTGTTTGTTGTCTTCTCACACAGTTTAGCGGCTGTTTAGTGTTTATTTACTTCGGCACATCATTGATCGAGCGTTAAAGAGTGCGCGCGCTCTTTTGACGAAGAGTTCGATGCTTTAAGACCGGGCAAATACACTTTTATTGTTTTAATGGGAAAAAAATAAACGATTTTTGACGTGACAACGTCTTATAATTCGATGAAGCCGGCTGCACGCACGAAAAAACATGACGTCATGCGCCGTTACCGCCGTTACCTCGCCGCATGACGTCATGCGCCGTTACCTCGCCGCATGACGTCATGTTACCTCGCCCTAAGGCGTAGTTGAAGTTGTCACGTTCAACTATCGTCAGTAAACCGACTTTACAGACAACCATTTTTTTTTTAACTTTGTTATTATACATATAAAACACATTGCACTGGGTGGAAATAGAACCTACGACCTTCGAAGGCAGACTTACAACCAACTAAGCCACCATACCAGCCTATATAAAACGTTAGACCCGATTGAAGCTGAAAAATATCCGTAGCTCATTTGGAAACCGCCACTTGAATTGTAGATGTGCTCGATCCAACGATACGGGCGAGCAACGGCAGATAAAAAATATGAAAAAAATCCTAATGGCCGCGAGGGCTATCGATCATCGCGGCTCTAGGTGAGAAAATAACAGATGGACAACTTTAAAAGCCAATAAATTTGAGGTTTTTTGGAGTGAAAAGTTATATAGCCCTGTTGAACCCTTTTCGGTAGGAGAAAATCGTATGTATATACATAATGCATATCTGTACAGATGACGAAATATGCAACGTTAGTGCTGTTTCTAAGTTATGAATTTTCACTTCAGCCGGCTGTCTCAATAACTGTAATTTTTGAAGTGAAAACTTCTTTTGGCCTAGACAGATTTTTCGTGGGGTGTGAATTTAATTCTATCGTCACGCTCGGGTATGATAAGCAATCTTCGGGTAAACTCAGGACCATGGCCATTGGGCATCTAGAAATGCGTCAGCCAATGGGAAATGCTCGAAGGGCGTGGCCTAGCCATCTTGGCATGGCCATCTAGAAATGCGTGAGCCAATGGGAAATGCTGACTCATTTCTAGATGGCCATGCTATGATGGCCAGGCCACGCCCTCCGGTTTCACCCGCGTAGTTTCCAAAGTAAGCTATCAAATTCTGAGTTATAAGTTTTCACTTCTATGGGCAGTTCCTATGGCTGCCAATTTTTTTTTAATGATGTTTTGCACTTGATCGCACCCACGATGGGGTCTACGATAGAGTGTACTAACCTAGAAGAAACAGATTCACTCTCGACTTGAAGACACCAAGATTACATGGGGAAACTACTCTGGCAACGCATTCCAAAGCTTAGATGTTCTTAATTACGAAAATGGAGTCGAAATTCTTAGTTCGACGCTTTGGAACGAACGTCAAACTATTAAACGGTGTCGCGATTATTTTCTGTGCATACTTACAAATATCTCCACGTTTTTAACGCTGTGGTGGTAGGTGGTAGGACAGAGACCGTCTTGTAAAGTATAACACCATAAACCTGTTATTCTATCGCCAACCAGCAAGCGACAATGGGTTAACATTACTGTGTTCGGGTTTGATGGACAAGCGATAATGGGTTAACATTACTGTGTCCGGGTTTGATGGACAATGTTTTCAAGAAATTACAGTGCTAAGAGATACATCTTACTCCTACTAATATTATAAATGCGAAAGCTTGTATGTTTGTTGCTCAATCATGTGGGAACATCTGAACGGATCACGTTGAAATTTGAAAAACAGATAGATTGTGGTTTGGATACGCTACTTTTACACACACTTCATCACTGGAACGGGGACCACTCAGGGAAAACCGCAGGGTGCCACAAATATGGAATATTTCATGTAGAAAAAAACATCATTTATCATATCACACAATACTAAAACTATGTTGCATAGTTTCTCCATCTATTCACATTTTCCAAGGGTTCATACAAAACTTTATTCTGTTTGGATATTTTGTGTGATACATCGTTTTGGACAGAGAGACAAGTATGAAATATGGAAATACGGAAAGATTTGATAATGGCCTCTGAAAATGAACTGACATTTGGGATGCATTATGCTCTGTTTTATTCTGAGCTTCAAACCCACCTCAGAATTGTTTTGTGAGCAGAAATGGGCCATCACGGTGAGGCCACATTATTATAATAGAATCTTCCGAGGGCCTTATGGGTTGCTGTATGAGGGTTTTTTATTCGTAAATCTTTTATTTTTTTGTTATCAGTGAAATGATTTCGTCATTAGATGTCTTGTGTGAAATATGATTTTACTAACAGCGCTATGCGGTCTTAGGGTTCCCACACAAAACTGCGATGCAATGCGATGCGATGCGTCGCCGCATCGGAGGCAAGGCTACCACATAAAACTGCAAAGCGATGCGATGCGATGCAAATTGCGCCGATGCGGCGTCCCATCGCATCGCATCGCATTTTTGTGTAGGAGCCCTTTTCGGCGTAGTTCCCTTTTCTCTATTTTTTTGCGATGAAAAGTAGCCAATGCACCTGGATGGTAAGCAACACGCTTGCCCATAACAGCACAGTGCCACGTATCTATTTACACATAAAAAGTCCAAACTGCCTAGAATTGCATTGCGTTTCTTCAGATGGAAAAGTTTGTTATCATCGCTAGGTATATTTGTGTAGAAACCGGCATGTTTCAAGAAATACGGTTTTTGAGGACATACCTACGTAATTCGAAAACCCGCACTGGGCCAGCGTGGCGGATTAAGACCAGGGCTCTTCTTGTTAAAGAAGTCCCAGTTGTGGTAACATAGAGTGGGCTGCTTCTTCTAATAAAAAGTTCAGAAAATAAATAGAATTATTGTAAGTTAGAGAACATTCTGGCCTACGAAACCCAGAATGTGTAAAAGCTTTTCTTAGTTTGGGGTTAGATGGTGTTGTATGTGAAATGTCCACCCATATTTCTTTATTTATTTAAGACCTAGGTATGTGTGCCTAATTTTATGACCAGTAAAAATATTTGAATTGAATTGAAGTTTGTCACGGAATTATTGTTCGATGGTGTCTGTGTGTTTTACACTCTCCAAGGGCTCCAGGGATGAAATTTGGTGGGGATCGATCCAATCTACATACGGTCCATTATTATTGGTCCGAAACACGCAACGGTTGCCATAGATAAGCAGTTAAAACGATAACTAGTTAGTATTCAAATTTATACCATAAACATTAAACAGCCCACTTTTTGGTCCCACTATTGAAATTCGGAACATTATCTCACTGTGCAGATCTGGTGTGGGTCGCCGGATGTCGCATGTCTTCAAAATGTCTTTTTCGGAAACGTGTCAGTTTCCTCGCAACGTTTTTCTTCTTCGTTAAAGTCAATGGTAATAAAAATCTTGTACATTTGAATTTGGTAAAATACTCAATTGCATGTAGGGTTTGAATTAAGTAAGCCACGCTTGTGAAATCGTAGATTCTCGCCTTCATTTTTTTAAATTTAAAAAAGATAAACTGTCTTTTATCTCTGGGTGACAAGTGCAGTGCTAGACACTAATACGGATTCTTCGTGTTCAAATAGCTATGTGGCATTGTACTGTAATGGGTAGGCATGGAGGGCGTGGCCATGACCATGGCCATCTAGAAATTATTTATTTATTTATTATTTTAGACAAATCAGAAGATGACCCGCTAACCGATCCCAATGTTATTTTCAGATGTAGGTTTTCCCTATTTTAGGCACCTCGAAAATAATAGTTCGAAGGACGCAGCCGCAGAGACATGTTTTGGCTTCCGACGCTATGACGTCACTACTGGACCGGGTCAAGGACAGGGCCTGGGCCGGGATTCGCGATGACCAGTTTAAATAAGTAAACCACCGTGTGTTAGCCAGTATAAGTTGAACTCTAGACTCGCCACGGTGTTACGTGATCGTAAAACTAGATATACGGGACGCTGTTTGTGTTTTGTTTATGGATCGTTATGACCTAGAGAGACAAACAGATAGACACTTTATGATGCACATCACAAAAGTTGAAATAGTAACAAAACATGAGAAACTTATAACTAGTGCCATAAATGGCAGCCTTGTCGCAGACAGCAATTTCGAGGATAGAGTGTGAAAAGTTATTAACAATTACCTATATTTGATTACCTCTAAAGAGAAAGGCTTATTTTCCGACCATAATATCTGCTGGATATAACAGCAATCCGTGTATTTTGTGCGGATACCACCGGACTCCGAAACACCGTCTATAACCTATACCTAACTAGTTCGGGAACGGTAGATTCAAATTATGTTTATAAAAATGAGCAATAAAAAGAATTTCAGTATTGAGTTTATAATTTACAAATTAGGACGCTTGTCAAATCAGGGCTAAATTTACTTTTTTTTAAATAGAGTCTAGACTTGACGAGCATGTTTTGTCATGTAGGTACCTGATGGTAAGCAACATGCTTGCCCATAACAGCACAGTGACACGCAGCTATTGGAACATGAAGAGTAATGATTACCTGGCTCTACACTGCGCTCGTCAACTAGAGATATAAGATGGTTTATATCCATGCCCTGTAATCTCACTGAAACCATTGCCCCTCAAACTTGTAGCGATTAAAGTTAAAGATTTGTATTCAATTTGTAGCCATAGAGATTGCGCAGAGAATTTGGAAAGAAATACTCGGGAGAACTTACTTTGGTTTTGTTTTGGTTTTTGTCAATTATAGAATTCGGGCCCAAACCGAGGGTCCGGCAGATAACCTATACGGCAATGCTTTGTGTCCATTTTTGCTCTAAATACTCGGTTTAACTACGGTTCTTTCTATAGCAGTTAGAACTATGTTGAAAATTTAAATTTAGTTTTATTTATATGTTATGATTTTTTTCTATAATAGAGGAACAGATCGTTCAAGCGACCTGGCCTTTGTTATGGCATTCCTAATACTAGCTCTTTAATTTCAAGTAAAGAAAGAAATAACAATGACATATAAAAACACATCGCTACGCACCGTTCAGAACATGACGAAAATAATTCACTATACAGCTCTCTTAACTTGAAGATTTAGCTGTCTGACTAGAACTAAAATTGTTAAAAAACTAGCCAATCCATTGAAATTTAACAAGCGTTAACATGACAATGTCAGATTATGGGCAGTGGTGTTGCTTACCATCAGGCACATGTGCTGCTCGTTCCACAAGTATATATAATAAATCATCGATATAAGTCAATAGATGTACCCTCCCAGACTTATTTAATAAAATATACTAAATCGATTTAATTTCTTGAATTATATTATCGTTGGGAAAAGTGAGCTCACTCTTTCCGTATTAGTCGATTGTAGGAAGCGTTGAACGGCGGACGTTTATACCTATAACTATTCGTTGTCAACACCAAAATAAGTAGAACCGCGACATACCTCACCGCTAGCGATTCTAGAGGTAAAGTAGATTGGTAGTTGTAAACTCAGGCTACACACAGAGACGCAGTTTGTTAACAAATTCAAGGTGCTCAGAGCACATCTTTTGATTAAATCGATGTTATATGAAAATATAAACATGAAATTAAATTTCCATACTTTGGTGATGGTTGATGGAAATGTGGTAAAAATCCCCACCTTATCCTGTTACCTAGTAGGTACATAGTTAGAAAATACTGTTCCTTTTCCTGAAAACATCTGAATATTAAGTTTAACATATAGAGAACATACACGATTCTCTCTTAAATAATGGTAATAATTTGAAGACGGAAAGGGAGTCGTGCCAAAATTACGCAATAATTAAACAGGATATATTTAACCGCGGCACTGTTTAGCGCCGTAGGTACTGTACTGAACGCAAGAAATACTTGGCAAATGCCCTAATACTCTGTAACGTCATGTAATGCGCATTGTGTAATTTTAATTCCGTTTTTTTACAACTGCCCGAAACAGCAGAATTTTGACAAACTAGTCGACAAGCTAGCTAGTACATCAATAGCTAGTCAATTATATTAGTCACTAGCTGTGCCCCGCGATTTCAACCGTGTCTATTTGAGGAAAATCTCTACTAAAATATCCATTGTTTTAAAAAAATTGGTTGCCTGTAAAGTCGGTATACGGGCGAAAGTTTTACGTGACAACGACTTTGAGTGGTAAAATAATTTTAATGTGAATATTTATTCGTAGTCTGTCACATTATCACTACACAATCGTTTTACAATTAACTGGCAACGTGTAAACTTGTATGCAGGCGCCTAAGCGAATCGGCGACTCGGGCATGGTTAGCCCGCCTAAGAGCGAGAGAGACAGACATAAAAAGTGAAAGGCACGCGTCCCTCTCACTCGCTCTCATTGTGAGCGCATAACGTGAGCGAAGCGTAACGCAGTTTCTTGAAGTGTCACCCGGCAAACCAATTTATAAGACGTTGTCACGTCAAAAGCTATGATCCGTAAGAGAACTGTAGAAAAATAAAAAAGGAACGCTAGGTAAAAGTACTGGGATCTACTAAAATGTGTGTAGTACAGGTATTTTAAAGTACTGTGTATACGATATTTTTAGTTGTCTTTTCTTGCGATAGAATAACAAATTGGTTATCTCTGTAACCTGATGCTCTTGATAGAGCAACAAACACCAAGTTGTCCGTAGGAAAATCAGTCTCAGCGTGAATCGATTCTTTGGTGCTTAAATGTTTGCCCCTGTGGCTTTGATAATAGTTACAGTAAACGACTCCCTAACGGGAAATTGTATTACATTTTTGAAATTACAAGGCAAATGGTACCATTTTATGTAGAGGTAATGCATTAACATACCCACCCTTCCGCTTGCAGGGAATGGTTGATTTGTGTCGGATTCGACACCATGAGTGGTACCGACTAAAACCTCCGCAATATTTCACCTTTGCCACACGGCGCGAACACGTGAGTGCTCTCGCACTCTTTTGCGAACCCGCCGCGGGACAATACACGCCGTGATCACCTCGGTGACTAACCGTGGGAGCTAGACGTCCTCACGTCTGGACACCCTTGGTCTCCCGCGGCGGGCCAAATGCTCGGCATCGTCACCTATCCAAATATTTAAATTACATGTTTGTATATATGGTACAATTCAAGGAGTACGTCCTTTAGAACAAAAAAGTGGTCACATATTTTGCCGAAATCGAGAACTGTATTGACAGGTTTTTTGCATTCGGGAAACGCCTCAGTGAAAATGGAACTCATTAAATATAGAACTCATTAATTAAAAAAAAACTGAAACTAATTAAATAAGGGAAGGTCAACTAAACGTGCTGCTTTGAAGCAAAAAAATATTTTTCGAATGTTTTGCATAAATAATAATCCGAGATAATATACAATAGGAATACTACTTTTAATCGCGACAAAATAATGGCAATGGAAAGTACGCAAGTAAAACCGCGGAGCGCTGCTAGTCATACGTAAAACAACAAATGAATTTGTGCTGAAAACCTCCTTTTATGAAGTTGGTTGTAAAATATTTCATCATTATATTCCAAACTTTTAAAACTAATATAATTTAAATCATTAATCACTCCTACAACAGTACATTAATCTTTTTAATTAAAAACCGACGTCATTATCTACGTGAGCAGTTACAACGGAAAGAACTAAGCTTCCCCAATCAGTCACGGGACAGAAAAACAACTCTAGATTATTCCTCTCTCTCATCCCCGATTTGTCTTGCCACCTTGTAATCTGTGAAGAAAACGTACGAGCGGTCTTTCTAACAGCGACGTGATAGGAGACAGGGCACAGTATAAAGAAATAATACCAGTAGTTCATTGCCTTTGATCTTGGGAGAAACGCCGATAATGTCTGGACAAGGGTAAGGTTGTCGCAATTTGAAAAACGTGGCACCAAGATAATATTAAAACATACGGAAGACGCCAGCCCTGAGCCACGCTCCTGAAATACTAACATTGAAATGTATGCGATGCAGGAGCGCGCTTCCCGCGTCTCACCCCGCACGCCCCGCACGATTATCCCGACTAGACGGCTTCGTCGAATAACTGTATGATTTTTGATTTATGTTTTTATAGACGGTAGTATGGGAAGCAGTAAAAGCCAAATGTCATACAAGCCCTTTTAAAAAAATTAAGATAGACGAAACCGAGTTTTAATTTAACCTTTAATACCCTTTAAAATATTTTTTCGGGTATGCTCTACAAATATATGATAGGCAGTAGAGGACTCCTGAGGCCAACAGTGGGAACTGGCGGTAACTGTATACCTATTCCTTTGCAAAGAATAGATAGGCTAGACTTAGGCGCAAAACTTTTCAAAAGAAAGACCCATATGCTTGCACCTAATGTACTATGAAAGGCCGAAGGTGTAGCAGATGCAGTAGGCTGTAGTGGCCATCTGAGACCACCTGTAATAGGTACCTACCTTTAAAATATGTGCTCTAACAGTGCGTAAGAGATTTTAAAATGAAATTTAATGTGGCGAGTCAAACCGTATCCGCGCCCATAACAGAAATTAATGAGGTTCGTCTCTCACGGACACGTCACAGAATACGATATTAGAAATACATAAACAATGATACTACAAATCTGTAGTGACGTCCAGTTAGCTATTCTTTCTGATTTTCATTCATCCAAAAAGCGTCTAAAGCTTCCACTGCTCCACCGCCTCTCCGACACTACGCCGTCCATTAGCATATCGTGAACGCGAAACCATAACATTTTTTCTTACCAAAAACTGCCCAACGCGTCTCACTTCAAAAGCTCTCAATCAAAGAATAATTCAATGACATCAATATAATTTTGTCAGCAAAAATTCGCGTTCCAAGTTTTAGGTCCGAACCCCAACCACTACCCTTAACTCTGGCCACGTCCCAAGACCTTTATTAATCCCAATTTGGCGTGACGTCGGATCGCTTCGACGACGTTGATGTATGGCTAATGCGATTAGGCATTGTTAAGGTACTTTAGTAGCCTTATATGTTTTGTGGTTAACTATTTCTTCGCAAAAAAGTTACACTAAACGTCCTAAGAAGTGTGATAATGCATCTCAATTTGCATTTTGGACCAAATCGAATACATTTCTTTGAAACAACTAAAGTATACATTTTATAACAACTAAACAACTAAATTTTTAGTATACCTGTATAGTAATCGTCTAACCGTGGTGGCTATAAAGTTCATTTTCACAGTCTTGTTCAGGGTCGTAAAATCCCGAAACTCTTTTTAACCCCTGACTAAAAATAGGGGTGTCATAGTTAGTCTGTCTGTGGCTCTCAAACGGATAGTCCGATTTCAAAGGGGTTTTTGTTAATTTCAAAGCTAGTTTTTGTACGGTGGTTCTTAGCTATGTTTGGTAAATATCAATTTAAGATGGCCGTCTCCACAAAATGGCGGACAAAAAATTTTTCACAACCTCCCGCAATGTGGATATCAAATGAAAGGGCTTGACTAGTAGAATATTGTACAAATTACAGATCTAAGGTAGATAAATTTTAATTTTGTTTTTGTTAAGTAATTAATAAAAGAAGTATTTTTCAAAGTGAAAATAAACAAGTTTGTCACCGCCGCTGGTTTTAACGGTGAAAGTAAACATATCTGTTGAAATAACCGTTCCAAGAAAGCTATATTTCGAGGACATTTGTCATCTAACCTCACTTGTACAGTGTGGTGATTTATGTTGACTACTCTTTGTGAGAGAAGATCCTGTGTCCCAGCAGTGAGTAGATATATTATACTGATTTTGTATTTTATCAACATCATCAGTCTATCTTAGTCCACATCTCGCCCATGGCTCGCCATTCAGCCCTATCCTCAGTTTTACATATCCATCCACTGTCTTCTGTTTTCCGTCTATCGCCACTTCATCTAGCCTCAGGGTGTCTTACACTACGTTTGCAGGTCCGCGGTCTCTACTCAAGAACACGTCTACTCCAACGGTTACAGGTTCTGCGACATATATGACCGGTCCATTGCCGCTTCAGTTTGTAAATTTGTTGAGCTAAAAGTATGTCGGTAACCTTGGTTCTTTGACAGATCACTTCGTTTCGATATCTTTTTCACTTCTAAATAATCAAAGTTTATCCAATTAAATTTACGTTTATAATCATTTTAGCCATTGCAGTTGTATGTTTTTCATTAATTCGTTGTTAATTTTTGTGCATTAGTTTCTGGGGAAAACGATTGACTGAGTTTGATAATGTCGCTTGTCAAAAAATGCATTTAACTAAGTACTGACTAAAAGTATCAACCTGAAAAATAAACAATAAAATTGGAACAGATATCATTTGACACAAATATACACGATACTTTATTAGTGAAGTTTTGTTTTTATTTTATAGTTACCGTTTCTGGCAGTATTAGTAATAGAAGTAATCGTTAATCGATGCGCTTCTGACACTACACGCTGGTCGCTACATTATTTATTTTGAACGTGAAGATTGCATATCTCAGCCTTAAGGCCGGGTCACACAGAGGCGATCTGGTAGCGATAGCGATCCGATAGCGAGAGCGATCCGATACCGAGTATGGGATCGCGCCCGCTTGCTGTGTGTCAGGTTGCATACAAATTCGAACATTACAAAAAACATCGTCTCGCTATCGGATCGCTATCGCTTTCGGATCGCCTCTGTGTGAACACTACATTAATTAGCTTTATAGAGTCGTTATTGTCATAAAACATTAAGAGGTTAAGACAGTCAAATTTTCGTAATTTAATTGTGTCCAAAACCTCCACCATCCACATCATACCACACACCATTCCTAAAAATTTCATGCGACGCTCTATCCGTCCACAATTTTTTTTAAATTAGTCTATACATATAATATAGGTACATATTTATGTATAGACGAATTTAGAAATTATATTTTGAAAGCTATATCACTATTACTCATAATAAATATGTTGTCTTAATGTCCAGGATTCCGTTGTATACAACAGAGAATATGTAGCGTCGCACTTCAGTCTGACAGTTATGTTAAGATCAAAGCACCACATTTGTGTCGTCGGGCTGATTATCAGTTTTGTCTGCTTTTTTTTTGTTGGCTTTTCAATCATTTAAGTTAATTCTTTATGTTATTTGTTCACTCAAAACTTCTTTGTCTCTGTTGTTTATTTTTGTTTAAAGTATAGATAGAGTTAAATAACTTTAAAGTAATGTTGGATATATTAATTAGTTTAATTAATCTCTAATTTTATCTCATTGTTTTGTAACCTCATACCAAAGAGGCTTATTTTTGCATTCCCGCAAAGGGTAAAACTGTTTTGTCTATAATATCTCTACTGTATAACATCTATGTACACAGTTTACCCAATAAATAAATTCTGATTCTGAAAACACACCCTGAATGCGATTACTAGCTAATTATTACTCAACAATACATACTACCATTACGTCGCCATCAGTCGTCAATAAACACAAGAGCAATTAATAACCTCTACTGGGATCTTACCATGAACGGTGAAATAGTAATTAATCTATTTCTATGTTAAATAAATTGTTTCCTTCGTAATATATTACAACAGTTTCACGTGTCGGAAATTCTGACGTCTGAAAGCGTTTCTGACACCCCCAATTCCTCCTGCGATCTCGATTTAATTACTCTGCCTTAGAACTCGTAGATCTCAAAGTTCGCTCCATTATATAGCTGGAAGCACTTACGGAAACATTAAGTTAATACCATCGGATCCGACTTAACGTAGCACTTCGATATAATCTCGTCGCTAAGACGACGGCGCAACTATTAACAGTAAAATAACTTCAGACACAATTTAAGAGTTATTTTGTTGCGGAAAGTGGCCATTCTTTCTATATAAAACAAGCCTCATAAGAAAAACCCGCGCAAACATTTTCACAACTACAAATTTAACATAATAAATAAATATAGTATCCAGGGCGTATTGCACTATGCGCCTTACAATAGAACATTTCAAAATAAAATTTTACCTTGAAGAGCCCATAATAGGAAATAGATAACTCGACGACTCAGTGACATACTCGTACTTTTCACGCCGATATAGTCCCTGGTCAAAAAGTTTTCATATACTTATTACTAAATCTATGCCTCTGATACTTACCGAAGAGGCAGCCGCAGAAGACATAACAGCTCTATGCTAAAAAATGCATACCCAAATTCAAACATAAAAGTTCCTCAAACAAACTAGGTTACCCATGTTGTAGAGAGCTACATATCTAGCGCGAGAGCCAATAGTCAGCAAACTCACGCACTGAGAGAGAGTTTGATCGAGCGTTTAAACTTGACCCTTGAGGCAGTCTCTAAATGGGGCGATGCCAATTTGGTCAGGTTTAATGAGGGAAAGACGCAGGCGTGTCTGTTTTCCGCAAAAAAGAGTCCATTCCAACAGACTCCTACTTTTCGCGGTGTATCCGTGCCGGTATCCAACCATCTCGAGCTTTTGGGCGTTACTTTGTCGTCTATGCTCAACTTTGGGTCGTATATCGAGTCCAAGGCTAAATTAGCTGCCAAAAAACTGCGTATCCTCTCTAAGGTGCGAAGGTACTTCAAGTCTGAGCAGTTGCTCACGCTGTACCAAGCACAGATTCGCTCCTGTATGGAGTACTGTTCGCACCTTTGGGATGGGTCGGCTAAGTATCAGCTGGAGGCTCTGGAATCGATCGAGAGACGTGTCAAAAGGCTCATAGGCAATGACACCCTCGTGCGAAAAAAACTGCAAAGTCTTGAACATCGCCGAAAAATTGCTAGCTTATCGGTTTTTTATCGGATACACTTCGGAGAGTGTGCGACTGATTTGCACGATCTGACCTTGCCCTTTTTTCTATCGGAATGCTCGCAGCTCGAAAAAGCGACATCGTTTCATGGTTGATGTTCCAAAAACACGAACGAAGAGATTTGACTCTACTTTTGTGATAAGAACGTCAAGACTGTGGAATACGTTGCCTGAGTGGGTATTTCCCGTTAGTTATAATCTTTGTGTCTTCAATTCGAGAGTGAATCGGTTTTTTCTAGGTAAACACGCTCCATCGTAGACCGCATCGTTGCTTAACATCAGGTGAGATGGCGGTCAAGTGTAAACCTATATAAGTTAAAAAAAACCTTTGTATGTTGAAAAATTCTCATTTTTGATTTGCCTTTTTATGCAGTTGCCGCTTTTGTACATAGCTGTCAATGTCAAATCTCTCTCTTATTTCGGACACCAAGCGACAGTGTAGTTATAATTAATTTAAATTTATTTATTTTAAATTCGTATTAAGAGTGCGCCTAAAGCCAGGAAAAAATCAGATTTCACCCGCGCGACGCGTTTCATAATGTGATGTTCATAAAGTCGAGAATAGCATGACACAGTTTGGAGGAAAAATCAATATTTAATCAGGAGTCCATTTTTGACAAAGTTTTATTTAATTACTCAATAACTAAACATACATTTAAAAAAGTGTTCGGTTACTTTACTAGAACGTACAAATAGGAATATTATTACCAAAAATAATGTGGGGTCATCGCTGATAATTTCGAGTACTCGAATTAAAACGGGTTTTTTCGGTATCATTTTTATTTTTTTATTGTAAAAAACTCTGATCTATTTTTTAAATTCTATTCGGTTATTGTGCTTCTTCTTGATTGTACCCACACGTCAATATTTTTTTTGTCATAGTTTTTAGTTTCTTAACTTCAGTGAGCGACGTCGAAAATGTCCTTTTTTCGTTTTCTGGCTTTAGGCGCCCCCTTAAATAGTTCATAAAACCTGAGCTACGTCGTTTAATTCAACATCCTTACTGTACCATAATGTAGTTCACTATAGTGTAGTTATCGACTTCCCCATAGTGTGAAATTGCAAGTTTCCCGACGGACGATGTTGGAACGGGGTTGCTTTTTCTTTCCCTTCAGACTTCAGACGATGTTTCCCAGATCGAGTTCTTGTTTTGTTCGACTATAGTTTTAGAAAGCGAAGGATGCTTAACAGTGTTTTAATTAATTTTGTTCTGCTAACAAACTTTGTTGCTCTCGTCTTGTTTACAATTGTTAACGCTAAGGAGCCAAACTATTTATGTTTTGTTTTTGTGGTTACGTACCGATTTCAGTATGCTACGTATGTGTACTCCTTCAAACTGTATCAGCAAATGATTTGTTTGAATTTTCTGCTTTGTTACGTAGGTACTAGGTAACTTATTAAACCTATATTTCTCATTATCCACTATCGAATCCCATCATCTATGTGGCATGACAGCTACAATTTTAATTAAACTTATTTGATTGTCAACTTGTGTAATCTTTAAATGTATAAAAATATCGTATATGAGATGAAATAATTAAGTATTGATCTCTCTTCTGCTTCCATTTTTAATCGCAATTTTAGTATTTTTATTGGAAAAATCTGTTCATTGACGTGAATTCGTTTACATGAAATATCGTTACGTGTCACTTTGACATTTCGTTGAATTGATAGTTTGTGCGGCAGAACAACGTTTGCGGGGTCAGCTAGTATTTGACAGAGTGATTTTTAATACCCTACTAGTATTATAAATTAGGAAGTTTGTAAGTAGGTATGTATGAATGTTTGTTACTCTTGCGCGCAAAAACTACAGAAGGAATCCGACATCTGGAAGAAATTTGGTACATAAATAATAAATAAATATTGGTGGACAATTCACACACAACACTATTTGACCCCAAACTAAGCAAAGCTTGTAATATGGCGGCCAAATAGCTGATATAATACTTATATAGTTGTAAATACATACTTATTATGCATAGAAACACCCAGACACAGTGCAAACATTTGAATTCGTCACACGAATATTTGCACTGGGTGGGAATCGAGCCCACGACCCTCGGCTTCGCAGGCAGAGTTACTACCCACTAAGCCACGAGGCCAGCCATAAACATAGAGATTAATAACACACTACTTTATATTCTAAAAAGATAACATGATCAAGAACTACGAAAGTAAAACTGCGGAAGCTACTAGTCGCTTAGAGCTAATATTAAAGTTCATATTATGTATTTCCCCAAAACGATTCCAATAACTCTATGAATTCAATAATGTCAAACTTATATACAGTATACACTTTATCTATATGGAAACATTTGTAAGTGTTTCAAGGCTTTTTTCAAGATACGGCTGAAATTGGCATAAAAAGTAGGTTGCCGTAAATCGGGATTCAGTAATACCATAATTCGTCTTTACAGAAAAATCCGCTCTCGCTCCATTTGCACTGGTCCATTGTGCACCAGCTTTCCTCGCTTTTTGGGAAAATTTCACGAAAAAACCCGAAAGACGGGAGGTATTTCACGGCATATTCCATGGCTTTAGAAACCTTTTATGACTGCATCCATATTCGGAAGGAATACATTATCCCATTGGGAACGGCGGGGAACGACCCTCTTCACGGTGTCAGGATGTCTAACAACTTACTATCAGTGCCGTCGAGAGCGTCAGGTTTCCATTCTCTAAGCCACTATACGTAAACGAGTATCTAAAGGGAGATAAATAAGCGAATGAACTAATACGATAACTTGAAGACGCTTACTTACACAATGAAATTATTTAAATTCGACGGTAACTTATTTGTAGTTAAGAATCGCTCACCTATTGCTTTCAAATAAAATCCTACTATCCGACCATAATATCCTACTATCCTACTTCCTACTAATATTATAAATGTCAATGTATGGATGTTTGGATGTTTGTTGCTCAATCACGTCTTAACGTATGAACGGATCGGGCTGAAATTTAGAACACAGATAGGTTATAGTCTGGAAGAACACATAGGGTACTTTTTATCTCGAAAAAACAAAGGGAACAACGGGAATGGGAACTTCGCGGGTAACACCGCGGGGCGCTGCTAGTAAGTCCATAAATTAAGATAGACATTTACTACGATAACATGGCCCGCCCCTCCAAATTACTGTTTTAATGTGTGTAGTCATATCCTTACGAAAGAGTTTGTATGTAGTTGTAATTATTCGTATGTAGTTGTAATTAGTCGAGCAACAAATCCATAGATTTGCTAGCTCGACTAGGTGTTTGACGGCAGTAGCAGTTCGCACACATGCGTGGTGGTGCGTTGTAAATACTTTCACAAATACTTTCAAACGTTTTGAATTCTGGAGGGGCGGGTCATGTTATCGTAGTGAATCTCTCTCTACCTCTGATAAAGACCAAAATACACAGTGAGTGAGGACCCTGATGCAAAAAGCTCACTACTGATCGATTTGATGTGACTGTTCCAAATTGAGTTCGATCTGATTGAGTCACTATCACTAGATGATACAACAATTCCGTAAAAAAATATTATTTACTAGCAGTGCCCCGCGGTTTCACCCGCGTACTTCCCGTCCCCGTTGTTCCCGTTATTTTCCCGGGATAAAAAGTAGCCTATGTGTTCTTCCAGGCTATAATCTAAGTGTATTTAAAATTTCACCCTGATCCGTTCATACCTTACGGTGTGGTTGAGCAACAAACGTCCAAACATCCATACTTTGACATTTATAATATTAGTGGGATATTAAAATACTAGAGGTCCGCTCCGACTTCGCCCATAGTACTTAATGTAAAGCTTATAGCACTCAGGGATCAAATAAATAAATAAATAAATATTGGTGGACAATTCATACACAACACCATCTGACCCCAATCTAGACAGCTTGTGTGATGGCGGCCAAATAGCTGATATAATACTTGTATAGTTTTAAATACATACTTATTATACATAGAAACACCCAGACACAGTGCAAACATTTGAATTCATCACACAAACATTTGCACTGGGTGGGGATCATATCCAACAGTGAAAATCAGTCCACTAATTCCTGAGATTAGCGCATTCAAACACGAAACCTCTTCAGATATATATAATACTAGCTGAACGCGCGCGCGTTGCTACGCCATCTATCGAAAATCGATCGTACCAATTCAAATATTGAACAAATTCGGTTACTTTAATGACGCAACCTTTAAAATATAACATATTCTGTCACGCAACGAAAGCTCTCAAAAAGCAATATTTTTCCCGTTTTTGTTACATTTTTCATTCCTGCTTGGCTCCTGTTGATAGTAGCGTAATGTTAAATAGCCTATAGCCTTCCTCGATAAATGGACTATGCTACAAAGAAAGAATCGTTCAATTCGGATCAGTAGTTCCAGAGATCCTTGCGTTCAAACAAACAAACATACAAACAAACAAACTGTTCAGCTTTATAATATTAGTATAGATTAGTATAGATATAGATGTATTAATTTTTATTAATTCCGTTGTCTTTGGTGCTTCCGGTGTAAACTAAAGCGCACAGAAAGCTATTATTATACCAAGTATTGGTATTATAACTTATAACTAGAAGCAACTCGGCGTTCCGGGGTAAAAAGTAGCCTATATGTTATTCCAAACTATAATCTGTATGCCCAATTTCAATAAGATCCGTTCTGGCTTTCCGACGTGATTGAGCAACAGACATCCAAAGATTCTAACTTGAATTAATGTCAAATCTGTAAAACTGTATCACCTTAGATTTAATGCTAGCGTGTGATGTTTGTAATTGGTCAGTAAATTTAGTTATTTATTTATACTAGCTGTTACCCGCGACTTCGTCCGCGCGATATAAATACTAAGATAACTCAGGCAGTACCTATTTGTATACCCAGACACATTTACGATTATAATAAAACAATTTTATGCAATTTCATCAAAAGCGGATCAGGAATCGGAAAAAGTAATTTCGAAAAAAAAACTCGCGACTTTCCTGCCTTTGTTCTACTTCGTTTCGTCCGATACAACATTGTTTGACGTTTAAATGTTCTAAGCATACTTTAATTAGAGTAGGTTTAGAACATTTAAACGGACAAAACGACGGATCTAAGTAGAATCGGGGTTGGAAAGTCGCGATTTTATTTCGAAATTACGTTTTCGCAGAAAGAGAGTAGACGTCCAGTTGTTTAGGTGTGAAAGCGTAAGAGACATTCGTCCTCCATTTCAACTCCAATTTCATCCCTATTCAGTTCGAAATCGCAAAATTGCTAGAACAAATATTTATTTGCTTCGTGTCAAGTGTCTATAAGTATACAGAGTTTCATGGATTTATCTTCAACGGTTGGGAACTTCCATATTGACACTCATCCCCCATTTCAAACCCAATTTCATCCCCGTACAGTTCGAAATTACAAAATTGCTAAAACAAACATTCGTTTGCTTCGTGTCAAGTGGCTATATACTTACAGAGTGTCATGGTTTTATCTTTAACGGTTGGGGACTTTCATATTGGATTTCATATGGATTCATCCCCCATTTCAACCCCAATTTCATCCCCGTACAGTTCGAAATTACGAAATTGATAGAACAAACATTCGTTTGCTTTGTGTCAAGTGTATCTATATAAAAAGTTTCATGGTTTTATCTTCAACGATTGGGAAATTCCATATTGACATTCATCCCCCATTACAACCCCAATTTCATCCCCGTACAGTTCGAAATTACAAAATTGATACAACAAACATTTATTTGCTTCGTGTCAAGTACCTATATACAGAACTTCATGGTTTTATCTTCAACGATTCAGAGCTTCCAAATATACTTTCATCCCCCACTTCAATCCCAATTTCATCCCTATGCAGTTCGAAATTACAAAATTGCCAGAACAAACATTCGTTTGCTTCGTGCCAAGTGTCTATATACAGAGTTTCATGGTTTTATCTTCAACGGTTGGGAACTTCCATATTGATATTCATCCCCCATTTCAACCCCAATTTCACCCCCGTACAGATCGAAATTACAAAATTTATAGAACAAACATTTAATTGCTTCGTGTTAAGTGTCTATTTATAAAATTTGATAGCTTTGAAAATGACAAATTTTCATACAACCGTTCATCCCTTGTTTCACCCTCTTAGGGGTTGAATTTCGCAAAACCCCGTCTTAGCGAGCGCCTACGTGCTAAAAGGGACCTCCATGCAAAATTTCAGATTCCTAGCATTTGTAGTTTCTGAGATTCCTTGATGAGTGACCTTTCGCTTTTATATATATAGATTAAAGACATGGAGAATGGCACACGCACCTAAAGCTCTCGAAGAGAAATAATTTTCCCAGTTTTTGTTACATTCTTCAACCCCCCCAACCCTTTTCCGCAATAAAAAGAAGCCAATGTCATTTCTCGGGGTCTAGTCTATCTTTGTACCAAACTTCATTAAAATAGGTTCACTGGTTTAGACGACAGACAGAGTTACTTTTGCATTTAAAATATTAAGTATTTGGAGTATGGATTGGTTGGATAAAGCCCTCCTAGACGAGACGTCATAAAAATTTAAAGTTAGCGAATAAAGCGTAATTCATGTCAGTAATAATAATTAAAGAAAATGCCAACAACAGGGCTAACTGAGTTTCTTTTTCTGGAGATGAGTGTGATGACGGTAAATGATCAAAGTTACGTCGTTCGTCACGGAAGTTTTGACAGTGGAAACGCTCTGGATAAAGTTGCAAACGGTTTAGCTGGGCCCGTAATTCCAGGACTCCTCAAAACTTGAAGGCTATATAAACAACATAATTTTGGTTGAAATGACATTGCTGAATTAGTACTTAATCTAAAGAATTTTCGTTCGAAACAGTAAATATAAATAAATATTGGTGGGCGATTCACACTACACCATCTGACCCCAAACTAAGCAAAGCTTGTACTATGGCGGCCAGATAGCTGATATAATACTTATATAGTTTTAAATACATACATATCATACATAGAAACACCCAGACACAGTGCAAATATTTGCACTGGGTGGGAATCGAACCCACGACCCTCGGCTTCGCAGGCAGAGTTACTACCCACTAAGCCACGAGGCCAGTCAAAGACGAGGACAGTGATGGTACTGAGCCGAGAATGTCTGATTTCCAAGTGTAAGGAACCCAACACTTATTGTGCAAATATGTTTGAATACCACGTATAATATATATGTTTAAATACACATGGTTTTATATTATGTTTGTATATATTTGTATGTTTGTATATATAACTGTGGTGGAAACTAGCGAACGTTTCTCTGGTCTCTGACACAACAACATTTTTTTGTAAATAACCTAGTTTCACAGACGAATAAAAGTATCATTGAACACTTCCGATGATTTTTTCCAGCACATATGTAATATTTTTTTATTAACTGGCACCACTGGCTTTAACGGTAAATGAAAACAGCGTAAAGAAACCGATATGTTAAAATTATAATATAAGTGAAATTTGCTAAGTCGCACTACTAGGCCACTGTGATGGATTAATGGCCTTCACTTTCCTTGCAAGAAATCGCGATGCCAGAGATAGGTCACGCTGTGAATGTATAAGTCTTTTTTTATCCGACTGAAAGAAGGGTTATGTTTTTCGCGCGTATCTTGTATGTTTGTTCTTTATCCCCACGTATCTTCCGAACGGCTGGATGGATTTTGATAATTAAGATATCGTTAGATTTGTCTCAATCACCCAAGTGTCCTTAGCTAGTATAATATAATATTTTTATCTGATGACTAGCTGAACGCGCGCGCGTTGCTACGCCATCTATCGAAAATTGGGCGTACCAATTAAAATTTTGAACAAATTCGGTTAGTTTAGGTTCTAATGACGCAACCTTTAAAATATGACATTATGCTGTCACGCAACGAAAGCTCTCAAAAAGCAATATTTTTCCCTGTTTTTGTTACATTTTTCATTTATGCTCGGCTCCTGTTGATAGTAGCGTAATGTTTAATAGCCTATAGCCTTCCTCGATAAATGGACTATCCTACAAAGAAATAATCTTTTAATTCGAACCAGTAGTTCCAGAGATCATTGCGTTCAAACAAACAAACAAACAAACTCTTCAGCTTTATAATATTAGTATAGATTTCTTGCAGTCGGGTTTATAAAATTAAAGTTATTGATTATGTTTTTATAATATCTTTAGATGTAAGGTAATAAATTGATGCTTTGTTATGTATAACTTGAAGTAGGTACCTACATATGTTTTTTGTTTATTTCAAATTGTACAATCAATAGTTACTCTATTCACGTAATCATAGTTAAACCTCCTATTAACCAATTTTAGCCGCCATGTTCGAGAGTGAAGAATGCACGTGAACCAAACGGTAACATGCGAAAATTATAAAGCTAAAGAGTTTATTTGTTTGAACGCGTTAATTTCAGAAACGACTGGACCGTTTCCAAAAAATATTTCAGTTTTGGATACGTACGTAATTCCTGAATGCTATAGGCTATACATGTACCAAGGACGAACCCGGGGCGGACAGCTAGTAAGTTACAAAGTTACAATTCAAAGAGGTTCTTATAAGTTGTCAAATAAGTACAACTTTATATAATACCATAGAATAGATAATACAGATAGAACGGACACTCCCCACCCCCCGCCAGTTTCAAGCTTCCTACCCCGCAAGGACGCGAGAATCACTCAAACGAAGGGTTATATCGGACGATAATTTTCTATGAGAATACGACCATGATGCTGTATTATTTAACAAAATGGTAACAAATTTTTCGTCTATTATACGAAACAAGAATAAGAGATTTTTCATTTCATAAGAATTTCTACAAAGATTGAATCATTTTTATAAACTGTGTTAAGCTATTCTGGTTAGAAGTACGCGACAACACTGAAGTCCTGTGACGAAATTATTAAACTCGTTGTTTTTAAACTGCGGCTTTCGTTAATCGTTGTGAAATACGTCAGTGGCGCCAATAACGTAAGGTAACGAGTGATGGCGCAGAGTAGGTATAGTTCGCAATTCACGAAGTCACTAGTCACTAGTGTTGCCAATTTAGTGGATTTTTTGAAGTGAAAACTTCTTTAGGCGCGCTATAGACAGAATTTTCGTGGGCTGTGAAATGGATTCATCAATCGTCACGCTCGGATATGATAATGGATCGGATCGGATATGAAATCTTCAGGTAAACTCGGTAAAAACGGCCAGTTAGGTAACAGGGCAACAGAAACAGTAAAGAGTTTCGATTACCTACCTCCAACAGCCCAGCGTTTATCTCCAGATACCAGGGCAACAGAAATCAAATCAAATTCTGAGTTAAAAGTTTTCACTTCTATCGGCAGTTCCTATGACTGCCAATTTTTTTTTTTTACTTAGATTGCTACTATTCAGATTTATTGATAACTGATTATTTCTTAGCATTCAACCGACTCAAAAAAAATAAACAGGTTCTATATTAGACTATCTGTACTTTTATGTGCGTCCCGTCCATGTATATATTATGTCGGTCAATAGTGAACAATGAATATAGGATTTCATCTAGTAAGTAGTATGCTTATTTAAGATTTCGCAACAACCGTTCATTAAAACCAGTAAGAGGATACGAGTACATTGACTATTGGAATGGATAGTTCCAAAAAAAAATAACGATATTTTTAAACTAAAACTTATTCAGTAATTAACGGCTTTGACATTGACTTATAAACTTTACCGGTTCTTATTCAGTAATTAACGGTTTTGACATTGACTTATAAACTTTACCGGTTCTAGTACTACCGGTACTACTACGATTTAGTTTCATTTTTAACCAACTTCAAAAAAGGAGACGGATCTCAATTCGTTTATATGTTTGTTACGTGATAGCTCCATTTATTGTGAAACAAAGGACATAAGCCCAAATCACATTGAAAAAACCCAGGTGCCACACCTGGGTTTTTTGACGTACCTCGGATTTTAAGTTATTAGTAATAATATTCTAAACTATCATCATCATCCGTTTGAGTGGCTAACCTGCGTTTTTTTGCCTGTAGAAGTTCGTGTCAAAAGCTCGTTTTATGCAACAAAATATATTGTATAATTTGGTGTTAATGATATAAAAATAATATATACCGGCTGAGTCATAAAGATATATATCAAACAATGCACGAATATGCTTAGGTTCTTTTCGCGATGGGTGGCCTTGGAATTGAATTCAAATTTAACGAGTGTAAGTAAAATAATTCATGATAATACGCTTATTTTTGGTAATGTACTTTGGACTTTGTATTCAATTATCAGTATGCTTACATCGCGGGTCAAATCTGGACAAGTACTAGCACAAGCACAGCACTAGCATAGGCCTGGGATATGAGGCGTACTTTAAGAGAGGTATATGCTAAGATGTTATGATGATGATGATTACATCGGATTGCAAACAGTATTGGTGAACTTTTAAAAAAAACGCCCACAAAACTACACTGATAAAAAAACATGTTAGCCACTAATTTGGGTTATGGGAGTGGTGTAATTTTTTTTCTTAAAATATATTTGCATACAATTATTAGATTTTTTTGAGATTAGATACAATTATTTTGTGCCGAGGTCAGGGTACGATTTGGGCCATGTCTTCTATGATGTTTCTTTTTTTTTTGGTAGATCATAGTTTTGAAATATGAAAACAAAACTAAAAATTACTTTCGTTTATTTTTGTTCAAGTTTTTTATGATCGTCGTTGAAAGTTGGTCAAGTAAGTTTCTGAATTTAATTTAAAATTGAAACCGATTTTTGTTTATTCGGCGCAAATTCACAATATTTAAAGTTTTATGCGATCCTTACTATAATGCGAATAAATAAATCACTATTTATCAACATACAAAAGTAATATTCTTTTAAGCATTAGTAATAAATTAAATCCGGAACTAGCAACATTATCGGCCATAGTTGATAAAAATTCGTAATGTTTGTTTACAACATTTAATTTGGAGTTTTGAGTTGAAAAATCATGTGCTTTCTCTTTACTGGTCGCTGACATGATGTGTTAATAATTAATAAGTAGTTTGTGCAGTGTATAATACTCTGATATAGTAAACTGTGATACCGCTTTTTAATGCATCTTATGAACGTAGTTATAGCTAATCTAATGTTCTGTGACTAGTCTATAATGAAATACGCGAAATATGTGGAGTGATTAATTAATATATTGTCAGAATAAAGTTTTCTCTTTGGGTAAGTGTACTTAACTTACTAAAATAATTTTGTAACCCTAGATGACACGCACACATGCGTAAATGTGTTCGAACGACATATGCGTACTTGTGTGAGTGTAGGTATGTCAACTGCACCGTCTGTATAGATTTTAGGCCGAGTGTCCGGGGTGTGATAATACGTAGGCCTGTTTATTCAAATATCTTATTTGCAAATTATCATCGGGAAGGTTCTATTTATAATCTTTGCTTACAAAGAGGCTCTTTAGACGAAACAGTTCCGTTGCTTCCCGGATTCCCAAACAAAACACGCCTGTCTAATGGCTGGTTACAATCGGGAACAAAAGCGATGGAAATTCATATTGTATTGAAATTTCATCCTTGATATTTATTTAATTGCGAAGTTATCTTCTAATTCTGCGTTTGTTCGAAGCTTTATGTTAGAATTTGGGTATTGTATAAGTAAATATGTTTAAGTAGGATGTATTTCAATTTAATTATTTACACATATATATATATATTTATGTCATCTGCACACCCCGCATGTTAAGATCCTACTTTTCTTTTTCCACCCTAAGGTTGCCTGGTAGAGATCGGTATTAGCGATAAGGCTGCCATCTGTCGCACTATCTTTGTGTTTAATCTGTTTTAATTTGTAAATTATTGCTATTTTGGTGTGTTCAGTAAAGTGTATCTATCTATTCTATTTCCGATTCGCAACGTTTTGCTAACTTTGCATCTCGGGTTTGATAATTAGTTAGAAATCAATGGACTCAGTTATTTATGAATAAAGTGGCCAAGTGCGAGTTGGACTCGCCCATGAAGGGTTCCGTTGCAGCAAATAACATAATATACATAGTACACATAGTTCTTGTAGTTCGTTGTAACTTAGATCGAAGTTTCAATAATAGTGTATTTATGACGTACTAAAAAAACTACTCATCAGATCGAGTTCAAACTAATTTTCGTTGGTAGTTTACATGGTAATGTACATCATATATTTTTTTTAGATTTTTCATTCTCTTACTTTAGAAGTTAGAGGGGGGGGGGACACACATTTTACCACTTTGGAAGTCTCTCTCGCGCAAATTATTCAGTGTAGACGAAAATTATTTTAGAAACCTCAACATCACTTTTGAAGACCTATCGATAGACACCTCACACGTGTAGGTTTGATGAAAACAATTTTTTTGAATTTCAGTTCTCGGTATGGGGGGCAACCCTAATTTTTCTTTTTTTTAATTTTTTTTGTTCAAATCTTAATGCGGCTTACAGAATACATATACCTACTTAGTTTCAACAGTGTATTTTCATAGTTTCGTCAAAAAGTGGCTGTGACATACGGACGGACAGACAGACAGACAGACAGACATGACGAATCTATAAGGGTTCCGTTTTTTCGTTTTACGGAACCCTAAAAAGGTGGACTAAAATAATATAATAGGTATTCTTGGTAACGGCTTCATTTTATTAGGGTTCCGTAAAACGTAAAATCGGAACCCTTATAGATTCGTCATGTCTGTCTGTCTGTCTGTCTGTCCGTCCGTATGTCACAGCCACTTTTTGCCGAAACTATGAGAACTACACTGTTGAAACTTGGTAAGTAGATGTATTCTGTGAACCGCATTAAGATTTGAACAAAAAAATTAAAAAAAAAGAAAAATTAGGGTTGCCCCCCATACCGAGAACTGAAACTCAAAATCTAAAGGTGTCTATCGATAGGTCTTCATAAATGATATTGAGGTTTCTATAACCATTTTCGTCTACACTGAATCATTTGCGCGAGAGACACTTCCAAAGTGGTAAAATGTGTGTCCCCCCCCTCTAACTTCTAAAGTAAGGGAATGAAAAATCTAAAAAAAATATATGATGTACATTACCATGTAAACTACCAACGAAAATTAGTTTGAACTCGATCTGATGAGTAGTTTTTTTTAGTACGTCATAAATACACTATTATTGAAACTTCGACCAAAGTTACAACGAACTACAAGAACTATGTGTACTATGTATATTATGTTACTTGCTGTAACGGAACCCTTCATGGGCGAGTCCAACTCGCACTTGGCCACTTTATTGTAGTAGGATTATTTGAAGACTCTCTACTTGGGGAACAACCACAACTTTTGTAACGCATTAAATCTGACCCAAAAAAGCCATACATAACGTACCTACCCGATAAAGATTTTTTTTTAATGCATGGTTTGCATAGGGGCTTAGGAAACGAAGCCACATTTCAAATAAAAAAAAACGTTCTTTTAACTCTTATTGTCAATACTGACCTGAGCTGACACCACATGACGATTAGATTTTTTTATAAACTTTTCAATTTTTAATTAAGGCCGTCTCTGCTCATTATCTGCTCGATAAGCAGGACCCCTGCCATAACAGCACAGTACCACACATAATATCTCCATGTCACACATAATAAAATATGTCAAAGTACCTATAGGTTAGACGGTTTGTTTTGAGACAACCCTTAAACCTTAAGTACTATCATTTTCAGTAGCATATAAGCAATAACATATTCCTCTCACCGTATCTACGCAGAATTCTCTGAATTTGACAACCGTTTCCCTTAATCCACGGGCAATATAACAACGGATAACATAACTAAACTCCGTTTAACGATATTATTCGTCCCATTAACGTCAGCTTTGTATTCAAGCTGGTGTAAAACCTAATCGGCACGGCAATATCCCCATTACCGCCTTTGTCGGTTCATTTTTTACACTTTCTGATAACCAGCCACCATAAAAACGTGCGTGATTCGCCAGTTATATTATAATAATCGTTTTTCAAGACGGTGTTGCCGGTGTACCTATTTGAACTTCAGCCCGTGGATTCTACAAAGCTAACTCAACGCGTCCCCTCCACGAAGAATTCGTCTCTGTTATTTATTACTGGCTCTGGGATTCTGTACAACTCTCGAATAATCATAGATCAATTTATTTTGGATTGTTGATAATAATTGTTACAAATTAAATGGTCTTTATTAACAAAAAATGCGTTTTCAGTTGACAGCTTTGAGTGATAAATGGGTGAAAATAAATGTCAAATCATTGACATTGACATATGCTTAACACATTTATTTAACATTGGCGCCATTTGAGACGAAATTGAAGTCTATTTTTTTAACGTGCCTGCAAATCAAACCGGAACGCAATGATGTTTGCACATTACTGATTGGCGGTAGAATAAGTTGCTTAAAGTAAAGCTGGCTGGATAAAGATCGTACATAGGTAGTTGCTTAGGTATGCACAAAACCGCAGCTAATTATTATTGTTTGAAATGCTTAAAACATATTTTTTTGACTAGACCTGTTACAATATAGTTATATATATAGTTATGTTATAAAAGGTACAGTACAATAGTAATTTCAAAGAGCTTTCAATCACTCTGAAAACAAGTGGGTCCTGAGCAGCTCTCAATCTCCCGGAGCCCGAACAATAACGCTGGCCGGTCAAATTAGATAAGTTTTAGATTGTTTCGCGTCATTTCTTAGTTGAACTTCGATTCGAGTTTAACTCAGTTACGAGGACGGCTCTAGGTTTATTGTTTCTGAAAATCACTTCCAGTTGTACGTAGTTGTTTGAGTAGAAAGTTTGTACAGATATTATTTTTATTTTTTGACTTAGTTACGGTGGCCTATTTAGTAGCTAGACCGTATCGAATGATTGACAATAAGGATGTTAACAATTTTTCGGAATTGCTTTTACTTTCAATATTGACGTTTGTTTACCATTAAAAAAATTATATATTTTAGCATTTTCCATGAGTAAATGTACAATAATAATGTAATATTGATTTTTCCCACTAAAACACTAGTTACATACATGAGACATGACGTCACTAGCCGCAAAACATTGGTTGTGATTCATGACTGTATATGTATGCTCAGTTTGTGTTTTCTTATTTTAACTTGAATACAATCAATCAAAATCGCAAACTATAATAAAGACGCAGAGAAGTAAACAGTCTTCAGTTTTCGACAGCTTGTTTTGCGGTTAGTAACTTTTTTTTATGTTTATTCATATATTACAATCAACAGCACTTTTAAACCTCGCAGAGGTTTGTGTCAGTGCTGACATTCTCGAAAACAAATAAATACAAATAAATAGGCAAATACAAAATTATAACTATACAATAACAATACGGAACAATACGTAATACGCCATATTGGTGTTTGCAGTCACGTGACAACAGATTAAAAATATAGCATTTAAAATCATTTATAATACATTTACTAAGTAATATTATATTATAAAAATGTCATTTCCTATATCCTATCAATACAAACTATCATGAAGGTAATAGACCACAGGCCCGTGAACAAAATTTACGTAGTAAATGAACCACCAGGAGACCCATGTAGGATGATACAAGGGTATAAAGTAATAAGATTCAGCACTATGCCGTCACTTGTAAGCTGTCCAACTGAGTGCAATTGAAGAGGCGGGGTTGCAATTCTCGATAATTTCTCCTTGTCGCATTATTTTTGTACGGCGTTGCGGAATAAAGAATAAGAATAAGATAATAAGATAATAAAGAATAAGAAATAAGAATAAGATAGATTAAAAGAGGTATTGAAACTATAAAAATTATAAATTTAAACTTTTAAATTATTAGTTTGCCGGAAAAATTTCCAGAGTACGAGTAATTTACAGAGTAAATTTGGTCATTTGATTAAGTACGGCATTGGTTCCATACAGTTTAAATACCTCTTCTAATCCATTATTTCGCAATGCCGTACAAAAATCATGCGACAAGGAGAAATGGTAGAGGGTTGCAACCCCCCCTCTTCAATCACACTCAGTTGGACAGCTTACAAGTGACGGCATAGTGCTGAATCTTATTACTTTCAACCCTTCTATCATCCTACATAGGTCTCCTGGTGGTTCATTTGACCCGTAAATTTTGTTCACGGGCCTGTAGTCTATAACACTAAACATTATTTTCTAATTAGTGTTAACGTCCCTATTTGGCTGTTGTAAGTTCGAGTCTAGCCTACACCTTTTTTTTTACTTTTATAGGCTTGCACTTGAATGCCATCTCGCTTAATATTAAGCGAATATGCGGTCTACGATGGATCGTGCTTATTTAGAAGATACCCTTTCACTCTCGATTTCAAAATACCAAGATTGGACAGTGGATATTTCACTTCTGACTCCGAAGTGAAAATCCCCATGAATAGTAATGTCCTTCCATGCAGAGAGTTCCAAAAGACCGCGTCAACAAATTAGGTCGCAAACCTATACTGCACCAACCTCATAATTCAGCTATTTACTACGGTCGAAATACACGACACGACTTCCTAAAAACCCCAAAAATATACTCGAAAAACCGAACTCCAGCTGCAAACTTACTTGAATACTGACTATTTCAGTGGATTTTCTACTTCCATTGTTTCTGCCAACATGTGTACGAAATAAATAGTCAGGAATTACCAATTTTATATACCTACCTAGTTACGGTTTCCTATTCGATTCACGATCTTCATGCTTTGCCAAAAATAGTACATTGTTCACCGAGAGGACCGTGAAGAAAGTGACCGATTACCGTCGAGGGTGTCGTTTGAAGCCCGAGCCGTAGGCGAGGGCTTTAAAACACCCGAGATCGGGAATCGCACTTTCTCTCGAGTGATACATAGTGCTTTATACTACACCTACGAGGAAAATAAAAAACTAAATCTTTACTAATTGAAATTTATATTGAAATTGTTGCAGTTAGTGAAGCTTAATGTAACACTTTATCCATTAATGTTTGTAGTAAGCACTTTTGATTTCTTACTACGGAATCCCTCCGACTTTCTTTTCAGAAATGCTGTAAGTTTTTTGTATTCTTGAATATTTATGTCGTTTCTTGTCAATATAGTACTTTTCAACATTGAGTACATAGACCATAACGTACTTGGTCAAATAAAGTGGCCAAGTGCGAGTTGGACTCGCCCATGAAGGGTTCCGTTGCAGCAAGTAACATAATATACATAGTACACATAGTTCTTGTAGTTCGTTGTAACTTTGATCGAAGTTTCAATAATAGTGTATTTATGACGTACTAAAAAAAACTACTCATCAGATCGAGTTCAAACTAATTTTCGTTGGTAGTTTACATGGTAATGTACATCATATATTTTTTTTAGATTTTTCATTCTCTTACTTTAGAAGTTAGAGGGGGGGGGACACACATTTTACGACTTTGGAAGTGTCTCTCGCGCAAATTATTCAGTGTAGACGAAAATTATTTTAGAAACCTCAACATCATTTTTGAAGACCTATCGATAAACACCCCACACGTGTAGGTTTGACGAAAAAATTTTTTTCGAGTTTCAGTTCTCAGTATGGGGGGCAACCCTAATTTATCTTTTTTTTTAATTTTTTTGTTCAAATCTTAATGCGGTTTACAGAATACATCTACCTACTAAGTTTCAACAGTGTAGTTCTCATTGTTTCGGAGAAAAGTGGCTGTGACATACGGACGGACAGACAGACAGACAGACATGACGAATCTATAAGGGTTCCGTTTTTACGTTTTACGGAACCCTAAAAATCGTCATAAGTTTTATTATATTTTTTAATTGATTTCTGTGGTAAAAGGTTATCAATCAGTATTTTTGCTGTTTCCTTCAACTGCGGCGGAGTTAAATAAAGTAGCCAAGTGCGAGTTGGACTCGCCCATGAAGGGTTCCGTTCCAGCAAGTAACATAATATACATAGTACACATAGTTCTTGTAGTTCGTTGTAACTTTGATCGAAGTTTTCATAATAGTGTATTTATGACGTACTAAAAAAAAACTACTCATCAGATCGAGTTCAAACTAATTTTCGTTGGTAGTTTTCATGGTAATGTACATCATATATTTTTTTTAGTTTTTTCATTCTCTTACTTTAGAAGTTAGAGGGGGGGGGACACACATTTTACCACTTTGGAAGCGTCTCTCGCGCAAGTTATGCAGTGTAGACAAAAAGTATGTTAGAAACCTCAACATCATTTTTTAAGACCTATCGATAGACACACCACACGTGTAGGTTTGATGAAAAAAAAATTTTTGAGCTTCAGTTCTCAGTATGGGGGGCACCCCTAATTTTTGTTTTTTTTTTAAACTTTTGTAAAAATCTTAATGCGGTTCACAGAATACATCTACTTACCAAGTTTCAACAGTGTAGTTCTCATAGTTTCGGCAAAAAGTGGCTGTGACATACGGACGGACAGACAGACAGACAGACAGACAGACATGACGAATCTATAAGGGTTCCGTTTTTACGTTTTACGGAACCCTAAAAATCTTCATCATCACTATCACTACTTATCATTTTGATAGTTTTATTTTACTTTTCTACGAAAACTGAATCCTCAAACAACACAAATGTCACAAATTGAAAATGGCGCCAATGGCGTCTGCAATTTTCACATGTTCTTTTTTCAAATTGTTTGACACCATCCACACAGCTAGTGGCCAGTGTCATTTTGCGAACTTGGAGATAAAAACTCACTGTAAAAACTTTTTGGCTTTTGATATTTAGGTTACCAGCGCATAGTCTTACCCAAAATTAAAAAAGAAAAACCACGTAAGAAATGGATTTTCATACACTTTTCTCTCCCGCTCAGATGCGTTTTCTCGCCGCATATTTGTTCGATATGCAATGACGTACTTTCTACCGTAAATTTGATAAAGTATCAAGGTACTTTCCGAGCAGGTGTAGTATAAAAATGTTTTCTACTGTTTAAAAAATATTAGTGAAACCAAATACATATAATACGTACAAAACGATAAATAATAATCATGATGAAGCGCATTTTATGTGAAACAAATGCATCCTTCTCTCGAACGGTAATGCGTCTAAATTGTTTTGTATTAGCTTTTTTTTTTTAAATAAAGAGAGACGAGACTAGCAGGACATGTGCCTGATGGTAAGCAACATGCCTGCCACATAACAGCACAGTGACACGCAGCTATTGGAACATGAAGAGTCCAAATCATTACCTAGCACTGCACTAACACATAACATAAGCAGCCCACTAAATGTTCCCATTGCTGGGGACTTCAGGACTTTCTCTTACGAAGAGAGAGAAGAGAATACAGGCCATAAAAGTACAGTGCGGGTTAGTGGATGACGAATGAATTCTAGGAAAATATTTGTTTCGTCACGATGTCACTTTACCGTTTTTAATTTCTTCGAATAATTGTAGCGCTAAGAAGTAATTCTTCGTGTTCAAATAGCTGCGTTGCACTGTGCTGTAATGACAGGAGCTTACAATCAGTCAAGTTAGAAGTCTTCTTCAATATTATAAGGAAAAAAATACAAATTTACATTGTCATACCACAACTTATATTTAGTACGAGTGGCGCTGTAACCATCAGTCGCTCGCCTTGTCTATAATAATGATAGCTCTCTTTCGAATAATTTATTTTATTCGAAAATACGTACCGACTTCAACATAAAATAAAATTCAGACTATCAACTAAATTTTAAAAATCATCCGTAAGCAAATTTTAGTTTTTAGTTGATTTTTCAAAAACCACGAACCCGATTTCGATAAAAAAAATGAGTAAATACTACCTCTAAGTAGTACGTACTGAAGTACTTTCAATCAAACAAAAAAAAAGTCGGTTAAAAAATGGAATGGTAAACAAAATAGTTCTTAAAAGCACCATAGTACCTACTTCCAACTAAACATATCGTGTAGTTTCACTAACATAAGCAAGCTACTACATCACCGCCGAACACGCCTATATCCACCTAACAAGTCTAGAGCACGCGACTTGATACTTACCGCTCTACAATCTACACCTTCATACATAATACATTGCCAAGTAGGATATTCTTAAACGACCATTCGTACTGCAGAATAAATTTAAATAATCAATCCTGAAATTCCTGAAAACGACACTGCGATATTCATAAATGGAAAATATTGAGAGATTTACTTTTTGCTGCCAGTGTTGAGTTTCAGGTCGAAATGAATTTACATTCAGATGATTTCTGCGTATTAATTCTACAAAAGAGCTGATATAAAGGTCACTGGTTACGTTTTTCAATTATTATTTTAAAATATTTAACAGTTTTTTCGAGAGACGCTAGAGCGTGTATTGAATTGAAACCACCATTTGATTATTTTACTTACGCTATCACTGTCAAAGTTAACAGTGACAAGTAAAAAGAAAGTTCACATTGACATAACAAAACAATTTTTAATATGTATATTTTTTATGGACTGTAGTCTAAAATAAATGATTAAATCAATCATCATCATCATCATCAGCCGCAAGACGTCCACTGTTGAACATAGGCCTCCCCCCTAGATTTCCACAACGAATGGTCCTGCGCAACCTGCAACCAGCTGTTTCCAGCGACCTTTGTGAGGTCATCTGTCCATCTAGTGGGAGGCCGTCCAACACTGCGTCTTCCGGTTCGTGGTCGCCACTCGAGAACCTTTCTTCCCCATCGGTTGGCAGTTCTGCGAGCGATGTGGCCTACCCATTGCCACTTCAGCTTAGCTACTCTTCGAGCTATGTCGGCTACTTTCGTTCTTTTGCGAATATCCTCATTACGGATTCTGTCGCGCAAAGAGACTCCGAGCATAGCTCGCTCCATAGCTCGCTGTGTGACTTTGAGCTTTGTTATGAGGCCTACAGTTAAGGACCACGTCTCAGTTCCATAAGTCATCACTGGCAACACGCACTGATTGAAAACTTTCGTCTTCAAGCATTGGGGTATTTTGGACTCCAAAATATGGATTAAATAAATAAAAAATGATATTATTTTCAAAAAAATACTTTAATATCACGGCTACTTCTTATTCCCAACACTAGTATTTTTGTAAATGACATATTTACCGTGGTTATATGGTAGAGCTAATTTCCGATATTTCATCATACATCATGTTCACGAGTAAAATTACATATTATAGACTGGTTTCTAAAAACGGGCAAACATTTCGAAATACCGCCTTTATCAGTATTTTGCGGCTATAACTACTGTAAGTCGAACTTGAAAGTAAATCGCGACCAAATAGATACACACTCACAGTTGTTTGGAACACAACTTGATGCGTATTTTATTTACACAACACCCAAATACCGGATGCCTCGCATTTGCCAATCTTTAAATTAAAGTTCTTTAAAAACTAAATTAAAGATTAAATATCCGATATTTCGATTGCCTTGATGGCTTTTCACCACCGTAGGTATGGAGGTAGGTAAATATCCCGTCATTAATACTATTGTGGTTTCTTTCTCGTTTAAAAACTCTTCTCCATTGTCAGTCCCAATTGGCAGCTCATGCAAAAGCTGCGGCTAAAGAACTCAAGTACCAATCTTACAATAGCTACAATGGCAGCAATTGAAAAACTATGTCAAGTAGTGAATTGTCTGCCATTCAATGTCACTATTCAGTCTACTGCAGATATCTACTAGAATAATACATGTTTTACTGTGGGCGGAACTAGGACAAGTTATAAGGGGTGTAAGCTCACTAAAATACTGAGGTCACAATATCATAGTATTTTATTTATGTACATTATTCAGTGCCGTTAGTATTCTTTCCAACTAAAATAGCTGAGATGTATAGAAAGTTACACGTAATAAATAATATTGAGCCTCTGATAACAGCTTCTATAATACGATCTATCGCCAAACACAGCTTAACTTTTTAAATCAATGAACACACAGAGTGGCGTGCAAAATCACTTGTTAAATTACATTCGAAAAGTTGTGCGGAAAATGTATTGGCCCCAGATTGAAACTGGGCCGAGTTTCATCCCTGGTCTCATTCAATACAGCTTACCACTGCCCAGTCATGACCTATATCTTGCAAATCTCTTCGGAAACGGCACGTTCTATTTTTGGGTACGTCATATCAGTAACATATCTACGTGATTGAAATACTACGCGGAAATAAGAGTGGATTTATAGGCCAGCTGTAATGCCGAAGTTTCGTCGTAATGTAAAAAAGTGATGTGAAATCGTAAAACAACATTGCAACATTTTCTGCCAAGCTACTTTCGTATTTATAACCTCGGAGTGTTTTAACGAGGTATTTCGCGTTTTGAACTTTTAAATAAAAAAAAGGTATGCGGATTAGGTCTGCATCACCTACGATTAAATCTGTACAGACTGAACGCCGACTATTCTAGATATTTAAATTTTACACAGTTCATAATCGCGATTTAAATTATTATTTTTTATCTCGACGTTTCAGTGGCGTTACAAAGACAGTGGGTACGAAGTTTAGATCGCAAGATGAGTTCAAATAGCGAAAGTTTAGAAATTATATTCTTACAGATATGTTTGTGTGAGATAGTCTTGGGTACCTACTAAACACTCATAGATATCTATTAATAATAAATCTGAATCCATAATTTGAAAGATACAGTTCTCCGGATAGTCATAGAGTAGGTATATTTTATACATAGAAATTTGACAGCTGTAACGATATTGCTCGATGTTTTTATGATGTCTTTCAGAGTATAGATGATTCAATGCAGATCAAATGAAATGACGGAACGTGTATTTCTAGACATGTTGTTCATCATCAAATACGTTACAGTTTACAGTTAGTGTGCAATCAATGTAAATAAACAATTGAATGTATCGGATTCAAATCAATAGAACAAATTTGCTTTTTAGTGAAGGCTACTTATTCAAATACGTACTTATCAAGTTCCTAATATGACAAGCCAAATATAAGTACTAACATACGGAGCTTAAATCTTGCGGCATTCTACTAGTAAAAGTATACGACACATAATAGACAACTAATGACGAGTTCAAAACCAAAGTTTCAAAAACGTCTCCGAAACATCTTCAGTAGTGCTGTTTTTTTTCACTCATCTTATAAAACTAATGCTTTAATGGTAAAAGTTTTTAAGTTTATAAGTGTGTATGGTTGTTCCATTTTATCTCTGCAATGGCTGAACTGAATTTAACTCAAACTTCTTTTTATCCCGTTAAAGTTAGTAAAAATTAAGCCTAGGCTTACGCTGTGGTACCCAGGCAGTATAATATAAACATTTCGTTTGACCACGAAATGCGTGTTGTGAAGCACGCAATACATAACGTGACACAGGATGCAATACACTCATCTAAAAGAAAATTTATTTCTCTCTGTTATTTACAGTTCATCCAATAACGTTTGTAGATATATTATATCTATACCTATCCTATATTCTATTATAATGGTGTCGTTATTGTCTTTCTAGGATCAGATGCAGAACCAGTGTGGAAGCTCCAAGACCCCGGTTTCGACCAAGGATACGGATCGGAGCGTTCTCCTGAAGACGACGGTGTTCCTCCCATACCGCCTGCCATATCGCTTGAAGCGTACGAAGCTGAACTCCGAACCGTGTACCCTTTCATCAATGATGGTAAGTCATAATAATTTCAGGCTAATAGAATCAATACATTTATCATAAAATAAAATGTTTATTCGTGCTACTTACAAGACGACATTAGAACCACAGTGGGGATGGGATCAGCTCATGATAGCGAGCAAAAAGCATGATGACTAAATAAAAACGAAATAGTCAGCCAGTTAGATTATTAAAAAATGCTGTAGTAGTATTTTTTCGTTTCATAAACGAAAAAGGACGAAGATACAGTGCTTAGAAGTTTTGAATGTCGTCACTTCATTGTACGATTTTTACAAAGACGCGATGTCACAACGGAAGTTAGATGATCTATATCTTTGTATTTTTTTTATATTTTGATGAAACAAAAAATATGTATCCCATATTGTTCCATAGTCTACCTGAGGGACTAATTAGAATGTTAACAACTCATCATCACAATTACATACAAAAGAAGATGATTATACCAGACTATTACTATAGGAGTGGGTTGATGGTAATTGAAAAGGATCTTAAAGTTTTTTTTTTTTTAACTTTTATAGGTTTACACTTGACCGCCATCTCATCTGATGTTAAGCGACGATGCGGTCTACGATGGAGCGTGTTTACCTAGAAAAAACCGATTCACTCTCGATTTAAAGACACAAAGATTATAACTAACGGGAAATACCCACTCAGGCAACGTATTCCACAGTCAGACGTTCTTATCACAAAAGTAGAGTCAAATCGCTTCGTTCGTGTTTTTGGAACATCAACCATGAAACGATGTCGCTTTTTTTTTTTTTTTTTTCGTGTGTCCGTCTAATTAGGGTGCAGTGTAATCAAATCAAAATGGGTCTGATGTCCGATGTCCGATGTCCGATGTGCAAAACTGAATCGAAATATCAAGTCCTAAATTGGCAAAGTTTCTCGTACATACACATATCCCGTAGTTAATGATGATATCGGATTTACAAATTTTACTTTTTGAACTTGTAGAAATATCATAAATTAAATTAAGTCTTTAAAAAGTATAAAACTGTTGACTCTGTTTTTGTGACAATGCTAAATTTATCCTGTCTAAGAAGTACAAGCTCAAATACGAGACCATACAACGACCTATAGCATCCAAAGGTTTCTAAACACCAAAGTCAAGTGAGGCAACTTGGCACTGACAAAAACTATTCCACAAAGTCCTTTACCGTACGGAACTTCGATCAAGTGTTTAAGCAGGTTAGGTTTCACTGAATACACTGCGTTTACAAAAATATAGCACATCTTAAAGAGTAGACTATAGTATATAATTTATTTACTCCGAAAAAAAAACGACTTCAATATACAATTAAATTCAGACACTCGACGAAATTTCATACGAAGCATATCAATCACTAAAACATTTAAATAAATTAAAGTTTTTGTTCATATTTCAATAACCGCCACACCAATTTCGATAAAAATAATATGGAACCTCTGAAGGATTAATAAATACAATTCACTTTGACATGCAATTTAAACTAATTCACTTTAGCATGCAACTTTTTATTTGGCCGATTTTAACTATGCAAACTACCTAAGCAAACTACATCTAACACGAGGAATATTTAAAGCTAGGTAAGCAAAGTAGGTAAAGTCAGACAAACATAAGCTTGAACCGTAAATTTTACATGCTGGGAACTACGGGACTGTGTTTGGTTTTTTTGGCTACTAAAAAACATATTTCTATTTTTAACGTCACTGTATTTCAGTGAATTGTTATTATGACAGTAAATTTAAATAATTGTTATGAAAAACAGGGTTTTTTGTAACCGGGATCAAAACTACCATTTTCATGGCACGCACTACATCGCAGAGTGCGTCAGAACTCAGCACCGTTCAGTAGCACAAGTATTTGCCTGCGCCACACGTAAGAGGTCGTTGATACTCGAACGTTTGTGTAAATGTTGCTCTGTATTGCTTCTGCGGCTAAGGAGTACTCCTTCGACCCCGGCGTATTTCGAATAGGAACGAATAGTGATTGTTGCATAAAAGTTGGCATTTTCGCATGCAAATGTGTTCTGCGATTTTCCTCCTATGAAACACCTGGTATTTTTCTTTGACGTTCGTCGCTTTCAGGAGAAAAGTTGAAAGTTAAAGAATAGCTTTACTCTAGCGATTTGTACTGACGATATGCTTTTATGCAGTGTTAAAACTGATATTTTGAAAGCCAAGAAATTGTAGTGACGTGAAATTTTGCAATTTGTAAGAAAAATAAACTGAAACTATAGCAAGAAGTGTCGGTTAATAGTCTTATTACACTTATTGAAGTAAAAACTTCTTAGGCTTGTTGAGAACTTTAGGCTCCAAAAAGTTTTCGTTTCAGAAGTCAAGGAGTTTTAACGGGGAATCGTATGGTATAGAACCATAATCATAAAGTTGCAGGAATGATTGGCTCTGCATTTTTGAAACGGTCCAAACTCTTTCTTTATAACTCCGAAACTTTGCTTAAGTATGTTTTTCATCTATCTTATTCTTGACGTCATAAACGGACCGAAGGAAGGAAATATTTACAACAGCGGTCAACTGAAACATTTTTTTCCACTTAACGGAAATTGAAAAAGATATTTCTTCGTATCTCAAAGTCAGAAATAGAATCAACGCACAAACTAAGCTCCCTAAAGTTAGCGACAAGAATTCTGAAAAGGGCGTATTAACGGAATAAAAATAGCGCGTTCATACAAGTTTCGCCAATCTAATTTTAGCCAGTACCCTCAAAATATCGAAGTCCCTTTCTCATTTATCTATCCGCGAATTTTCTAACTAAATCTTGTATCAGGGTACGAAAACTTTGGAGGGAAAAACAAACGACTCGGAAGACGGAAAAACTTTGATTTGATTTACATAACGTAGAGTTATGGAAATGTAATAATAATTTATTCCATGTCACTTTTTTCTTGGGGTGACAATTTGTGTAATAGACTATGTATATATTGATGTATATAGATAGATACAAGGTTACACAAAAATATCTATATTAAGGCAAATAAGTTGTTCCAAAAAAACTTTAAAAAATTGTTAGACCAAAACCAAAGGGTTTCGGTTGATTTATAGGTCTTCAAAGGTGAAAAGCAAATAGTAAATTGCTGTAAAAATTTTAAACATCAAAGAAGGGTTTAATGTAATAGTAATGATCACATTTAGTCTGTTTTTCTTCGATTTCAAACAGGAGGAAGTTTCACATCGGCTATGTCTTTTATTTTGCATGTATGTTACGCGATAGCTCCGTCAATTGAGAATCAATTTTAAATATTGTAATGTATTTATTTTTGTTTGATCATACTTCAGTGGTAGTCGCACATCAATTTAATCAAAAACTCTCAAGCGCTTTTGAAAGAATGGACGAAAAAGAAATACATGTGCAAATAACGTATCTATCAGTTTGTAAAAAGTTTCCGCAAAAATTTCACGAATTGATGTCGGTTGTCTGGTTTTCATAGAAAATTTAAAAAGTACATAATATAAAACAATAATGAGGCACAAATACAAATCTCCTCAAGGAACTAATTTTTTCCCGACCACGACACACGCTTCCACACGTCCACAAACTTAGATCGCATTCGCTTCGTTAACCGGTAACCGTGTAACCGGTGCGCCTGACGATATTGCGAAACCATTCTCTAACAATATCAACTTTCAGCGATAAGACCGCCAACTGTCGCGCTAGTTTAAAGTTTATTGTTTTTTTTTGTTACTGTGCATCTCTTTTATAGTGTGTTTGTAAAGAGTATCTATTTAGGGATGGGCCGAATGTGGTTTAAACCGAATACGAACTTCGGCCGAACATTCGGTAAAAATGAAAAATTCGGCCGAAGTTCGGCCGAACTTCGGTTCAATTTCGCCGCAAATTTTTACTAAGTTAAGTACCTACCTATGCAAAGATTTCTAAAACTCTTTATTGAGATCTTCCAGTTTCATTGTGTGTTCTGACTAGGTAAGAGAGATTTCTAATGGTTGGTTATTAATGTTATTATTATTGTTTAGAAAAGTAGTTTAATTTTTGTTTTTTGATTAAGTAAGAGAGATTTCTAAGACTTGTTGAGAAGAGCAGTAAAATTTTGTTTTTTTGATTAAGAAAGAAAGATTTCTAAGGCTGGTTTGGTTAGTAAGAAGAGCGGTTTCATTTTGTGTTTTGTTTGATTAAGTAACCAAAGGTTTTTGAGACTGGTAGTTAAAAATACCAATTTCAGTTTTTTGTTTATCACGTATGAGATTACTTTTTCTAATTCAAATAAATGACTATGAGTATATCAGACTTATTTTATTTCACTGTTACTACAGATATGTTTTTTCATTAATTTCTATTATGATAGTTCAAGTATATTTAGTGCAGAATGTTCGGCATTTTAACCGAAATTCGGCCGAATGACGAAGTTCGGTTCAAGCTGCCGAAGTTCGGTTAAACCGAATGTAAAACGAATTTCGGCCCATCCCTAGTATCTATCCATCACCTCTCTTTCTAGACCTATTGATGATCGCGTGGACCGTGTTTAGCATCTAATGTTTTGGAGTCAATCTAGTTATATAGTACCAATCTAACAACGTTTGTCACTCGGCCGAAATGCAGTACCTAAATTCTTCGCTATTTATGTGTAGGTATTTATATGTATCATAATATAACGTACTAAGCAGCATCCCACGGCTTTTCGCAACTTCAGTTATTTTCTCGCCTTAAATTAGCCTATGTGCTATTCCGTACTGTAACCTAATTGTGTTTCTAACGACCTGATTCAACCATTCCCACGTGATTGAACAACAAGCATTCAACCATTTAATTTTGATACTTATAGTATTAATAGAGTACATGTATTTACAATATAAATATGTACTAGTATCCCTAAGGAACACCAAATTCCAGAATATAATCTGTTTTTAAATTCTTTTCAAATTTCAGTTCAAAGTTCAGTTCGTGATAATATAAACGTGATAAATCAACAAACATGCAGTTTCAGCTATCTAGTTTCCACAGTACAAGCTTTGCTTAGTTTGATTAGTTAGCGTTGTATGAGAAATGTCCATCAATATTAAACCCACTAGGTAATGATCATTGCATTCGGAAACATCACTCCATCAATGTTATTGGCTCCACTAATTAATAATGTTATAGTGTAACTTCTGTGAACGCAAATTGAACACATACATCACTGACGTCAAAGCTCTCAATCAGTTCTCGGCCCTAACAATAGCGATCGAGGATTGTAATAATAAATTATGATAGAGAGAATGTTAAACTAAGCGCAGGTAAGTTGTTATTAATCACATCTGTAAATAGCTCAGAGAGAAGAGAGGATAGTTTTGATTAGGTTCTTATTATTAAATCGACTGATATTATTTTTAATGGTGATATTTAAATATTACTAGCCATCCATTACGGCTTCGCTCGGATCTATACTGATATTACGAACCCGTAGAGTAACGCGGTAATCTCAGCTGCTGGTGGACCGATTTATAAAATTCTTTCACCGTTGGGTATGGACGTGATCCCTGAGTGCTATAGACTATATTTGTACCACGCGCAAAACCGGGGCAGTCCGCTAGTATTGTTATGTAAATACCATTAATCGAAATGCAGATTATGGTATTCAGATGTTTGACCGAGCTAGATCTCTTCAACGTGAAACGAAACAGGCCGCGTTACAGATATAATCTAACCCTTATCTTGGTTTGTCATCATGCTGATATAAAATTTGTTTACTTCCAAAGTCACAAAAAGTTCAAATAGTACTTAACAAGGTAAATAAAATATATCAATGAAAATGATATTTTTTTGCGTGGAACTTAAAATGATATCCCAATAAAAAATGTACCCTTCCATTATTCAACTTTTCAAACAGTTCAGCAGATTTTGGATGGAGAATGTTTCTTAGAGAAAGAACCCTACCACTGCAGAATTAGAATTACCTTCTTGGCTGTTATTCAATACATACCTATACCTCATTCCAAATCTCTGTGAATAAAAGGTAAACAAATCGATGTCACTCAAAATATGACAGACCAGCATTTCTCAACCATTGTTTTACAAGATAGTTGGTAGTACCTTTCATTGCTTGCCCTTTTAAATTTTCGCCGCATAAAAAGGCTAAATATATATGTATGCATATCATAAACACCCAAATAAATGTTCCCACTGCTGCTGGGACTTGGAACAATCAACACATTGCCGCTGTAAAAAATCGTCAGGCACAAGAATCTGCAATTGCTGAACATTTGATTGATGCTAAAACTGGTCATTGGATCGAGATCCACGACCCGAAGGTTCTATCTACCGAATGTCATTACTACGCAAGAATGGTTCGGGAAGCATTGGAAAATAAAAAACATAGGTATATATTTCAACTACGACGCGATGACCACGATGTCAATAACCGAAAACTAACCAGTTTGCGGTTATCGGCGTCGCGAAATCCTCTAATAAATAAATGTGTGCATAGCGCACTTAGTTTGGAGAAACCTGGTGATATGGTTAGTCTTGTGTGTAGTGTTAGTCACCGTGCAATTTTTGAAGCCCAAATGAGGGTAGATGGAGATTTCCTCTCATTTCATAATGAGAATATGGCGGGCATACGTACATTTATTTCCCCCACGTAAAAAAAGGAAAGGCAAAGCATTTGAGTTCGGAGAAGAATGTAACACTAGAAGAAAAGTAATTTAGATGTTTCCTTATGTGAAAACGTTCCTTTTATTTTTAACAATAATTAAATAAGACTGGCCTCGTGGCTTAGTTGGTAGTAGCTCTACCTGCGAAGCCGAGGGTCGTGGGTTCGATTCCCACCCAGTGCAAATATTTGTGTGATGAATTCAAATGTTTGCACTGTGTCTGGGTGTTTCTATGTATAATAAAAATGTATTTCAAACTATATAAGTATTATATCAGCTATCTGGCCGCCATCACACAAGCTTTGCTTAGTTTGGGGTCAGATGGTATTGTGTGTAAATTGTCCACCAGTATTTATTTATAAAAAAAATATCTCGTTCGAATTGTCCTCGTACTACCCAAAACTGATCATTACACTATGACGTAATATTCTGTAAACACATACAAAAGTTTCGATCAAAATAACACAAAATGTATGTCATTTTAGAGTGAAAACTATACATGCTTTTGATAGTAAACAGCGTAATGTGGAACACGTATTTAGAGGTTTGCGATTTTCTCTCAACTCGTTACGACACAAGAAACCTTTTTCTCGGAGTTCTTTAGTCATACTCTTACTCTTTTATTGATAACGAGTAGTTGCATGTCATATTCAAGGTATTCAAATATTACTAATACAAGTCAATAATTTAAAAAAAAGTAGACGTCAATTTAAAATCCCATTACAATAAAAATCAAATAATACATTATATTAAAATCAAATTACATTATAATTAAAAATTCTAAATTAATGACAAAAATAAATAGAGTAAAATTAATCCATACTGGAATATAATGGAAATGGGCATTTTCACAATATGGGCATGATGGGCAATATGGGTATGTTAGAAAAATAGGCGCGTACTTAATAAGAATAATTTGATGAAAAGAAGTATAAATGTCTTGAATGCAACATTGAGAGTTTGAGAAACACAGATCAAATTGCTAGTACTTAAAATTATATTTCTATCATCCTACCATTACTTTATATAACTTTTAAAATAAGATAGTATAGAATTATTTGATCAATACAAATCTAAGTATATGGTATTTAAGATCGCAATAAAGTCGAATTCTATTTGTGAAAAATATTTTAAGGCTATTTCATAAAAATACTAAGATTAAACGATGTTTATGTTATGGTATCACCTTTGTTTTGGTTTGTTTTGGTTTTCTACACAGCTTATTGGAATGCACTATACGTGATACCAACCTTGTATATCTATATTTCATAATATACATACACTAAAACATTATTTTTCGGGTACTAGTGTTATTATAGCTTCTTTTTGTGTCAGTATCGATTTTGGCAGTACGCTTACCATAAAGCCAAAAGTCACGTAAAGCAGAAAGAGCAGAAAAACAATTATTCTCGGTTCCGATTCGGACTCGAACAAATCGAAGCCCCGGCAATAAATAAAAAAATCTACCGACTGTCCCGACAGCAGCAAACCTTCAGAAATTCAATTTCCTAGGGAATATTGGCAATATCAACAAAATGGAACGTCGGAATGTCCGATGTTGTATTAACAGGATATTGGTTCAAAACGTGAGTCGAATCCATTAGTGTCCCGGTTTTAAAGTCCCAGTTTTTAATTAACATCCCCAGTGGGTCGCAGATGGTTACGTAAAAGCCTATCGATGTTAGTTGTTATCTTTATTGAAGGTTGGGTAACGTATCTGGGACTTTTGTTTCGATTTTTTACCTTTGTGTTCATTGATTTATGTACTTACTAACAAATAATGCGCAGCTCAAATTTCTGGATGTGAAACTTAAAATTATAATAATCTTTCATCGTTAGATTATAAATCTATGTAGATTATAACCGAATCTTACTTACGAACTCACAAAGGTCGCTGGAAACCGCTGGTTGAAGAACCGTTCGTTGTGGAAATCTAGGGGGAGGCCTATGTTTAGCAGTGGACGTCTTGCGGCATTATAATTTCACGTGTTTTATTTTAAACTGATGTTATTTGCAGTTTTACGTTCGATATTACGAGCTTTCATCTTAAAAACTGTTTTTTTTCTTCTGAAATATAGCATGGTTTATGTAAGCCACATCGATTCAGCTTAGCCTCGTCAACGTTCAGGAGTCCTAACATCATGAATATTCCTGAACAATTCCTGTCACTAAGCGTCACATCTGCCCTATCGACCGTGACATCTCAACGCCCTTTGACATAATTAAAGGTCGCAACTACGTCACTATCTATAAATATCAAGCCTATAAATCTTCAGTGTTTTATAAATGAATAATAAATTTCAGGTTTCAATAACAGACCTATGGCAGCGGAAAAATCGTGACTGAAAACTGAGAGCGTAATAATCTGTCTGGCGGTTCGGCTTTTTAAACTATTGAGCATTTGGGGTACCTATATAGTTAAGCATAGGCTCAAAATAGAAAGGTTTGGAACTAATTTTGAAATACTTTGGTCGAATCAATCGACTTTGGCTACTTGTGTGGACATGAATAAAGTTTCTTGCTTGTTCTATATGTGGGTGGGTGGCTGATTTCTTGGGAATAATTTGATCATTATTTGTATCTATGTTAATGTTTTTTTTTTTGTATGCCATAATATATTGAAATCAATATGATACATATTTGATTGTGTCTGATAGTAAGCCACACGTCTGACTATAACAGCACAGTTACAGGTAGTAATTAGAATTCAAATCACTGTCTAGCACTGCACTGCGCCACTCACTCGGATTTATTAGATGAGCTTTCCCTGTGCCTTGTAATTTAGCTAGAAACATTTCGCTTCAAGCCGAAACATAGTAATGTGCCAACATTACTGCTTGGCTGTAGAATAACAAACAAAGAGCCCTACCACTACTAAATTTAAATTGATCAAATCATCTTATCTGCTTTATTGGCTTGTTGTAGGAGTAAAAGCAAAAATGTCATGTTCTACGAAATCCGGAGCATTTCACCGCTTTGAAGGTTGCTTTATTTACAACACACAAAATTCTAAAAGAGCCGCGTTTAAAATTAATGCGCTAACAGTATTCTCGTTCTCAAAGGCTTTACGGGGAGATGTTAAAATTGTTTAGAATAAATAGGAAACGGTACACCGCCGCGAAAACAATTTGCTGTATCAGGAATTCCCATTATCTGGTGTTGCCCGGTTTTACCCGATGTTATCCCGTTTTTACTCGGTTTTATTGTAACCCGCCGTGTGTGGGTAAATAGGGTGTTATCACATTTACACGTCCAATTTGTATGCACGGTCTAAAGGTCCCTTGATAGGGGAGTATCGTTTGCCTCGGGTAGTGACGACGAGACTTGCCGACGATGTGCTTTGGGTAAAGTCTGCTGTAAATAGTTTGATTTTTCCTTATAGCGGCAACACCGAATGGGTGATGGTTTTAGGAGTCTTAGTACATACTTGTCCTACTACTCGTAATATCATAAATGTGTAAATCACCACGGAACTACTGGACGCTTCGAGTTGAAATGTAGAACACAGGTTATACATATTATACATATAGTCTGGAATAACACATGCGCTACTTATTGTAGGAAAACGACGGGAACAGGAACTAGAACTAAACTAAAGGTTATGTGGAAGAGATCGCTTTTAGCGATAAGATCGCCTTTTGTGACATTTTTTTTTAACTTTTATAGATTTACACTTGATCGCCATCTCGCCTGATGTTAAGCGAGGATGCGGTCTACAATGGAGCGTGTTTACCTTTCGAACTCACTCTCTATTTCACACTCTCGATTTGAAGACACAAAGATTATAACCATCGGGAAAAACTCACTCAGGCAACTTATTCAACGTACTCCATACAGGAACGAATCTGTGCTTGATATGATGTAAGCAACTGTTCAGACTTGAAGTACCTTCGCACCTTTGAGAGGACACCTAGTTTTTTGGCAGCGAATTTAGCCTTGGACTCGATATACGAGCCAAAGTTGAGCGTAGAGGTCAAAGTAACGCCCAAAAGCTCAAGACGGTCAGAAACCGGCACGGATACACCTCTAAAAGTTGGAGTCAGTTGGAAAGGACTCTTTTTAGCGGAGAACAGACACGCCTGCGTCTTACTCTCGTTGAACTTGACCAGATTGGCATCGTCCCATTTAGACACCGCCTCAAGGTTCAATCTCAAACGTTCGATGAGACTCTCTCTCAGTACCTGAGTTTGCTGCCCAGTGGCTCTCGCGCTAGATATGAGACTCTCTACAACGGTGCTATCATCTGCGTACCCAAAGATACCGGGCGTCAACAGATCGTTGATATGAAGCAGGAAGAGCGTCGCAGAGAGTACCGACCCTTGAGGGACTCCGGCATTGATAGCCATTTGATCCGACGAGCAACCATCAATGACAACTCGTATGGATCGTATGGGTCGATCCCTCAAGAAGTCCGATATCCACGCAATGAACCCAGGAGACAAAACATAACTAGATAGCTTGCTTATGAGGCCATCATGCCAAACCCTGTCGAAAGCCTTCGAGATATCCAGGGAGACTGCAAGTGCTTCCCCGTGTTTTGATATTATATGTATGTGTTATTTGTTGTCAACTTTGTTTATGGTGCCAATAAAGTGTTTTATATTGTATTGTTTTGTAACTATGCGGGTAAAACGTTCGAAGTGCTGCTAGATTGTATGTACGTAGTACCTACTACGTACGTATCAAACTTCTGAGTCCTTTTCTTGAATCTGTTGCCTTTTTAAGAGTCAGGTCAAATAGGGTATCGTTTCTAGGACCCATTCATTTTGTTTTTCGCATGACATTTTGAGTATATGATGTCATTCTAAATGGTGGATAAATCTGTTGAGACCTACAGTACATACTAACTCTCTTTATTTATTTTTCTGATAGAAATGGCAATACATATTAGAAAAAAAAATGGAAGCGAAATCACAAAGGTAAGTAATACGTTTTTTTTTTAATCGACATGTGCCTGTATCATTTGTTGTATTTCTGTATTAACGAACGTGTGTTACATTCTAGGCTAGGCCGTGTCACTGCTTAACATCAGGCAATAAATAAATAATAATAAACTTTATTTGGTCCAACAGAAAAAATAAACGGTCAGACGCGAACCTACTATGCACTAGTGGCGGCGCATGGTTTTACCCGCGTAGTTCCCGGTCTTGTTAATTTCCCGGACTAAAAAAATGCTTACGTGTTATTCCAGACCATTATCTATCTATGTACCGTATTTTAACCAAATCCCTTCAGTTGTTTTTGCGCAAAACAGTAACAATCATACATCCATATTTTCTTAAAGTTTCGCGTTGATAATATTGGTAGGATAAAATCTCAATACAACAAGAAAAACACAAATTCACAGTACAATATTCAACACGCAAAAACAGGTTTGAACAATACGATGTCTATTTTGTTGAAATTCAATTCATCGTTGCAACTGAATCAACATCGTACGGAATAACTCGATTCCAATTATTTCAAAATTCGCCATTCGAACAAATACCAGTGAAAAAATATCGCATGTGTCCATCTGACACAGCGTCGGGTATTGAAATGTACGTTTAGATCCAACGACTGAATACGCTGTAGACATAACATGGTAACATTCATGTAATTACTTTTTTTTATAGCGCCTATGCCCCATATTTCTATGGACCAACTGATCTCATGACATCTACTTAAAGGAATTTAAAGGCTAGCGCATAAGACGCAAGTCCTTACCAACAACTCAGGCACAGAAGTATACTATAGGTACCTTAAAGTATACATGAGACATACCTGACATAATTCTACATACTTACTTACTCTACTCAACGAGTACTACATCAAACGAATAATGGTTATAACCGACTTTACGACTCTGATCCTGCACCGCTCCCACCCAACACCGCCTTAAACTAAGACTTTGCTCGCAGTCTACGTGCCGGCAGCTAGCAGGCACCCAGCTGTCAGCGACTGCTAGCTGTCGCTTATCTAATCTATGCTGTCGCCTAGCATTAAAACCAAGTAAAACCAAGCATTCTGAGGGCAGTGAGTTCGCAGTCGGCAAGCTGTCAGCTAATTTATGTTGCCAATGTAATCTATATCGTAACGGTCATGGCATACAGCCCATACTTGAGGGATATTTTATTTTTCTGGTGGTAGCGGAGTTTGTATAAGTCAGCGCAGACCATAAATCTATGACTAGCGGAAAGCCACCTCCGACGTCGCGACCTCGGCGTGGATAGCCGCTGGTAAAGAAAGTCATGGACGACCTAGCAGCCCTGCCCTGCTTGGTTGTGATGGGGAGGATCTGGCTCATGTGAAACTTATCACCTCACTTGCTCCAGGCTCCCCTGAACCACATTATTTTAGTTCCCAAATTTTGAATCAAATCAAATCAACAAAGAAATTGGGTTCCGAATCGTTTAGGAATGAGACGGATAAATAATTAACAAAGATCTTCTAAGCTCATTAATGCGTTCGTACAACACATCGATAAAAAATAAAGCCTTTATAGCGTGATTATTATTAATTAATTTTTAATCGGCGTTTGGTGGATTGGGGCCACATCGATCGATAGACAAGCGGTATTGCAGGCCCCAGCCTGCAATACCGCTTGTCTATCGATAAAAGCTTCCTCTAAAGATTTCCATACCTATCTATATGTATAATTGGGGAACTCGAATTCTGGCTGTTTGTTGGTAATTATTTGTGTAATTTAAATAAATCTGATCCTGGTCGTGTTACGTAATTACGTAGGCGAAAATTGAACGCCGAATTCAACGAACGGAAACCGGAATCCAAAGTGTGAAGATTTATATAAACTGGTGGTTTTATAGTTTTTGACCACTGTACATACATAAACAGCCCACTAAATGTTCCCACTGCTGTGACTCGGAGCCTTCTCTCGCAAGAAGGTCAAGGCCATAATCCAGGATGCTGGCTCAGTGCGGGTCATGTGTCATCCACCAACACATGACTTCGAAAAATTCTAATTGCATGTATTTTTGACGATTTTTGCAACGATTTTTTTCTGAACCGGTTTTAAGTTAGCGTGATTACGCAAATATCTTCGAAAATACAGTGGTGTGATCGGAATTCGAACTCACGGCTCCGGATCGGCCGTCGCCATTCTCCTGACTAGATCAGCCGTAGCTTTCGCTCTACCACTGAGCTCACATTCATTTTGCAATTCCGATTAAAACATAAACAGCTTACATTATGTTCTTTACTAAGATTCCGGGCTTTTTCTAACTATCTGCGTCCCGCGATTTTATCCGTGTAGTTTCCGTTCCAGTTATTTTCCCGGGATAAAATGATTTCAGCCCGATCCGTTCAGACGTTTCGACGTGATTGAGCAACAAACATCTGAAATATAAACTTTCGAAATTGTAATACTACTAGCAGCGCCCCGCAGCGTTACCCGCGTAGTTGCGTAGTTCCCGTGATAAAAACGAACATATTTGCTATTCATCAAAGCATCCAACCTTTCGAATTTCTATTAGTTGGATAACTATTTACATTTGAAATCTTTGAAGTCAATGTGTTGCTAGAAAGCATTCGATTTGAACAAGTTCTGTCAAATGGAAAATCGTCGGTTAAGTCCAACGCTATATCGCGGTCAGGATCCCGACTCCGACATCGACTACGAATCGAGACACAATTGTGTCTCGATTCGAACTCCGTTTACATTTGCTTTAATTTTTCCTTTTCTATTCGACGTTGCTTTCGATTGCGATTCGGTCCAATGTTTCTAGAACAATCATATTTTCTTTTGTGTACCATTACGTGTACGTCACTTTGTGTACGTTTATGTACTATTAAATTTTAGGTAAAAAATATTAACACCAATCTTGCTCACCTAATTTAAAAACCTTAGTTTTTAAGATGCAAAAAATGTTTTGAAAATGTTTCTTGTGCAATTTACTTATTGATTTTTTTTACAATATTAGGATGACGAGTCGAACAAGACATGCTCCTTGTATATAAATCGCTAAAAAAAGAACAACTTCAGTGTCTTTCAATTAATTTTGGGTTCAGTGTGTCGATTGCGAGCGCATCGTAAAATGAAATTGTCAGCATTTCCTTTAACGCAATTTTTACTTGAACCGTTTATTTCAAAATGTTAACTGACTACTATGTCATTTCAGGACTTTTGCCCAGCTGCGTGTTTTATCTTTTTTCTTATTCTTATTTCTATTGTTATTTAACTTAATTTGCGTAAGATGATTTTTAAATTTTGTTTTGGGAGAAGCCATTAGGTACCGAGATACAGTACTAAGTACTAGTTCGGACCTAATGGATTCAATAAATAAGTGTTCATGTTCTTATGCCAAATAAATAATTTGTAATTTGTATTTGTAATAGCATAAATTGTAAAATGCGACAAAACTCAACCCTTTTCTCTGCGGTTCCTAGGGGACTTGTTCACTAGTTCTTAACGAAACATCCAGTGCCACTAATGAATGCCGGGAACTCCGCGGTCAAAGTTGTTGCACTCAACTCCTAACTCTCGTTTTGCTTTTGACGTTGCAAAACACTTTCTGCGAACCATTGTTCGGTATTATCTAGGTTGTTAGTGGATTTATTGAGGTAACTTATCGAAGCTACTTTGAGAATTACTTGTAAAACGTATATCTACAAACAATTGAGCTAAGTTCTTATTGGATAACTTACTTCTAGTGTAATTTCTAATTTCGTACTAACACATCCCCAGCAGATAAATACGATGGATGTAATTCATTGTATAGGTAGTTATTTTTTGACACATGTCATATGAATTTGTTTGCATGCATAAACATGGCCCATTTAGTGTTCCCACTTCTTGAACTCCAGACTTTCTCTCCAAATATCAGAAGGATAGATTCAATCCATAATCTAAAGGTGTTTTACTTCCCCACGCATACTTTGCAAAGAGTTACACCACTAATAGTATAAAAACAAAAAGGTCTACAAATACAAATATTTTAGTATACACTAATTTAAATACCTTCTTTCTTTATTTAACTACAAAAGCTGAAAGTCGAGACTTCCGTCTACCCATTTACAGAACTAGCTTACCTTTTAGAAGTTAAGTACAAAAAGCACGCAGCCTAATATAATCCGATTTTCAAAATTTAAGAGAGATTTTCGTGAAAGGTTTTCGGAACTTGGCATCAATTTGCATTTCCACCGCGGCTCCACAACTCACCTTCCGTGAGGCGCTACTCGCGATATTTCACCTTACAAGGGCTATTTGTTAGGGTGCTTGAATTCTTTATTCATGAACTTAGCATAATCCTACCTTTTTGGCATTTATGCATTTTTCAACAAAAATGAGAACTACGTTTCTTTGCCGTAGATAAGAGTTTGACCAACAATGTCGTTTAATCGTTTCTTTAACAAAGTAGTTTTTAAAGTAATACTTTTGTTGGATTGAAAAAATTATCAGTGTGAATTTTTAACTCGTAGCCAAAAACGACATGATGAAGTTGGTTCACAACTGTCTCTTCAGATTGAATTTCTACGATGCGCGCGCACACAATAACTCAATTTCAACACACTGTAGTTACGCGTATTGTATGTGACCTATGGCTGTTGACATCAAGTAGTTTCTACTGCCTAGCCAGCCAACTTTGAGAATAATAATTATTTCATTTTAAAGAATTTACATCAAAGTCTCGAACATTGCCGCAAAATTGCTAGCTTAATACCCCGTTTACATGATTCCAGTCCAGCGACCGAATCCAGCGCTGGATTGCTTACTGGAATAATGGAAACCGGCACTGGAATGCATCAATCCAGTGCCAGTGCATTCCAGTGCCGGTTTACATTATTCCAGTAAGCAATCCAGCGCTGGATTCGGTCGCTGGACTGGAATAATGTAAACGGGGTATAACGGTCCTATATCCGTTTTCCTAGTGTTATCGATTTTTTATCGAATACAGTTGGTAGACTGTGCATCAGATCTGCATGATCTAATACCACTGTGCATTTTATATCGAACTGCTCGTAGATCGAAAAAAGCGACATCATTTGATGGGTAACGTTCCAAAGACCAGAACGAAGAAGTTTGACTCTACTCTTATGATTTGCCCGAATGAGATTTTCTCGATGGTTACAATCACGGTGTCTTCAAGTCAAAAGTGAATCAGTTTCTTCTAGGAGTTCTAAGTAAGCACACTCCATCGGATACTGTGCAACGTTGCTTATCGTCAGGTGTGATCCAAGTCCAAACCTCTTGTAAAGCTACTTTAATTTCAGAAATATATCATTTAATGAATCAATTTAATGAAATGCGAGACCAAAACGCGCGTTAGGATCGAAGTAAAAATTATGAAAATATGTGACGTCACAACTAGGGCATGGCGGTATTGGACTTCTAACAAAACCGGTATTTTTTCGGTATTAATATTTTTAAAACCGGGATCCCGGTTTTTCGGTATTTTTTCGGTAGTATACTTGAACTATTAAAATAGCACTAAAAAATCATCCATACGGTACGGTAAATCCGGTACCTATTTAATTAAGCATTTCAAACTCTAAAGTTAAACAAATATCAATAATTACGCATCGATTTTAAACTAGTTTACGCACGCTTATTTTATACAAAAACTTAAACCAAATTCAAAACCACAAACTCAAAAGCGAAAAATAAATTAGAATAACTATTATAACCCCAACTCACTCATCTCACAATACCAATATTAAACATTTTGATTTACTGCCAACTACCTCGAATTTGTAATTTGTACGACATTCTACTAGTCAAGTTCTTTCATTTGATACCCATATTGAGGTAGTAGTGAAAATAATAATGTAATTCGCCATTTGTTGTGGCGGCCATTTTGGATTTAAATTTTTCATAGTGTCATTTTATTTTAACAGTCAGGCTCTATCATTTTATACCCATATTGAGGGAGGTTGTGAAGAAATTAGTATATTTTTTGTAAATTTAGATAGTTGTTGGAGGCGGCCATCTTGAATCGATATTAACTAAACATAGCTAAGAAACACCGCACGAAAATTAACCTTTAAACAAAAAAACAGCATCATAATCGGTCCACTCGTTTGAGCTCTACGGTGCCATAGATACACACACACACAGACATACTGACAGATTGACATCGACGTCAAACTTATAACACCCCTTTTTTTGGTCGGGTGTTGAAAATTGTTTATTTTACTCTTTTTAGTTTTAACAAGTTTTCATTAATACATTTACACTATATCATGTAAACCATGAAAAAAAACGTAAGACTGCCGCTCATCAAGTTAACAAGTATAAAATAAATTAGGTTGATAGTTATTTTTGTAGTCTAGAGCCGCCTTATGGGTTTTATTCATGAATTTAATGTCTTTATTAAAAATACCGAAAAACCGGTATTTGCAATTCCAATACCGGTATTCAGAATTGCCTCAAATTGTCCGGTATTACAGGTTTTTCGGTAATACCGAATACCGGTATCCATGCCCTAGTCACAACTAGGAATAAATGATTACCCTAATACAGAACTTCGTGTGATGTGTTGTGATTTGTTATAGCTAAGGTAACATAATGTTTGCCGTCACTTCCTTCTACCTACATCAGTACCAATAACTGAATTATTAACAGTATCATTCAAGTTTAATTAACATAACTCGAAATCAGAATGCGAGGACGTGTGAACCGTTGTTGAAATTTAACTTTGGAATAAAGTTAATTATGAGTCCTCATAATTAAGGGATGGACCCTTATCAGGGTCTGGCACATTTCACGAGACCTCTCACGCCTTTCTGGGGATGACTTTAAGTTAGATGTACGTACAAGATCATATAATTACAAATTAATAAGGCAGTGACCACACGACCGTCACTGCTTTGAGTGGGGAGAGAAAGATATTATTTTAGAAGAGCAACGTACACAAACAATAACGCCCACGTAACAGCATAATTTGTAGATGTAGGACTCTTTACAGAGTCCGCCTGGGGATATACCACCTTTGCTAATAATTCTGCCGCTAAAATATTATGTGCCATTATAGTGTTACGGTTTGAAGGGCAATGTTCTCAAAAAATTACAGCATAAAGATATAAATAATTTTATATCTTTTTTAATTTTATATTAGGTGACGAGCGCATTTCGATGCTAGGTACTCATTTCAACTAGGTATACTTTTTACCGTATATTGCTTAACATCACGCAATCTTCGCTCAAACAAAATTTCTTAATTTAAAAATAAACATACTGCTATAAATATACGCTCTTCCACCTTCTCACCACTAAACTCGAACCTAGAATTTACGATGCGATGGCACATTATATTGGTACTATATCGAGTCTTTGCCTCCCTCTACACCAAATTTTATAATTTGCATTAAAAACTGACCACTGTTTGCCAAAACTAAACAAAAGCCGGTCGTTAAAATGAATCAAAACACCAAAATATCGGATTACGAGCGTTTTGAAACGCAATTAAAGGAGAAAACTACAATCACCAAACAGTTTAACCCAACCCGTTCCCGCTTCAAAGTGAGTTAACGACAATTTTCGATCCAACCGCGGCTCAGCGTAATTACCGAATGTGGAACCTATTTTATGGTTCCCTAGACACAGATATTTATAGATATCGCAAGTACTTATCCCACTTCCTACTACCTAATATTATAGAGGCGAAAGATTGGGGAACATGTTTTACTCTTTCACGCAAAAAAATATTGAATCTTCAACATTTTCCAACAATGGATCTGGATAAAATTTGGTAGGTAGATAGATAAACACTCTAGAATAACACAGGTTAATTTTGATACCGGGAAATAACGGGATCCGGAAATCAGCGAATGAAACCGCGGGGTGGCGATAGTATTTGTAATAAAACCATGTATCACATGTGTAACTTTGTATAAAAACATTTCCCTCACAAGTTTTTATGATAACCTCTTTCGTATATCGGCGATGTGTAGAAAACTGATCGAACATAACTTTGGCAAATGAAACACAAGAGCAGCCAATATAAATAGTCATAATAGTTAATTAATTAAATGATGACGTTTTAAACTAATGTTAAATATTCATAAAATATTGGTTAATATCTTATTCGTTTCATGACTACCAAAAACATAAGGTAAGCGACAAATTACAAATTAAATTCGTTTCAAATTCTCGAAATGACAATTATAACATAAATTTTACAAAAATAACTCAACAATTTAGAATTAAAAATACAGTCGTGATTCCTAAACATTCGCAAAAGGGTCTTAATATTTGATTGAATAAGATTATGAGAATTTTATATTGACATTAAATATACTATGTATTATACCTCAGCGGGTAGCTACCCGGTAGAAAATGCGCCCTAGCATTAAGCTTTCCGTTTGTACATTATTTTTGTTGTTGTGCAATAAATATTAAATAAATAAATAAACAAGTTGCAGATATCACGGTGTCTATCGTAGCGAATTCTGTGCAGCATCTAACTGATTTAATTCCGCTCGTTATACTGGTACGTTATGGGCAAATTTTCAGCAAACATTTTGCAGTCCTATTTCGATTAAAAGCTTTGGGAAAATCCTCACATAAAAATACAAAAATCGATCGTCCATCGACGAAATCTAATTTTATTTGTGTTTAATCCATAACATCCCTATTTTTTTAATAGATCTATGTCTAGAGTCACAGATAGCCGCTTCTCTACTGCCTGCCAAACTTAAAGCTAGCTCAAAAACCATTGAATAGATTTTTTCTAACTAAATAATATTAATAACAAAAATTGTGTTCATTAATTTTTCGCTGAATTTTACCCGAAGCGTCTGAATAAAAATTAAAAAATCCAGTCGCAGTATGTTCAAGATATAATCTTAGTATTTTTATATTAAAACGTGGAGGGATATTAAAATCACTTTATTAAAAAAATTCCGGGCAGTAGGTGGTATTAGGTACGCAGTTTTGCCGGTAATGCTGTTATATTAATTTTTTCTTATCCTCTAGCGGCGGTCGTAGCGAACCTCTTCTTTTACTTATGGCGGTTGGTTTTTGATTAAACTTAATTCTTGTTTTAATACAAATTTTCATATTTTAATAGTGAGATATATTTTCATCATTATTACTTACATGATAATTATATTATTAATTTAATACAGAGGTTAGAACTTTGCATCAGGTATGAGTCAGCAAGAAAATCATCACTGTGATGTCTCATTTTGCGCCCCAACCAGCTCACCCAACTTTTGGCAAATTTAAATGATTAAAAAGTAAATTATTCACCTATTATGTATAATTTACTTACAAAGTTATAAATACATAACAGATTAGTAATAAGTATTAGTAGGACTCGTTGCAAAGTCGTCTTGAAGAAGTACCACACACTTTCTAGTTATTCTACCTGAAAGCAGGAATGGAAAAACATTACAGTGTTGCCAAAGATAACAAGTCTGCGACAGATATGACCAACCCCACAGCCACTTTAGCTTGCTCATACTCTTAGCTATGTCGGTGACCTTAGTTAACTACCTGTTCACTTCACTACGAATGCTCATCCTCTGAAAAACCCCAAGCATATCTCCCTTACTCGTTGAGCGAAACTTTTGAACTTACGGCCAATTTCACTGTCAGTATCCACATTTCAGCACCATAGGTATTGTACACTTTTTCACTGATTTTATACTATTGTCTTAAGCCACTATGGGATAGGTGACGAGACTTAAACCGACAAGGAGTAACAATATTGAAGGCGAAGGTTTAAAAAGTTTGTATGTATATGATATTTTTTTGCATAACAACGGAAAATTATACTTTCAGGTCTTTTACGTTTTACTGGACTTTGGCCGAGAAACACTACCTGTGGTGTTCGAACAATATTGTTCCGTTTTTGTATGAAACTCGATTGTAAATTTATTGTTCCTGCGGCACGTTATTGAATTGGTTTAAACACCCTCGGGCTAGATGGCTGCACCGCGGTCTCGGAATATAGTTTTATTGTTACAAAAACAAAGGTTAGCTGATAAACTTTACTACAAAAATTAAAGTCGACAAAACATTTAAAATTGTTAGCTGTCGTATTTATAAGTAGCATTACACATTTCGCTTCTACTACTAAAACTTGATGCTGTCTAACACACGGAGATAGTCAAAGCCATAATCCATCATGCTGGTCCAGTGCGGGTTTAAATGATGCATGTACTAGAAAGATAGCATTTTAGGAACATGCTGGTTTCCTCGCGAAGTTTTTCTTCATCGCTAGTGGTGATTACAAACTAGTACATCTGTAATAAGAAAAACACTCACAAGTGTCGACAGGGTTCGAACCAAGACCCGACTATTGTGAAATAGGACGTTCTCACTGTTAAGCCACCACCACCACGCTTTATAAATACAATCGGTCTAACTTAATCTAAATATACGAAAGACATATTTTAAACGATATGAACATTATTACCCACGCCACCAGTAAGTCACCAACGCCATAAAACGTTCTATGGTTTATGACACTATTTAAAATTCAGACGCCATAAGTTCCTGTCACGCCACCCACTCGTAACTACAACTACTTTAACGATAAATTAGCAGGAAAGCAGAAAAGAAAATTAGACCAAATACTCATGCAAATTTAATTTACGGCTGCAATACATTTCCCGGAACAAATTCATATTCCCAACCACAATTCCCTGAAATCGGCTGCGTTACTGCACGAATTATGGTAATTACTTCAGCGTTCAGTCGACTATCGCGTGTTTTCTATCGGGGACTCTATTACTGAAATCCATTGCTAGGAGTTTCTTTTAGGTCGTGGTGGCCTATTGACTGAACCCTATTAGGCTAAGACCTCACCAAAGCGGAGATTTGCGAGCGGAGACGAAACGTTTTTTAACAGGCAATAGAAAATCGTTATTCACACATCTCGTCTCCGCTCAGCTCCAGTGGAGACCACTAAGCGGAGATGTATTATATTTGTATGGCGCGATGAAAGCGGAGATGTGAGCTGTACCTCGCCGACGCGCAGCGGAGACGGGAAATGTGCGCAGGCGACGACGCGTGGCGTAGGGCACAGCTTCGGTGGAGACACCCGATCTGAAAACGTCTCTTCTCGTCTCCGCTTCAGACGTCTGCGCACATCTCCGCTTTGGTGGAGTCTCAGTCTTCTTAAACCTCGCCTGTATTTCTGTGTATTTTAACAGACTTTCAAAAACAAAAGAGGTTCGCGATTCGGTTGTTTATTTTAATAATATGAACTATCCATAGACCTATGAAGGTCTAAAGCAAATCAAGATGATCAAGCTCACTAACATTCGGAAGCGTACCAGTATACCGGCGGTATTACCACGCTGTAATACCAAGGAAGCTATGTTTGTACCTATCTACAACTCTGGTTCCTATTTCCAAACAGTCAAAACGCAAAGTCAGACCAGTAAAACTTGACCTAAGATTACACAGAACTACAACGAGTTGCTGGCTCAGGTTATACCAGATAACAAACAGTTCAGGTATTGGTCAATGAAATAAAGACCTTAAATTTATTCGTACCTATACAAATGATGATAAAAACCGCACAGCGCTCATTGGAGTATGGCGTGTTCTGCATCAGTAGGAAATACGAATACTACCATCACTACTTTATATCGCGTAAATCACAGCAAATGTATGAAAATTTTGTTCGTTTAGTTACGTAAAAGGATTATTATTTTTGTATAGTGAGTAACGTTTTCGCGACAATATAGCTGCTCGTTTGAGTACTTCACCTGAGGTTGTAACGTACAGTCCGCGAGGTATAAGCTGAGCTTTGCATTAGTGTGAGTGATCACCAAAAGTACAGTCATACGCAGGACGCTGTGACCATGTTCTCTTAATAAGGTGTTTCTTCAAACCAGAAGTGCTGCCATCTGAATATGATTTTGATGAAGTGTGAGTGGTGTCAATATATGTTTCATCGGTATAAACGATAGGCCTGCCCTGAATACGGTATTCGGAAATTTTAAGTAAATAAGTTATACGTAGGTGACGGATCTCATGCTTTTCCATTAAATTTTTTCTGTTATTCTCTGTCCTTGACCATTTGAATCCTAAAAGAGATACTTCTTTTCGCAATGACCATATTGATCCTGGATAGTTAATGTCAGCTTGTTGTTTAAGAGTTAGTTGTCTGACTGTACTTTTGGTAATAGATGCGTATGCATGTGATCACTCACACTAATGCAAAGCTCAGCTTATACCATAGCTTATACCTCGCGGACTGTACCCGTCTATAACTCAGACGCGCCAGTCTAATAATATTATGTCGGAAACGCTCATCGCAATGACTGAACCCAGGCGAACCAGCCAAATCCTGCCACAAACGAAAATGGGCTCCAAAAAAATTACTAAACTAAAAAAAAATACTATAAAAAAAACAATAGATGAATAAAGAATAACGATTTTCATTACACAAAAGCATGAGTAAACAGCTATATATACATTTGAAATTGGAATTCCTGATCAATGAGGAGATATTTGAAATCAAAATGCTGACAACTACGACAAAACACCAATTTCATAATTATGTAAGGGCCTGATATTAATTGCATTAGTATAGCATTTATCTATTTTACGGTTATTTGAAAGAGATTGCTCGGCCGCCTATTATTTCTTTCGTTTTAACAAATTTCTGAAAAGCAGGAGCTTCTAAATTCGGTTGTACTTATGTTATTTTTGTGCTACGCGATAGCTCCGCGGATTGTGAATAGATTTTCATGATTCTTATTTTGTTTGGTAGATAAAGTAGATACTTTAGAGTACCATACAAATTTTATCGAAATCGGTTTCATGGTTTTTGAAACATCAACAAAAATCTACAACCATACCTCTATGATATATTCGTTTTCTCCAAAATCTCGTTGTCTCATTAGAACTTTGTTTAGGGAGTAGATCTGAAGAAATAAAAGAAAGAAAAAGAAAAATATGAAATTTAATCACATGTCGGAGTTCAAATTTAAATTAAAGTCGTTATTTGTTTTAATCGGAGAAAATTAGATAATTATTATTAAGTTAAATAGTTTTTGTGTAAATTTTATTAAGGGGGCGCCTAAAGCCAGAAAACGAAAAAAGGACATTTTCGACGCCGCTCACTGAAGTTAAGAAACTAAAAACTAAGACAAAAAAAATATTGACATGTGGGTATAATCAAGAAGAAGCACAATAACCGAATATAATTTTAAAAATAGATCAGAGTTTTTTACAATAAAAAAATAAAAATGACAACGAAAAAACCCGTTTTAATTCGAGTACTCGAAATTATCAGCGATGACCCCACATTATTTTTTGGTAATAAAATTCCTATTTGTACGTTCTAGTAAAGTAACCGAACACTTTTTTAAATTTATGTTTAGTTATTGAGTAATTAAATAAAACTTGGTCAAAAATGGACTCCTGATTAAATATTGATTTTTCCTCCAAACTATGTCATGCTATTCTCGACTTTATGTACATCACATTAAGAAACGCGTCGCGCGGGTGAAATCTGATTTTTTTCCTGGCTTTAGGCGCACTCTTAAGTGAAAAAATAGTTTGTCTACCTTTGATAGATAGTGTAAACCATAAATATTATGATGTGAACCACACAGAATCATTTACAAACTGTTGTACGTATAAATAGCACACGGGAAACTACAATACTGTATACTACCCTACATATACCCTACAGATTATGCAAAACGGGCTTGCCCCATTGACTACTGTTATCCTTCGAGACTGCTGTGTTTGTTACTCTCAAATATTGTGCACGGCAATGGGCCGGTCCTGAAATCATATAGCTGGCTCTTATTTGAGGTGAGTTTGTCTGTGATTTGCCTATGTAAACGGGTACTACTGCCTGATTGTGGTTCAGGCAATTGATAGTGGGAATCAAAATGTTCCCTGGCTAAATTCAATGAAACAATGTTACGATACTTTTAGACCATATCTCTCTGACATGAAAGTTTCGAAGTGTTTATAAAATGTTATAGTTTTTAAACATATCTTATATCATATCTTACAGATTTCGTTTCTGGGATTAGAATTTTAATTGTTTGAAAATCATGAAATTATCGTTAATAATAATATTTTTATAATTTATTTATTTATAATATACTAGCGGCCCGTCCCGGCTTCGCACGGGGTCAAATTTTTTGTTAAGTAGGTATGCTAAATGACCAAATTTTTCCAAAAGATCAAAATTCAAAACCAAAACTTTAAAGTTCAAAAACATTAAACTGCCTGGCCTGGTGGCTTAGTTGGTTAAAGGCCGTTTTGTAAAGCGGCGGTTTAACGATCAGCCGGATTGAATACAGCTGATTTAAAAACCACTGGAATGTATTCAACGCCATACGTTATTCAACATGGCTAGCCGTAATTTAATAAAGCGAGAGATTAGCCGCTTCTTTGACAATTTTTAGTTCCGATTCTTAACACTCATGGCGCTGCCTGACATAACAACAACCATGGCGTTGAATACTGTGTGTTCCTAAATTGCTAACACGGCTAGCCGTAATGTAATAAAGCGAGAGATTAACCGCTTCTTTGACAATTTTTAGTTCCGATTCTTAACACTTATGGCGCTGCCTGATATAACAACAACTATGGCGTTGAATACTGTGTGTTCCTAAATTGCTAAAGTGACAGTGGATTCTGGAGTTTGGAGGAATCGTACACAATATTATTAGGGTGGCACTTATCACCCTGGGTGTTACTTGGATACTGTTTCGTTTCCACCGTCCACCTTGTTAAGACTAAATCGGACCGGGTAGGTTACATGAGACCCAGATCCGACCCGGAGCACCCCGACTCCACCTAGTCTTGGCGCTACTACCCCTAGAGTGTATTTAAAAGAATGCGGGAGCCAGAAGCTCAAGGGAGGTCCTGAGTGGAGCGAGCCATGCAAGTAGTTTTAAAACTATAATAGGTTCGCACTTAACCACCCTCTCACCTGATGTTAAGCGACGATGCTATCTACGATGGAACATGTTTCGATAATAGACCCTTGTCTATGGAAGTTCACCATGTTTCTTAGGTGTACCGTCACCGATATCAAGTTATGGGCTTTCAAACTTTATGTGAGAGGTAAAATGTTGTAAAAAAAATAGTACGGAATATCGTACGAAATAATCGATCAATTTATTCAGATAAATGAAATTAATTTAGATTTTGTGTTGTTATTTTTTTAAATATGGTCTTCCTACAACATAAGCAGTAATACAATGCGGCTGAACGTGGACCGCCTTATTGAAGAACGTATTGCAATGACAATGCGGCTAATCGTTGAACCGCCGCATTACAAAACGGCCCCGTTTTTCAAAACGGCTAGCCGTAATGTAATACGGCGAACTATACAATCCGGCTGCGACATATACATCATAATCCGGATCTCGTTGTTGGGCTGTATGTTTGATGTCTTGACACAAATTGTCTTCAAAAATGTGCCATTATGCCGACGGAAAACAAAATAATAATATTACCACAAACAACTCTCTCAGCCTCAACGGACACCTAGAAATTGAAGCTTCTCTCAAAGTGATTTCTTTGATTTTGAGTAGTCTTGGAACGATGTACCTACGTGGTACATGATAAAGAAGTATTCTGAGATAAAATCACTCTGACTGGGATGAACGCTGTATGTACACTCTTCATAATTCTGCCGGCCGTCGCGTCGTTGCAAATATTTAGGATGGATATTTTTAATTTCGTAATATATTTTGAATGGAATGTCCGATTTTAATAATTCAAAAAGGAATCAATAGGTAATAAAGCATTCTTGATTGAGAAATAATTTATTTTGATAAGAATTAAAACAAATGTATGAATAGCATGGTCTTAAGTTGATCGGCATTTTTATCATCTTTTAAAATGTAAAAAAGCAGTTGTAGCGCCGTAATTACTGTAGTTAGACATATGCTCTCGCAAGGTTTTTTGTAGATTTTAATACGTTCTATAATATTGTAGAACATTGTTTGGTTCTATCATTGGTACTTTCCGCAGCGTATGCGATGAAAGCCATTTTATGGCTGTTTTTTTATACCTTGCGTTGGTTTTAGTAAAAAATTCCAAAGATCACTATTTTTTTCTTGTAATAAAAATAGCCTATGTTACTCAGTGATAATGTAGCTTTCTCTTGGCAAAAGAATTTTTGAAATCGGTTCAGTAGTTTTTGAGTTTATTACATACATACAAAAATACAAAAATCCAAAAATACAAAAATACAAATCTTTCCTCTTTATAATATTAGTATAGAAATAAAAAAAGTATAAATATTTATTTATAAAATAAATAAAAAAACTATTTACATTTGCCAGTGTACCAGCTGTGGTAATTCTGAAAGAGTTGGAGAGGTTGAAAATCTTCTAGAATGTATTAAATGTAATATTTCACACCAAGATGTTGTGATTATTCTGTAGTCATCTATTCTGATATTAAAAACCTGAAAAGCGTGTTTGTTTGAACGCGCTAATCACAGAAACTACTGGACCGATATCAAAAAAAAAACACCGCTGGATATGTAAGTGATCGCTGAATGCTATAGGCCACGTATGCCAATTATGTAGCACGTCCAAGCCGGGGCGGAGCGCTAGTGTTACGATATAAGCCGTTATTCCTCAAATATTGCGGAAAATGTCCTAAAAACGACGCCTCAGACAGGATAAAACGTATCTCACACACAAAATATACATTTTTCTTGTATCATTATAAGCATAATAGCGTAAGCAACGTCTTCGCTTTCAAAAACGTTACTTTTCCTAATAATTCTTTTCTCGACAGCTACATAATCTCGACAATGCTAACATTTCTTAGAAATTATTGCGCATTTTCACGCCTATAATAATTCATTTGAGTGTTTTCCGGATTTCCCGCTGCCTTTTAAAACTCAGATTACAAATAAAATATACAGGTTTCGTTTGAGGGTTCAATACAGATAAAATAAATAAATTGTCTTTTAAATAGTATTTTTGTTTTCAATAATTATTGTTAGGGCTTTTAATAAAGAGTTCATATTTTGACTAGAAATTTATTGGAAAACGTAATTATAACGCTTTAACGTTTCAAAACGCTTCAGGCGAAGCCTTATTCTATTTTTTTTTAATAAAGAGTGACGAGACGAGCAAGACATGTACCTGATGGTAAGCAACATGCCTGCCACATAACAACACAGTGGCACGCAGTTATTGGCACATGAAGAAACCAATTCATTACCTAGCACTACACTGCGCTCGTCACCCAGAGATCTAAGATGTTATATCTCTAAGCCCTGTAATTGCTCTGGCAACATTGCCCTTCACACCGGAACACAGTAATGTTTGTACATTACTGCTTGGCGGTAGAATAACTGGCAACGGTGTGGTACTTCCCCAGGCGGACTCTGCTAAGAGTCCTACCACTACTATTTTATTTATTCATAATGCCCCTTTTGCGGACTTTTTGTAGATTTTTTAAGGAGTACAATAATACTGTAGTACATTATTTTGATCTATCTCGTAGGTTGCAGCCAGCGTTTGCAATGTGAGCGCAAAAAATGTGTAATTGTATGGCATCATATTAGAAACCTTTGAAATTATCAGTGTTTCGCTGCTATATTATGCACGTATTATATTATACATACAAACTGTTCTCACACTCTACCTGTTAAAAAAAACGCATCAAAATCTGTTTGGCGCTCTTAAAGATCTAAGCATACATAGAAACAGACAGACAGTGGGAAGAGACTTTGTTTTTACCTACTATGTATTATATGTATGTAGTGTTGTAGTGATTTAAAATTCATACGGCGATTAGTGAATGAAAAATATAATTACGAGCATACAATAATATATTTTCAAAGTTTAACATTTTCATTTTACCAATCGAAAATTATCTTACTGATATGTTTCTTATTACAATTACGTATAATAATGAACAATGTCAATTTTGCACTACTTCATCCTAACTATTTGAAACTAGAACAATGTGCATGTACAGACAATCCAATTTTACAAACGTTTCCAGATTTTCAGCCTTTTTGTATTTGTAACACGCAAAGAGAATCGAATAAAAATGTGGGAGAGCTTAGGAATGGACGTCGACTGCAAAAGAATGAGACTACGATGCTTCGGATTCGGCGGGAGTTTTCGTTTCGCTTTCATTACCGTTTTTCATAGCCTTAAACTTATAAAAATAACTAAGAGAACAATTCTTGAAAGATATTAAGTAAAGTAACATTACATAGTTAATTACAATTCAGATTTATTTTTCTAAAAACAGCATAACCAGCCCACTAAATGTTCCCACTACTGGGACTAGGATGACCTTTGGATGGGAAGGAGAGGGTCAAGGCCACAAACCACCACGCTGCCGCTGGCACAGTGCGGGTTGGTAAATGACACATGACCTCGAAAGATTCTAGGTGCATGTCTTTTTTTTTTAATTTGCCACTCCACAGACTCTGGGGTCCGTGACTTTTGTCATTTCAAATCTTATATTTTTTACATATTTCTTGGATAATCAGAAGATGAGGAAAATAAGGGGGTGCATGTCAGTTTCCTCACGATGTTTTCATTCATTCATTTAAAGTTGCACGCACATAACTTCGAAAATACAGTGGTGCGCGTGGCATATGAACCTGGGGCTCTAGATCAGCAGTCACCGTTCTCCCAACTAGACCAGCCTAAACAGAGTAAAAGTGAATTCGACATTCTAGCTCGCATCTGCTAAAACTTGACTCTAGAAGTCGTTACCACTCTTTCGGCCCCATTCTGATATTGTACCAATATTTGCAGACTTCGCGAATTGTCCAAAATATATAGACCTCTGATCAATTACGAATGGTAATAAGTTCTAGACCAAGTAACAACGGACATTTTCGTCGTCGCCATCAGCGACGAACTTGCTTCTGCAGTATATCCTACCTGCTTACAAGCTATATTAATAATAGTAGAATTTAATGAGGCAATTTCACTAAATATTAGTTGCGGCAGTATCGTTGCCTTGATGGTTATTGTTGTTGTTAAGGTGAGTTTACGATCACGACGACAGAAGGTACTCGAAGGTAGGTAGGGAGATGTTACAAAATATATTAAATATATTATACACTAGCAGTGCCCCGCGGTTTTACCCGCGTACTTCCCGTCGTTCCCGTTATTTTCCCGGGATAAAAAGTAGCCTATATGTTCTTCCAGACTATAATCTAACTGTATTCCAAATTTCAGCCTGATCCGTTCATACGTTACGGCGTGATTGAGCAACAAACATCCAAATTTCCAAACATCCATACTTTGACATTTATAATAATAGTGGTTTATAATATTAGTGGGATAGTGGATTTCTTTTTAACTAAACAGTGACGAGGCGAGCAGGACATGTGCCTGATGGCAAGCAACATGCCTGCCACATAACAGCACAGTGACACGCAGCTATTGGAACATAAAGACACCAAATCATTTACCTAGCACTGCACTGCGCTCGCCATCCAGAGATCTAAGTTGTTATATCTCTAAGCCCTGTAATTTCTCTGGAAACAATGCCCTTTAAACTGGAACACAGTAATGTTTGCACGTTACTGCTTGGCGGTAGAATAACTGGCAAAGGTGTGGTCCTTCCTCAGGCGGACTCTGCCAAGAGTCCTACCACTACCTACATAAAAAATGTATGCTACGGTATAGCATTTATGCCATTGGATATGAATTTGTGTATTGTTTTATTATTTCACGTCGTTTTCTTTGGTGTGTTACAGTATAGTATTTCTGCCTGTCTGTATTTTTTGTGTATAAAAATACTCGTGTTGATTTGTTTATCCGCGATGAGCTCCAAAGGCAGTTGTATCACCGGCAACAATGAACGAGTAACGAGTAGAGCTAGAATGATTTCCTCCCTCCTTTTAAAATAAGGGATTGTGCGAGGGTATGAATTTATTAGAACTTATGTTCAGAATAAACATAGTCTACTTTTGTCCTCGAAGTTCACACAGATTTCCGGAGCATACGACTACACGGCAGTGTCAGTTACAAATAGAAAGAAGAAGTTGTCCGATAATACGTTATATCTGTCACTGTCCATCTACAACAGAACGGATATACCTGTCCTCCTCTGGATCCAGCACCTAAAACCTAGTTAATCCATCTAGAGATCGTGACCGGCAAGTTTGCCAATATCGGGCAGCCCGACGCTCAGCTGTTGTCCTTCCCAACTAAACAATGCCTGAATCGAACCGAGAAATGTTGCCCGACAGATATTGATTGGTTTTAATTTATATTATGGTTCTTTCCGGCCTAACTCTTCTATTTTCAGCTATCCTTTGATTTGTCACGTCATCGGCCAATTTGGTAATGCTGATGAAAGCAGACAAATTCCGTTTCGTTGCATACGGATAGTAGGAGAGTTAGGCGCTAGACCTACTGCAGGTCTATGGTGAAAATCGTTTACGTCTTACAAATTTGTTTTATACTCGCAGTGCCTTACACTTTTAATCGCGTAGAAGCTCTCGTTGATTTCCCGCAATGTAACACCTATGTACTTACTATTACAGGCTGTAAGGAGACGGCTCATTTCTGCCCCAAGTCGTTTCAAGTTTAGGTACTTAATTAGCCCCGGAGACCTAAACAAGTTATTTAATTAAAATAACATATAATTAAATAATTCAAACTGTACATTCAATGCTAACCTGCCAAGCGGGGATTGCAAATTAGTGATTAAAAAGTACCTTAATGACTATGTATAAGTAATTTTGTATTAAGGTACTGTAGTTCCATAAAACCGAACTAGATGGCGTTGTACGGCGTTAAAACACGCTAGCGAAGTTTATGTGAATTTAAATAAGCCTGTTAAGGTTTAGTTCGTGTTATGTCTTCGGATTCCGAAACCTTTACAATGGTACAAATGAAAGGAGTGTTCACCGTAATACTTATTTATTGGGTACTGATCCGAACTTCGGATCAGTACCCAAGTACTTTCATTTGTACCTAAGTACCTTTGTGTACAGACTATAGTCAAAATCAGCCATGATGTTCTCATTTTAGTCCAGTTGAAGTTTACGTACAGTAAAAATTCGTTCGTAACTCACACAACACAAATGGAATTTCTTAATTTTTCCAAAGGTATTGTAATTTTTTTGTGGTTTGGCCGAATCTCCGGTCCTTCTCTGTGTTGAGTCGACATTATTCTGAGCACAGTACGTCGCAAAGTAATTAATTTACTACCTTCTTTTAGTAGTAAGTACCTAAGTACATAACCGCGTTCTTGATTACCTACTTGCGGCGTTATTTTTTTCAATGTTTTAGTTGATATCTTTTAAACCCCGCTATGCAGGATAAAAACATAAACGGTTCCTCAATATATATTAAAAATCCTATACAATGACCCAATTTTGGTCAAGTCTCTTGCACTTTTTCTGTGGGGCAAATGCCCATGGAAAATGGGCCGTCTCCTTTATGTTACAAATTTTAATCCGATCCGCTCATCTGATTCGACGTGATAAAGTAACAAATATCCAAACATCAACAAAAATAATGTTAGTAGAAAATTATTAGGTATGCAAAATTGTAAATACAGTGAGTTTATAACAAAACGCGTAGAATTATAAATATACAGTAGATTAGGTATGAGAATTGTCCACTATCCACCAATGTACAAAAATATCTACCGTTGTTTAACCGACTTTCAAAAAGGAGGAGGTTATCAATTTGACCACCTTTTTTTTTTTATGTTACCTGATTTCTCGAGAACGCCCTAACCAATAATTTCATTTTTTTTTTGTGTTCAGATGAGTATGCTTCCCGAATGGTCCCATATAAATTTTAGGTGCTTTGTGAAATATGAACAAAAAAACTAAAATTTGTCTACAATTTTGTCTGTATGATATGGTTGTCGATTTCACAAAAGTTATGAAACTAGATTCTGTCAACACGAAATTGTGTAAATGCATTATTGAAAACTTGTTTTGCACTAAAAAGGGCAAAATAAACTCTTTTTATACAAAAAATTCAACCGATTTCAAAACTACAAATAGGTACTCAAAAGCGAAAAATAAATTAATCAAATTAGGTACTATATAAGCGCTACTCATCTATTTGAAGTCGGTGCCAGCCAAGTCTTACATGTAGTATATAGATACTACTTACATGTGCCTACTTACTACGTACATAGTATCTATCTACAAGCTTTCTGACTTGACTGGTGGTACCGCCTTCAAATAGATATGTGAGTAGAGCTTATATAGTAATTATATTAACTTATTTTTCTCTTTCGAGTGGCTATTTGTGGTTGTGAAATCGGTTGAATTTTTTGTACAAAAAGAGTTTATGTATATTGCTGCCGTATTACAAAACATGACTTATGTTCAATATTGTTGTGTACATCGGAAATTTCTATATCAATAGGACTGTGCTCCAGGTTTTTGAATAGTTTAACTCGTGAGCAAAAATTTTGAGCAGTTGATAGCTGTAAAGTAGGCGCAATCATTCTTCGCATGAGTGTTCTCAATCAGTGAGGCTGATCAATATTCCTGATATCCGTCATAATTACCAATTAAACAGAGTTAATTATGTCCAAATTAATTATAATATTATTACGTAGGTACAATAATTGCGAGGCGAGCGCGCTCTGGCATTTTCGATTAGGTGCCTGAAAGTCAAAGTTCATCTAATATTTGGCCAAAACGAATTTATAAAATTACTAGCGGCCCGTTCAGGATCCGCTCGAATACTATCATAATATAATAAACTATAACTTCAGCTACAAAAAAAGTCTCTCAAGTTGAACGAAATGCCAATTTTCGTGAATATCGATTTACTTAGTAAAGAGTTCACTGGGAACAAGCACTACACTGGAAATGTATATACACGTATGTATATAAATGTATGTATATACACGTATGTATGTATGTTTAGTTATTATTGTGTTTTAAATCTCAGAAAAGTTGGATAAATGTTACAAATTCGACGGGAATTATTATATCAATGATACCCACCTCCACAAACCGAGCAAAGCTTATACGAATGCCTACAGTTTGAGCTAAATGACTAGCTATTACTAGATATGTATATCTATTACAGTAAACTTATAACTAGATTTTAATGCCTTAATAGACGTGGTTTAAACGTCAATCGTAAGGTCGTAGGTTGAAATCTCCCCCGTCTCCTAGTAACAGTGAAAGAAAAAACCGTGAGGAATCCGGCGTATTACAAGGAATACATTTTTGGAGGGCACGTTTCTGTCATCCACCAATCCCCACTTATATAAAAGACGCTGTAAAAATACATAGGTACATTTAGAAACCAGACATAGAACCAGTATTACAATAAAATTAATACAATACAGTATTCAAGTATTCATATTCATTACAAAAATGTTTTGTCTTGGCTGAAAATTGAACCATGTCCTGGGGTTGCTCCCAGCCTACTGAGCAGGCCAATCACCAACTGCACCATTACACATTGCAATTAAGCAAACTATTGTAAAACAAGAAGGCTTCCCGTTGCAATTATCAGTTTAAGTATATATGTAGATATTAAACTATGTGTCACACATTCCTAATATCCTATTAATTGTGTGACAAATTGCCTTGGAATGTTAAATAACTGGTGTCTCGCCGGATCTAACCTAGAATCTGGGTCGCTGTGAAATCGTGTGTGACCTGTCACTTTGGGAGTCCAGATAATGTCGGGTTATTACTGACGTCTATTGTTTGGGTGTACATTTTCTAAACGTGATTAAAATAGTATTCCTACCTATACCTAGCGCCTCGCGGCTTACTTAAATTATTAGTAGAGTTTTTGACTGGCCTCGTGGCTTAGTGGGTAGTAGCTCTGCCTGCGAAGCCGAGGGTCGTGGATTCGATTCCCACCCAGTGCAAATATTTGTGTGATGAATTCAAATGTTTGCATTTGTTTATTTCTGGGTGTTTATATGTATAATAAGTATGTATTTAAAACTATATAAGTATTATATCAGCTATCTGGCCGCCACCGTACAAGCTTTGCTTAGTTTGGGGTCAGATTGCGTTGTGTGTGAATTGTCCACCAATATTTATATTTATTTACATACCTAAAGGTACAATCTAAAAACTTAGATTCTCCTGTATATATGTCACCGTAAAATTGTAGAAACCATCAGATTATAATAATCTAACAACGTCATATTACAAACTATTTTTTTTTATTACGTGGAGGAAATGGATTTACACATACCCTTCCGCCTGAGTGAGATGGTGGGGTAATGTCGGACATACACCAAACCTTAATCCTCTATTTTGTCAATTAAACTGTTTTTGTCACATTAAAATGTAAGCCTATGTCCATTCTCACATTTTAGACTAATACCAAAATTTCATTTAGGCATGAAAGTGCAATAGATAGACAGATTTACTTACGCATTTATATTATTAGTAGGGCAAGAAATAGTTTAGGTTTAAGTAGGTAAAGGTATTTTGGTCAAAAAATGCAAATTCGCAAACGATGAAAACACTGTTATTACAGCTTTCACGGCTGTTCACAACAATAGTTTTATTAATTAGTACTTATGCATATTTACCATCCGTTATTAGTCAGTTTACCCGTAAAAATGGCTCATTAAACTGCATCGATATTAGACTACAGGCCCGTGAACAAAATTTACGGGTCAAATGAACCACCAGGAGACCTATGTAGGATGATAGAAGGGTATAAAGTAATAAGATTCAGCACCATGCCGTCACTTGTAAGCTGTCCAACTGAGTACAGTTGAAGAAGGGGGGTTCCAATCCTCGATCATTTCTCCTTATCGCATGATTTTTGTACGGCGTTGCGGAATAATAGATTAGAAGAGGTATGGAAACAATAAAAATTATAAATTTTAGATTTTTAATGATTTGTTTGTCGGAAAAAATTATGATGTGCGAACGATTTACAGAGTAAATTTGGTCATTTGATTATGTACGGCATTGGTTCCATACAGTTTCAATACCTCTTCTAATCCATTATTTCGCAACGCCGTACAAAAATCATGCGACAAGGAGAAATGATCGAGGATTGGAACCCCCCTTCTTCAACTGTACTCAGTTGGACAGCTTACAAGTGACGGCATAGTGCTGAATCGTATTACGTTATACCCTTCCATCATCCTACATAGGTCTCCTGGTGGTTCATTTGACCCGTAAATTTTGTTCACGGGCCTGTAGTCTATATATTCAATTGATTTATTCGAACCATAACTACGTTTGACGACGTCATTAACATTTATTTTCACCAAAATCACAAAACCGACTTCAATTTAAAATTAAATTTAGACACGCGACTAATATCATAAGAAGTGGTAAGAAAGCTTTCTTGTATAGGCAAAAAAACAAAAATCAATAAATATCATAAACCCGGTAAATATTGTGTTTTAATAATACTGGTACCTATAGTGAAAACCCTGACATTCTAAGGCGTAACCACAGGGCATAACACACTAAATAACTGAAAACAAATTACTGTTACTATTGTTAAATAATATACTATAATAGAATATATTGCAAAAAATACTATCTCTCAAAATTTCAGATACGAATGAATGAAGTTACTAAATCGTTTAATTTACTCGGTAAACCATTTACCGTGGTAAAAGTTCAATAAAAGAAAGTATGAAAGTATTTCTAGAAATTATCTACAGGGTAAATCAATAAATGATTATATTTTTTTATAAGATAAATATCGCAGTACGAATTTGTACCTGTTGCCGTGGAGACCAGAGGCTAAAGGGTTCTTCTCAGGATTGGGGCGTAGGCTCAGGGAGAATACGGGTGACTCCCGCTCCGGCGCGTTCCTGGAGCAATGGTTGGCCACTGCCGTTCAGCGTGGGAACGCGGCGAGCATCATGGGCACTTTTGCGCCGGGAGCAGTTAGGGGTGGGTTATTCAGAGATTATATTTTTAATTATTATTTTGTATTTTTTACGACTAAGTCCACAGTCATCATGATTGTTGCTATTTAAATAACATTTTATATAAAATGTATTAATAATATTAGATATATATTAAAATTTTAAGTTTTACTCTTTTTTCAGTATTGTTTTTGGTGTATAATAAAGCGTTTTATATTGTATCAATATAGGGGAACACTGAAAAGCGCAGCGCAGCGCTAAGCGGTGATTTTCACTCTTCATTTTCAAATAGCTGTATTGCACTGTGCTGTTATAGAGAGGCGTCGAATGTCCAGGCATGTCGGCCTATGACGTCACTAAATCGTTTATTACTCAAATAAATCAAATAAAGGAAATGTTCGTCGGCAGAACTCGTTGATTTGAAATCATTTCAATTAATTTCGATAACAACTCCCTCTGGACTCTTTGAAAAGAACATCACAAAGGGAGAACGAAAGAAAGAAAACAATGAACCGGAAATGTTGAGAAAAAAATCAATGAAATCATTTCTGTACGTAGTAAATTTTGTTGCTATGGACGGGGGCTAACTTAATGTATAATTCATGTCAAATGGGAACGTCGGTACCAGACCAAAAAGGGACTTAAATTGACCGTGGATCGGCAATTGAACCTCCCATTTGCAATATTGAAACCCAATATTAATTATACTCAAGTATATTTCAATCTCAGGAGGCTTTATAAAGGTTTGGAAGTAACTGAGTTAATCTGAGGTTGGACCACGACTGAATAAACAATGCTTGCTAATGGCCAAACAAGACCTTACCTGTCGCTTAGTTTATTCCAAACACCTGATCCTTCGACCATAAAGATGAAAGAGGGGTTCCATTGTTTTTCCACGTTATTTTTGTTTCTTTCTCGCTCTTTATACTGTGAGTAGGAAAGAGAGAGCGCTGGGTTTGTGCCCACAGAGTGCAGTTAAGGATGTTTTGGTAGATACATTAGATGTTGTCGCTTAAATTGTTTACTCATTATGGAGGTCTTTTAGGAAATATGGCAAAAGACATGAATGCCTTGAAAGTTGGGAATTTTTGTATTGGTGCCTTTCCCAATTATTCTACTGTAATGTGCATATATCACTGTGTCCCAGTTTGAAAGGTAATGTTTCCAGAGAAATTATAATGTAAAGCGATAAATAATTTTTACTACGAGTATATCATTGGATTATTAGTGGCATGTGAAAATTAAAAATCATTGTCTACCACTCCATTGAGCTGGTTACCCAGTTAAAGGACATGATATACACTCTAATATACAACGTGGTGGATTTACCCCCAACAATATTTTAACAGTCCATTCTAACACTGATGAAGACTTCATCACCCAAGGTCTCTTTCTCCTTAGCACGGTAGATCACGAGATAATTCGAGTCAAAGTTTGACGTAAAAATTCCACCAAATCACCAGCTTCAACCCTAAAGCATGTACAGCAGGCAAACGACCTTGCCGCCGACGCCGCGACGTCGTACAAAAATCAGTGCGGAGATCTGGCCATTAGGGGTATGTCAAATGAAATAACAATCAAAAAAAAAATTTTTTTTATGGAAAAAAATGTTTGATCTTTCATGCGTAATTTTCACATACATGATTCTAAACTTAATGTAGATGAACTACCATAAATATTGTTGCACCTTTCTGCAACACCTTGTATAATACCTAAATATACATAAATAGTATTGTTTTATTGTTTTCACATTACTGCTTGGCAGGAGAACAACTAGCAAAGTTGTGATACTTCCCCAGGCAGACTCTGCAAACAGTCTACCTACAAGGATGTTGCAGTCCAACCACTACAAAAAAAAAAACAAGTTACGAAAGACACTTTTGATTAGATTCAATATCTCAAGCCCCTGTTTCCTGACTCCGCTCATGGTTTTAGGACCCGCCCAAAGAGGTTTCCTTTGTAAACAAACCGATGTGGGTTGCGTCATACAATTATATTAGCTTTACACAGGGCCCCTGTATGGCGGCTTTACGACGAACATACGCGTTATGTGGAGTAGCAGAAATATAATAATTTTATACACCTGTACTTGTAAGCTAAAGTAGAACAAGCTCTCTGTTCTTATTACTTCCTGCAGTAACATCTACTGCTTATACCTTTCGTGTTACACTTATCGGAAATGTATTAAATTTGATTAATCTAATGCATAAGCAGCCCACTAAATGTTACCACTTCTGGAACTCGTGGTCATCTTTCGCAAAGAGACCGATGTTTTTCCTTCACCGGTTTTAAGTTAGCGACATTACGACGTGACTTCGAAAAGACTGTGGTGCGCGAGGCGCGTGGAATAGGGTACAATCCTCAAAAAAACTAAGTAGCCCGTTAGTTAGATTGCCAAAAAATATTGTACACGTATTTTTTCTTTTGTTTCACAAACAAAAAATGACGAAGATACAGCGCTTCGAAGTTTCGTGTGACGTCACTTGTGAGTACGATTTTTACTCACGAGTGACGTCGCGACCCCCCACTCTCGAAGTTTGATGGTCTATATCTTTGACGATTTTTAATATTATGAAAAAACAAAAAATATGTGTCCAATATTTTTCCATGATCTAGCTGACGGACTAATTAGGATGGTGTATTTTTGACCCAGTCCGGTACCCTTTTTGAATCAGGGGCTCCGGATCTGCAGTAGCTGTTCTCCCAACTAGACCAGCCGTAACGGTTAATGGATCACACAGATCCTCGGAAAATCTCTTTCTTTGAACAGCCATTAGATGACAAACTTGTACTTAGAAAAATACTTACGAAGGGGAAAGGATTCAAACCTACTATCTCGCAATTTAAATAGGACGTTCTCGCCACGCTTTCAATGAAAATTAAATGGAAATGTCAATTTCGTGTCCCGAAAAAGATCCCTTAAAATCTTTTTACGACGAATTTTCTGCTAAATCCCAAAAGTGTGTTTCGGGATTAGGCAGAAAGGCGTCGTAAATCAAACAATGTGACGAATCCTGCTCCCTAGCTATAAAACAGTTACAGCCTGATCGTAACTGAATTTGCTTCTAAACTTTATTGCAAGTGATGTCAGTACTTTCAAGAGGAACGCAACGCTTTTCGCGTGCATAGCAAAATTTATGGTGTACATTTTTGTATCATGGGAGTAAAAATGGACGGGTTGTTATAGACTCTTACAGACAAACTCCAACTCGGGCCCTTCTATGTTGAACTACTAATAATATGTTTGTGTCAAAAGAATTGGTTTAGAGAGGTCAATCAAAGTGTATGTACCTCATTTTTCATACCTACGCTCGACAGTCGCACTAGGGGTGTTAACTAACCCACAGGTTGCGCGATGTGTCCGTCTTCCACACATCGCCATGGAGACGGACAGGGCAAGATCTGCTCCTCGAAGGGTCCGGATAAGACCAGCGCTGTCGGGACCGCGGTGGAAAACGAAAGATTTCCCGTAAGCCCGGCCAACATGGCGCGTTGATGGAACACCCCAGGGTTTTTAGTAGGTAGGCCGTCAGTCCTGTGACAAAGAGTCCCACGTAACTTGGGAGCTGGTAGTATACGTAAAGTATTTACACCGAAGAGAAAAGAGTATTAACTAAAAAACTATCGTGGTAGTAGTCCCCGTATCTAAATGCATCGGATATTTGGAATACAGTTAAACTATAGTCCAAAATAACTCAGACTAACGTTTTAACCCAGGAAAATAACGTGAACGAAAATTACTCAAATAAAACTGCGGGGCGCTGTTAGTTACAAAACAACACAGTTAATTTGGATATGCTAGCTGGGCTAACAACGGTGATCTACTCTTAAGATCATATACGTAAATAGACGCACAATCCCGACATCAGCTTGTTTGTTAGGCGACCTGTCGATCGATATCATCGTAACAAGATAGACAGTGTAAACGTGCCAGAGAATCTCACTTTGCCCCACTGAATCCCCACCATCGGTGGCTCACATTTCCAAGTTTATAATATGTAAACTTACTTTTTCGGTTCGCTTCGGTTCTATTAATATAAATATGTAGTTGTTATATCTATATTAATTAATTTTATAAGAATTGAAAAGGTTTTTAGATTGAACGCCCTAATCTCAGAACATACAACACCGATTTCAAAACATTTTTCATCGTTGGTTATGTACGTGATCTCTGAGTGCTATAGGCTAGATTATATTATGCACCACGGGCGAAGCCGGGATGGATAGCTAGTTCACGACTTTACTTTGCTTAGTTTGGGGTCAAATGGTGCTGTGTGTGAATTGTCCACCAATATTTACTTCCGAGGTCTGAATAGGTTTAAGTCTGAATAATTCGACAAGTCGAAATAGTAAACTTTTCAGTGCAGTCACTTCAATTTTACGTTTTGTTTTAAATTTAATATCATGATAAAAAATATTATTTGGAATTTAATCGTTGGTAGTTTTTAGTTAATGTAAGAAAATTTTGGGTCAATTTCTGTAACTGAAACGTTACAATCAGCAACAAGAGTTTTAATATAATATTAGTAACGTAAATACGCAAATCTTAAATTGCTTTTGCGTTCTGTACCTATAGCATACCCCGCTATTTAACATATTATTCTTAAAAATGTCCTAAGATTGCTTCGAACGACTTCACTTTTAGTTTAAGGCTAATAGTTTTTTTTCGGTATTGCCTTCAGGTTTCGGTTTGCACAATATAACGTTTTATCTATCTGTTAACATGAAGTGAAGCCAATAACTAATTGGAACATTTTAACGTTTTCGTTTTCCCCCTTGTCCACACAATTCCCCACTACTTCGGTGGGGCAAAATAGAATCACCAGCGTATCTAGTTCTTACTCAGTTCCTTTGTTATGTTACTGGGAAAGGGTTGAGTAGAAGTGGGCGTCTACAGAAATACGTAGGTCATTCAGGTCAGCTATTTGTCATGAACATTGTCGCGGTAGAATTAAGGGCATCTTGTTTAGACAGGCCTCTGGGGCAAAAACGAGCGACCTCTTTTCAATTTGTACTACTTACTCGTACAGTTGAAAATTAATATTTCAGTTCTACGTAAACTTGCTGCGTCCCACGACAGGTTTTCACGATAATTTATTTTATACCGATTTAAAAAAAGACGAGTTTACTAAATCTACCACCATATGGTCAGATGGTGTTGTGTGTGAAATGTCCATCAATATATTTTTTTCATTATAACGATACCACTGTGACCGCTAATATTAACGGGATAAAAGAGTAACATACACATGTAATGTACTTTAACTTCATTCAAATCTGTGTAGCCGTCACAGGTATATACTACAGGCCCGTGAACAAAATTTACGTAGTAAATGAACCACCCGGAGACCTACGTAGGATGATAAAAGGGATGTAATAAGATTCAGCACTATGCCGTCACTTGTAAGCTGTCCAACTGAGTACAGTCGAAGAGGGGGGGTTGCAACCCTCAATAATTTCTCCTTGTCGCACGATTTTTGTAAGGCATTGCGAAATAATGGATTAGGAGAGGTATTGAAACTGTATGAACCAATGCCGTACATAATCAAATGCCCAAATTTAACCTGTAAATCGTCGGAAAATTACGATTTTTTCCGACAAACGAATAATTAAAAACTTATAAATTTTCATTTGTATAGTTTCAATACCTCTTCTAATCTATTATTCTGCAACGCCGAACAAAAATCATGCGACAAGGTGAAATGATCGAGGGTTATAACCCCCCCTCTTCGACCGTTGTACTCAGTTGGACAGCTTACAAGTGACGGCATAGTGCTGAATCTTATTACTTTATACCCTTCTATCATCCTACATAGGTTTCCTGGTGGTTCATTTACTACGTAAATTTTGTTCACACGGGCCTGTAGTCTATAAATAAGTGGAAACAAACATACACAGTCACACGTTAGCTTTTAAACCGAAATACAGTGTTTGAACATTAAAACTTGGCGGTAAAATAACTTTCAAATTTTATTGGTACTTCTCCAGCAGACTCTATAAAGAGCTCTGTTACTCGCTACACAGTATGCTTGATAATAGAGATGAACCTACAGTGGAAATACTCTTAGTTACGGCTGTTTAGTTTGTTAATATCTTGTTGCTTTTTTACATACAAAAATAGGTCCTAGACATTGAAGTATAAATGTTTAATTCAATTTCTATTGTATACAAAATATTCAGGGAGATTGACCTGCACTGACGTCCCTTTATGCTGTTTTTTTATATAATCGAGAGTGAATCGGTTTCTTCTTAGTAAACACGCCCCATCGTAGACCGCATCGTCGCTTAACATCAGGTGAGATGGCGGTCAAGTGTAAGCCTATAAAAGTTAAAAAATAAAAATGACCCCAACACCATCTATTGAGCAAAGCTTGTACTATGGGACCCAGAGAGCCGATATAATACTTATATATTTTTATACATTAATACATACTTATTATACAGTTGACCTTCATTGGTCTATGGATAATTCTAGAGTGCTTAGTGTAAGTAGTATAGTGTAGTAGTTATACCTCATTCCAAATCTCTGTGAATAAAAGGTAAACAAATCGATGTCACTCAAAATATGACAGACCAGCATTTCTCAACCATTGTTTTACAAGATAGTTTGTAGTACCTTTCATTGCTTGCCCTTTTAAATTTTCGCCGCATAAAAAGGCTAAATATATATGTATGCATATCATAAACACCCAAATAAATGTTCCCACTGCTGCTGGGACTTGGAACAATCAACACATTGCCGCTGTAAAAAATCGTCAGGCACAAGAATCTGCAATTGCTGAACATTTGATTGATGCTAAAACTGGTCATTGGATCGAGATCCACGACCCGAAGGTTCTATCTACCGAATGTCATTACTACGCAAGAATGGTTCGGGAAGCATTGGAAAATAAAAAACATAGGTATATATTTCAACTACGACGCGATGACCACGATGTCAATAACCGAAAACTAACCAGTTTACGGTTATCGGCGTCGCGAAATCCTCTAATAAATAAATGTGTGCATAGCGCACTTAGTTTGGAGAAACCTGGTGATATGGTTAATCTTGTGTGTAGTGTTAGTCACCGTGCAATTTTTGAAGCCCAAATGAGGGTAGATGGAGATTTCCTCTCATTTCATAATGAGAATATGGCGGGCATACGTACATTTATTTCCCCCACGTAAAAAAAGGAAAGGCAAAGCATTTGAGTTCGGAGAAGAATGTAACACTAGAAGAAAAGTAATTTAGATGTTTCCTTATGTGAAAACGTTCCTTTTATTTTTAACAATAATTAAATAAGACTGGCCTCGTGGCTTAGTTGGTAGTAGCTCTACCTGCGAAGCCGAGGGTCGTGGGTTCGATTCCCACCCAGTGCAAATATTTGTGTGATGAATTCAAATGTTTGCACTGTGTCTGGGTGTTTCTATGTATAATAAAAATTTATTTCAAACTATATAAGTATTATATCAGCTATCTGGCCGCCATCACACAAGCTTTGCTTAGTTTGGGGTCAGATGGTATTGTGTGTAAATTGTCCACCAGTATTTATTTATAAAAAAAATATCTCGTTCGAATTGTCCTCGTACTACCCAAAACTGATCATTACACTATGACGTAATATTCTGTAAACACATACAAAAGTTTCGATCAAAATAACACAAAATGTACTTATGTCATTTTAGAGTGAAAACTATACATGCTTTTGATAGTAAACAGCGTAATGTGGAACACGTATTTAGAGGTTTGCGATTTTCTCTCAACTCGTTACGACACAAGAAACCTTTTTCTCGGAGTTCTTTAGTCATACTCTTACTCTTTTATTGATAACGAGTAGTTGCATGTCATATTCAAGGTATTCAAATATTACCAATACAAGTCAATAATTTAAAAAAAAGTAGACGTCAATTTAAAATCCCATTACAATAAAAATCAAATAATACATATTAAAATCAAATTACATTATAATTAAAAATTCTAAATTAATGACAAAAATAAATAGAGTAAAATTAATCCATACTGGAATATAATGGAAATGGGCATTTTCACAATATGGGCATGATGGGCAATATGGGTATGTTAGAAAAATAGGCGCGTACTTAATAAGAATAATTTGATGAAAAGAAGTATAAATGTCTTGAATGCAACATTGAGAGTTTGAGAAACACAGATCAAATTGCTAGTACTTAAAATCATATTTCTATCATCCTACCATTACTTTTGTTATCACCTGTATTTTGTTTGCCGTGTATTTCACTATAGTATTATTTTTAATACTGGGATTTGAGTCTAAATATGTGTCATTTAGTGTAGAGGGCGCCGGTGGGATACCATTCGCTTCTACCCGCCATCTCAAAAGAATCATAGAGGGGTTGGCGCTATAAGTAGATGGAGCTAAGCCGTTGAAGGGCATTCCTTTGTGAAATTTTATATGGGAAAGATCGAACAGTTGTCAATATAAATTCTTACATTTATTCAATTGGTTTACTTTTACTCAAGTGATAACATCAGAAGTGCTATGAACACCACGCCTAGAAATCATCAGCTCGGGCACCAACTCGGCCAGACAGAGGAAAGTCCAAAACGCACTGGACGTGCGTCGCCCGCAGTAAGTCAAAATGTTAATTTTTGATCAGTGGTTTCAGTAGTGCGTAACACGCGTAATGTACACGTGAGTAAGCAACAGTTTAATATTACGATTTACTTTGAAGAAACGATGTATAAAATTGTTTTAACCTTGTTATCTAAGATTGCATTTCAAATGAAACTTTTGCGAATCACCGACAAGTTATATCTATTAATTATTATCTCGTAAAGAGGGTACTGTAAAATAACCTTCAATTCCGGGAACTGCAATCAGAACATTTCGTAGAATGAAACATCTTCGGTTTTTTTTAAAGTTTGTGGATACTGTTTTACGAAACTTTATGAGAGGGTAGCTTATTTTGTAGACGAGTTGTTGCGAGGCACAGCAACCATAGATAAAAAGTGTAAATCAGTTGGATATTGGTATAAATATCTTTCAGGGAAACTGTTTCAGAAAGGTCATGCATTTTAAAACATAATACAGTAATAGAAAGTGTTACATCTTTGATTTGAATTTGGTTACCGTAGTTGGGTTACAAAGTGGTTATATTCAGTGCAGTTATAAGATACCCTTATGGTTGAAATTAGAGAGATTTTAGTCAGATGATGCCGAGCTATGTACGTTACCAATGAATTGTTTTGGTATTGTTTAAAAAAATGTGACCCTTTAATTCGCTATAAATATCACTTGGGAGCGTTTATAAAAACTATGTACATAGAAGGCCATATGTGAGAAAAATATGAAACCTTGAATAGGTACGATTAGTAGACTTGGAGAGATATACTGTAATTGAAAGTCAAACCCAATCGAGCAGTGCAATGGCTCTAGAATGTTGTCAGGTATTATGTTTGATTGCTGATGAGTTAACGTTTGAATAACGTAGTGAAGTGCAATGGCTTTGGATCCATTGACAAAGTAAGCGTTAGTGTGAAACCGTAATACCTTGGACATAAACTGACGTACTTAGTGTCGGCCTAAGAGTGGTAACTGCTAGAGAAAGCATTAAGAGTGAACATAATGAACTTTGACTTTGACTTTGACTATGACTTTAATGCCGCGTATCTAGAGTTACCAGGCGGCAGCTAAGGAAAGGTGTATGTTTGAGATTTATGAAGAATGTGGGTAATGTAGTGACGTACCTCGAGTTGTGACAATGTGAGAGCGCAACTGCTTGGGAAAGCTATTCATTACTCATCTTAAGTGGATTTATGGAGAGTGTGGTAATGTAATGACGTACCTTGAGTTGCGACAATGTGACAGCGCAACTGCTTGGGAAAGTTACTCATCTTAAGTGGATATTACTGGAAGAGTAAAATGAACTTTGATAAAATGAATAACTTGTGCATTTTGTTCGCAGCAACTACACCAGACTGTGACACTGCCGAGGTTGGCAGCGTGCGCAGGAGGGCCGTGTTATCACCTGTATTTTGTTTGCCGTGTATTTCACTATAGTATTATTTTTAATACTGGGATTTGAGTCTAAATATGTGTCATTTAGTGTAGAGGGCGCCGGTGGGATACCATTCGCTTCTACCCGCCATCTCAAAAGAGTCATAGAGGGGTTGGCGCTATAAGTAGATGGAGCTAAGCCGTTGAAGGGCATTCCTTTGTGAAATTTTATATGGGAAAGATCGAACAGTTGTCAATATAAATTCTTACATTTATTCAATTGGTTTACTTTTACTCAAGTGATAACACTTTATATAACTTTTAAAATAAGATAGTATAGAATTATTTGATCAATACAAATCTAAGTATATGGTATTTAAGATCGCAATAAAGTCGAATTCTATTTGTGAAAAATATTTTAAGGCTATTTCATAAAAATACTAAGATTAAACGATGTTTATGTTATGGTATCACCTTTGTTTTGGTTTGTTTTGGTTTTCTACACAGCTTATTGGAATGCACTATAGGTATGTAGCGTAGTGTAGTTCTCATTATACATCGGAAACACGCAGGCATAGTGCTTATTAACCACACATATTTGTATTCATCACACAAATATTTGTACTGGGTGGGGATCGAACCTTAAAGCTTCTAAATTTGATAGATCTTACTAAAGTTTACTACCTGAAGGTGGAATCCTGGGTCGATCTATTGTGACGAAAGGTATAAACTCAAACAGCCACGTAAACCGGCGCGGAACCTATATCGGTTCTGCGCCGGATATGACTCGCCATGTGAAAAAAATTGCATCTACCCTCATAAATTTTAAGGTTAGTTTTGACAAAACAAAACATAAGTGAAGGTTAATCAACTAAAAAAGATTGAGGGAGCAGAAAAAAAAACTATAAACTAGTGAAATAAATTGTCTTAAAACTTGCGTACTGTCACGAGTTAACAGCAACAAACTCTTTGTCAACAGAGAACACATTCACGGTGGTGGTGGAGAAGGATGGCCGAGGTCTCGGCATGTCCGTGTGCGGGGGCGGAGGCCTGGTGAGGATCCGGCGGCTGTACCCCCCGCAACCCGCCTGGAGGACCGGCATGCTCGCGCCTAAAGACTTACTCCTCTCAGCAAACGGAGTGCCGCTAGCTGGACTAAGCACATACGTAAGTTTTATAATTGATTTCGACTAGATAAGATAGAGTAATAACTCTTCATTGCACTTAATTTTAAAATAAACGAGTCACTTAAAACAAAACAATATAAAGTAGCAATTGGCGACCTTATCACCAAAAGTGATCTCTTCCAGGCAACCTTAGGATGGAATGAGAGATTTGAGAATATGGAGGAGGGATTATAGTGTGGTCTATCTTTGATCGCATTGTCACTTTACATTTACAATTGGCTAAATAACGGTGATATAACATAAACATATCATTAAAAAAGTTATTCTTACAATTTACGTCAAGTTGAATGTCCGCCTGGAGAAGTTAAAATTGATGAATATCGATACATAGTGTGTATATACGAGTGTTTGTTTAGCAGCTTAGGGCTGTCCCAAATTGAGTTCGTATTGTCTGAGGTACCCTTGCGCTTGCGTACGAGTACGGTACTCGCTGAGCACGGTATATGAATATGATAAGTATATCGAATACTTTTATGTGTGCTTCCAGTATCTGGTAGTTTGATTTTAAGTATGCTCTACGCACGTGCGGACGTATTTAGTTGAGTTAAACTTAGTGGGGTTCTCCGATAGATTAATAATTAATAACGCCTAGATCGATAATCTTCAAAGAAACTTTAAGTGAGGCAAAAAGAAAGATTGATTTCGGCGTACGCAGTATGTACTGAAGTTCGGCAAACTAAATTTTAATGTCGTGGAGTATGTAAAGTGAAGGACCCCAGAAACCATCATAATGTTTTTAATTGTCGGAGACGCAAGCACTAGCACTAAATTTTGACAATTAATGGTAGTTACGAACGGACTGGGTCAATATGGCTCACTATGATTTGCAAGTTTGTCAAGGAAAATATCTAAATCCGGCACATTCCAAGAATTTTTCGAGGTCATGCCATGTCAAGTTAGACAATCCGCACTGGGCCAGCGTGTTACCTATATTATGGCCTTGACACCCTTCTTACGAGAGAAGGCGCCGAGTCCCAGCAGTGGAAACATGTAGGCTATTTATGCTTATGCTATGGATACAATCTTGATATCCTTAAGTCAAGAATGAAACGATTTCTTCCAGATAAACGCGCTCCATTGTAGACCGCATCTTCGTATAAAGTCGGGCGAAACGTTGGTCAAACGTATTTCTATCAATTATTTAAAAGAAAACCGCACCACCTCGACACAAGTGTTCTATGAACTCCTGTTTATATTCGAAATATTCTAAACGCGATTCGTGTTCGTATTAATGCCAATTGATACCTGTAATATTGCTTCTCAATAACAAAACCACAGCCTGTTACTCAGACTCAAAGACCTCCTGCTGATTGGATTCATTTGCCCATAGATTATCTCAATATCCAATTACCGTACTGCTTATGAAAGCGACCTATTTTGAAGATAATTATAATTACAATCCATAAAATGTAATGAAATTAGACTGACCGTTTGTAATGTAAGAATAGCAGGAATATTTTGATTTTATTTGTTTAGAGAAGGTTACTAGGTACTACGAAACTCATTGAGGCGAAAGGAGGGAGTTTTTAAAACAACATTTGCTCAAAGGAGCAGATATAGAAACACTTAATTATGCACACCCTAAAATTAAAATATTATAACTATGTATTATATTTATTTAATTTTTTAACTTAACATCAGGTGAGATGGCGGTCAAGTGTAAACCTATAAAAGTTAAAAAAAAAAAACTTTTATAGGTTTACACTTGACCTCCATCTCGCCTGATGTTAAGCGACGATGCGGTCTACGATGGAGCGTGCTTACCTAGAAAAAAACCCATTCACTCTCGATTTGAAGACACAAAGATTGTCACGGCACTCAGGCAACGTATTCCACACCCTAGACGTTCTTATCACAAAAGTAGAGTCAAATCTCGTCGTTCGTGTCTTTGGAACATCAACCATGAAACGATGTCGCTTTTTCGAGCTACTAGCATTCCGATAGAATAAAGGACAAGGTGGTATTAGATCATGTAAATCAGTGGCACACTCTCCGAAGTGTATCCGAGGAAAAACCGATAGACTACCAATTTTACGGCGATGTTCAAGACTTTGAAGTCTTTTTCGCACAAAAGTGTCGTTGCCTATGAGCCTTTTGGCACGTCACTCGATCGATTCCAGAGCTTCCAGCTGATACTTAGCCGAACCATCCCAAAGGTGCGAACAGTACCCCATACAGGAGCGAATCTGTGCTTGATATAATGTAAGCAAGAACTGTTCAGACTTGAAGTACCTTCGCACCTTTGGCAGCTAGTTTAGCCTTGGACTCGATATACGAGCCAAAGTTGAGCGTATCGCATTATATATCGCGGCTTTGTCGCTTATAGTAATTTCTGCCAGACAACCATTAGTGGCAGGAAACGGTTCGTTGCCACTAGTTCCATTCACAGTTCCATGATGGAACTACTGATAATAATTCACAACATTAGTTCCATTAAAAATGGATTTTGAAATAATGGAACTAGTGTCAATTTTGCGTTGACGCTAGTTCCACCACAGTTCCATGATGGAACTACTGATAATATTTTTACAACATTAGTTCCATTAGAAATGGATCTTAAAATAATGGAACTAGTGTAGATTTTGAGTTGATGCCAGTTCCATTCACAGTTTCGTGATGCAACTACTAATATGTAATATTTTTTTACACCAGTAAGTACCTACTACCCTTTTAGTTTCTGAAAATAATGGAACAAATGTCAATGTGAAATTTTTCGACTGTGCAAAAACCTACGTATATAAAAAAATGCGTTATTTTTAATAAAACTATTGAATCGGCAACCGAGTTGACCAGAAACTTCGGAAGTGTGTTTGTCATATTCAGATTTTTTTTTATAACTTGTTACAAGAAGAGCAGGAAATGTGCCTGATGGTAAGCAACATGCCTGCCACATAACAGCACAATGACACGCAGCTATTGGAACATGAAGAGTCCAAATCATTACCTAGCACTGCACTCGCCACCCAGAGATCTAAGTTGTTATATCTCTAAGCCCTGTAATTTCTCTGGAAACATTGCCCTTCAAACCGGAACACAGTAATGTTTGGACATTACTGCTTGGCGGTAGAATAACTGGCACAGGTGTGGTACTTCCCCAGGCGGACTCTGCCAAGAGTCCTACCACTACAACCTGATAATAGTCAACAACAAAAAGCTATAAACACGTAAGTAATTAAGCATTACAATACTCAAGTATGAGATAATATTTGGTATTTTAATAAACTTCGAATGGGGAAGGAAATTAAATAAAGATCATAGTGATTTCAAACATAATTATAATAGACTATAGGCCCGTGAACAAAATTTATTGGTCATATGAACCACCAGGTGACCTATGTAGAATGATAAAAGAGTATAAAGTAATAATAAGTTTCAGCACTATATTTTATGCGTAAGCTGTCCAACTGAGTACAGATGAAGATAGGGGGTTGTAGCCTTAAAATATTTAATTTCCTTCCTCAATAATAATCGCATACTTAAGTATTGTAAGCAATGCTTAATTACTTACGTTTTTATTGCTTTTCGTTGTTGACGATTATCAGGTTGTAATATTAATTTTCTGAATATGACAAACACACTTTCGAAGTTTCTGGTCAACTCTGTTGTCGATTCAATATTTTTACTAAAAATAACGCTATTTTTTTATATAGGTTTTCGCACAGGCGAAAAATTTCACATTGCCATTTGTTCCATTATTTTCAGAAACTAAAAGGATAGTAGGTACTTACTGGTGTAAAAAAATATTACATATTAGTAGTTGCATCACGAAACTGTGAATGGAACTGGCATCAACTCAAAATTTACACTAGTTCCATTATTTTGAGATCCATTTCTAATGGAACTAATGTTGTAAAAATATTATCAGTAGTTCCATCATGGAACTGTGGTGGAACTAGCGTCAACGCAAAATTGACACTAGTTCCATTATTTCAAAATCCATTTTTAATGGAACTAATGTTGTAAATTATTATCAGTAGTTCCATCATGGAACTGTGAATGGAACTAGTGGCAACGAACCCAGGAAACATACAATGAAGAAATTGAGTTAGACTGGGGTGTAAAGAAAATTCAAGATGACAAAAATTAAAGTGCCGTCACTTATACTGCTTAAAAATATATAAACAATGTCATCACAACTCATATAACAACTAAAATACATACAATACAATAAAAAAACACTTTTTCAGTTACATAAAAAATGCCACATACCGCACTTTGTACTACCGTAGAAACCGCAGAGTCAAACTAACCTAATTTTACAAACTTACCGTACCCACCCTCAAAGGTAGACCATACTATAGCATTTATCGCTTTTTACATGAATTAAGTACTACATAAAACTAGAAAGGGAAAAGGAGAACGACTTAGTATGTATTATGGCTGGTCACCGAGGAGAAAGAGTAGAGAAATACATTGTAAAACAACCATTAGCCTAATACTTCTAGTAACTAATTGTTTAATGTTCCGTTAGACCAGAGAACTTCTAGGTAGGTACCGACCTACATTTCAAATTAGTGACTTCTAGCCAGTTAAATTTATTTATTTAAAACTTATGTTAGTTAGAGCATGTAATAACAATTTTTCATACAGACTCCTGGTTGTAATGTTAATGCATAACTTTATTGTGTTCGTGTTTAATTAAAGTGTCACAAAGAGCTGCAACGGGCACTGAGAGGTACCAAGTTTTCTCTACTGCTGGTTGTTAGCTGTTTGCTTAATAACGTTGTACGAACTTAACTGCAGTATTTCGAAGATTTTCTCAAGGCTTCCGCTAACCAAAAACTTGTTCAATTAGTTAAAAAAACTAAAGTTAAATCGGTATAGAAGATATTGTCGTCGTTTCTGATGTCAAATGAACTCATATACAGCCATTTTTATGTTCCCGGGCTACTAGAATCGGGGCTTTTCACAGGAAGGAAGTTAAGGCCATAATACACCACGCTGGCTACGTAGGCGGTTGACGCATGTCTTCTAAACATATCCATCTTGAAACACACCGGTTTTCTGATGATGATTTTCCTTCACTAATAAAGCCATGATATTTTTTTTTATTCATTAATTTGTAGATTCACATAGTTATGGCAAAATAATCAGAGGTGCCGGCGGGATTCACACCTACTTTGCTATTGTGAATCGCATATTCTCACTACTACCCCACCTAACGGTTGGGCATAAGCTACGTCTAAGTAAACTGCAATAAAAAAATTGGCAGTTATAAAAGTGAAAACTAAAACTCAGAATTTGATCACTTTGGAAACTACGCGGGTGAAACCGGACCATGATCATGACCATCTAGATCATCCGACTTTACCCGAAGATTTCTCTCATTTACGATCGTGATGCTAGAACTCAATCCACAACCCACAACCCACGGAAAATCTTGTGTGTGAATTGTCCACCAATATTTATCTTAATATATATAAATCTCCTGTCACGATGTTTGTCCGCGATGGATTCAAAAACTACTTAACCGATTTTAAATTAAATTGGCTCACCGTGAGCTGTCTGTTCCAACTTGAGAGATAGGATAGTTTTTTTTTTCGATTAATAGCCCTTATATGACGAAATCCGAGCGAAGCCGGAACGGGCCGCTAGTTTATTTATATATCTTTATGTGGTGCACCAAAAGAAGATTTCACTTAAAAAAAATCACTTAAAAATTGGCAGTCATAGGAACTGCCGATAGAAGTGAAAACTATAACTCAAAATTGCATAGCTTACCTTGAAAACTACACGGGTGTAACCGGAGGGCGTGGCCTCGCCATCATGGCATGGCCATCTAGAAATGCGTCAGCATTTCCCATTGGCTTACGCATTTCTAAATGGCCATGCCATGATGGCGAGGCCACGCCCTTTCAGCATTTCCCATTGGCTAACGCATTTCTAGATGCCCAATCGCCAAGGTCCCGAGTTTACCCGAAAATTTCTTATCATACCCGAGCGTGACGCTAGAAATCGATTTACACCCCACGAAAAATTTGTCTAGGCGCGCCTAAAGAAGTTTTCACTTCAAAAATGGGGTGTTACATCTTCATAATATGCCTCATATATGCGATGTACATATGTGGTATCGTAGCTCATAGATAAATGGACCGATACTTAGTTATACTGCTTCTAACGCTTTAACTTTAGGGGCCCTTGTGCATCATTAACGTTGTATACGACACGTGTGCGAAGCAAGAATAACGCGATAATTTGGGATCCCCATGAGAAGAAATATTCGCCCATGGTTGAAAGGATACAGCGTAAATTCGCGCGTTATCTCTACAAGAAAATTTACGGGCTATATCCTTTTTTGTATATATAAATGACTAGCAGTGCCCCGCGGTGTTGCCCGCGAAGTTCCCGTTCCCGTTGCTTTTCCGGGATAAAAAGCCTATGTGTTCTTCCAGACTATAATCTATCTGTGTTCCAAATTTCAGCTCGATATGTTCATACGTTAGGACGTGAATGAGCAACAAACATTCAAATATCCAAACATCCATACATTGACATTTATAACATTAGTAGGATTATTTATGAAATGGTAAACTTGAACAGTTTAGAATATTTGTAAAGATATGGTCCTTTAATAAAGTATTAAGCGCAATCCTAGTAATATTTTAAAAGTTTGGATATTTGTTGTCTATCACTTCGGAACGTCTTCTAGTCGGAGCGGGTTGAAATCTCTGAACTCTGGATTCAACAACAATCTACGCACACATTTTTTGTATGTACATAACCGTTGGCAAAATGTTAAAAATACATACTTATACACAGTGCGTCTAAGCTCGTAATTAAAAGTGAGCGAGTCAAACCTAACCACCAATAAATGTTCTACAAATAAACTGCGTAACTATACCATCAGACAACTTTAGAAAAATGAGGGACTGTGTAGCGTGTTTTACTCATGTTAAAATAAACGAAGTCATTTGTTGCACAAGTTGCAAGAATAAGTTCCATTATACTTGCGTAAAAATAGATACAGACATCTATCGCATTAAATTCAAAGAATTACAACAAAATTGGAAATGTCCAGAATGCATCATTGGTATTCGCGGCATGAGAAGTGACGAAACGCCTATACGATCCTTACGCTCGCATTCGAAACTATCTGAAACCAAAAACCCAGAACTAAATGCCACAATTTTATTAAGCTCACCAAATCCAACATGCGAAAATACAGTCACTGCCATTGAAGAGTATATTGATAATGAACGGTCTATTTTTGGGGATACACAGAAGTTTACAACAAATACATTCTCAGCCAACAACGAGCTGAGAAATATATCCCTGGGGCAAATAAGCGAATTATTAGACCACAAATTTGAAAAAAATGGAATGAATATACTAAACCAGCTAAATGAAATAAAATTATCTATCCAGCAAGAGATTACGGTAGCAATCAGTAAACTCCAATGTGAGTTAACAAACTTCAAACTCGACACTATTGCGCAACATTCAAGAACAGAAGCAGAAATAATTGAAGTGCAAAAGAAGATTAAAATGATTGAAAGAGAAAATGCCGAATTAAAACAACAAATAAAAGAACTAAAGCCAAATATTAATAATACAAATAAAACACATATCGACTCTGACAATGACAAGAAGTTTGTGATTTACGGACTCCAAGAGTGTGGTGAAGATGAAATCGAACTTCACCACCGTATTATAAAGATATGCTGGGATATACTACATGTTGACTTAACTGGGTATATAGAAGATTATAGTAGGATTGGAAAAAAAGGATTCAAGCGACCATTAATGGTAGAGATAATTAGTAAAAGAATGACCAGCTACATTATAAGAAACAGTCACCACTTCAAAAACACTGGATTAGCCATATCAAAGTATTTAAGTGAAAGTGATTTGAAAATACAACGAAAACTTAAAGAAATACAGAAAGAAGAATGGAAAAAAGGAAATTATGCAATTTTACGCAACAACAAACTATTTATTAATGGATTAGAGTACTCAAATACACAAAAAAACAACATGCAACAGATGTTTAGTTCGGAAATTAATCGGCAAAACCTTCTACAGAACGATACAGTTCATTACAACCCGTTTTTTTCAACTACGTCAAACGCCAAGCCACAATCTGAAATCTACAACCATCATAGAAATTATAATGTCACGACAATTAACAATAGCAAAAGTAATAATAAAATACAGACAGATGTTATGAAAAATACACCTGAAGAAACAGAAACACAAGACATTGTGAATTCCATCACTGAAAATATCCAGTATTATCGAGAAGAATCCCAAACAAGCCAGTCTAAAAACACAAACAAACGCCAAATAGAAATCACTAATAAAACTCCAAAAAATACATTTCGTTCCTAACTTTACCGCTATATTTCAAAATGCTCAAAGTGTCAATAATAAAATACATTTATTAGAAAGCGTACTAGAAGAACATAAAACGATTCAAGCAGTGTGTCTTTCCGAAACATGGATCAGAAGAGAAAGAAAAGATATGGTGAAAGTAAAAAACTTTGTATTTGCTGCTGGATACTACAGAAAAGTACATAGAGGTGGTGGGGTAGCAATCCTTCTTCGAGATAATATCGAATTCACAGAAAGACCGGACATAGAAGAGCTATCAGTCGAATGTGTAGTAGAGTGCTGTGCTGTAGAAATAACAAAACAAAATATTTTATTAATTGACGTGTATCGAAATGACCATGAAATTGAAACGTTTTTTACATTTTTAGAAACTTTACTGAATAAAATTAAGAATAAAATAGCAAAAAAACGCATTATTATCGGTGGCGATTTTAACCTAAATAAATACCTAAATTCCAACCACTACAAACGACTAATTAACACTATGCTGGAATATAATTTTCAGCAAAGAATAACAGACACTACTCGAAAAACAAACACAACAGACACATGCATAGATCTTTTGTTTACAAATTACCATGAAACGCACAATAAAATAACAGTAAACGATTACGGTATATCTGACCACAAAGCGCTTTACGTTGAAGTAATGAGCTTGGAAAAAAATCAACCAAAACCAAAAACTATTACTCATAAAAGGTGCTTTAACGAAAAAAATACACATAATTTCAAAGATGCGCTTCAAAAAATAATATGGACAGATCTGTTAGACTTAAACGAAAATGTAAATATTTGCTATACTTTGTTCGATTTTAAACTCAAAGAGTTACTAAATAAATTTATTCCATATAAAAAGATTATTTCAAAACAAGATAACAACAACTCCTGGATGACTAAAGGCCTAAAAATTTCATGTCGTAACAAAAGGATACTGAGAACACTAGCAAATGAATCTAACGATAAAATAATAAAGTCGTATTGTAAAAAATACGGAAAATGTCTAAAAAATGCGGTAAAAGTATCCAAAAAACTCAATAACGCCAAAAAAATGGAACAATCAACAAATAAAATAAAAACAATGTGGACAATAATAAAAAATCATACTAATAAAACTAATACCAAACAATTCAAAAATGTCAAACTAGTTGCAAACAAAGAAATTGTGGACCAGCCTCGAGAAGCAGCAAATCTTTTCAATAATTATTTTGCATCATTGGGCAACAACGAAACATTAAACAATTTGAAAAACTCTAACGGAAAGACCTATTTTTATGATACAAATCAAACAAACTCTATGTATATGTCACTAGTATCTGAAAAAGAAGTCATGGCCATAATAAAAAGGCTGCCAAATAAAACTAGCCATGGAATGGATGATATATCTCCATCTTTAATTAAATCCTGTGCACAAGAACTCACTCCGATTTTAACAATACTGATAAATAAATCAATTGAAGAAGAATCTTTTCCAGATCTCCTCAAAATAGCAAAAATTAAACCAATCTTAAAAAAGAACGGAAAATCCTCCAGCGTAAATAACTATAGACCTATATCATTACTCCCAGCTATATCAAAAATATTTGAACGCGCAATGTCAGATCGCCTATATAGTTTCCTAGAAAAATATAAACTATTAGACAAAAACCAGTTCGGTTTTCGAAAAAAATCTTCGACTACATTAGCACTGTTTAACTATGTACAGGAAATCTTAAATAATATGCGCGATAAACTTCATTCTGTCGGATTATTGCTAGATATGTCAAAGGCCTATGACAGGGTCTCACACGATATTCTAGTACAGAAACTCTCAGCGATCGGCATTAGAGGTAAACCACTTAACTGGCTTATCTCATACTTGTCTAATAGAAAACAGTTAGTCCAAATACAGCATTACAATCATGACACAGGATTAATAGAACCTATACAATCAGACATACGAACAACAAATTGGTCAATACCCCAAGGAAGTGTGCTAGGGTGCATCCTTTTCCTGATTTATATAAACAATATCCCTAAAATTACAAAATCACCCTGTGTTTTATTTGCCGATGACATTTCGTTACTGTTTAAATGCACACAAGACTCTGCTTCACTCCAATACATAGAAAATACTTTTAAAGATTTTAAAGCAAACCTATCTATCTGTAATTTAGAAGTTAACGAAGATAAAACAAACCTAATTCAATTTATACCACCTCAGAAAAAAACATTATGTCTAAAAAGCCTTGCGGAAAATCTGAACATTAAAGAAGTTAACGAATGCACAGTATTAGGTCTTAACCTAGACACTCACCTTACATGGAAACACCATATTGAAAAAGTAAAATCGAAATTATCACAATTTATTTATGCTCTAGCAATTTTAAAAGTTAACACAAACTCACAGACAGCTCTGACTGCATACTATGCTTATGCATACTCATGGCTCCGTTATGGAGTAGTTTTATGGGGAAATAGTGTCGATGCCGGTAGGCTCCTCATAATGCAAAAAAAATGCATTCGCATTATCGCTAATATAAACCAACGAACAAGCTGCAAACCATTCTTCAAAAAAGATAAAATACTGACATTGCCAGGTATTTACATCTACGAAACCGCGAAATTTGTGAGACAAAATCCTAATCTATATACACCCGAAACAAATCCACGCAGACAATACAACCTGAAATTACCAATACCACGTCTTGAAATGTATAAAAATGGTCCTTTATACACGTCAATTAAAATCTACAATAATATTCCAGTAGCCATAAGGAAAGCAACAAGTAACGCCAGCTTCCAAAACAAACTACATCACTTCCTAGTACAAAAATGTTATTATGATTTAAAAGATTTTTTTTCACACGATGATATTTACAAACGATGACTTAACTTTGTTTTGTTTATGTTATTGAGGGTAATAATACCTAATTAAATAGATTTTATATTGTTAATACTAAGAAATTATGTTGTAAATGAGTCGAATACTTAATTTAACTTCTTGTAATAAGGAATGCAAACCAAATATTTAATGACCTTAATTTTTAATTTTCTCATATAACTGTAATTTTGTTAAATTACCTAGATTTAAGCGATACCACTGTTTGCAACACCCTTAATGCAGGGTATGTACAAATATTTTAAATATGTTGTATGTGTGCAATTAAACAATAAACAATAAATTTAGAATACAAATTAGATTATAGTCTGAAACAATATATAGGCTACTTTTCATAGCGGTAAAATAATGAAAACGGAAACTACGCGGCTAAAACCGCGGGCCGTTATAATATATTATATAAACAAGAATTGCTCGTTTAAAGGTATTAGTTAAAATACATACTGCAGGCGAAGTACGAATAGCTTTCGCGTCGTTCCATGTATACAGAGAATAAGTTAGGTTATACAGCGGCAGTCTCATACCTATTTCCGGCGGATGTTCGTGAAGTTTCCGAGTGTTTACGTTTGTTGTTACCTAACCAGTCCCAAGGCTTCCGTGCCAAGGCTAATGCAGGCCTTGCTCCGGAATAGTTAGCTGTGGAGAGCCTAAATGCAACCAAAATGATTATTTCACTTGAGCAATTATCTGTACTGAGAGCAAAGCTAGTTGACTTTACAGATTAAATTGAAGATTTGTTTATTTGACAGAATATTGTCACAAAAGTGTTAAATAAATATATAAAAATGAATGTTTGTCTGCATGTCCTTTATAGAATCGTAAACTATGCATTTGATCATGTAATGATATTTAGCAAAGTTGTTTTGCAAGAGTCAAAGAAGGTTTCTAAGTCGGTACGACCAATTTTCGACGGAAAGCGCGCAGGGCACAACTAGTCACAAATATAATCAATGATGAAGTACTATATTAAACTAGCGCCCTGTTCCGGCTTTGTTTGGATATTGTCAAACAATGACTATTAATCGAAATAAAGACTATCCTATCCTTATCTTTCAAGTTGGATCAAACTGCACACGGTGTGCAAATTTGATTAAATTAGTTAAGTAATTTAGGACGCCGTCGCGGACAAACAACGTGACGCGTAATTTATGTATATTAAGATTTATTATACCTATTGTATTACAAACTTTGTTTAGTTTGAGGCTAGATGGTGTGGTGTGTTAAGTGTCCATCAGTATTTATTTATTCATTCATAATTAAAAGAACGAGAAGCCTTTTGCGCTAGCCCGAAATTGGCTAGGCAGTAGACCACTTGAGGCCAACTGACATTTGTCAATCCCTTTAAAAAACGCGCATCTAACTTCAGCGCGTCGAATTTGGGCGTCGGTGAGTGGGCGCATTATAAAGGTGCCAGTTCGCGCTGAGACCGCGACACGAGACCGCCACAGGCACTAGACATTATGGAATTGTATGGGCGCCACGCCAGTTCGCGCCAAGACCGCGACAGGCGACCGAGACACGTGTAGCGGTCGCGGCGCGAACTGGCGCCCATACAATTCCATAATGTCAAGTGCCTGTCGCGATCTCCGGCCGTAGTCGCCCTGTCGCGGTTTCAGGGCGAACTTGCACCTTAAATCTTTATTCTGAAGAGGCAGCTGTCAGCCAAAACCGCGACAAAAGAAAATACCTGAAAAGTATCACAACTGTAAATTCATTAAAACGCTGGTATTCGTTCGGGAAAAAAGTTTGTATCCCATGTTTAGGTACTGAATAAAATTAGGTATATGTTTGTATATTTTTATTTAAACAGGCAAGCTGCTCATACAAAACATTAGATAACCTTTTCTCTTATCTCGAGCACTTTCCCGTTTCCGCGAGTTTTCGCGCATTTTTTATTCATCGTACACCTTTGTCCTTTTTACGGAAATACTGTTTGCATGTAGATAGGCGAGCGGGGTAGTAAGGGCGTTGTATTTACTAAAATAAACAGTGGTACGTTAAAAATGTCATGTGTTCTGCGCTTCCAACGCCACGGCCGAGTTGTAAACGTAAAAACTTTTATGAAAATCGCACGGGTCGCTACGGACGCTTAGTAATAAACCACACCCCTACCATGAGCTCCGTACGATTATCTATATATATATATAAATTAATGCCACTTTTCGTTGTTATTGAACTCCTCCTAAATGGCTGGACCGATTTGAATGATTTTTTTTGTATACGTTTGGGTAGGACCCTGGAAGGTTTAGATTTACAAATCAGCCCGGCAGATGGCGCTGCAGTTGATATCTAGGTTATTATTCGAGCGAAGCCGGAGCGGGCCGCTAGTTTTATATGTAATTAACGTTAAACAATAGAGAGCTAAATGCTCTAAGATAGAGGTTGCTGTAGCAATTGGTAGCATCACAATACAAAGTACGTTCTAAACTATGCCTATTTTGTTTTGCACAATATTTATTTTACTTTAACTTTCAAATAAGAGGTTATTAGGTACGAGTAATATTTGCTATTTTTTATTTAATTTGACATTATCTTTTTTTTCTGTAGCACTAAACAGCAAACAGCGTCATCTACAATACAAATTTGTTTTTTTTTACAACAGATCTCATTGACAAATTAACTGCCTGAAAAACAAAATGTTTTAAAAAAATGTTTTTGTTATTTAAACAGAACGTGTCATAGAACCAAAGTATTAGACGTTTATTCCGAGCTTTTGAGCGCAGAGGCTGTCTCGGTGAACAAACTCAATGTTTATAATATACACGGACCATTAACTCGATTTCACTTGGGGAATTCAATTATTTCCTGAATAATTCCGCCTTGAGGGCGCAGCTTTCGAATGGATCCCGACCGTTATTACCTACGTCACAATCGGAGATTAGTCCAACTCAACGAACAAAATTTGGCAACAAATCAAGGAAACAACAGCCTAATTGCTGAATTCGTCGTAATTTTGACTTTGACTTTTACAGTCAATTGTTTAGTATAAAAGTCAAATTTAAAGTCATGTCATTCATTCATCATCAGCCTATCTTAGTCCACTGCTGGACATAGGCCTCTCCTACAGCTCGCCACTCAGCCCTCCCCAAAATGGCAAGTCACAGTATAGAAAGTTATGTAAATTGACTTAAATATAGATAACTAAACCTTTCATTGCAAGAATATCACTGGAACGTAAAAATAAAAATTAAATGTGTTCTATATAATTTATAAATATAAATAAAAGTTACAAATTAACTTAACAAAAAAAAACTATTAGGTACAGTGACTATATTTGGATGTTTGTTGCTCAGTTACGTCAAAACGGCAGAACGGATCAACGTATCGGGATGAAGTTTGAAACACAGATTATATTCTGGAATAGCACGTTAGCTACTTTTATCGCGAGAAATTACTGAAACCGTAAACCCGTGGGGTCTGTTTACGTTGTAACCGTCTGTGTTTGAATTATTTGTTACATTCCGCTGTTAGTAGGTACTCTTAGGGATCCCACACAAAACTGCGAAGCGATGCGATGCGACGCCACATCGGAGGAAATGCTCCCACACAAAACTGCGATGCGATGCAAATTGCTCCGATGCGGCGTCGCATCGCATCGCAGTTTTGTGTGGGAGCCCTTCCTCCGATGCGGCGTCGCATCGCATCGCATCGCAGTTTTGTGTAGGAGCCCTAAATTCAAACACAGAGTCTCGAACACCCAACAACACCCTAAGTTTTATCTACGCTGATATTAGTTTTCTTGTAACCCAAAAACACGTAACCGAAATTGAAGCTTACCCCACAGTAAAAAGCACGTAATTTGCTCATCCCCATGTTTTGTCCCGTACCTCATACGAGTAGGAACGTAGAAAATGTGTGACGTCACACCATAGAGTTGAAAAACGCGAGCTAACATATTTGGGCGGTACGGGCGGTCCCTGTCCGTGGCACTTGAAAAATAGTCCTCCACCCTTTGTTCTTCGTATTAATTTACTGGAGTAATGAAAAACTACTGGCTGCGAAAGATACTTAAGTTTTGGAGCGGAATTGCAATAGTAATTTTGTATATGAAAACGAACAGCCCGTTCCGGCTTCGCTCTCACTTTATCATTTAAAGACCACTAGCTAAAACCTACGCATTTGCTACACCACCTATCGAAAATTGGCCGTACCAACTCAGATTTAGAACAAATTTGGCTATGTTATAATGGCGCAACTTTAAAAGATAGACACATGCTGTCACGTACTTCAGCGTCACCGTGCGCAACAAAAGCTCTCAAAATGGAATATTTTTCCCGTTTTTGTTGTTATATTCTTCATTCATGCTCCGGTACTATTGATAGTGGCGTAATGTTATTTAGCCTTCCTTGATAAATGGATTATCCAACAGATAAGGAATCTGTCAATTCGGACCAGTAGATTCCGAGATCCTAGCGTTCAAATAAACAAACTCTTCAGCTTCATAATACTAGATTAAAATTGAAATAAAAAAACTGGCCAAGTGCGAGTTGGACTCGCCCATGAAGGGTTCCGTTGCAGCAAGTAACATTATATACATAGTACACATAGTTCTTGTAGTTCGTTGTAACTTTGATCGAAGTTTCAAAAATAGTGTATTTATGACGTACTAAAAAAAACTACTCATCAGATCGAGTTCAAACTAATTTTCGTTGGTAGTTTACATAGTAATGTACATCATATATTTTTTTTAGGTTTTTAATTCTCTTGCTTTAGAAGTTAGAGGGGGGGGACACACATTTTACCACTTTGGAAGTGTCTCTCGCGCAAAGTATTCAGTGTAGACGAAAATGATTTTAGAAACCTTACCATGATTTTTGAAGACCTATCGATAGACACCCCACACGTGTAGGTTTGATGAAAAAAAATATTTTGAGCTTCAGTTCTCAGTATGGGGGGCAACCCTAATTTTTTTTTTAATTTTTTCTATTCAAATCTTAATGCGGTTCACAGAATACATCTACTTACCAAGTTTCAACAGTTTAGTTCTCATAGTTTCGGCAAAAAGTGGCTGTGACATACGGACGGACAGACAGACAGACAGACAGACATGACGAATCTATAAGGGTTCCGTTTTTACGTTTTACGGAACCCTTTTTGCCACTTTTTTATATACTCTGGGTATAGGCCTCTATCTTATCATGACATCTTCCTCGGTCCTGTGCCAATCGAGTCTAGGTTCGGCCCGCGATAAAAACGATATCGTCGACCCATCTTGCAGCGTGACGTCTTACACTCCGCTTACCTTTTATCTTATTATTCAATAAATATTTATCATTGTTAACCTTTTGAACGCCAGAGTCACCTATACTTGACAAGCGCTAGCGAGCCCTGTACGCCAACGACGTCTATAGGTGACAAAAAAAACGGACTATACCAAAACATTGTGTGTTAGATATCAAATGATGACAGCACATTTTTTTTTTAATTTTGACTTATTTCGTACTCTTGGCGTCCAGGGCACGGAAATCCAATTTAGTCCTGGCGGTCAAAAGGTTAAATGCGTCATAAAATTATAGGTTATAAAAATATTTGTATAAACAAAATTGTTCTATCGCTAGCCCCCACGCTTCGCTCATCATTGAAGCCGAGCCCGTATTAAAGTCGGCTAGCTACAAAGTACAGTCGGTATTGCATTCTTATGATTAATAATTTTATCCGGCCTCGCCGTCTACTAGAGAAATGAGCATCCGCTTTAGAATAAAGAAGAGTCGTGATATTGCGAGAAACTCCAGTCAGTTTTACTGGAAATTCTCTTTCATTACTTTTGACGGTACAAACGTCTACAATTTCCACACAGATATGACTTTGCTCAAATTGTATGCAGGATTTTTGGTTCGCGTGAGCTTTGGGTAAATATCTGGGAATAAAATGGTCGTAAGAAACAGTCGATTCAACGCTATTCAATGAGAATATTTGAAATCCTTTTTAAGATAAGCGTGTTGTAAAGCTAAAAACAAATCACATAAAAAATATTTAGCAAAAAAGTTGGTGGTTCGCACATGGAAGTGAAACAAGTTCTTCGATACGTTGTTATTAATCTTATTACACCGCTCAAGTCTCCTCTTCTTTAACATCTAGTATTATTTTATGATGGTTGCTTGAAAGAGATTGCTCTCAGCAATAAGGCTGCTGGTTGGGGCGCTGGGGCTGGGGTGTTTTACTGTAAGTAATATTTACGTTGTTTGTTTGTGTTACAATAAAAAGTTTTCCATCACTTTATCTAATACTTGCGATCCACCCCGGCTTCGCCCGTGATACGTATTATATAGTCTATATATGAATAGCGCTGAGAGATCACGTACATATTCAACGTCAAAAGAATTCTTGAAATCGATCTAGTAGTTGCTAAGATTTGCGCCTTCAAATTAAAAACATCTTCAGCTTCATAATATTAGTATAGATATTTTTTTCGTAGGTTTCCGTCTAAAATTATGCTCCCTGACATTGTCAACTGTTGTTAGACCTAGTTTCACAGATCGCCCTTCACGAAGCATGAGCCCACCGGGATCGCCCTCTTCCTGTTAATTTAAATCTAAACCCCTGTTGATTGAGTCTAAATTTGCTTGACTAGGTTGTCTTCCCGATCCAGTAAAAAGTAGAAGAAGATTGAGTATCATTGAGTAAAACGTGTTTATGTTGACAGGAAGCCCTGGAAGTCCTTCGCACGGCGGCCGCGCGGGTGGAGTTGCGAGTTTGCCGACCGCCGCCTGATGCGCTCGAGAGTGTCACTCCCCCCGACCCGCCGACCCCTCCCGCGCGAACCCCGCACCCGCCGCATCTACCACCGCTGGATCCTCTGAACTGTCACCCGATGCACGCCAGGTTACTATCATCTTCTTAGTATAGCGATGATGCGGTAAATTTGTTGATGACCCCGAGGAATTTTCCGCTAAAATTGTTGACGATTTCGAGGAATTTTTCGCTAAAAATAATGACGACCTCGAAGTATGTACCTCGAAACTCTAAAAGATGACTACGACCCCGAGAAATTTTCCGCTAAAATTGTTGCGGTGCCCAAGGATTGCTCCCCTAAATAGGTTGACAATTCCAAAAATTGTTCCGCTACGATTAATGAATTCCCTGGGGAATATTTCGCCAAAATGTTTGATGACTCCGAGAAACGTTCCGCTTATATTGTTGACGACCCCGTGGAACCTTTCGCTAAAACGGCTGACGATCCTGACAAAATGTATTCCACTGAAATTGCTGTCTACCGTGAAGATATCCCCTAAAATTGTTGATATTCTCGAGAAATGTGCCGTTAAAATGTTAATGTCACCGAGGAATGTTCCGCTATAATCATTGATGACCTCAAGGATTGTAGACGGCTTCGAGAAATGTTCTTCTAAATTGCTTGACAACCCCAAAAAGTGTTCCGCTATAAGATTATTGAATTCCCGGAGAAATATTTTGCCAAAATGTTTGACGAACCCGAGAAATGTTCCGCTAAAATTGTTGATAGCTTCGACAAATGTGCCGCTAAATACGTTGACGTCTCCGAGGAAAGTTCTGTTAAAATCGTTGACGGCCTCGAGGAACGTTTCGCTAAAAAATTTGACGAAACTGAGAAATGTTCCACTAAAAGTGGTTGATTATAGCCTTTATTCTCAGCTTGCGAGTGAAGGCCCAGATTCCGAGCAATAGGTATATTAAGTAGACCTTTTCATATGTATATCACATGCCATAAAAGTGGTGCCATATCTTACTGAGTAGTGAACACATTAATTTCTAGCTACCTGTTCTCTTGTCCAGGTTGTCTCAAACGACGAGCAGTGCGACCACGTCCTCCTCAGAGGGCCGCGGCCGCCGCGAGCCGAGCCCCGAAGTGGACCGACACACCCTTCGCCTGCCTGACTTGGATCGTCCGCTACCGGTATACGACATCACATACGGGGTATGTTACTGTTCCTTGTCAACCACCTTTTCTTCCGTTTAGTCCAGGGGTCGGCAACGCGCGGCCCGCGACCTGCATCCGTGCGGCCCGCGTTTTTTTAAACAGTTTATTCCCGGCTTACATATATCCTATAAATTTTACACAGCTACAGCTTACAGCTATTTATTTGAATAAATGTATTATGTAGTAATTCGCTACTTATGTCGTTCGCAGAGGGGGGGGGGGGTGTAACGTTACCAAAATTTCAAAAGTGCGGCCCGCTGTTATCTTTTTTATTCACCATGTGGCCCATGGCTTCCGAAATGTGGCCGACCCCTGGTTTAGTCGATTACATTTGAGTATCAGCCCCTCTCCCGCCTATTCTTGTTTTTTTTTTCTTGTCATGAAAATAATGGAACTAAATCTATATATTATATATAAAAATGAATTGCTGTTCATGGGTCCGCTTAAGCTCGACAACGGCTGGGCCGATTTGGCTGATTTTGGTTTTGAAATGTTTGTGGTAGTTAACAGACGGTTTACAGTGAGAAAATATTGAAAAGTTGCGAAAAAGATAGTAAAAAACAACAATTTCATTTTCTCATATAAACTGTTCTATACGATTTCTAGTCAAACATTTGACATTACCGATCAAACATTTGACGTTGCCGATCAAACATTTTTTTTTCGAGAGTTTTAATCAAAGAGTTTCATATACCTATAGTTTTGATCAAAGAGTATATTTTATACGTTTTTGAAGTGAAAACTTCTTTTGCCGCGCCTAGACAGATTTTTAGTGGGCTGTGAATTGAATTCTAGCGCCACGCTCGGGTATAATAAGACATTTTCGGATGAACTGGGGATGCTAGAGCGAGAAAGATAATACCTATAAGTGCGCCAGAGCGAAAAAGATAATAGGTACCTATAAGGGCGCCAGAGCGAGAAAGATAATATAGTCAACTGCTCTTCGCTGTTGTGTTCCTGTGTTTAGCATATTTAATTGCGTTTTTTTATCGCGACATTAACTTCTAGGTAGATACTTACTACATTAATTGAACCTGTCACGAAATATTACATTTGCATTTCACATCCATTGCAAAGAGTTTTGGTTGTAAATACCAATAAAATAAATAAATACTTACGCAAATACTAAAGGACAATGTCCATTTTTGACCCGCCTAAATAATAGTAGTCGTGCAGACATATGAGTTATATAATATTAAAAAATCGGTGATTTTTTGTTGTACTCGTGTGCGAAGTTATATAACTTTCTAACATTGCAAAATAAAATAATTTGAATTTGTTTAAATTAAACCTACCATTTACCAACAAAGCTGACTTGGAAAATATTGCAATAACGAAACGGTACTTGCGTTTCGTTTTAGTGATCCGCGTTAGATTGAAATTGAACATGCATGTTATGTATATCATTTTCTTTCACAATGTCGTTTATTTACTACTTTTACATATTTAAATAACGATATGTATAAATACGGCGACAAACAAACTATCAAAGCTTTTTATAGCAATGTAAACGAGGAAGAAGGTGGCATGCAAAATAATCCTAATTAGACACTATTCATCTCTACGCACTTTCAGCATCAAAAAAAGTTTGACAGGTTTTTCAATGTATGGGACGTGGGCATTGTCCTTTGCGAGTCAAACGCTATTTCCAACCCGCGTAAAAAATGTTTTTAATTTATTCTTGAGCATGGATACTAATTCATTCAGCCGCATGTTAGTCTTGCTCAAACATTTTTTTTTTCAAGAGTTTAAATCAAAGTTTCTAATAAATGTATAGTTTTAATCAAAGAGTATATCAGAAAGAACATATAAGTTTTTATGATGTGTCCCTGTCGTTCAGAAATCAAATTTAAAGAATAGTTTAAAATTAAAAAGTAACCCAAACTCTTTAAATAATATTCAGCAACCAAGTAATACCCATGCTCTATGTCGATCGATACTTACCTCATACAAGAAGATACAAGAGGAAGGTTTACATGTACATATAATACGTGCATAAAATAGCAGAGAAACACGGATTTTTTTAAGAAATCTTTAAAAAAGAATTCTAATGAAATGACATAAATAAATTGTTTTGTAGTGTAAGCGACACTGCAAACGCTGACTGAACCCTATAAGCTAGATCAAAATAATTTAAGTACAGCGGTATTGTACCCCTTCAAAAAGTCTGCAATAGTAAATGTCTATCTCTTAGGAATAACCCACAATAACAATTTTTATTAGTATATTTAGTATCAGTATTGCACCCGTGCGAAGCCGGGCCGGGTAGCTAGTCATAAATAAATATTGGTGGACAATTCACACACAACTCTATCTGACCCCAAACTAAGCAAAGCTTGTACTATACTGACATAGTTTTAAAAACATACATAGAAACACCCAGACACAGTACAAATATTTGAATTCATCACACAATGCGCTGATAGTTGGCGATGTGTTCAGTGATCTAATTGTAACTGAAATCTGTGTTAATCAATATCAAAAATATGAAATTTTGGATCTATGGTGTTCAACTCCGTTAGAAAAACGAATGAATTTGGAATGTATTCATATTTTAGTCTGTAATAGGATATCTGGTAGCGCCTAGTTCGATATGTTCGTCCTTGATACCTAATAAGTTTTGTATCTACTGTGGTACATATATAAATCTGCATCGAAATGTTGGGATTCTCCCGCCACCATGTACGTGATATTAAGTAAACATGTTTCCGACTAAAAAAGGATTTCTTTGTGATAATAGTAAACTCAACAATGACCGAACCGAACGAGATACCTCAAAACAATGTTCAGAAAAATGTATATTCACCTGTCGTACTAATTGTAATGGTTTACTATTCTTTGAGATGAGAACAAAAAACTTTGCGTTGACTGTTACTACTTTTGTCTTTTTCCCCTCGGGTCAAACGAATTAGACAATGTTTTGGTTTGCGTCTTCATTTGTAATGTTTGCAATGACCGTTTTCATTAGAAGTGTACCTTTTTTCGTATCAATTCAAATCAAATCATGCTTTATATACACACACACAAAGTAACACAAAATCACATTTTCCTCTGAAGTTGTTTATATTATATTAATTACTATTTCTATTGCTCTATAATGCTACAAAATTAAACAAAAATAATATGCAATCATAAGTTACTCTTTTCGTAATTAAAAAGCACTACAAGTTATACTCCCCATAAAAGAACCCTTGGCAACAGTAAAACATGAACAAATTGTAGTCCCATTAAAATGAGCCCATTCCGCAGTCATTATAATTAAACAGAAGTATTATCTACATGGCTCCCTTCATAATGTCATCTGTAAAATATGGTAGCAAAATACATCGTTTTAATGTAAGTAGACGTTCGTTTGTTTTACTTTTCCATTTACTAAGCAAATGCAAATTAAAATGAAGTGTTGGAGAATTTTAAAGTGTGAAAAATTCAGTGTCCGCGTCACGAACTGGGTGTTTATTGTTCATACTTATTGTTCATGTGTATTTGACACGATACAAAGTAGAAAGTAATAGTTGTTAAACATTTTTACCAATATTATGGCAAATTAATTCTTGAACTACAGAATCGACGAGATTTTTTTTAAAAGTACTATCAAAAATGGAACTCTATTATTAAGACTTCGGAGTCAGTATGACCGATCTATAGATCGATCGATCTTTTCTGTATCTGTCTGTGTCATTCGCACCGTTAAATGTAACTAATTTAAATTTTCAGAGAATATGTCTAGTTAATATAGGTAAATGAAAATTGATAAAATAATAAACCCAAAAAAAACATCGTTTATATGTTATGGAAACCCTCCATAAATATTAATCTACTTTTTGCGAGTTTTCTATTAGCTGTACTGGACAAACATTTCACTGAAGCTTGACACTAGGAAGCATCACTAATGTTATCTTAATATCTCCTATACTTATTTATATACTAATACTAGCTCTTACCCGCGACCTCGTCCGCGCGATATAAATACCAAGGTAATTCAGCGTATAATAAAACAATTTCATCAAAATCGGTTCAGTTGTTTAGGTGTGAAAGCGTAAGAGATATTCGTCCCCCATTTCAACTCCAATTTCATACCCATACAGTTCGAAACTACAAAATTGCTAGAACAAACATTTATTGACTTCCTGCCAAGTGCCTGTATAAAGAGTTTCATAATTTTATCTTCAACGATTGGGAACTTCTATATTGACATTCATCCCCCATTTCTACCCCAATGTCATACCCGTACACTTCGAAATTCCAAAATTGCTAGAACAAAATAAATATTCGTTTGCTTCGTGTCAAGTGTCTATATTCAGAGTTTCATGGTTTTATCTTCAACGGTTGGGATCACGGTTGGGATCTTCCATGTTGACATTAATCCCCCATTTCAACCCCAATTTCACCCCCCGTACAGTACGAAATTACAAAATTGCTAGAACCAACATTCGTTTGCTTCGTGTCAAGTGTCTATATAACACAGAGTTTCATGGTTTTATCTTCAACGGTTGGGAACTTCCATATTGACATTCATCCCCCATTTCAACCCTAATTTCACCCCCGTACATTTCAAAGTCGAAATTACAAAATTGGTATAACACACTTAAATCAAGCAATTAAATATTGCTTCGTGTTAAGTGTCTAGATACAAACTTTGAAAATCACGATTTTTCATACAATCGGTCATCCCTTGTTTCACCCTCTTAGGGGTAGAATTTTGCAAAACCCCGTCTTAGTGAGCGCTTACGTGCTAAAAGGGACCTCCATGCAAAATTTCAGATTCCTAGCATGTTTGTTTGTTTAAACGCTAGGATCTCGGAAACTACTGATCCGTATTCTTTTTCTATTGGATAATCCATTTATCCACGACGACTATAGGCTATAATATAACATAATGCTACTATCAATAGAAGCGGAGCATGAATGAAGAATGTTACAAAAACGGGGAAAAAAAATCTTTTTGAGAGCTTTCGTACCGTGCATTGACGTGACAGCACGTGTCAGTGATTGAGTCATTAAATGTAAACCTTTGCTAATCAAATTTGTTTCTGAATCTGAGTTGGTACTACCAATTTTCGACAGGTGGCGTAGCAGGTAGCTGAAGAGGGTTTTTGTTTGAACGCGATATTCTCAGGAGTTACTGGACCGATTTAAAAAATAATTTCACCGTTAGATATGTATTCTTGAGTGCTATAGGCTATATCATGTACTACGGGCGAAGCCGGAGTAGGCATCTAGTATTACAATAAATTAGGTATTTAGGTACTGCGTGTAACTCGCACTTCATCATTTTATTTACATTTTCTGAAATGGCTAACGACAGCTAGACAAGCATATTTGTTAATATCCATAAAACCCAATAATCGAGGAATTATTTTATGGATCACTTCCATCAGAATTTAATTTAGAGTCGTTTTTACTGGTATTTTTACTGTTGGTTACACGCAGATCTGTAGTCAAGGGATTCGTTTATGGGGGCGGTGGTACCACCTTTGAGTTACGGGGCTCTTTGATATTTTAATATCCGGAGCCACGTAAAAAGGGTTGCAGCTGTGGTGGAACATTTCTCACGATCGAGCGTTGTAATGTTGAAATGGAATAATACCTGGGCTATGGAAGTGGGATAAAAGCTAATCATTCTACGCAATATTCACCTCCATATCATAAAAACGTGGTTTTTCTGATCACGAAAAAAAAGTTGAATGTTTTCGGGTCAAAATCTTAACGCACGGAAACTTACTCTTGAAAAACTCTGTCAACTGCGTTTTAAACTTTTGTCGTAGAAAGACAATATGACCCGCGAGTAACACGAAAACTAAAAGAAAAGTGTGTACAAGCAATTTTGAAGCCAGGTCAGTTTCTGTCAGCTAGTGAAGCGGTCGATCGCGTGTATTCCTTTCAAAAAGGACCGCCGGATCCGGTTGAAACTTGGTAGGGTTGTTCGGATTGTATCACACTTGAGTAAATAAAAAAATGTGAACAAGATTGTTTAACATTTATTTTTAAAAAAGAAATTCAAGTATGAAAGCCTTGATATTTCACTATGCCGTAAAACACTTCACTCCAAGATTTATTTATTATCCACGTATTTATTTAGTTTCTTATTTATTATTAAATTACAAGGTGGTCACTTGGGTACAAAATTACATTAAAAATATCCGTCCGTTGTATCTTACAACTTATCTTTGTATTTAACTTAACTTTAGTTACTATAGTAAAATAGAAATCATAGTAAAAATATTCTTGGTTCGTTCGGTAACGCCTTGAATTATCTCTGGCTATATACACCTGCCCGTAATGTTTTTACGCTAACGAAACTCAACTTCAATTAATAAAAGCTTTTTGTTCACGCCCCCAGGATGACGGATCGCTGGTAAGTGAATTATTTTGATGGGATTAAGGCCTCTTCTCATTAAGGTACCGGTCCTTTGTGTTGGTCAATGATGGTACTGTGTTTAGCTTGTTTTGACAGAGATTGGTAAAGTTGCCTTTTGTAATGAGGAATAAGAGTGTTAGGTACTTATTGATTTTGTGGAAAGAAGTAGCGTTTTATAAAGACAGAGTGACAAGAAGAGCCAAACATGCATCTGTTGGTAAAAAACAAGCCTGTCTATCAAAGCACAATTCCACACATGTATCCAACGATCCAAATCACTGCATAACAGTGCGCTATACTCGTCACCGAAAGATATAAAGCCTTTTTTGTAAACATTACATGTTCAGAACATGGTTTGCTCATTACTGCCTGGCTCTAGAATAACTAGCAAGGATGTGTTACTTCCCCAGGCGGACTGTGCGAAGAGTCCTACCAAGTACCTACTAAAAAATTCTGTCCACGCGAAGTCGCGTGCAACAAATATTTGTATTCATGTACTGAAAATTAAATGTTCAGCTTAGCGTAGGTATCATTTTCAACATGCGTCGAAACTCGATGACAAAGTTTACAAAAAACTAGCGGCATGTTACGTAAATTAATGTTTGCTTTTCGGCGTAGTTATTTTCCTAGCAAAAAGTCACGTAGTGTTGTAAAACATGAGTGCAACAGCGTTTAATAAAAGCAGCTGGGAAACTTTTGTGTCGCTGACTGTAACAAAAAGTTTATGCTACGGTAATAGATTTTCCGAGAGGACAGCGCTTTACTTTTAATATGATTGTTCTAGTAAAGAGAAGTACCTGGGTCACCGAGCTTTGCTAGGTTTAAATAAGTACTAAAAATACTTAGATCCTCTTAGATTTTCTTAAAAAAAAAGAATACTTGAAAAAAAAAGAGAACCCGTCTGGATTCGAACCCGCAGCTCTTAATTCGTGACCGCCACGAACGCGACTTCCCGTCTAAGCCAATTATGCTGTCACGTCACGCGGCGAAATTTACCTGCGCATTCTAATGACTAATGTGACAGATTTTCATTGTCTGAAAACGCGCATAATATGCGTTGTTTTAAAATGAAACCTAGTTAGATCGATTTGTCGTCCCCAAAACCCCCTGCATACATAATTTCATCAAAATCGTTCGCGCCGTTTCCGAGATTCAGATTCTATATATATATACATATTTATATAGGTACAAGAATTGCTCGTTTAAAGGTATAAGATATTGTAGTGGAGACTCTGCAGAATGTGCCTAGGGAAGTGAGAGTGACACACCTTTGCCAGTTATTCTACCGCCAAGCAGTAATGTGCAAACATCACTGTGTTCCGGTTATAAGGGCAATGATTCCAGGTAAATTACAGGACAGAGACATGAGTCGTCTTGTACCTCAACCTGACGAGAGCAGTGAAATGCTAGAAACAATTTGGATTCCTCATGTTAAAATATCTGAGTTGCTCTGTATTGCATTGGGCAAGCGTGTTACTTAACATTAGTCGCATGTTTTACTCGTTGGTCTCTTTATAACTCCATATTATCAAAAAATGCAGATTTCTAACGTAGGTACACTTCTATGTACTATAAAATACTTGCGTATAAAAAACGTTTCTCAAATATGTAAGTATCGACGCAAAAGTTTTTTTAAATTATAACAAAGTTTACCCAATATTACAAACATCTAAGATTTTGGTGGAAACCTTCTTAATCAGAGCTTTTATTAACAGAACTAAATTATAACAAGAACTACAATGAACACCTAAATACTTACACAAAACACATTCAAATTAGCGGACCAAAAGACCGCTGAAGGTCTAATGTGCCCAGCAAGCTGGCGCTATAACCACGCTGAATAGCAATGCATAGGCCGAGAGCTCATCTCAAAACGGTTAAACAAAGTTTGAAATACGGCTATGTTGTAAACACAATGATTTGTTTGATTAGATGTCTTTTGTTTTTTTTTTCAGGAATTCGACATAGTAATGACAAAAGTGAACGGTTCCCTGGGTTTTACCCTGCGCAAGGAGGATCACAGCGCGTTGGGTCACTACGTGAGAGCCCTCGTAAGGGAACCGGCTCTTAGCGACGGGAGGATACAACCTGGAGATAGAATTGTTGCGGTAAGTTTTAGGTTAAAGGAATCAGAGTGATATGGGACAGCTCCTAGGCTGGAAGTTGTTTTTGTAATACAAAGAGTGACGACAAGAGCCTAAAAATTCCGTCGGGAATAAACAGCACAAAAAAACATAAATGTAAAAATTTACCAATGCAAAATACTCCAACAACTAAAATTTGTATGTATTCGTAGTTAAAATTAAATAATATTATGTAGATATCGAACTTTTATGCTGAACAAATTAATTATAGCGACGTATAGAACGTTTGCTCTGGTTAATGTTTTCTACTCAATACTACTATTTATCTACAATACTGTTTATGTACAATGTGCTACTCAATACTATTAAATTATATATATTTGTGACTACGGAATTATCAAAGAGAGAGAGACTCTGACTATTCCCTGATTGATGGTATTGATCTGGATGTCTTCAAGTTTTGAGTGATGTTTAGTTCTTCTCTATGAACACGCTCCATCGTAAACGGTACCTACCGTCACTGAATATGAGATGAAATGGTGTTTAAGTAGAAATCTATTCATCATTTTCATCTTCATCTTTGTCTTCATCATCATCTTCATCAGCCGCAAGATGTCCACTGCAGAACATAGGCCTCCGCCTTAGATTTCCACAACGAACGCAACTGCGCAACCTGTAACCAGCGGTTTCCAGCGACCTTTATAAGATCATCTGCTCATCTATAATATATATATAATATATCTATAATAAATAATCGCCAATAATCGATATTATACCGGGAAATAAATCAGGAATTCAGTATTCAAGAGGTACTGTCGACTAATCTCAATGTGAAAACGACAGTGACAGAACAGAAGCCAAATCCGGATAGGAAAAATTGCTTGGCGTAAGGTTTCGTCAAGAAAGTTTTCGTTTTTTTCCTTATCTTGACGAAAGAGCTGGGAATAAAAATAGGCCCGAGAAGTGTGGGCGGCTGCTGAAACTATTTGCTCTTGTCTAAATCTCGTTCCGACCTCAGGTTATTTAGATGGTAGAATTGTTTTATTTATTCTATTCTGTGTAATGCGTGGGATGTTGATGGAAACCGACTAAATCTCTTGTAAATTTTTGAAATGGGTGAATTTGAATAGCAACAGAATTAGGTACAGATTTTATCTTACCATTTTTAGTTTTACAAATTACATTTTTCGTGTTCATAAATGGAGACTGTGTATCGGTAAATGTAGTTTAGGACCTAATAACTAAGACTAGATGGAGTGACGATTTATGTAGGACAGCAGTAAGCTAAGATAGACGATGAAATGTAATGTAGACTATTATTATAGGTCACTTATTTTGTAATGATAGATTTCATTTAGTGACTACCTTCTGAACTTACTTCTCTCTTCTTGTATTACAAATATTGTATTTATTGTTACAACTATTGTCCTTTGAAACATTTGCACGCTTAGAATTAAATATTATGTACCCATTAATTAAGGGCGTACCCCGAGCAAATGACCTTGAGTATTTCTTTCTTACCTTATCGCACACCGCAACAAAGAGCAAGAGAGAAACAGTAGGATTTGTCGCTGTTTTACGCTAAAATTTTAGAATAAACTCTTTATAAAATCAGATATTGGTCTTTTCAAAAAAAATAAAACTACCAAAATGTTTGTAATGGAATTGTCTATCCGTTGGTGTAAGTACAAAATCAAAATAATGGACGATTTTTGAGGAGATGCATGATAACTACAATTATTTAATTTTTTCATGGTTTCGTTGTGAGGCGATTATTTAAACAATACGTTCATTAACAAAAAAATAAAACTACCATTTTGAAGCCAAGAAGTTGTAGAAATTTAATGTATTTTTTATCAGTTGATATTTGTTTTGGCTAATGAGTAGATAGCTCTTAAAACTGGACAAAAAACTCGTTTTGCTGGGGGACGCACCTTAAGGAGTGTAACAATGAATATAAATAAATAAATCCTAGAAAAGTATGACACTTCGCTCTTCGGCATTAATATCGTGAACAAGGATCAGACGCTGTCGATCATACGCTGCGCAAAATTTTGTGAGCTCTCGGGTGTATGTAAATGCAACAAAAAGTTTTTCTATCTACCTTCAGAATATACCTATGGCAAAGTTTGCTTATCCATACTTGAAAATAGGTCAAGGGAAATTTTATGCACCAATGACTGCGAAATGCAGTATTCACTAACTGACCCTGGGCATGGTGCCAAAAAGCTTTGGTGTTTGTGCAGTAAGCTACGTTGTTATGTCAGTTACTTAGTTTCATGGAAATATTGAACTCATATAAATATAGTTTCTTAGAAAATAGCAAGAATAGAAGAGACTCATAGTCGTGAATGTCGTGATGTCATCCTCAAAGATAGAGATCTCTAGGTTTAGCTATCATATGCGTTAACTTCATAACATCTTACCCACGTTTCACACATGTAGAAACCTCCGTTAAAATAATAGTAAAGGACCATCCGTATCACGTTGTAAGATCTGCAAGACTTTGTGTTACAATTTCGCTAGTATCGCCCCGCGCGATTTACCCGCAAAATTTTCGTTCCCATATTTTTCCGGCGATTATAAGCAACCTATATCCACATCTATTCATTAATTCGGCCAAACATTCATACATAAAAAAACATTGCAATTATTATATCAGTAGAATTTGCTTGATAGTGAACATGTAATAAAGTTACATTTTTAACACAGGAAAAGAGGACCGGTATAAGATTAACGTGACTCTATACTTCTATATTATATTTCTATGTACGAATATACTCGTAGCATTATTTACGCACTTATAACACCTATTTTTACTGTTTTTTTATTTGAAAGCTGGCATCTTTTTGTTTGTTCTGAGCTATAGACATGAACATTGTAACAAAACTTTAATTTACTTTTTTAATTAAATTCGTCCAAGCTTAAGAAAAATAACAATGAAGAACCTGGAAGCTTACATTCTAAATGAAGGCAACAAAGTACTTACCTATGAAGGTAGCTCCTCAAACGATGAATTTACTAACGAGAGCGAAAAACTGTCCCTTCGTTTTATTACTAAAGTTCGCTCAGATCCACATCCCGTATAGTTCTTTCATACTACGCTATATACCTTATATTGGTTTCTTTTTAACTTCGTTATAATTTCTTTAGTATTTCCTTTACTTCGATATGGTTTATGGTTGATGTTCCAAGGAGTCGAACGAAGAGGTTTAACTCTACTATGCACGCCCAGGCTACGGAATGCGATGCCTGAGTGGGTTTTTCCTGATGGTTCCTATCATCTTGGTGTCCACTAGACTTAACATAAATCTTGCTGCCGATAACAAGCGGGGAGAGGGGGGGGGGGGTTGAAATATTGCAATACAAAAATAAGTCCAAATGAAACAAAATAAAAGTATAAGTTATGTTATTATTTTATAATATTTTATGACAAATAATATAAAAAATGGGAGTTATAGGGACTGCCGCTAGAAGAGTTTTTTTTAACTTAATTTTCAAATCAAATTCTTTATTGCTGGAATATAGGTATTAGTTACAGATCTAAAATAATACATTTAAGCAAAGTATCACTATATCCGCACCCATAGGGCGTGCAACATCACACATAATTAAATAAAAATTGTCTGAATTACAAAACTTCCATTACTTATACTCAATTTTACAATATTAACTTCATTAATTTCTATATAATGTCAATGTTTATATTGTTTGTATATACAGATATACACCACTAAAAGTTACACAATACGTCAACTGCATCAGATATACTACTATGGCGCATGATTTCACCCATCCAAAAAGCGTCTAAAGGTGGCGGTAGCACTAGACATTTTATGTAGAATTGTATGGGCGCCAGTTCGCACCGAGATCGCGACAGGAGACCGAGACACGTGTCGCGGTCGCGCCGTGAACTGGGGTCCATACAAAGCTATAATGTCAAGTGCCTGTCGCAGTCTCCTGTCGCGATCTCAAGTCGCTGTCTCAGCGCGAACTTGTACCTTTACTTTTTGTTTCATGTTAGATTGTATGGGCGCCAGTTCGCACCGAGATCGCGACAGGAGACCGAGACACGTGTCTCGGTCGCGCCGTGAACTGGGGTCCATACAAAGCTATAATGTCAAGTGCCTGTCGCGGTCTCCTGTCGCGATCTTAAGTCGCTGTCTCAGCGCGAACTTGTACCTTTACTTTTTGTTTCATGTTAGATGTTGAAAATGTTCCATTTTATTATAAATAATTGGTAATTTAAAAGTAACAAATTTATTATTCGAAACTTCGCACTCGAGCTCCAAGACACAAGTCTTTCACTTAGTTTGGAGCTCACTTTTAATCAACAAATGTATTGTTTTGTCAATCCTGTTAAAGTGTTTGACCATGTACTGGAAATCAATTATTCTTATAAATTTTCTCTTCAATAATGAACTGGCGTATTTGTATGGTTGCGTAGTCGGATTGAGCATTAATCGTTATGAAACTTTGTCTTTATGTTTACATCGTCCATGTAATTAGGTCTGTAATGTCAACAACAATGGACGCTTTAAAACACGGACTTTGTGTATTAAAAATATTCCAGTTATTTCGTCTGCTTCGAAGTTAATTGTTTTGTGTTTGTTTTTAATCCCGGCGTGTTTTGGGAGTTGAGTCAGCAAGGGGTTGAGAACCGTGGTTATGTTTAATGTGAAAGCAAAGTTGAGTTGACTTCCTGTTCGATATTATTTTTAGAAGATTTAAGGAACCTGGTTTTTAAAAATTTGATTTAATCTTTCAATTAAATGTGTCTCATATGTACGTATTTATGAGTCGTCTTTTTTCGAACATCTCCACACATCTTAAATTTCAGATTTGATGTAATCAAATATTTAACTTTGCATGGTTTAATAATAATAATATATGTTTTTGTTCTAGCTAACAACTTTGCGACGTCGTTTACAACTGATATCTTTTTCGAACAAAATTGTCGTTCCCTAGGAACCTATTGACACGTCTCTCGATTGATTCTAGAGCTAATTCGTTTTCTGCGTTTTGTTAACTCTCTTATCATAGAGTTGGATATGTTTGAAATGTAACCACTTATAATATTTGCAAAAAATAGTATTAAAACATAGAATACAAAATTCGAAGTATAAATAAATAAACGATTCTGGAAACAATCTCGATTCGAGTATCAGTCTAAACCAGGGGTCGGCAACCTTATGGGAGTCACGGGCCACATGGTGAAAAAAGTATATAAGCGGGCCGCACTTCTGAATAAATTTGTAATTTTGTAATTCATTTGCACCCCTCCCCCCTCGATATTCATTGTTACCTTTAAAAAAACTGCGAACATAATTTTAAAACCGTCGCGGGCCGCGCGTTGTCGACCCCTGGTCTAAACAATGGAAATCACGTTAAAATTGATCATTGGAATAATAGCAGTAGTGTTGTCTTTTTTAAAATCCAATAGTGGCGCCCCGCGGTTTTACCCGTGTAGTTACCGTTATTTTTCGGGGATACATTTATTTAATAGCCTGAGTGTACCAAAATTCAGGGCGATCCGTTCATACGTTACGACGTTATTGAGCAACAAACATATCCTAACATTGACATCCTACTAATACTTATTGTAAATGTCAATGTTTAGATGTTTATTGCTCAATCACGATGGAACTTCTAAACGGATCTTTGGAACACAGCTAAGTACATTATAGTCTTGAAGAACACAGGTAGTTACTTTTATCCCGAGAAAACAACGGGAACTAAGCTAGGAATACTGCGGGGCATTGCTAGTTTATAAAATTAGTAGAATACTAACCCTACTAATATTATAAATGCCAAAGTTTGGATGTTTGTTGCTCAATCACGTCAGAATGGCAAAACGGATGGGTTTCAATTAATTTATTTTAACCTTAGGCATCTAAGATACACTTGGTAACGTCAACAATTTACAAAATAAAATCTAAGAAGTGCAACATCGTAGTTTTAAATATCATTACAGTCACATCAAAATAAAATTTGTTAAATCACATTCTAATAACGCGGCTGCAAAATGGTCTCGACAGTAAAGAGCAGCTGTAAAAGGGCGTTGTTATTTGTATACAAATATATAAAATCTTATATGAGTATGTCATAAAAATGAAACAGAAATATCATGTCCGCAAGGTTGCCAATGTCACAATGTTATTTAAATTTGAGTAAATATAAATTAATTAATTTGGTTGAAATTTGGAAAATAAATGATGGTATGGAATAATACACTTTTTATCGTGGTAAAATAGCGGGAACTACACTAATAAAACCACAGGGCGTTGTCAGTAATAGTATAAATATGAACCATTGCACGAAAAGAAAAGCAAAACCATAAAACCAGTTACATAAAGCAATTAATTAAAAGATTTTATCTCTTGAGTTAATGGAGATGTTGAAACTTGAATCAGTTTTATTGCATCGATAAACCACTATAATTATCATTTAATTGCAGTTGACTGTCACAGCAACATGTAATTATGACGTTTATTAAGCATTCGGCTGTAAAATAAATTAATTACTCCCTGGGTTACACAGAAATGTACAAGTGAAAGTAAAAAAGTGTAACCATCCTGGTTACATAAGTAAATGTGTGCTAATGTACGCGCGAATTAAATTACTTACACTATTTTCATTTCAAAAAGTATTACTAACACTGACTCGCAACTAACAGTTAGGTAGGAATTCCAGCTTCATAAAAAAATGTACTAATCGACTTTTTTATCAAATTTTTCACAAAATGTTTGAATTAGTAGTAGTTTGGGGCCTTTCCTATACCATACAAATAGAAATAATCCCGTGCGGCACTTCTCTAGAGGTCTCTGGAGTTTCAGGTCCGGCGGGCATGAACCAGGTCCGTAGTCTGAGAGGCAGAGTAACTTTTCGAGAACTGACTGGGGAGTTAATTTAGGAATTCGACTTTATATTTGTAAAATACTGCAGAATCGCCAATGTCTAAATCGAGGAATTTGGTAGTGGTAGGGCTCTTTACGCCTGGGGAAGCATCACACCTTTGCCAGTTCTGCCGCCAAGCAGTAGTGTGAAAAGATTACTGTGTTCCGTTTTGAAATGTTTCCAGAGAAATTACTAGGCTAAGAGATTAAACACCTTATATATCCGGGTGACGAGCGCAGTGGGGTGCTAGATAACGATTTGGAGTCTGGATGTTCCAATATCTGCGTGCTTTTATGGGCACTATGTTGTTTGCCATCAGGCACATTTCCTGTTCCCCTTGTCACTCATAATATAACAATAATTTTGAAAAAAAAAAATGGCAGTCTTAGGAACTGCCGACAGAAGTGAAAACTTAATAAACTCAGAATTTGATAGCTTACGTTGGAAACAACGCGGGTGAAACCGGAGGGCGTGGCAATGAGCATGGCCATCTAGAAATGCGTCAGCCAATGGGCAATCATGACGCATTTCTAGATGGCCAATGGCCATCCCAATGGCCAATGGCCCAATGGCAATGGGGTGTAAAGGGGCCTCAACATCTAAGTGCCCCAAAACTGTCAACCTCACCTGCCCGTGGTGCACCCTGCCGATCAACAAACGAGGCTCTGACGACCGACCGATGGCGGGATATCCATCCATATAGCCGTGCTGTAAATATAGCTGTGACGGGCAGCAGCGTCATATGCATAAGACAGCACGGTTCTGTGGTCGCCAACCCGCAAGCCCAGCGTGGCGACTATGGGCAATAACCTCCATATGATAAGCCAAACAAACAAAAGGCCCCTAGTTCCCGGCCGCCCTGCTATTCCTGGCCAAGGCGGCGGTCATGGTAACGGCAGGGTAAGGGGTGCGAAGAATCCCCGGGTTACAGTAGGCCGCCCAACCCAACTGACCCTGGCTGTGCATAACGGACGTACCATTCGTGAAGACGAGAGGCTCGCTCAACTAGAAGAAGAACTGACCCACATAAGATGGCACATTCTCGGGTTATGTGAAGTCCGAAGAGAGGGAGAGGACACCGTAACCTTGGAATCAGGCCATCTTATGTACTATCGTGAAGGTCACCAGCTGTCGCAAGGTGGTATCGGGTTTCTGGTCCATAAAACTCTCTGTAACAACGTTTTGGAAATCGCAAGTGTGTCTCCGAGGGTCGCGTATCTTGTGCTGAAGTTGACCGAGAGGTATACCCTCAAAGTGATCATGGTATACGCACCCTGGGAGGCATACCCTGATTCAGAGGTGGAGGCTTTGTATGAGGATATATCGAAAGCCTTACATAACACCTCCAAAGCCCACTTCAACGTTGTTATGGGGGATTTTAACGCCAAAGTGGGAGTACGGACTTGCAGTGAATCGGTAGTAGGACCATATGGTTTGGGAAGAAGAAATGACAGGGGCCAAATGCTAATTGACTTCCTCGAAAAGGAGAGGCTGTTTCTGATGAATTCGTTCTATAAGAAACAGCCTCAAAGGAGGTGGACGTGGCGAAGCCCCGACGGACGGACGAAAAATGAGATTGACTTCATCATAGCGGACAAACGGCGAATATTCAGGGATGTCTCAGTGATCTCTCGGTTTGCTACCGGTAGTGACCACAGGCTTGTTCGAGGCACCCTGAATATTAATTACAAGGTTGAACGAGTCCGTTTGATGAAGTCAACACTCCGTCCGAACCTTCTCCAAACCATAGTTGGGTCTGAAGCATTCCAGTTAAAACTGGAGAACCGGTTTGCTGCCTTGGAAACCACAAATAGCGCTGACCAGAAGCTCGAAAGTGTAGTGGAAGTCCTGCGTGATGAGGGCACAAAGTTTTGTGAAATGCGGCGCAAAGGCAGAAAGTCAAAGCTTTCCAGTGAGACCTTAGAACTCATGGAGGAACGACGGAATCCCACGTTAACTTCGTCGGAACAAGGGGCTCTTAGCAAGAGAATTACCAAGCTTCTACGACGTGACCTCCGATTAGCTAACACGCTCTTGATTGAAAAATCAATTGAGCAAAATCGGGGGTCAAAAGTGTTCGTCAAGACCTTGGGTAGAAGCCACCTGACGAAGTTAACTACCTCGACGGGGAGAGTCGTTTCATCCAAAGCGGATATTCTCTCGGAAGTGGAAGACTTTTACAGCCAGCTGTACGCATCGCATGCTCCACATCTCCCACATAATGAGGACAAAAGAGCTACTTTGACTCGCCATTACACTGAAGAACTGCCAGAAATAAGTATGGACGAGATCGCGATGGCTCTTGGGCAACTTAAAAATGGAAAAGCCGCGGGCGAGGACGGAATTACAACAGAGCTCTTAAAAGCTGGTGGCGCTCCACTTATAAAAGAGCTCATAGAACTGTTTAATGCCATCCTCTTTACCGGGAGAACTCCACAGGCATGGCACAGAAGTGTGGTCATCCTATTCTTTAAAAAGGGAGATAAAACCCTTTTGAAGAATTATCGACCAATATCGCTTCTGAGCCATGTCTATAAGTTGTTTTCGAGAGTTATCACGAATCGTCTCGCCCGAAGACTCGATGAGTTTCAGCCTCCTGAGCAGGCCGGGTTTCGAAGTGGGTACAGCACCATAGACCACATTCACACGGTACGGCAGATTGTACAAAAGACAAAGGAGTACAATCGGCCACTTTGCTTAGCGTTTGTGGACTATGAGAAGGCGTTCGACTCGGTCGAAACCTGGGCTGTTCTGGAGTCCTTACAGCGATGCCAAGTCGAATGGCGATACATCGAGGTGATGAGGTGTTTATACGACGCCGCTACGATGGCGGTCCAAATCCAAGATCAGCAGACAAAACATATTCCTCTGCATCGAGGCGTGAGGCAAGGGGATGTTATTTCCCCGAAATTGTTCTCAAACGCACTGGAGGATATGTTTAAGACGCTGGATTGGGGTGGACATGGCCTAAACATCAATGGCGAATACATCTCTCACCTACGATTTGCTGACGACATCGTCATTATGGCAGAGTCGCTGGAGGATATGCAGTGGATGCTGGACAGCCTGGCTAACGCTTCTCAACGCATCGGCCTTCGGATGAATTTGGATAAAACCAAAGTCATGTGCAACGAGCTCGTTGCTCCGGGGCCGATTGCCGTAAGTGGAACCACGCTCGAAATTGTTCGGAGATATGTCTACTTAGGGCAGATGCTCGAACTAGGTAGATGTAGCTTTGAGAGTGAGGCCATGAGAAGAATCCAGTTGGGCTGGGCAGCGTTTGGCAAACTTGGTCGAGTCTTCTCGTCACCCATCCCACAAAGTCTCAAAACAAAAGTGTACAACCAGTGCGTCCTACCCGTTATGACCTACGGTGCTGAAACGTGGACACTGACAGTCAAAATGGTCCGAAAGCTCAAAGTCGCTCAGCGAGCTATGGAACGCGCTATGCTTGGAGTATCTCTGAGGGATTGCATTCGTAATGAAGTAATTCGTCAGAGAACTAAAGTCACCGACATAGCTCAGCGTATTAGCAAACTGAAGTGGCAATGGGCCGGTCACATCTGTCGCAGACCCGATAACCGTTGGGGTAGACGGATTTTGGAGTGGAGACCGCGAATCGGCAAACGTAGTACGTAGGACGCCCAGAGACCAGATGGAGTGACGATATACGAAAGATAGCTGGTGGCAGTTGGAAACGTAAGACCGAGGATCGGGCTGAGTGGCGTATTATAGGAGAGGCCTATGTCCAGCAGTGGACGAACACGGGCTGATGATGATGAATGGCCATGGTCCCGAGTTTACCCGAAGATTTCTTATCATTTCCGAGCGTGACGATAGAATTCAATTCACAGCCCACGAAAAATCTGTCTGTGCTGCGCCAAAATAAGTTTTCACTGCAAAAATACTTTCCGCAGGATCAGCAGTATAAGGGTCGTAAATCATAACGCTCCTTCTGCGCTTGTCCAAAATTAGCTAAGCAGTAGAGGTAACTTGAGGTCAAATCCCTTTAAAACAATAAAACGCGCATCTGACTTCAGTGTTTCGATTTTGAGTGTCACTGTGCGCGCGTGTCGTTAAAATTCACTCTGCAGAGACAGTTGTCAGACAACTTTATTATACCGTTTTTTACCCGCGAGACGGATACGGTATATGCGTTTGCTAGTTGTCGGTGAGGGCGCGCATCGTAAAAATCACTCAATTTTTTTTTTCAAGTTTTCCAAAATAAGCCAATCTTCAAAAAGCTTTTTGTTTTTCGAAATTGTAGGCTTGTTGTTATAATATGCATATATTATACTTTAATAATTTAATCAAAGTCGAACAAGTTGATGTTATATGGGTAAGCTGGATAACGTATCCTTTTGGCGTAAAACACCCTTATTGTGTAACCCGACGTAGTGTGGTGGCTTTGTAAATAAAAGTAGCGTTTGTAAAGCCGTTTACGTCATTAAAATAAATTTCAGAGCTGTACCATGAACCCTTATTACGAGTATTGTTCGATACGTTTGACGTTCAACATTTTGTGCACCGAAATTATCAATCGTATTGTCCGGTGTAATAAGGTTGGTGGTTGCAAATTACGAAATGTTGAGCATCAATTGTTTTTCAGAATTAACACGACAAAGGCTCAGTACTGGCACAGTCTATTTAAGTATTTCTTTATATACTTAGTACAGGTTGTTCATTATAGTTATCTGCTGGATGTGTATGTATAATTATAAATTACTCAATAAATGGGGCGAATTTTTTGGTAATACTAGTATAAATTTGCCCGTTGCCGAGAGAGTCCCAAAATTTGTCCGCGTAGAATATATAAATAGACTAATCCCTAAATAACTTTGCATTTTTCGGGATATTTTTTCCCTGAGCTCATCCAGACTAAAATCTATAGTATTTTTTTTTCTAAATTTCAATGAGATTTTCTGTTCTTCCGACGAAACAGAGCAACAAACATCTGAATATATGAAACTTTTTTTTAAATAATTGATGGATTTTTGCTTGACCGCCATTTTGCTTGATGTTAAGCAACGCGACGATGCGGTCTACGATGGAGCACGTTTACTTCCTTTTGACTTGGTAACACCGCTGGGACTCGATACCCACTCTCACAAGAATAATGAAGGCCATAATCCACCACGCTGGCCAATCGCAGGTTTGCGGATGACATATGATCGTAGACCGCATCATCGCTCAACATGCGAGATGGAGAGCAAATTGTAAACCCAAAATTTAAAAAAAAGTACTTTGTACTAGTCCAAATTAATGCTTTTTTGGGGTTCTAGAGCTGATATCATTCGTTTGTCATGGTAATGTACGTATCTATGGTATAATATGATGTAGCCTGATTTTTCCGGAAGGTAGAAAAACTGCGATGTCTCCTATTCCTAATAGAATAATAAAATCATAAAAACGCAAACCTTTTTAAAACATGACGATAAATTGTTCGCAAAGTTTCCTCCGTCTCATTTCTGCAATGCTCTTAGCCGTTTCTTAGTCCCCAGACACAAATATTTGTCACGGCGCGTTCATGAGTTTAATGACTTGAATTACAAGTAGCTCTAGGTATTTCGCTCTTAAAATCCCCGGGCAACGACCTCACTCATTACACACACGTTACAATACCTAGCTACTTTTTATACCGTCTTACATTATTCGAACTGGATCTATCTAATAGGAATATCTGTACGGAAAATGATATGGTTTCAATGTCAATGTCGCGGAACGAAAGTGTTTTCTTTTAGCGGGCAGAGCCTTTATTAACAAAACTAAAATACAATGAGAACTACACTACGCTACATACCTAACTACTTACACTAAGCACATAAATATTAATTATCCATATACCAATCAAGGTCTACAGATAATTAATCAAGGGTGTCTATGTCTATGTACGAGTATAATAAGTATGTATATAAAAATATATAAGTATTATATCAACTATCTGCAGGTCTACTACGAAGTCCGATATACGATATATCAGCCGAACTTATTGAACATTTCATACCACGAAACACAACCAGTCGGTTGACCGGATCGGACGTTTCGTTCATTCCGAATTCCGACCGACATAGATTTGACAGTTTTTGTGTCGTAAACCTTACTCCGAAAGCATTTAATTAGAGTGCTCGCAATATAACTCTGCGCGTAGCAAAATATGGAACTAATTGACAGGCCGTCAACTTCTTATTTACGTCAGTTGACAAAAGTTTGTTTACGTTTGGAGTATTTATTAATTTCCAAAATAATTAATAGCTTTTATTATGCCGAAAGTGATTAAAAGTGCTGGCCGTGGCTGGTTCTTGAAAATTGATCGTGGTTGTGAAGAAGAACGATACAATAACGGGCTAAAAGTGCAGTTTTCCAAACGCAGAGCTATTTGACAACTAATATGTAGGGATACCATAGCAATCAAATCTCCACGTATTATCGGCATAGTTTAAAGCTGAGGCTTTAGGTTGAGGCACACCCCGGACACTCGACCTAAAATCTATACAGACGGTGCAGTTGACATACCTACACTCACACAACTACGCATATGTCGTTCGAACACATTTACGCATGTGTGCGTGTCATCTAGGGTTACTAAATTATTTTATGGAATAGCTATGACCCGTGAGTTCACCTGCCTCACTGCCTGTGTTAAGTGGCCTATAATCTTACCTAGTTAGTGTTCGATCTTTAATGTAGGTAAATATAACTTTCATCAACAATCAGTTTGCTTATGCTGAAACTAGTCGGTTGCACCCGAACCGACTCATCCGATAGCGGTCCCGCTACCGAATGGTTCGGAATCTGCGATCCACAACGCCAATCGGATTGGCGTAGGAATGTCTTTTGGCCAGACCAAAGACAAGCTATCCCACCTAGTTTTCGAATACAGATACAAATTTGGTAGAAAAGTTAACTCATGGTAGGAATATACAAATCGTCAAATAACTGTATTTCGGGTTTATTTTGTGGTTTTGAATGACTTTTTTTACATAGAATTTGTATAATAAACGAGTAAATCGAACAATAACCTCTGGAAATTTGCATATGCAACACAATAAATCATACTTTACATTTTTCGTTTTACCTTCAATTTGTCAATCTGTTGATGTTGTCAAAGTCAACGGAACTATTGTTTGTTTTGTTTGGAAATAACAACAAAAAGTAATAGCTTCATAGTGTTTGTCCATTACAGTTATATATAACATATCTAAAAGTAACCACTAACAAAAGTATCTACACTCCACCGATCATCTGAATCAATAATCCTACATCTTCACTGCACATATGCCAGAAGTCTGTCATCAAACTGAAGACTACCTGAAGTGGATCGGTCATCTGAACCAAGACTCCTACCTACCTGTCATAGTACCTATAACTTTGGGGATTTTGTCCCACATATCTAGCTATATCTAAGTAAGTTTAATGTTTGTTAAATCACATGCCGTACACCGGCAAGGTGCTACTTTTTTTTTTTTTTTTTTTTTTTTTTTTTTTTAACTTTTATAGGCTTACACTTGACCGCCATCTCACCTGATGTGAAGCGACGATGCGGTCTACGTAGGAGCGTGTTTACCTAGAAGAAACCGATTCACTCTCGATTTGAAGACACAAAGATTATAGTCAACAGGGAAAACCCACTCAGGCAACGCATTCCACAGCCTAGACGTTCTTATCACAAAAGTAGAGTCAAATCTCTTCGTTCGCGTCTTTGGAACATCAACCATGAAACGATGTCGTTTTTTCGAGCTACGAGCATTCCGATAGAAAAAAGGGCAAGGTGGTATTAGATCATGTAAATCAGTCGCACACTCTCCGAAGTGTATTCGATAAAAAACCGAAAGGCTAGCGACTTTTCGGCGATGTTCAAGACTTTGTAGTCTTTTTCGCACAAGAGTGTCGTTGCCTATGAGCCTTTTGGCACGTCTCTCGATCGATTCCAAGGCCTCCAGCGGATACTTAGCCGAACCATCCCAAAGATGCGAACAGTACTCCATACAAGAACGAATTTGAGCCTTATATAACGTGAGCAACTGCTCAGACTTGAAGTACCTTCGCACCTTTGAGAGGACACCTAGCTTTTTGGCAGCTAATTTGGCCTTGGACTCGATATACGAACCAAAGTTCAGCGTAGATGTTAATGTAACGCCCAAAAGCTCAAGACGGTCAGAAATCGGAACGGATACACCTCTAAAGGTTGGAGTCAGTTGAAAAGGACTCCTTTTAGAGGAGAACAGACACGCCTGCGTCTTACTCTCGTTGAACTTGACCAGATTGGCATCGCCCCATGTAGACACCGCCTCAAGGGTCAAGCTCAAACGCTCGATCAGACTCTCTCTTAGTACCTGAGTTTGCTGCCCACTGGCTCTCGCACTAGAAATGTAACTCTCTACAACGGTGCTATCATCTGCGTACCCAAAGATACCGGGCTTCAACAGATCGTTGATATGTAGCAGGAAGAGCGTCGCAGAGAGTACCGACCCTTGAGGGACTCCGGCATTGATAGCCATTTGATCCGACGAGCAGCCATCAATGACGACTCGTATGGATCGATCCCTCAAGAAGTCCGATATCCACGAAATAAACCCAGGAGACAAACCATAACTAGAAAGCTTGCTTATAAGGCCATCATGCCAAACCCTGTCGAAAGCCTTCGAAATATCCAGGGAGACTGCAAGTGCTTCCCCGTGTTTCTCGATAGCTTCTTTTATATACACCTACGGGGTCTGCGTTGTCATTATAGGGATTGGGGACCAATAAGTTCTGGCAGAAGTACATTTAAGTAACCTTTCCTTCATCTATAGATAGAACTAAAGTCGAACAGATAGGTACGAAAATACTGTTTGTTATACAAGGACCAGAGGGGTTCGTGGGTCACCCCTTTTGGGCTGGCACTAAGTAATATTATAGACGCACGCACTTATGACACGGTCTTCTTACTTAGTTAGCTCCGACTATGTTTGTGACCACCACTGACCACTGGGGCCAAAGTTGTTTCCGCTCTTGCTGTTATATCGTTGTTTGACGTGATGTCTCGTATCTCCAATATTTCTTTGTGGGTTCTTGGCTTTTTGCTCAAACAACAAACATGTTTCATATTTTCATCTCAAAAAATAAACAATATCAACAAATCAAATGTGGCAATAATCTATTTCTAGCAATTCTTTTGAGCACAAACTGCCAACTTTGAAAATTTCATAACTCAAAATTCCAAAAACTAAACACATATTACACACTAAAGTTAATAAAAATTCGTTTACTGTCCATAATCTTACAGAAATATTGAGAAAAACAGAGAAAAATCAAGTAAATACAATAATCTGAAAATCGTATTTAGCTATCCACGACAAAAAAGCTGTCCGAATCCCATCCGATTAGAAAACAGCTGGTAGTCGGTTGCAAACGTCAAAAGTAATCGGAATTGGCGTTGAGAATGTCAAATTGCCCGAACCAGTCGGTAGAGGCCAGTTTCCGTGGATCAGCCCGACCCGAATGGTTTCAGAATCGCTACGCAGAATAGCTTAACACAGTTTATAAAAATGATTCAATCTTTGTAGAAATCCTTATGAAATCAAAAATCTCTTATTCTTAACTTAAAATTGTGAACTTATCAAAACACAGTAGAAAAACGATTCAATCCTAGTATATTATAGAAATTCTTATGAAATTAAAAATCTGTTATTCTTGTTTCGTTGAACAGATGAAAAAATTGGTACCTACATTTAAATAACACAGCAACACAGCGTCATGGTCGTATTCTCATAGAAAATTGTCGTCCGATATAACCCTTCGTTGAGAGCTTCTCGCGTCCTTGCGGGGTAGGAAGCTTGAAACTGGCGGGGGGTGGGGAGTGTCCGTTCTATCTGTATTATCTATTCTATGGTTGAGGTGCGGCTTTGGGTTTGATTGTTTTATCGCCAGTTTGTGAAAAAATGTGTGTGCTTAAGACCGAATGTGAGAAACTAGTTATAAATGTTTTTTTTTTCATAATATACAAATCAAAATAGAAAACACAGTGACAAAGCAGTGAAGATCGGCTGATTGTATCTTTCTCGCTCGGGTACACTCGGCGGTTCCATGTTCACCCGATCGACCCTTTCACCTAACAGCGCAGCGGTGCGCCAAAAGAAATTTTACAATTTTTTTTTTCAACGTTAGCTTGGATGCTCTTTGATCCTTAACTCTGTATTCATTACTGTATTTTTATTGTAGGCGTTTCAGAACGTACTGTCACGTGGTAATGGACAACGGATTATACCACTGCACTCAGATAAATAAAGCGGCTACAATGGGCAATGTAAAAGAAGAAAACCAAAAGTGGCTTAAGAAAAATTAAATAGATTTCGACGATTGTAGGACAAATCCGCAGTTACTCGAATAAAGAGGCACAAAGAAGACCCACAATACCAAGTAGAATAACTATTAAAACAATATGGACACGAACTTTTGCGGTTACCGCCGTGATTCATCGTGATTTTAACCCTATTGAAAAAAGAAGATGATTCTGTGGAAGCCAATGACTCATTAAAATAACATTTATGCGCCAAATTTTCAAATAGTGTTATTTATGGTCTCAATAAAAGATTTACAAGTTTAAATTCTTGTTATTTCGATGTTGGTGTAGGTTGAAAATGACAGATTTTTTATAATGTAATAAACTATAATAAAGTTTTCCTGGTGGTAAGAGACTCAGACAGCCTGTACCAATTACCAATGATACTTGGTCATACTGAACCAAACCAGCACTGCAAAGGCGTTCATTACTTCGAGACATTCGTTCTTGAGTCTCAGTTGTCGTGTAGTTACTTAAATTGCTTCCCTGAAAAATCCCTTCCCGTACCTGTTTTATGAAGTTGTACGCTCCCAATTAACGGGAAGGGAACCTATTAGCTTGACCTGGCAACATTAAGTACGCCACCAGTAGCGCGCAGACTTATACTGCGAGCACTATACCTTACCAATTATTCAAACAGCTGTCAGTCGGATCCGATTATTCGGAGGTTGTTTTCGTAGTAGACCAGCTGGTTCCGATAATACTCGTACAAGCTTTGCTTAGTTTGGGGCTAGATGGTATTGTGTGTGAAATGTCCACCAATCAAAGCTTAAACATCTGGATTATCTGTAGACCTTTATTATTTTGTATTTGGATACAAAAGTGTTTTTATGGTATATTGGAACAACTATTACGATAGCCAAGTTATTCGCAATGGATGTGGTAAGGTAAATACATCTGACTAGCAGTCCGCCCGGCTTCGCCAGTGGTAGGTACATGTATAGCCTATAGCACTCAGAGATAACATACATATTAACGATGGAGAATTTTTGAAATCGGTCCTGTAGTTCCTGAGATTAGCGCGTTCAATTCTAAACCACTCAGCTGTTAATATTAGTAAAGATCTACATCTTGACAGCATTTCTAACTAAATAATAAAAAAATAAAATAAAATAAATTTATTTCAATAAAAAATAGATCTTAACTATACAATATTTTCTTACTTCTATAAACAGGTAGATTCTTTTTGTTTGCCTGAACTAGGTAGAACCTGTGTTTCAGGCGAGAGAAATGCTTATATTTTAACTGACATGTTTTTGTTCAGGTTAACGACACGCCGATGTCAAACATGTCGCACGCAGAAGCGGTAGCGTTTCTCCGAGCATGCGGCACAGAAGTGCGCCTGCGACTCTACCGCGACCACGCTGCCACGCCATTATCGCCCATGTCGCCCAAGGAAGAAGGACCTACCGACTCGGACGTGCCGCTTCCGAATAGGCCGAAACCTCCGCTCAGGTATATCGGAACTTTTTTTAGGAGTGACAACACTAGCAGTCCTTGTGCCTGATGGTAAGCAAGATGCCTGCACATAAGAACACTATGACACGCAGCCATTGGAACATGAATAGTCCAAATACCTAGTTACCTTGCACTGTACCCTACTGCCCTCGTCACCCGGAAATATAAGAATTTATATCTCTATACCCTGTAATTTCACTGGAAACAATGCCCTTCAAACTGGATAATAGTGATGTTGTCACATTACTGCTTGGTGGTAGAATAGCTGGCAAAGGTGTGTTACTTCCCCAGGCGTACTCTGCAAAGAGTCTTGCTACAAATGTTCTATTCACTAAACCACCGGACGGGCCGGACTCCGTCCAACATACGGCCCAAAAATAATAATATGTGGGTACAAACACGAAAGTCGTTATTTGACAGTAGTATTTGTATGTGTTACTGGTAATGGCAATGAAATGAAACCACGTCACTGTACAAACTGCTGATTATATTGTTCCTAACTGTAAAAGTGACGCGGGGCGAAATTATGCTCGCTCTCCGCTGCAATCCGCTTATATACACTAAAGTCTTACATCATAAATACGTGATTATTTTAATACCCAGGAAATTATTCACATTTAGGTAAAGAAATGAGGCATTTGTTGGGACCCGCTACGGATACAAAAATTAGTAAATCTGGTCCTCTACAAAATTATGTTGGATACCCCTGCACTAGACTCTAGACTAGACCAAACTACAGCTTCAGTTTGCTTACTTCGCGTACTGTTTATAAGAAAAACAATAGAAGTTCGCGCAGACATCGTCGTATTTGCTTATTTACTAAACAATACAACTATGCTGGAATACTCGGAACTTGAACTTAGTTGCGAATCTGCGGGAAACACCTTAATTAGCATCGAACATCAACAAGAACATAACAACGCAAACAGGAGAACAACTCAACGACTGAGTAGGTAATACGCAGAAGAGCAGTTTCAGACAAAACTGGCTATCTATAATTCTATACCAACATTACAGAAAGTATCGAATTTGCATGTTGATTTGTTTGAAGGAAAGTCCGGAAGCACTGAAAAAAAACAAGTTAATTTATATTTCAAAACCCGAACCCATCATGCTGGCAGCAATATCAAACTAAATGGCAATGCTTACGGACAAAATTATGCCAGCAGGTTACGCGTCGCGTCAACCAAGCGGCCAAAAAATTTTAGAAAATGAGATGAACTTCCGGCCCTCACGAGCCCCAATGTCTCAACATCAAACCGTTCAAATATATGTACCAATTATCATTTTAAATGAATATACGGATAACTCACGTAATATATAGTCCGACTTAAGTTTCGGCCGCCAAACGAGCAGCGGTCGCGCACGTGCACTCTCCTTGAAAAAGGTCGCTGGACGCGGCCGAAACTTAAGTCGGACTAGACTGACTGTATATCACGTGAGCTACCCGTATATTCATTTAAAATGTGTAATAACCGCGTTAGTTTTCATACCTATTACCATTTCCGAGGTTTACACATTTACTTTTGCCCATGAATCTCCTCGTAAGAGAATGCACGATTATCTACAGTGGGAAGACAAAGTTGCTTGTTTATGCTTTATGCTGTTTTTTACTCAACCGTTGAGACATGTTTCTCTGTGAATTCCTATTCAATACTTTAATTCCACATAAACATGCAAAATGAACAAGTATCCTACAACTACGTTTGGCTAACGGCTGTCGAACGCGCGTTAATTAGTGAACAAACGAGTCAACTCTGACTAATGACTTGGCTGCCATACACGTCAGCCGAAGCTAAGCAACAAAAGCGACTATTTACTTTGTTAGCTAAACTAACTTAACAGATTAATGACTTTTCAGAAGAACATAATTTTATTTTTCGCTGAGAACCGAAACAAACGACTTCGATTTGAAAATTAAACTCACACAAGCACACAGTCCTCTAATTTCAATAAAATCCTAATATACAGTATTAGAAGGACTACGCAAAATTTTATAAGAATGTATTGATGTATGTTAATTACTCTTTCACGCAAAAACTACTGCAGGGATTCAGCTGAAATTTGGTACGTGGGTATTATATCGGTATGGAAGAACACATAGGCAATTTTTTATCCCGGAAAAATAACGGGGTCGGACACTACGCGGGTGAATCCTCTGGACACTGCTAGTTAATAATAATAAACGAATATGTAATGTATGTTTATGTAAGTATACCTTTTATTTCCATTGATGCCACAAAACCACTTCACTGATTTCAAAAAAATGTATATTGGGCCATCTCCGAAGGAAATGTGTATTACCAAACAAAAAAACGATTCACATTTATTCGCTGTAGCGGAAGTTTTACTTCACCGTTTAAGCACAGTTTATAGAAATACTACCAGTAGTTCATCGCCTTTGATCTTGGAACAAACGCAGATAATGTACCCATGTCTAGGGTAGATAAAACCAAAGAATGAACCGCGCTCACGAAATACTAACATTGTAATGTTGGCAATTGCGGGAGCGCGCTTCCCCGCACGCCCCGCACGATTGTCTCGTTTAGACGGCTTCGTTGAACATCTGTTAGATTCTATAGACTGTGGTTAAAGCCTAAGAATAGGACAAACATGTACTACATCTGCACTTGGAAAATACTCAAGAGCTGTAAATGGGATTCGAACCAACGACGATTGTATATCTGACGTTCTGTCCACTAAACCACTACGGATTCATTGAACAATTTAGGGATGTTAACAATTTTTTGGAGTTGCTTTTATTTTGACGCTTGACGCTTGTTTACCTAAAAAATATTTTATTTAAAAATAATAGTATTTTCGATAAGTAAATATATAATAAATAAAGTAATTTTGAACTAAAACACTAACGACTGACATGACGTCACTACCCAAAACATTGGTATCGATTCATGACTGTATGTCCAGTTTATGTGTTTCTTTATATTTACTTGAATACAAGCAATCAAAATCGTCGTCGCTAAGATAATACAAAATGCAGAGAAGTAAACAGTATAGTATGTCTGTCTGACAGCTCGTTTTGCGGTTAGTGACGTAATAAGTCATATTGTTGTTTCCAGTCACGTGACAACAGATTAAAAATATAGCCTTTAAAATCATTTATATTAAATTTGCACGTAATATTAAATTACAAAAATGTGATTTCCGATGTACAAACTATCATAAAATTAAAACTAAACATGAATGTGTGTTAACATCTCTATTAAAATTATCGGCTCATTAAAAATAATTCCAAGCTCTATTGATGCGACGCGTGACAAAAATACTGGCGTTTACTTGCTTCAACGTAAGCATTGCAATGCCGCTATCGTGTTGGGCACGCTTCTATCTCGGCTTGAGCATTGATTATGTCTAGACCTTCATTGGTCTATAGATATGACGCCAAGCGGCCTAGCCGTGTTCCGTCGTGTTGTCTAGTGACACCATTAGGGGAAAACGGGTCAGAACAGTTGCTGCACAACTGCAAGACCGGTCTGTCACACACCAATACTGTACATCGGGAAGCTAGTCATGGAGGGTAGCGGGATCCGAGGCACGGTTTGCCGCACCGACCGCAGATAGTTGGGGGCCCAAGTAGTGAGCTAGCCACTCATGAAAGGCTGCCCCGCCATCTAGCGAAAAATCCCGGGATGCGCTATCCTGCCGGTTGGCGACCGGATGACAAGGCCAGATAGACATCCCCGGGGGGGCTCGGGCGTCCCCGCAGTCTCCAGGCTAGCTGCCCACTGGTGTATTCGTGTTGTGTGTTGTGACCAATGGTCAGTAGTGTGCAGCCTCGTTCTACTGCCGTTTTCCCACCGATCCCTCTCTCAAAACAAAAATGAACAAAGCACACAATAGAAACAAGGTTAAAGAGCGGCTGCACGCCTTGTCGGTAAAAGTGCACCTCACAAATATTCGAGGTCTGCACTCCAATCTCTCAGCAGTCCACCATCACCTCGAGACTGAGCAGCCGACACTCTTTTTTCTTACGGAGACGCAGATAGGTTGTCCCTCGGACGTGGCGTACCTAACGTACCCAGGCTATACTCTGGAGCACAAATTCCGGCCTCGTGCTGGAGTGTGCCTGTACGCCCGTGACGACATCTGCTGTCGGCGTCTCCGTAACCTTGAGGATACTAGATTTTCGGTTCTTTGGGCACTGATAGACACAGGCATAGACAAAATTATCTATTCCTGTGTATATCGGTCGCACAGCGGAGACCAGGAGACGACTAGGCTCATTGATTATTTAAGTGAGGCGGCGGACGCGGCTCAACAGAAGTACCCTTCGGCTCAATTAGTGTTACTGGGGGATTTCAACGGCCATCACAAGGAATGGCTGTTCCCATACCGGGACACTGACCACGCTGGGCAGGAAACGAGAAAGCTAGCTTTATCGTTAGACCTAACCCAGCTGGTCCAAGAGGCCACAAGAGTACCCGACGTTGAGTCGCATACACCTTATTGCTTAGACCTTCTGCTGACAACAGATCCAGACCGTTATTCCGTGGTGGTATCTTCGCCGTTAGGCAGCTCCGACCACTGTCTGGTGAAATCTGTATCTGTCTACCATCCGCCTGATCCCAGCCCTAGAGGCAACCGGCGATTGTGGCGATACAAGTCAGCAGATTGGGACGAGATGCGCTCTTTCTTCGCGTCTTACCCATGGCAGTCATTGTGCTTCACTTCTGGTGATCCTTCAGTCTGCGCGGATGCTGTGACTAATGTAATACGTACGGCTATGGAATATTTCATTCCATACTCCGACGTCCCATTATCCAGCAAAGCTCGCCCATGGTTTGGTTCTCAATGTAAAAGTGCTGAAGCATTTAAACATGAGACCTACCTAGCCTGGGTTGATGCTCGACAGCGTAAGGCAAGGGACATACGCCAGAAGAAGAAAGCGTTCAACAAGGCTGCTAAGGCATGTAAAAAGGTTCTTCAGAGGGCTCGATTTGACCACATTAGTCGAATAGGGAACAAACTAGCTTCATACCCTGCGGGCAGCAAAGCGTTTTGGTCCCTAGCTAAATCGGTCGAATCGAACTTCTGCCGCCCCTCACTACCTCCAATGCTGAAACCTGATGGGACACTGGCTCACACTGCAACGGAGAAAGCAAACTTGTTTGCAACTCAGTTTGCGGAATCTTCTCGTCTAGATGCTGGTAGCGCGACACCTCCTACTCCACCTGGCTGTCCGACTTTTATGTCAGATATTCACATTCGCCAAATGGAGGTTCGCAAAGTGCTACGCAATCTGGACGTGAATAAAGCCAGTGGCCCAGATGGTATTCCTGCCCTAGTATTGAAGGCTTGTGCGCCTGAGTTGTCTCCGATACTGACGCGCCTATTTAGACTCTCTCTCCAAACTGGGCTAGTACCGAAGTCTTGGAAGCTTGCTAATGTGCAACCTGTGCCCAAAAAGGGTAGTCGTGCTGACCCTGCCAACTACAGGCCCATCTCGGTCACGTCCATACTCTGCAAGACTATGGAACGTGTCTTAAACCACAGGCTCCTCACGTACCTAGAATCAAACGACCTCCTCAGTGACCAGCAATACGGATTTCGCCGAAACCGGTCCACCGGGGATATTCTAGCGTACGTCACTCACATCTGGAGTGAAGCTATTGAGAAACACGGGGAAGCACTTGCAGTCTCCCTGGATATCTCAAAGGCTTTCGACAGGGTTTGGCATGATGGCCTTATAAGTAAGCTTTCTAGGTATGGTTTGTCTTCTGGGTTTATTGCGTGGATATCGGACTTTTTGAGGGATCGATCCATACGAGTCGTCATTGATGGCTGCTCGTCTGATCAAATGGCTATTAATGCCGGAGTCCCTCAAGGGTCGGTTCTCTCTGCAACGCTCTTCCTGCTACACATCAATGATCTGTTGAAGCCCGGTATCTTTGGGTACGCAGATGATAGCACCGTTGTAGAGAGTTACATATCTAGCGCGAGAGCCAGTGGGCAGCAAACTCAGGTACTGAGAGAGAGTCTGATCGAGCGTTTGAGCTTGACCCTTGAGGCGGTGTCTGAATGGGGCGATGCCAATCTGGTCAAGTTCAACGAGAGTAAGACGCAAGCGTGTCTATTCTCCGCTAAAAGGAGTCCATTTGAACTGACTCCAACTTTTAGAGGTGTGTCCGTGCCGGTTTCTGACCGTCTTGAGCTTTTGGGCGTGACTTTGACCTCTACGCTCAACTTTGGCTCGTATATCGAATCTAAGGCTAAACTAGCTGCCAAAAAACTGGGTGTCCTTTCAAAGGTGCGAAGGTACTTCAAGTCTGAACAGTTGCTTACATTATATCAAGCACAGATTCGCTCCTGTATGGAGTACTGTTCGCACCTTTGGGATGGTTCGGCTAAGTATCAGCTGGAAGCTCTGGAATCGATCGAGAGACGTGCCAAAAGGCTCATAGGCAATGCTACTCTTGTGCGAAAAAGACTTCAAAGTCTTGAACATCGCCGTAAAATTGCTAGTCTATCGGTTTTTTATCGGATACACTTCGGAGAGTGTGCGACTGATTTACATGATCTAATACCACCTTGTCCTTTTTTCTATCGGAATGCTCGTAGCTCGAAAAAGCGACATCGTTTCATGGTTGATGTTCCAAAGACACGAACGAAGAGATTTGACTCTACTTTTGTGATAAGAACGTCTAGGCTGTGGAATACGTTGCCTGAGTGGGTTTTCCCCGATGGTTACAATCTTTGTGTCTTCAAATCGAGAGTGAATCGGTTTTTTCTAGGTAAACACGCTTCATCGTAGACCGCATCGTCGCTTTACATCAGGCGAGATGGCGGTCAAGTGTAAACCTATAAAAGGTAAAAAAAATAAAAAAAAATGTGCGAAATTTTTCAGATTTGCGTAGTGTAATTGGTTAGTTGGCATATAGTGTACCTATTGCAGTTTACATTGTAATTTAGTTTTGGTTATTTTGGTAATAATATCTCCGAACAATAAAATGTACATCACAAAAACAAAAAAAATTGTGGCGTCGGCATTTTTGCAATTTTGAATTGATATTAACCAACCATAGCTAAGAACCACTGCCAGGAAACTGACTTTCAAATGAAGAACACCGCATCGAAATCGGCCCATCCGTTTCAGAGCTACGATGCCACAGACATACCAACATCGGCGTCAAACTTATAACACCCTTCTTTTAGGGTCCGGGGTTAAAGGCCATGGTTTGCGCTTGTGAACTTTAGTTGACTTTGACCAAGTTGCCAATTCCAAATATTTATTAGGTCTCCAGGCGATAGGAATCGTGTTCTATTAGCGTGGATGCGTCGTTATAGGCGACACTAGGCACTAACATTACCGACAGTGCTCAGTCATGTATGACAATTTAGGTATATACGTTTCGATGCACAAGTAGATATACGTACGAATACGAATATATATTAAAGATCCATCTAAACTTTGTTTGTAAAGAAACTGCTTTAGCATAACACTAGTATTATTTTAATTATGGGATGTATCGTGGTTGTATGCTGGCGTGACTCCCGAAATTTCGATGCATTTTCATTATGTTCGTAGGTAAACTGATTGCAGATAGAGAGATTACCTCTATGTTACGCTTAATTGGACAACAAAATGTACAAAAGCTTAAAAAATGTAGCAATTGGTGAGTTTATTGATAAGAGCGATCTCTTCCAGGTAACCGCAAGATGGAAAAAAGGCAGTTGATACAATTTCCAATCAGATTCAAACATTTTAATCACCCCCTTTCTTAGTCTTGACAAACTCGTTCCACCATTCATCCACTTTAAATTAATAGTACTAGCGTAGTGAATAAAGCGTAAACAAAGTTTGCATTACCATGACCATAACATAAAACCAAATTGTGGCAAAACATCCAATGTTAGCAACAATTTGATCAGACTCCTTGCTTTCCGCAAACTGTTCTAAATTCAAATCTAAACGAGACGTTACAATCTTCGAATTTCAAATGTTGGGTCGACTCCCAGCCGGATGCGACTAGCGTCCGGTTCCGTTTCAACTATCGGAAATTCCGAATTCGAATCTCTAGCGGTTTGTTCGCTTGCCAGGTATGATAATATTACATTAGATAGTACAGAAAATCTTAATTTTTTTTGCAAAATAGTGGAATCAAAGTAAAATAGTGAAGTCAAGTTGCTAAAGTGGTTAGTCGTTTATTTGACTGAACTTAATATTATTAGTAAGAGACGTACTTCTTAGCATTCCATGGATTCACCGTGCGGGTGCCGGGTCCATCGTGTGGCAGAGAGAGAAATCTCGAATAGACCCCAAGACTTGTGACTCGGGCTGTAGGTTTAAAAGGGGCCCCTTACATTGACGTACGTCAACACTCACCTTCACTACTCGTATTTCTCTCCCTGCCCAGCCAAATCCGATATGATCCTACTAGTGCAGCTTTAGATACTCGTTCTAGTATAGAACTTACTGCACTTCTGGACAATCCAAGGTCTTTAAGCAGGTTATAGAGAGATTTTGCTGGTATACCTCTCGCTCCTACTTCTACAGCGTATAAATTAACTACATAGCCATTTTTTGTTAATTCATTTTGTAGGTCGTAATACTTATTTTGTTTCATCACGTGGTCTTTAGGTATATTAGTTTCCCACGGTACGGTAAGTTCTACCAGGACTATGCGTTTCGTAGCCCTAGAAAAAAGGAAAATGTCCGGTCTGGATGACGAAACACCCACATCCTCTGGGATTTTGTAGTGCTTTTCATACGTGTCCATTAAAATTGTCCAATCAGGTGCTGAACCCAGGATTGAGTAAGGCTTGTTCTTGGAGTTTGAAGTTGAGCCCTCTTTTACAAAGTTAATTTGTCTTTTGTTCATCGTCAATCCCTTTTGGGCTCTAGCTACCGAAAGGCTTTTTTTTTTTTTTTTTTTTTTTATTATTTAAATATTTACTCCACAGACTCCGGGGTCCGTGATCTTTGTCAATACAATTTTTTTTTTACAGATTTCTTGGAGTAGGAGAAGAAAAGGAAAAAAGGGGGGAGTTGGGCACATTTCAAACTTAATTCTAGAGCTCGTCTGTAGAGCCGATCACTATCGGTTGGGAATTAGAGATGCGCCGAGTAACACTTTAACCGAGTACTCGGCCCATCTCTACTAGTAATCGACTCCACATTGAGTCTTTGCCTTGCCATTTGCCTAAGCCGCCTCCTCCCGGCCCAGAGCCTCCACTACGGCTGCATTTCTGTCCCTGATGGCCATCTGTAGGTTGAACTCTCGGATGGTCTTCGGTGATGCAGCCAACGCTCGCCGCACGAACCGACCGATGGCGTCGTCGGTGTCGTCAGCGTAGTAAATGAAGGTCCCCGTGTGCCGTGAGATTGCAACAACCGCAAGGGGCACGCTCTCGTGCAGCTTCATGTTTGCCTTGGTTTTGATTGCGATTACCGACTCGTATGTTAGTCCTTGAGCTTCATGGATGGTAAGGATGCGTGACCCGGTGCCTGACCCATAACCCTGGTTTGTCAGGGTCTCTTTCTCCTCTTGAGTGTGAACTAAAAAGAGGGTGTTTGGTAGGGTGTTGGGTATTTGCGCTCCCTTATATCTTCTCTGCTCTAGGGACTTTATACGGGGCGCTGAGGAGTACATACCGGAGTATATTTCCCTCAGCGCATATGCGACGTCCATTGGGTTTCGATGTGTGCAGAGCAACTCCTGGCTGATCTTTGTTACCAGGTTCGGGCGGTGATACCTCATTTCGAAGAGATTTTCCCTGTCGATGTAAGGCAACTGATTGACGTCTCCGATGAGGACAATTTCACCAGCACCAGACAGCCTTGAAGCCATCACAATGGCTCCAAAATGGTTCATGAGAGCTTCGTCTACCATGAGGCGACTGAAACTTTCTCTTCCGAAACCATTTACCAGAGCAGAAGCCATGGTTCGCACTCTGGTTTTAACCAGGTTTCCGATACGGTGCGATAGCTTTTCTCTTAGATCTTTTGCTGCCTCAGTTGTTGTGGTAATGATGGCGTCCTTGTCCACATCAAAGTGTCTAATCACCCATGTTGTCTTTCCACATCCTGGAACTCCGTTGACCCACTGTATTCTCGGTACCTCCCAGTTTTCCCAACCAGCATTGACGTTTGAGTTCCTTTCGATGGTCTTGGCCATCTCTAGGATCTTATCGTCCAGCATAATCTTGGTGCATCGGGCAGTAACTACAATTGGGTCGTTTTGTGGTGTCGCATAAACAGGCACTCCCGCGCGCTCTGTCTCTATCTCGTTCAGTGTCACGAAGCCATTTTCTGCACTGTAAGCTGCCATATACTGTCCTGTCATGGTTCCCTTGATGACCCGGGAAGTGACATTATTGTAAATAGCTGCTTCGGCCTCCTCGAGTTTCGCTTTTAAGAGGCTTTGACTTCCTAGCCTATAGGACTGCATGATGTTTTCGCAGGTCTTAAAGTTGACTTGTCTTGTCGCTCTCAGCGTGGCTATGAATTCGATGAAGGCGTTACGTGCATGGCTCCGCGGCTCCGAAGCCGTGACATAGCGGGGCGGTTCAACCTGACCCATATCGGCTCTCGTTCGGCTTATTTGTTGCTGTGAAGCTGCTTTGGGGGTCTTTGTCGTTAAGGGGTGTGGTGAATGGGATGAGATTCGGAGTATGCTCCTTGCCGCTGCGTTGAAGGCAGTCACGAAAGCCGCGTTCGTTCCTCGGCTGCCGCTTTGATTGGCTGCGGCCTTTTCCGCGGCTGCCCTCTGCTGTGCTCTTTCGGAGCCGGTTTGGACAGTCGAACTAGGAACTGGATGTCCCCAGCTGTCAGTTGCATTTGTTTGGTCGTGCGAAGGGGCTCTGAGGAAGCTCAGATTTTCTCCCCTATCTTCGTAAACAACAACCTCATGATGTTTAGAGGCTTCAATGCAACCCAGCCGGTCTGCGACTCTCGCTCTTGAATATTCGATTGCCATCGCATCCACGCTTATCACCCGGGGTGTCTCACCCGCGTTTCTGCTCAGATGTGCGAGCAGCGCACTTGCCTGTGTGAAAGGCGTCCGGCCTTCCGAGTACTCTATTAGTGCAATCGTTTTGTTTTTCGATCGCACCAACCGAAATCGGTGACCGTCTACCTCACACACCGGCATAGCGTCGTAGGTTTTCCGCTTCATTGTTACTTTTGCGGTACTCCCATTAAGCAGGCAAGACAATCCAGGCGACAAACGGGCTCGTTCCCGTTCCCAGGCGAAGCAAAAGCTTACTCCGAATCTTTCTTTGTTGCTGTCCATGAAGAGAGCCACTCCGCGGATACGGATCCCCGCCTCTCCTCGGTCTGCGTTCTCCAGTAGTTGTTTGACGGAGATGCTCTTCGAGGAGTTATGTTGGGCGGGAACCGCATTCCATGTGGCGTCCACGGACAGCGGGGTAGGGTGTGGTGGCGAAAGGGGGCGCGTATTTGAATTAGTAGAGTTTCTCTTGGCCGCTATGCGGAATGAGCTCTCCATGAAGGACAGGAGCCGTGTTCTGTCATCTGGATCGGCTAAGATGTTGTGGAGATCCGAGACAACCAGCCTTCTGTCGATCATAGATTCGAGCTCATGTCTTGCGGCCATGAATCGGGGACAATCGACAAGCAAGTGCCAGACCGTTTCGGGTTGGTCGGGGTCACACTCGCATGCAGGACTGCTCTTGAGCTTAAATTTGTACAGGTATTCTGCTATTCCTCCGTGTCCCGTCAACGCTTGTACCTGGAAGGGAGTCAGTTTCGTGGTCCTCATCACCCGATATGCGTTTGCTATATCGGGGAGGAACATCTGGGTGACTTTTCCGGTGTCCGAGGTCTCATATCGATCCTGCCATTTCTTGACCGATTCTTCGCGGATTTTCCGTTTGACGTAGGACAAGGGGATCCCCTCATAGTCACTGGGCGACAAGGTGAGCGCAGCCGATTTGGCCAGTTCGTCGGCTCTTTCGTTGCCGACGGTGCCAACATGCGCTCTCACCCAGAAAAGACGAAGGGATTTCCCCTCAGCATGTATCCTTCCAATGTTTTCCTTTATGCACTTTACCACGGGGTGACTCGTTTTTGGGTTACATAGCAGTTCGAGTGAAGATCGGGAGTCACTCAGGACATTGACTTCTGGGTCCTTACTCTCTAACGCCATTTGAGTTGCCCGGTAAAGAGCATAAAGTTCCGATTGAAATACTGTGCATTCGGAGTGGAGCTTGAATGTCGAGTTCTTTACCTCTCTGCCATTCTCCCACCATGTTAGAGCCGCTCCAACTTTACCTTTTATCTTACTGCCATCAGTATAGATTTGAGGCCCTTCTGGAAGATTGGAGGTGTCTTCTAGGAGCTCGTACTTTACGGATACCTGCGTGGACGGATGGGGTTGGTCCAGGCAGTTCACGTTCCGTTCGAGTTCCACTTCTGGTGGGAGGTAGTCTTGGGAGAGGTTTTTTTTTACTCTGTACAAATTCGCTGCTTCCTGTATCCTCAGATCTAGGGGGAGCAGACCGGAAAGCGCAAGTGCTGATTTCAAAGAAACAGTACGGTACGACTTACAGATTTTCTGGGCAAAACCTCTTTGGATCGCGTTCAAGTGAGACTTGTTTTCCTCGAGGTCTGCCGCTTGCGCCCATACACTTGAGGCATACATGATGATAGGTTCCACCACCGCGACGTAGATAGTTCTCGTTATTTCGCCATTTAATCCCCAGGTCACCTTCGCTGCACATGCTAGCTGTCTATATATGTTCGCCACTTTTTTACATTGGGCGGTCACATGTGCTTTAAAGTTGAGCCGTCGGTCGATCAGTAGGCCCAGCAGTTTGACTTCCTCGACTAGCTCGAGCTGGACGCCAGACATGACTATATTTGGAGGTTCATACTTCAACTTTTTTGTGAAAAGCATTGCGTTGGTTTTATGCGCTGCAAAGTTGAGTTTGTTGATTTTACCCCATTCCACTGTCATGCTCAGCACCCTGCCCGCTTGTTGTTCGATAATGGTCGGGCTGCCTGTAAATACGAGAACGACGTCGTCCGCGAATGCTTGACAGTATACTCTCTCGGCTTCCAGCATTCGCAGTAACGAGTCTAGGATCACATTCCAAAAGGTTGGTCCACAGATGGATCCTTGGACGCATCCCTTGGTTGTTTCCTTCTCATAGACTGCTCTTGCATAATTGACCTTGATTTTACGGTCGCTGAGATAAGAGTTTACCATGTCGTAGAGGTTTGTTGGGCACCTCTTCTTCGCTAATTGATTTTTGAGGGCGGGCCACCATGCATTGTCGAAAGCACCCTCTATATCCAGGGAGATTAGGAGTACGGTGTCTTTACTTTCTACTCCTTTCTTGATGTGCTCTACCAGGTCATAGAGGGCGTCCTCAGTGCCTCTTTGGGGCATAAAACCGTACTGTTTCCTACTGATGGTTGGGAGGAGATACCATTGGAGTCGGTTTGCCAGAAGCTTTTCGACGATTTTTCCGGGAACGGACAGAAGACCTATGGGGCGGTACGATTTTGGTTGTGTGTAATCTGTCTTACCGGGTTTGCGTAATATGACCACGTGCGCCTCTTTCCATTGCTTGGGGAAGTGTTTCAGCGACAAGCATTTGTTTGCTATCGCCAAGAAAACCTCCCATTCGCAACGTATGGCTGCTGCGCAAATATCAGCGGTTAGCCCGTCTGTACCGGGGGCTTTTTTCGGATTCAGATTTCTCAATACTGATTCCAGTTCCGCTGATGTGAATGGTGGGTCATTTTCCGGTAAGTCCATAGGCGTTTCCATCGTTTGCTCCCGTAGCTCTGTATGACACGGTTGGTCGGTGCTCTCAGAGTCGTCGGGATAGAAAGTTTTGGCAAGTAGTTCTGCTGATAGTTGCGGGGATAGAGTGTTACCTTCGGTGTCTCTTAGAAGAATTTCTTCCTGTCTTGTCGAAGTTTTTCTCATCACTCTGTAGATCTTGTCCCACATACTTTCTTTCTCCTGATTCGTGCAGAACTCCTTCCAGCTTTCCGTCTGAGCTTGTTTGACTTTTTCCTTGTAGTCTTGCCGAGCAATTTGGTACTGTTCGACTACAAGTTCAACTCTGTCAGGGGCGGCATTCCTAATCCTTCTCTTTCTTCTGAGAACTTCTTTCTTCAGATTTTCGAGCGTTTTAGTATACCATGGGGGTGTTGGATTACCTTTCGGCGAGCTTACCAGTGGAATGGTGTATTCGCAAGCTTCATGTATACTAGTTGTGTAGCTCGTAATCATCGACTCAAGTTCTAGTGGACTTTCACATTTCTCGACTGACTCCGGCGAGATGTTTCTTTCTTTAAGGGAAGATTTTAGCTGTGACATAAAGTTTGGCCACTTTGCCTTCTTGGTGTTATATTTGCGTGTTGTTATTGGCTTCTGTTGTTCGAGAGCCTTAACTAGACGCAAAGTGAAGGTGATTGCGTTGTGGTCCGATGTTGTAATACTTTTGTCAACCTCCCATCCCTCGATTTTTCCCAGAAGAGACTCGCTGCACGTTGTTACATCTACTACGCTTGTGCAGAGTTTGCCTTCCCTGACGATCTCGAAGGTTGGTGTATCGCCGGAGTTGAGAATGTACAAGTCCATTTCATTGAAGAAAGAGCTTACAGTTTCTCCTCTCTCATTTTGAGATGTGCTTCCCCACCAGTGGGACCATGCATTCACGTCACCAGCAACAATAAGGTCTTTTGTAGCTAGTTTTTCGCTGAATACTTTGATCCTGCTGAGGTAGGGGTCGACTTTTTGGTCTCCTTCTAAGTAGACAGAAATCACTCCCAGTTTTAGGCCTGTACCGACCAATAGGACAGCTGCTTCCGTTTCGGTAACAATTTGGGGGTCATGGATTACCTCCAACATGTCGCCGAAGATTATTATGGCTGCCTTAACTGGTTTTTGCCTATTTAAACTGCACTGAATAATGCGAGTTCCAGGATATTGTTTCATCATGCCTTTGTTTCCCACATATGGTTCTTGAACAAGGGCAACTGAAACTCCCCTTTCTTTCGCGACCTTCAGAAGTTCTGTCGTTGCATTCTGGGAGCGCTGCAGATTTGCTTGGATGAAACGCAAACCTGGTTCGCCTACTCTTCGGGAGACTGAGCCACGTTCCTCATGAGTGCCCTTAGCAATAAGATATTCGGGACCGCGCTATCCCATCCCATTTTACTCTTTCAGGGCACTCGCTACTAAAGGCGTTGTGAGCGAGTTCCCTGTTGGAGCTGTTTGGATGAGCAATTACGCAGTTTTTGCATTTGGGTGGCAGGTCTTCCTTTCTTGCCTTGCATTGGGTCCAGGAGTGGGCTTTTCCGCAATGACTGCAGGATTCATCCCTTTCCCGGCAGATCGCTTTTGTGTGACCGAAACCTAAGCACTTGGTGCACTGCACCAAAGGCGAGTGGTCTGCCACTGGTCTCCTCTGGAGCCCAATGTAGACCTTTTCGGCGTCCAAAAACGCTCTGTGAATGCGAGGTGAGACCTCGATCACCGGATGGCACTCATGCTGGTTACGCGCTTTCTTCCTGTACCGCACTCTAACCGTGCTCTCTTGCAAATCAACCCCCTGTAGCAGATGTTTATTCTGCGCCAAAAGGTTTTCCACGATCTCGTTGTCTTTGTGGTAAGACAGGACGTCTCGGATTATGATTAGTGGATTACCCGCTTTCGCGGTCTCCACCTTTAGAGATTTGTCCTGCTGCACGCGATTTCTAACCAGACCAAGGTCTTCCTCTGTGCTGCAACTCAGGATGACTTTCCTGTTTCGACCTTTGCGCACTCGGTCAACCCTTGCCCCAGTCTTCTTCGTGTCCAGTGCTACCGCTATCCTCTCTATTAGATTTTCGGTAGTCGTGGGAGATGTGGAATTCGCCGTTGTTACGATGAGAGTGTGGTTCGGTTTTGGCACGATTGGCTTAGCCGCTATTTTTGCGTAGTTGGGCTTAGGTGGCTTGCCCGTCTCCGCTTGGCACATTTCAGCCTCGATGCTTAGGGCTGGTGGGGGAAGAATTAATTTTTCCTGCCGCATCGTCCGGAGTTCTGACGACACAGCTTCTAGCCGTTCTGTGATAGGCAGCACGTGCTCGTCGATGTTTATTTGAATTGGGGCGGAAGATGGGGGTAGCGTTTCCTTCGACATTATTTTTTCAGTGAGTAGTTTTTCTATTTTGGCGAGACTATCCGAATAGTTTGGGGGACTAGGAGGTGGAGGAGTCGAGGCGAGCTTTTCCAGCATGTCTGTGTTTAGGTGAAGGACTTCGACGGTTTTTTCACTTGTTGTATTGGAGTGTCTCCGGAATTCGTCGACCTGCCTCTGAAGAATTTCAATCCCAGTTTTTATCCCGAGAAAATCGTTCCGCAGCGGCGTTAGGTTGACCGTGGTATTTTCACTCGGTAAAGACTTAAGGTAACCGCCAATGTCCCTCACCGCTTCCACTGTTGCTTTTATGTGCTGGTGGGGCTCTCTCGACTCGAAGCTCTGCCAGTCTCTGACGGCTTTAGTCTCTTTTTGTAGTTCCGCTAGTTGTTCTCTGGCCAGAGCTACCTCCTTTGTAAGGTCAAGATACATTTTTTGTGTTGCTTTTGTGTGAGCCCTTTCTACGGAGAGCAGCTCCATGGCGTGCCGAGCCCTTTCTTTCTCGAGCGAGGCGATGTGACGATGTCTGGACTCCGAAAGGGAAAGGACGATCTCGTAAAGCGCTTGTAGGCTTTCGATGGCCGTTTGCCTTATATCGCGCCTCACGTTATGAGACGACTCGAGAGCGTCCTTGCCCCGGAGCAGCGCATCGTTTGCCACTTTTGTGGCGCTGTCCATCTCGACCCCCGTCCGCTTTGAGCAATCTCCGATCAGCATGCTGACCCTTGTGCTGCGGGCGGAGGTCGGGAACGACAACTCGGATACGCTGTCCGTCTCGTCATCGGTCCTCAGCTCTTTAGGCGGTGATATCCCGCACTGCTCCCAGTTCTCGATTCTGTCCACCGCCGCCACTTGTCCTGAGGTCGTCTCGGGGACCGAGGTCACCGGGGCCGAGATCTCACTAGCTGTTTGTGACTGTGGCGGCGACGGCACATTGCCGAGAGACGGAACACGGCTAGAATCTACTTCGGGAATCTCTATGGGCTCGCTGGGGCTCTCCCCGTGTTGCCGCGTCGGTTGCACCACTTCTGACCCGCCGGCTTTAACATTTTTTTTTAAAATTCGCTTATGTAGGTTTGACGCGACAGATCTTACTGAAAGGACCCTTGGTCGTTTTGGTGCAATGACGGGGGCAGAGGCGGAGGAGGCAGAGGTGGAGGGGGCGGCTTTCTTGTTTATGTCGGACATTTTGTATGACAGAATTTGATTTAACGGAATTGGCTAAATTTAAATTATACTACTATTATAACAACTTATACTACTCGCGTATGATCCCTTTCTTCTTCGTCTTCTTCTTCTTCTCCAAGTTAAAGTTTGTCAGTGTTCTTGCGTACACGCTCGTTTTAGATGGTGTTCGGGCTGTCCAGTAGGTGTCCAGTCACTAGCAGTCAGTTCTTCCGCCGGGGTTGGCGATGATGATGATGTTCTCCCAATGATGTTTTACTTGGCGGGGGGAGGTGTCGCTGATGACGTGCGTCGAGTCGCCGGCGCCGGTCGGTCGTGCAGCGATAAGAACGTGTCGGCGGAGGTTTTCTATACCGAAGAGGACGGACGTGACTTTTGTCCAAATACAACTTTGCGATCTTGTGATGTTGAAACTAAACTAACCTTTATTTTCGGCTGTTCGTACGGTATTTTTGGTGATTCCTCTTTATCCCTGACGTCCTGGGGGCTGTCAACACGGCTCCGGGCTCGCTGAACTGTAGCTGGTTCACTGATGTCACTGGGCTGCTCGTAGCTCCAAAAAATCCGCTTGTATTGATTTTTATTTACAGAGCTGATGTTGAGCGTGTACGTGTTAGTCGGGTCGGGCTACCGAAAGGCTTACGGCTTCACGTATGATTTCAAGTACTCTGTCATGGCGCTGTGAGTAATGACCCCTATTAAGGAGCACCTTGCATCCCACCAATATGTGCCTTGCTGTACATATCGCCTCACCACAAGTATAGCAACATTTTTCAGAGGCTTTTCCCCACCTTACCAAGTTACTCTGGTCAGGGAGGGTCATTTGGAAAGCGTTCAGATAAAATTTTAATAAGGCAGGATTCATATTGCACTGGAAGTCGTAGATTTCAGACCCAGAACTAAAATTTGTATGATAAAAATGGATGCTAGCTCTGTCTGTGTATCATCCTAATATTATGAATGAGAAAGATTGGATGTATGTTGCTCAATCACGTCGAAACCTATCGGGTTGAAATTTGGAACACATCAGTTAGAATATAGTCTAGAATGACACATAGGCTACTTTTTATCACAGAAAATAACGGAACTGCGCGGGTAAAACTGCGGGTACTGTTAGTAAGTATATTATGTATAATGTGCAATTTACAAATGCAAAAGTATTAAACCAAGGGTCTGACCAGATACCCTCAAAAATAAATCTTCGAAACGACAGTGGTGTGCGTGTGATTCAAATCAGGGGTTCCGGATAGGCAGTTACCGTTCTTCCGACTAGACCAGCCGTAGCTTTTGTACTTATAATTGTTTAAATATATATTTTTTTGTATAGTATAAAGTGACGAGACCAACAGGGCATGTGCCTGATAGTAAGCAATTTGCCTGCCACATAACAGCAAAGTTACACGCAGGTATTGGAACATAAAGAGTCCAAATCATTACCTAGCACTGCACTGCGGTCGTCACCCAGAGATATAAGAGATATAATCTTTTATCTCTATGGCCTGTAATTTCACTGGAAACATTGCCCTTCAAACCGGAGCACAGTAATCTTTGCACATTACAGCTTGGCGGTAGAATAACTGGCAAAGGTGTGGTTCTTCCCCAGGCGGACTCTGCCAAGAGTCCTACCACTACATAATATCTTCAAAGCATTGTCGTCTAAATAAGTCTTCTAAGCTTCATGGCCATCTAGACCAGGTGGCTATCCATGATCCGGACTTCACCCGAAGATTACTACTTGATATGACTTATGAATGTTATTATTATCAAATTATATATTATTTTTGATGTAGTACTTGCCAATTTAGGCCCTTGTATGCAATCCAGCGAGACCTAGTGAATCAATTAAATAATAACTGTATTTATATATAAGAACTTTTTAACCTAAGCCTACAAGGAGAATAAATGATTTATGAAATTTCTTTCGTTTAAGAGCGTGACACCAATTCACAGACCATGAAAAATCTGTGTGTGGTGTGCCAAACGAGGTTTTCACTTCAAAAATGTACTAGGCTAACATGAATCTTATAGGTTAAATATATGATTCCAGGGCTGAAGCAGTGTCCATGCTATGCGACCTGGCGGCTCGGCGCCTCACTCCTGACGCGGGCGACGGGTCTCGGTCGCCGTGTCTCTCCCCGCGGAAATTCCGGAAACTCACCAAGGACAACAATCACTATGAACAGCCTAACGGTGAGCTCAAATTCGGCTAGTTGTAGAGCTTCAACTGTTAACTTGTTGGCAACTCACCACGGATGATATTCACTTTACGAAAATAACACTATGCACAATCGATGTTTGTTGTAACATAGGTATTGGTACATTTTTACTACCTCTACTTGCAATTCTTTAAAGACAACAAACACTAGTAAGTATATAAAACTAATTCTGAGCGAATTACCGGTTAGTTGTTGAACTTTTTTTAAATTTAATGGCATCTCACCATGGAAGCGCACTTACTTGGTCCCCGATTATTTTTAAACGATAAAGTGATGAGAGGGGCATGTCATGTGCCTGATAGTATCACGCCTACCCATGACAGCACATTGTCACGGAGTTATTGGAACATGAAGAGTTTAAATCTTTCCTAGCACTGATCTGCGCTCGTCACCAAGAGATATAAGATGATTAATCGCTATCCCATGTGATTCTTTTTGGAAATATGGTCCTTGGAAGAATTGAAGAATTCATTCCATAAGGGGTGCTTGTGCTATACTTATTGACCACAGATATTATTTACAAGCACAAAAATGTTGTACAGTCGGTGACTGGAAGTTTCAACTATTTCAACAAATGTTTTTAGCAACTCTCCAATGAAAACATTGATACAGATATAATTGCAGGAAATAAAATATCAAATATCTATCAAAATGGCTGTTTGGGTGGGGTCAAAATGGGGTCTACTGCCTGACGCACTTTGGGCTGGTGCAGAAAGCATAGGGCCATACTAACCTAACTTTTTTAACTGTACTTATGCACATACGTCAATGCTAAAGTCATCATACGTTCTATAAGAGAGCTATACTTAGCTATATCACGTTTAAAAAATTGTTAATATAAAAAATCATCAAATTATCGTAGATTAAAATACTATGTACATTCATAAAACTGTTAAATAAACAATAAGTAACAATGAGTTACTTTTCAAACCAATTTGTCACAAGAATAGGTTGAAACAATTGCATAACGTATTCATTCGCGAGGAAAAACCATTAATTTCCATTTATGTGCGTTGAGTCTACTTATTTGTGAAAATATTTTTCAATACGCCGCAAGCACTCTGATGCAAATTGAAAATCGACGGTTATTGGTTAACGCCAGCCGCAAGCCACAATATCGCAAAACGTGCACCAAATATGCGTCGATTAACACCACAGAAAGGCAGCTTTTAACCTATGGTTTGCTGAATTAAAATCGATTTAAACAAGCTATGTTTTAAGCTGTCAAAGTACTCAATACTCTGTTATTATTGACTATGTGTCGGACTGACTTTGTTCTAGGGTTTAAGTAGGATTGATTCAGATGGTAAATGTGTGGTTTTTAAATTAAAATATTTTTTCCAACTAAATGCTTTAAATAGTAAAAAGTTTGTAATTAAAATTACACAGTTTGGCGTCGAGAGATGCAGTTTAATCAGTAAAAATCCTCGTATCTTTAATATTCTCATAAAATCTATTAATATTCTCATAAAATGTAATTAAAAAAATTCAGATACGTGACACAGGACTTTATGACTTTATAGTACTTTATATCTTTATTATGGATCTCACTCTATTGAATTACCTCGATTTATCGACGTTCCAACGGCCGTTGTCACTAGAAGTGTCTTCTCGTGACCTATCGTGATTATTTAGATTGTGATATTTGAATTCCTGTATAATGTTTTAATATAAGTTCAAATCGCGATAGTTTAAACTATACAACCCGTTTGAGTGCCAAACGAGAAGCAGTCGCGAGCTTGCAATAAAAAACGCTGGATATGGCTGAAACTCGAAGGAACCCATTAATTTATAAAATATCGTACTGGTTCAGTATAAAAGATAGGCCAGGTACTCTTACAAACTTTTATGTAATGTCCTGCTAAATCTATCACGGTACCTTTGAGAAAAAGAAATGACCTAGACAGTCTCGCTACTTTCCCTAGATGTTTTATATAGGGGGTTTAGAAACTGATTCATTGAAAGACTGAAGCTCTTTTTCCATTATCAAACTATACTTTATTAACCTTCTTTAGACCTATATTGGACAATTTTCATAGATGGAAGTTCCACAAACACGTGTCACAGACATGTGTTAATTCACTGAGTGGAGAATTCAATTAGTTAATTAATTGAATTGACAAGGAAACTACTATCAATAGGCACAATCAGCAGGTGAATTAGTTCATTGATTTAGATAGGCTACAGGAACTAGTTCAACGTAATTGTATCAATCACAATATGTAGCAATTACTTAGTTCTAAGATACAAATATATCGTAGAAAGCATTGTTGCTTAACATCGATGGCGATAGCGATTTAACGTTAGACGAGATGGCGGTCAAATGCAAACCTATTATCAAACAAAAGGAAAAAGATGACTGGAAATAGGTAACTGACGAAATTATTTTTCACTATGCTTATGATATTAGTCACAATTTGGATTTATTTACTAGGAGATAAACACAAATAATCATATCGATGGAATGTGCCCTTCTATCGGAACATAAGCAGATTACTCAATCAAAAAACAAATTATTGAAATTTGTTTTTATAAGAAATACATATTTTGATTTTGAATAATTTGTTTGTTAGCCTGGGAAAGATCTTTAGCTACCATAGTTGAACCATGTAATGTGTTGGTGTAACTGTAATTACAGGTGTATCCCCTTGTAAATAAATAAAACATGTGTAACCTTTAACTACCCGGAAATTTTAATCAAGCCCCAAGAAAATAATGTGTTATTTGAAAGTAGATGCAGTTTTAGTAAATCACAGCTGTAAAATAGTGAGGCTTGCACACCACCGCAACACTAAGCGTCTAGGTGTTTCACACAGATGCAACCAACATGAGTACGCTAGAGACACACACTGAGAGCGTGGAGAAGAGGCCGCAGAGATACTCTGTGACCGTCATCAGCCCAACCGCTCCACCCTCTTGTAGAAAGCAAAAGCTAAGCCTGACAGGTGAGACTCTGTCGGCCCGAGCACACTCACACATTCACACGCTTCACACCAACCCGAAACTTGACTGTCGGTTGAACGAACCCAGACTGTTCCGTGATTCAAAGCACCCATTGTTGTTAGACCTTCCGGCGCACTTTCATTACCATCTGCCTATGATGTAGCCAAACTCCTTGTCTCTAAGCTTGCCGCCATGATCTTCGACCCTTCCGATGTTGGTATATCCATATGTGTCGCATCTATGTTCTCTAGCAAGGTTTGCATCATTTGTTTTTCGTTTTAGTCCTCAGCGAGAATGTATAACATTTTTACTATTTCCAGTCCCACCGCATGGATACGAACTAAATAACTTAGACAACGATACACTGGATGCACCCAATGTGTACCAAGAGGATATAAATCGGCAGCGGTACATAGAACCTGTATTCCCTGTGGATTCTGACGAGCCAGTGTCAATGCCAGTGGAACTATCAAGCGATGAAGCTAAATTCAAGCATGCAAATCCAGCGTATCAGAGTGCTATTTTACATACAAGCAGCGAAGGGACTACTTCGGATGGACATAAAGAGGATGGTGAGAACCTTACATTTATTGACTGCTACATAATTTGCATACTAATTTTTAATACTCAATTTCATGACAATTCTTAAAGCTTCATGCATGTCACTTACCTTAATATGACTTCACTTACCTTATATGCTAGAAACTAATTACAAAAAAAACGCATGAAGTTTGAAGTATTTCTAATACTAGGGATTTTTTCACAGCACTTTTCTGAATCAATAAATATTAAAAGTACAAAAAATTTCATTTCTAGATGTTTCAACACTTCTAATAATATTTTTCAGCAAATGGTATGAAGAAATGGAAGGCTGTAGCTTTATCTCCAGACAACGAGCGTAAAGTAAGACTGGAGCCTCCTCTACCACCGCCGCCGAAGCCAGTGGAGATCGTCGATACTGTCCAGAAGGAGAACATCAAACCTGATCCGCCGAGTGATGACCCGGGTTCATTTGGTGAACCAACGGTAAGACTATTGATAGAAAAAGGAATTCAAATTATAACTCTTCAATCTTAATCCAACGCTAGAAAAGGAGCTATTCTTATATAATAATAGATAATATTAGATAATAATAATAGATTCTTTTGTAATGGTAGGACTCTTAGCAGAGTCCGCCTGGGGAAGTACCACACCTTTGTCAATTATTCTACCGCCAAGGTGCAAACATTACTGTGTTCCGGTTTGAAGGGCAATGTTTCCCGAGAAATTACAGGGCTTAGAGATATAACAACTTAGATATCTGGATGACGAACGCAGTGCGGTGCTAGGTAATGATTTTGGCTCTTCATGTTCCAATAGCTGCGTGTCACTGTGCTGTTATGTGGCAGGCATGTTGCTTACCATCAGGCTCATGTCCTGCTCGTCTCGTCACTCTTTATTTTAAAAAAGAATTTAAAAAAAAAAAGTAAATATCAGGTTTTTCCGCACGGTTCCTTTGTACCAATCGTAAGATGAGGTGTATGTTAGCTATGGCTACGTAGTGATGTGCCGCGACAAAAGTATGACACTTCCACCAGAGCGATCAGGACGTCTACTCTCTTTCTACGAAAACGTAATTTCGAAATAAACTCGCGACTTTCCTACTCCGATTATACTTCGATCCGTTTAAATGTTCTAAGCCTACTCTAATTAGAGTAAGCTTAGAACATTTAAACGTCAAACAATGTTCTATCGGACGAAACGAAGTAGAACCGGAGTAGGAAAGACTTGAGTATTTTTTTCGAAATTACGTTTTCGTAGAAATAGAGTAGACGTCCAGACCCGTGCTTTCTTTGTAAAGCGTTTATTCTAACTCTATAAACTATTTGATAACACTCTACTCTAATTTCACCTTGGATTTTCTTTTCCACCCATTTGGCTGCTTACGTATGTTGTTGTCACTGCATCGAATTTAGGATGTTTTGCGCTCAGATAACTGATCCAATTAACCTTTCTACCCTCCGGAAAACAGTAATAAAGAATTAAAACATGTATTCTTCATCAACTTCCAGATAGTCACAGTGGAGCTGAACCGCGGATGGAACAGTCGGCTCGGGTTCAGCGTACAAAGTCATCCGGATTCTGGCCAGAGCTACATCTCAGCAGTTTACAATGACAGCGTAGCAGCGAGGGACGGCCGCTTGCGTCGTGGCGATGTCATTCTACAGGTATACTTGCCATTGAGTTTCAAACAAAGGTGGTACGCGCCCCCACTGAAACCCTATCTCAAAAATGTTGAACTACACATTTCATAGAACGGGTATTGTTAGCATGTGCCAGTCAGTGAACCGTCTGCCAGTGGCACTTTCATCAACGGTCATTCAATCGTCATTTTAGTACATGTTTTCTTTTTGTCTTTTTTAATAAAGAGTGACGAGACGAGCAGGACATGTGCCTGATGGTAAGCAACATACCTCCCACATAACAGCACAGTGACACGCAGCTATTGGAACATGAGTCCAAATCATTATCTACCACTGCACTGCGATCGTCACCCAGAGATCTAAATTGTTATATCTCTAAGACCTGTAATTTCTCTGGAAACATTACCCTTCATTCAAATCGGAACGCAGTAATGTTTGCACATTACTGTTTGGCGGTAGAATAACTGGCAAAGGCGTGGTACTTCCCCAGACGGATTCTGCCAAGAGTCCTACGCGTTTGTTTTCCCACCCAGGGTTAACTTACATTACGGTTTACGTCTGAACTTTGTACAGTGCCATCTAGTTTCAAGTGTTGGCACTATTCTTGTCATAGACATTGTAATTTACGTCAACTCGATCGATTGCGTAAATGCAATATAGTATGAGACGAAGTTTACGGTTATGTCGTTTTTAAATTTAATCAAGTTCCGAAGCTATAACAACCCATTCTAAGTAAATCCACACCCTGTCAATCCACAAACACACAATCCCACAATTGCCCTATTAATTATAATTAGTAATTGAACACCGCCAATTAACAATAAAGTGGCCAAGTGCGAGTTGGACTCGCCCATGAAGGGTTCCGTTGCAGCAAGTAACATAATATACATAGTACACATAGTTCTTGTAGTTCGTTGTAGCTTTGATCGAAGTTTCAATAATAGTGTTTTTATGACGTACTAAGAAAAAACTACTTATCAGATCGAGTTCAAACTAATTTTCGTTGGTAGTTTACATGGTAATGTACATCATATATTTTTTTTAGATTTTTCATTATCTTACTTTAGAAGTTAGAGGGGGGGGGACACACATTTTACCACTTTGGAAGTGTGTCTCGCGCAAACTATTCAGTGTATACGAAAATGATTTTAGAAACCTCAACATCATTTTTGAAGACCTATCGATAGACACCCCACACGTGTAGATATGATGAAGAGTTTCAGTTCTCAGTATGGGGGGCAACCCTAATTTTTCTTTTTTTTTAATTTTTTTTGTTCATATCTTAATGCGGTTCACAGAATACATTTACTTACCAAGTTTCAACAATGTAGTTCTCATAGTTTCGGCAAAAAGTGGCTGTGACATACGGACGGACAGACAGACAGACAGACAGACATGACGAATTTATAAGGGTTCCGTTTTTACGTTTTACGGAACCCTAAAAATGGGTGAAAACGGGGAACATTTAAGAGACAATGTTGAGCAATATTGTCTCTTATTGCTTAAGAAATATAGCTTATATTAAGATCGCCTTTTGTGCCCAAAATGTTTAATCTTAAGTTTTTACACTGTTTTTTTTTTTTTGTTTGTTTTGTGGTATAATAAAGTGTTTTTGTATTGTATTTTGTATTGTATTGCTTTAAGCTCGTTTGACACGGATCTAGAAAGGAAAAATCCAGAATCAGATCTGAATGTAGAGATAAATACAGGTTTTCGGTTCTCATAAGTCTTGAATAAATATTTGAAATACTGTAGTTACTTCATAAAACTATTGGAAAACAAAATCTATACGATGGCATTTTCGTAAAAAAATATTGTTCTTATTTTTTTTAATATTTTTCAGGTGAACGACGAAAACGTAACATCAATGAAAACCCCCGAAGTAATCGACTTACTACGGATACTGCGTGGGTCTATCTGCATCACAGTTCTAAGGCCACCTAACACCTAACTCACAATGAGAAACTTTCATCAACTGAATACATAATCGGTTTTATACTCATCGGAACTAAATAATCGATGTTTAAGCGGTCGTGGCCTTAAATGACCTTTTCTCTAAAAAAAACTGCACCATTTGACATAAATTCTCCTCTAATATAGTGGTGCTACGTCTTTGTAACGATGCAAAAACCACCTAATTCTAAATTTGTAAATTTTGAATCTCGAATGAAATCTCTATCATGTTTCACTGTGAGTAGGTAACCCTGCATCAGAGCGTCTGTTACTTTTTTTTTTTAAACTGATACCGACGATTCTGTCCTACAATAAAAAAAATTATTAAAATCAAGTAACAAATCATCTTGCACGAAATTGAATCATACATTTTAAAGTATTGTAATCATAAAGTGACTTGTTCTCCTAAGTATCTAAGATGATAAAATACATATATAATAAAACGTTCATTATTTAAAAAATGCATGGACAAAATAATTTGAAAGCAAGTTAGTAAAAATAATATTATATAGGATAAACATTGATAAAATCACTGTAGGTATTTAAAAACGATGACAGTTCAAATTCTCAAACATTTGAACATCACCGTTCCGTCATTATTGTCTGGGAAACATCTACTTATTAAATAAGTTGCATATAGATAAGTATAATTTTATTCTAATATTTAAAATTATGATCTCTATAAGAGTTTACATGTAGTGAATTTTGTAGTTAGTCATTTAGAAAAAAAATGGTTTTATTGCATCGATGCCGAAAGTATACGGATCATCCAATTACTTTTTAACAAATTAACCATATGCTATAAATTTCTAATCACGGATGTTTAGTAAAAAAATGTTTATTTTTGCTAAATTTCAATTTGTTTCATCGCAAGCTTTAATAATGCCTTTGCAATCATTATTTTGTGCCAGAGAAATAGTTAAAAACAATAAAATTTAATGTACATACTTACTACATTATTTTGAAAATGGGAAGGATTGATGAAAAATGTTTACTTCACTTATGGAGTCTAGTATTCAATAAAAGTTACTTCACAAAAATACTAGTACGAAAATCTTATTATTAAACCGTTAAATGATTTTATTGAAAATATTATACAAAATTGAATAGATGTCTAATTGGTTGTTGTTTGCCACCTGGATTTGTTTGCTATTCCTAGACTAAATGAAAACGATTCTCATATTTTGCAATGAGCCGACCCGCATGTACATCAGTCTTCTAATCATCGTTGCTGAGGTGACACGAACGACCGAAGTGTAGGAAGGTAATAAAAATTGTGTAAATGACGACTATAGTTTGTAATATTTTCAATACAAATTCAAATAACGAACGTTTAATGTATGTAAATCGTTGTTTTTGAAAGTGTCGACCATTCCAGAAGGGTAGTTGTAAATAGTCAAAAGACAGTAAGTACATTGTAAGTATACAAAGTCGAGTTGTTTTATTGTATTCATGTCTCTCGCATCCCACTATAGTATTATTTCTGTTTTTCTAGAATACATTCTAATCTAAGTTATAATGTGCACTATGACGAATATATTTTTTAATTCTAGAAAACTAATTGAAATATTTCTATTTTTTAAATGTTGAGTCAGAATAAAGCATGATTAAATCAATTGTAAAGACACAAATTAACACTAAAATATCGTGCTCTTGTAACTTGGACTTTAAAAAAAGAGCGATAGTTAAGAGAAGTTATAAATATTACTCTGTGGCTTTAAAATTGGGTTTAATATTATGCTTAAAATATTTAGCTAAGTATCTAATAGTGAATGAAAAAAAGTATTTATTTTTCTGAAATGTATGTGCCTGTTTTTGTATTATGTTATTCTAAAATTAAGATGTACTAGTATCATGTCTAAATTATTTATAAATGAGAACCTTCCTAATACCTACTTATTAGTTATGGGCCTTTTTGAATGGACCTACACTGAAATCCTTTCACATAAATTAATCTGTCCTTAACTTCCTTAATAGGCACTTTTAAAATTCTAGTCAAATTTAAATTTAATGGAGTTCACATCTTTAAATTATCGTATGAGTATTTTTATCCTAACCTAATATGTAAATAGGACATTCTAAATGTAAAACAGTACGCTATAAAATATGTAATTATTCGGAAATTTATCTAGTTATTACTAAAATTAAGGTAGTGTGTTGATAATTACAAATATTCATATAACGTATTACGTGTATACATTTACATGTACCTAGTACGTTTGTCTGAAAAATTAATCTGAATTTAGGACACTTAAATAGTTTTAGTAATACCAAGATATAACATCAATAAGTTTTAGTTTTTTGTAATATAATAAGAAATCTGTTAAATCTGAAAGATTTTATTGACAAATCTATTTGAATGTTGATTTTGGAGAATCTTGATCATTTAGATTGAATAAAATAATTATTAAAAAAATAATCCTAACAATAAAATAATCAGAACGAATCAAAATATAACTGATATTCTAAAATTATTGTGATGGAATTGTGTTAGAAATACCGCGTAATTAATGTTCTTAGACTTTAATAATGTATACTTACATTTAAATAGTAAACATAAGTCCATAAATTAGCTGTTGTAGATAAATACAATAATTACGATGAATGTTGAATAACCCCACGTTTCGTATTTTGAAAATCTTACTTTACCGTATTTTCATTTCAAATAGTCGATATAAATCAGCAGTTAAATATTATTGTTAGCTATCACGGTTTTTCATTACACTATTATCATTAACTTAGGTATATTTACTGTGGTTATTTTGTGTTAATTTATGTACTTTTCTTCTATGACACTATAGGAACACCTGTCCAATTTCCAATGACTTGACACATTATATTTGCATAGTTTTTACGCGAGCCTGTAATTCCCGTACTGTCATATTTTTACAACTGATACAACATAAGTAGTGAAATAATGAATTTTCCTATCAAACTTTAAGGTTTTTGTTCGCTACATTGATTCAGAACCACCTATTGAATGCCCCATTGAAATATGAGTAGTATTTTAGACCATATATATCGTAGCTAAAAGATATAGGTCCTTAAAGATTGTTGTGTTGTGATTGGTGTTGTATGTGAATTGTCCACCAATATTTGTTTTTATTTCACACGCTACTCGAATCGTGTATCATAGTCTAACTTTACGTATTTTGTAATACTAGGGCCAGATATTTCAAAGACTAGTGTCTTGGTCGTACTAGTTGGGAACCCGTATACATGGTCATATCCACAAAAAACTACAGAAAATATCCCGTAATTAATGATAATAGTATCAACAATATAATGCATATTTTCTAACAATACAGTTACATAAATAAGAATGACATTCCACTGAAGATAGGAAGGTACATTAGAAATACAATAAATGAAATAACGGGAAATAACTAAATAATGGGTTTCAGTGAAAAGGAAAAGTGAAAATAATATGTAAATTAGTTACATAACTTTACAATAAAACCAACCTTACATAGACACTAAAATTTATATTAATATTGTATGTTTTTTTTTGTTTTTAAATGCCATAGCCTTTATTATCAAGAATAAACTACAATGAGAACTGCACTACACTACACCTACACCTAACTACTTACACCAAGTAATCTGAATTATCCCCAAACCGATAGACGATAGAGATGATCAAGATGATCGAGACCGCTACCAATCGAAAGCGTGCCTAGCATGCTGGCGGCATTTTAGTGAAATGTCATTCTTATAAAGTAGTTTTCTTTAAATTATCTTTAGGGGTTTGCGCTGTCTTTGTCACGCGGTTTTAACTCTTAATTGCTATCGTTATCACGTTAAAAGCTACGATTTTATCCTGCAATGTCTGTCGTTGTTTAATACACCTATCTCAATGCGCAGAATTTCCGCCCTTTGATCGCCTGAAGGTTATGGTTTTGCTATAGTACTCGCATTAATTTCAAGCGAAAATGAAGAGAAAATAATAACGATTTGAGATTATTTTCTGTTTTTATAACTATTTGAGTCAGGCGGTAGAGTAGACCTCATGGAACCTTGTTTAAGAATTTGCACTTTTATGATCACTTGTGATTCAGAATTGTCGTTCTATTTATACGAGAAGGTTCGATCTATCGTAGTCGTTGAGTCGTAATCTACGCTAGCCCAAAGTTATATAGGCAAATGCAATTAAATAGGCAATAGACCATCTAAGACCGATGTCCAAAGGAGTCTTGAAAAAAAAATACTGGCACTTCGCGAGTGCGGACAATGCTCCAGTTTTTTCTGATAACATATAACATAATTGCATTCAAACATTTCATTACATGTGTTACCAATGGAAAGCTAGATATATGTAGATGCGCTTTATTACATTAACGAGTGATAGATACTGAAAACTGAAAGGTACATTTAGTGATTAATTAATAACTGAAATCTACTTTTGTTTCGTAGCGCATTGTTCCTGAGTCTAAAGTTATTTTATGGTGCTCAATGGAGTAGTTAGATAGCACAGTACCTCACTGCTTGCTAGTCTCGAATACGATAGAACTACGTAGTGTTGTCCGTGCCCTTAGTACAAAATTTGACAGTAATTGACACGACATTTCTTAACGTTAGTTTGTATGGAATTTATGACAGTGCTGCTATTTCTGTTGTTAGGGCAGCATTATCGTAAATTCCATATACCCTCACGAGGCGTGAGCCCACGGGCGGGCTCGCCGTCTTCCTGTTAATTTAAATCTTAATTCCTGTTGATTGAGTCAAAACGAACCGGAAGACGTAGTGTTCGACGGCCTCCCACTAGATGGGCAGATGACCTCACAAAGATCGCTGGAAACTGCTGGTTGCAGGTAACGCACGACCGTTCGTTGTGGAAATCTATGGGGGAGGCCTATGTTCAGGAGTGGACGTCTTGCGGCTGCTGATGATGATGACGAGCCTAAATTTGCTGAACTGGGTTGTCTTCCCGTTCCAGTAAGAATTACTTGTCAAAAAATATATTTAGGGTGCAATAGATAATATCTTTGCTGGGAGTAAACAAACCCAAAAAGCAAATAGTCTAACGGTAAAAGAGTGCTCATTTTTATCCTTTCTATATTGAGGCACAAAAAGAGTAAGGTAAACCGGTGAAACCCCCATTCTCTTAACTGGGAAACTGTAAGGGAATTCACAAGCTCAAATCTAACAACTACGAACTAATATTAAATGTATGTGGATTAAATCATTATAAACAACTTATTGGGAGAATCATTTAGTTTACTGCCTTTTTAAATATCAAATCTCGTACTTGTGAGTGTAATATTACAAGTCCTAAAGTGCTAAACACCGTAAGTATATGAGTTATATATTAGTCTACGTCTCGTGATCCGAATGCTTCGAACATAAAATAGGAAATCACCTCCTAGTCTAATTATTAATCATTGGAAATGTTATCGATATTTTCTATTTTCATTATATACAGTAGTAGTTCATATTGCGTCATGGCCGATTTCCTTCTTTTGTGCCTCGTACCGTAATCAATTTGTGCTATTATTTTAATTTTCATCGATTGGATAAGATACAACAATGTTTAAGCTTGTCACACTTGTAATAACACCAATTGTGACTAAAATAAATACAGCCTCGATTATTTTAAAGATGTCAGACAAACACATGGATTTCGTAAAGTTTAATTTTATCGAAATAAAATCAGGAAACCCCACAATAACTTAACAAAACAAAATAATTTTAAAATAAATTAAAATACCATTTATTAAAGTTTACAGTGGCGGGAAAACTGCCACCAATTCTTTGATACAAAAGTAAGTGCCGATTGACGATTAAAGTATCTACTTGAACCCTTCTGTGTTGTCATTATTTACGTGGTATTATATTGACAACCTAGATATTGCAACATTAAATCAGTTTTTTAACATGAAAAACGAAATTAACGAGTATTATATGACTTCCATGTGATTGTCTTAGGTAGCGGTTAAAATTTTACACTTATAAAATGTCTAACCCAAATATTGTGAAAAATGAAAGTACAGTTGAAAAGCCTTGAAGTGTGTTGAGAGATGAAATTAGACATTATTGTTCAAGTTTAAAACTTAATTTAAAATTGTGGATTGCAATCTCGTGGCAGTCTTAGAAAATGTTATATGAAATGTACGATAATATTATAATTATGCATACGAATAAAATGAATACGGAATTCAAGACGTGTTTTATTTGTAATAATTCCTACAATATATTAATAAAGTCATTATTAAGCAGCATATAGAGGTATATATAAAACGTTTTGATAAGTAAATAAGCAACGTACTTATATAGTTACAGCATACGCGGCACTAAAAGCTGTCACATGTTTGAGTAAAAACATCGTTATGGAAATGTTCGACGTTTGAGACATCAAAGTAACTCAAAGAAATAAAAAAATATGCTTATAGCAGGAGATCCCGCTATACAACGACCTTCGCCGAGCTGGTTATTGGATGAAAAGCATTTTATATTCAATAGGATACCGGACTGGGTCAAAAATACATCATCCTAATTAGTCCGTCAGCTAGATCATGGAAAAATATTGGACACGTATTTTATTTTTTTATAATATTAAAAATCGTCATGGATCATCATTGGACCATCAAACTTCGAGAGTGGGGGGTCACGACGTCACTCGTGAGTAAAAATCGTATTCACAAGTGACGTCACACGAAACTTCGAAGCGCTGTATCTTCGTCATTTTTTGTTTGTGAAACAAAAGAAAAAATACGTGTACAATATTTTTTGGCAATCTAACTAACGGGCTACTTAGTTTTTTTGAGGATTGTACCCTATTTAATATGTACGCCTACAAATATATTGTTAAATGGGTTGTCTAGAAAAATCCCGCCCAGAACTTTGAATAATTAACAATTTAAAAAATGTTTGTGCCTATCTGTGGTTTTGAAGTCGGTTTAGTATAAAAATGTAGTTTGTATAAAAATGGTCTGCCATTTTAGTGCAAAACAAGTTTTTATTAATGCATTTACACAATTTCGTGCTGACAGGGTCGAATGACATCAGGTAACATCTTATACCTTTAAACGAGCAATTCTTGTACCTATATATGTATATAAATATATATAGAATCTGAATCTCGGAAACGGCTCTAACGATTTTCATGAAATTATGTACGCAGGGGGTTTCGGGGACGATAAATCGATCTAACTAGGTTTCATTAAAAAAAACGCATATTATGCGCGTTTTTAGACAATGAAAAACTGTCACATTTAGACATTAGAATGCGACGGTAAATTTCGCCGCGTGACGTGACAGCATACTCGTAATTGGCTCAGACGGGAAGTCGGGCGTTCGTGGCGGTCACGAATTAATAGCTGCGGGTTCGAATCCTCCAGACGGCTTCTCTTTTTTCAGGTATTCTTTTTTTTTTAAGAAAATCTAAGAGTATCTAAGTATTTTTAGTATTTAAACCGAGCAAAGCTCGGTGACCCAGGTACTACATAATATAATATGGTGGTCGAATTAATAACCTCTTCCTTTTTGGAAGTCGGTGAAATATAGATTTGCACTTGAGAGCCATCTCGTGTAATGTTGAGCGACAATGAGATCTACGATAGAGCGCGTTTACCTAGAAGAAATCAAATGACTTGAAGACACCAAGATTGTATAGTCAACGGGAAAATGTTACGGTAAGGTCGATATTTCTTCAATTTGGGAATTGGGTAGGTACTCTGAATTCAACTCTAGGCTGCATGAATGTAGTGATTCTAAATGCAATCCGATTGGTTCAAATCCGGAATAACATTCCTTGTATCTGTCATTCTAAACAGATAAGACCAAGACATGACATTCCGTTTCGGATTGATCCGTCTGGTTTCAGAATCGCTAGGCTGGTGTATAAATGCAAGGACATAAATCATTATGATATTGTAGTACTACGTGCTTTATTACTGCATTTGTGTATTTTCAATCAGTTTGCAGTTTCTAGTCAACCGTAAAACAATTTTACTTTTAAATTGGAGCTCATTATATACCATTGCCGATCCGACACTGAGATAAATGTTAAACCCAACGAACCGTAGCAGCATTGCGTGCATGGATATGACTAAAACACTACATTCAATGAACATGCAATTCTTATATCATTTCAGCGCAACAAAAAATAAATCATGAATCCGTTCAGAGGTTCCGATGTGTCGGACCAACAAACATCCACACTTTCGCATTTCAAATGTTGATAGATTTAGTTTCAATTTTTTTTTGGAGAAATAGTGACACGTTTTTTTTTTAATTTTATAAGTTTACACTTGACCGCCATCGTGCCTGATGTTAAGCGACGATGCTTTCTATTATAGAGCGTGCTTCCCTAGAAGAAACCGATCCACTCTCGGTTTGAAGAATGTAGGGGTATATTGTCAACGCGGAGCATGAAGTCCTGTGAAACGTTTTGAATGCAATATATACTAATACTACTGCGCGGTTTTACCCACGTAAAGGTCTGCGCCGACCACCTCTGTCGGCTACCACCCGACAAATATAATACACTCAAATATGGACTTTATGATATGCATTTTAAGATACAGATTACTTTGGCAATATAAATTAGCAGACCGCTCGCTGACAGCCGACTGCTAATATATGTTGCCAATGTAAACTATATCTTAACGGAATGACATAAAGCCAATTTTTGAGTGTATTTTATTTGTCGGGTGAGAGCGGAGTCGTATAACTGGGCGCAGACCTTTCCCGTTCACGTTATTGTCTCGCGATAAAAAGCCTACGTACCTACTACTGCAGGCTTTATAATCTAACTGTGTTCCAAACTACAACCCGATCCGTTCAGCGATTCCAACATGATTGAGCAACAAACATCCAAACCTTCACTTTCCATTGATATTATAAATGCGAACGTTTGGATGTTTGTTGCTCGACCACGTCGGAACGGATTGGAGCGATTGAAATACATAGTTTTTGGAATAGGTAGTAGGTAGGTACTACCTACATGGCTTACGTTTTGTTGCAGTAAAACTCAGACCAACTATTATTATCCTCAAAGCAGTAAAACAACGCGTGTTAACAACAACCTTTTTAGCTAAGTTTTTAATAATTATAGTTGGATAAATGAAACTGAAAGTGGGCATCATTTATTTAATAAAATTTATTTGCCTTCATTGTTTCAATTTTTTTAACGTGCTAATCCGGTACCGGTACCATCTGAAAAAAAAAAATCATCATCAACAGCCCACTACATGTTCCCACTGCTGGGACTCGGGCCTTCTCTCGCAAGGAGAGATTTAAGGTCATAATCCACCACGCTGGCCCAGTGCGGGTTGGTGGATGACACATGACTTTGAAAGATTAAAGATTAGGTACTTAAATGTCGGTTTTCTCACGATGTTTTCCTTCACCGTTTTAAGTCAGTGGCATTACGCACATGACTTCGAAAAGACAGTGGTGCGTGTGGGATTGAATTTGAACCCGGGGTCTCCGGATCGGCAGGTGCCGTTCTCCCGACTAGACCAGCCGTAACTTGAAAAAAATTGATCGCTCCACTATAACTATAAGAAAAGACTACAAGTAAACAGCACTACGTGTTTAGCCAACGTAGTGCTGTCAAAAAATTGATTCCGGTGAGTCCATTATTTCTCTTCGCAATCAAACAGATTACTGAAAACCACTAAAGCCAAAAAACTGAGTTCCGAAATCTGATGAAACTTTCTAGAAATACCCGCTGGTGTAGGATCGCGTCTATAATTTCCAGTCCAATTTTAACGTTATTTTAATATTAGTTGCGCAACAGAGCATCACGAGTGGACGCCTTCTACCAGTGAATCAGTCAGCATATTATGGTTAGTCAGTGTTAGGGAGAGGACACACAGCAAGGGATACTTGCAAACTTATTTACCACCAAATATATTTTTTGAAGTGGAAAATTTTTGAAAGGTGACCACTCACCTGGGCGGCGGAAAGACATACTCGAATTTGACTGACGTTTACAATTTAGTTGAATATTTCACACATCCCTAGTAAACCAAGTAGATTATAGTAATCCATAGCTAGTGGGGAACTCCCCGATAAATTCAATCATACTTTTTCGATCGTTTAACTGTATTGTAACTTTCTTTTAATAAAATCGGTGGTAGTTAATTTCAGCTAACCAAAGAAAAGTTAAATAAAATAAACAAATCAATGTAACAATCAATATAAGAATGAAGAAATGGAGGTATACAATGAAAATTCCAGTGTTTAACATCTTACTAATATTATAAATGGCAATTTTTGGATGTTGTAATGTTTGTTGTTTCATCACGTCAGAACGTCTGGGAAAGGATTGGGTTGAAATTTGGAAAACAGCCCTCAAACGCTGCAGTTGAACGTCTGCTATCCACGGGTAAAGACATTTTAGCACCCAAGCGAGCCTCGCTTTCAGACGAGAACTTCGACATGTTAATGTTCATGACGGGAAATAGATATCTATGCGCATTATGCCCAACGATTAAATTACACATTAAATTAAATTAAATAAAAAAATTGGCAGTCATAGAAACTGCCGATTGAAGTGAAAACTTATACTTAACCCAGAATTTGATAGCTTACCTTGGAAACTATACGGGTCTAACAGGAGGGCGTGGCCTGGTCATCATGGCATGGCCATCTAGAAAAGCACCAGCATTTCCCATTGGCTGACGCATTTCTAGATGGCCAATAGCCATGGTCCCGAGTTTACCCGAAGATTTCTTATTATACCCGAGCGTGACGCTAGAATTCAATTCACACCCCACGAAAAATCTGTCTCGGCACGCCTAAAGAAGTTTTCACTTCAATAATAAAATTAAACTCTACAAGTATTTGTTTTTTTCCTAACCTGTTAACTTCCAGAACCTAAACCAACAGGTTTTATAAGTTCACTAACGCAACGATATAAAAATCCAATACTCATATTAACGGATTAACGATTAACGTTAACTTCCGTTAATTCTTACGAAATGTAACGCTCTAACGTTTAACGAAGTTAACTTTTTTTGTAACGGATTAACGATTAACGAAGTTAACTATTTGATTAACGGTGCCCAGCTTTGTGCGTAGGTGTAGGCAGGCTTAGGGTTGGTCTTTCTTTTACGTAAAATCTGTCTTCTAGGTATGTTAAGTGGCAAAATCGAGTTCCAAACTCTGATATTCTGAGAAAAACATGGATTTCTGGTCTTGACCCTGTGTATAGATAGTGCAATCCACGAAGACGCGCCCCACCAATTTTCGTTTCCACCAATCGCGTTTGCTCCGAGGGTCAGTCGCGAACCATTCACCAGCCATTGTAGTGTGCGTGTGCATTCATAGGTAATCAATGTGTACCGATAACACTCAAACGTTGACGGAAGCTTGCACACATATACTATAAACGGTTTGGAGGAATAGTGGGGCGCGTCTTCGTGGATTGCACTATCTGTATCACTAGAGGCATTACATGTAGGTACAGGATCAATTTTGAAATGGTACTCTAGTTATGCTGACAAACACACGTGTTTCGTTTATTGATGACTAGTAGCGCCCCGCGGTTTTACCCCTGTAGTTCCCGTTCCCACTATTTTCCCCCTATGTTATATGCTATGCTATAAAAGTAGCCTATGTTATATCCCAGACTATAACCTAATTCTATTCCATATTTCAATCTGATCCGTTCTGAGCAACAAACATCCAAGCTTCGAGATATCCTATTTTTGTTAGGCATTTTACTTATGTACAGTAGTCATCTTATTATCGGAAGAGCCTGAACTCCCACGACACAGCTCACCCTAGTGTGGGAATTCAGCGTTTACCGACTCAGCTTATTGTTTGTTTAAAATTTGTGTACCCTCTTGGCTTAGCTTAGTCAATCAGTGTATTAAGTAAGTTTTTTTTATGTACATATAAACGCTTTTTATTATTTAGGTATAATTTTGACGTGACAACGTCAAATAAATCGATGAACGCTGACTGCATGCACGAAAAAGAATGACTCATTGTCCCGTTACGCTCATTGTCCTGTTACGCAATGTTTTGTTACGACGTTTTCACGTTAAACTATCGTCCGTAAGCCAACTTTACAGACATCCAATTTTTTTAAGTTTTCGTATTTATAATATTACTATTAGTATCGAAGGGATAGTAGGATTGTGAATCCCAGTTTAGCATGATTGCAGTTCCGTTGTGTCCTCAGCTTAACCCGTCACGGTCACCGCGCGACCAGTAGGGAGTCGGCCACCTTCGTTCCGCTGAGTGACCGCTGTCCACCATCGAACGGGAAAGAAATGCCATAAGCTTCGTTAGTCCCAGCAAAAATAATAAGTCTGCATAATATCAAATAATATCAAATGTATGATTGTAATTGCCTTTTATTTTTATTAAATTCAAAATTAATACAATTCACGACCGTTGTGTATAAATTCTTCTAGCTGTGGGCAGGAGGTAGTACAGTCGATGATTTGAATCTGTAACATACCTATGTACTCGAAAGTAAGTACCTACATTGTACATTGAAACATGCGTCGCAGTTCCGAGAATTCATTTCACAGTGTTACTCTCAAATATGTAGTACTAGCTGTACCCGCAACTTCGTCTGCGCAAAATAAATATTAAGGTAATAATACAATTTCATCAAAATCGGTTCTGTTGTTTAGGTGTGAAAGCGTAAGATACATTCGTCCCCCATTTCAACTCCAATTTCATCCCCATACAGGTCGAAATTACAAAATTGCTAGAACAAACATTTATTTGCTTCGTGTCAAGTGTCTATATACAGAGTTTCATGGTTTTATCTTCAACGGTTGGGAACTTTCATATTGACATTCATCCCCCATTTCAACCCCAATTTCACCCCATACAGTTCGAAATCACAAAATTGATCAAATAAACATTTAACTGCTTCGTATCAAGTATGTAGAGACAAAATTTGATAACTTTGAAAATCACGAATTTTCATACAACCGTTCATCCCTTGTTTAGGGGTCACTCTCTTAGGGCTTGAATTTCACAAAACCCCGTCTTAGTGAGCGCCTACGTGCTAAAAGGGACCTCCATACAAAATTTCAGATTCCTAGCATTTTTAGTTTCTGAGATTCCTTGATAAGTGACCTTTCGCTTTTATATGTTTTATTATCCTGCTAATAAAACCAAAATAAATAAATATCAAAATTTAGATGGTTGGATGTTTGTTCCTCAATTGCGTTAGAACAGCTGAACAAGTCAAGTGAACATTTGGTACACCGTCAGATTAAAATGTGGAATAACCTTGTAAGGGTTATTCCATATTCCATTCAATATGTTACGTGTACAGAAAATAACAGGAACGGGTATTATGGAACAGTCGATTTTTTACAATTTCGAAATTCGTCTCAAAGTAAAAATTTCAATTTTTTTTACAGGATGAGTGACAATAAGAACAGCAAATACGGTCCGCCAGATGGTAAGCGGTAGCCGTCACATAAAAACACGTGCAACACCAGAGATGCTGAATATTGCTGATCATATTTTGCCATCCCGAGGAAATGTTTTAAAATATTCTTCATAAAGTTTTTCTTATCGAAGTTCGAATATTCCTTGGGAATTAGAGAATGTCATAGCTTTCAAGTCCGCGGTGGAAATAACTTCAAAGCAGGTTTCTCCATTGGATTCACATTTTTTTTCTTGTACCTTTATGTCATCATGTCATTTAACTGACATAATGAGAGTGAGTTTGCCTATGGATTTGACTAACATATTATTATCCTTTTTTTATTTGTCAAGTATATTGTATATATATGTGTGTGTATAGTTTTTTTTTGTAAGGCAAAAAAACTTCACCTAAATATTTTTTTTACAATAACAGCAGTAAGGAATTATATTAAGAATTGTTAATATACACGTATTATCTAAATTAAAACTATACTCTTATTTGCTTACCTTCAAGCTATAAAACACCTCATTCTCAATTATCCTCCTCACACTTTCCCAAAACACTTTCAAATTCATTATTTGTATGCAAATGAGAAAACTAATCGCAAGTAAATGCCAAAAACACTACAACTATGGTAGTATTTTTTCCCGTATTACTACCATAGGGGGATTCATACTAGTGTACGTAGCTTCGAACGTAGTTACTACGACGGCGTGGAAAGCACAGTATAGAAAACAGGCAGTTGCTTTCTGCGCGCGGCTTCGACGCACCTGCCAATAGAGGCTCTACAGATTATAAAAAATTGTGACGCGCGGAAATAGGAAGTGCAGTGAACGCGGCCCTAATGTTCTCTACGGTTTGAATTTGGAAAGCCGTAATTTACTCATCGATTTGTGGTCAAGGACATTTTTCATTTGTAAGTTTATTTTTTCAAATATGTAGTTTTGGAAAAAGGTTTTTTGCTGTAAAAAAGTGTGTCAATTTATGTAGAGTTTTTTGGCCTTAAAATGTATAGGGTTAGTTTATTTAACGTACGTTAAATAAATTGACATGTTTTTATGTTTTCAATTGTGCAGCTACTTTATCTCTGTTTTATTGCAGAATCGTAGTGCATGTTACATGTTTTATATGTAATTTTATTTCCTAAGTAACCAAAAATAATATTGTTTGTAATTTGCTGTATAGGATAACATTTATAACTTAAACATCAAATTTTTAAACTCATATTGACTGATTGATTACCTTGACGCGGTTACATCTATGCCTGTACATGTATGTATGTACATCTGTGTATGTATACATGTATGTATTCTGTAAGTACAGTTTCAGTAGTTGGAGCCTCTTCTTTTTAAAGGGACTTCTAGCAGTTAACTTCAGATGATTTCTACTGCCTACCAAACCTAGAGCAGCAGGTATAGGGGCGCCAATAATCTAAACATACTAACTGCTTACGCAGTGAGGTAGACCATACCTGTAACCATACTTGAAGCATACGTGAAACATTCCAAAAATATGAATAGTCAAGTATATCAATAGTCTTTCTATACTCAACGAATTCTATATTCGGACCATTAATGTATGCCATTTTAGTTTTTACTGTCAACTGTAGTCGTAACGTACGGAAAATACGAGTTATGGGCGTACCACGAAATAATGGCAATTGGATGACAATGACGTGGGCATCGGAAACCCTGGAAGTCTACTCTCTAAGTCTCTCTAAGGAAGTCTCTTTCTACTAAAAACGTAATATAATATAATTTCGAAATAAACTCATGACTTTCTTACTCCAGGACGTCTACTCTAATTCAACGAAAACGTAATTTCGAAATGAACTCGCGATTTTCCAACTCCGATTCTACTTCGATCCGTCATTTTGTCCGTTTAAATATGTTCCAAGCCTACTCTAATTAGAATATACTTAGATCATTTAAACGTGAAACATCGTTTGAATCGGACGAAACGAAGTAGAACGAGAGCAGGGAAGCCGCGAGTTTTTTTTTTCGAAATTTCGTTTTCGTAGAAACAGAGTAGACGTCCAGTTCTACTTCGATCCGTCGTTTCGTCCGTTTAAATGTTAATAATATTCTAATTAGAGTAGGCTTAGAACATTCAAACGTCAACGTTCGATCGGACGAAACGAAGTGGAACCGTAGTAGTTTTCTACTTTTATTACTTTTATTTCGCGAGTTTATTTCGAAATTACATTTTTCGTACAAATAGAGTAGACGTCCTGGTTGGCTTGACGACGGCGTTAGTTCCCATTTTGGCCACGTGCCATTATTTCCATAAAAGGGTATAATGTCGTCCATTTGGGGTGTTGATTCAATTTTTATACATTGGCTATAGATATGTACAATTAATGGAAACGATATCATTTGTATTTAGCCTACTGAAAAGTAAACAAAAATGCATTGTGAGAACAAATAGTTTTTTTTTCGGATAGATAATTGAAATCGATAAACACAAACACAAAGTGAAAGATTACAATCACCAAGTATATAAAATCCAGATACAAAATACGGGTTAACTCCATATTTAGAACGAAAACATTTTGTGACGAACGTGGTGCAGTGCTAGGTTATGACTTGGCTTCTTCATGTCCCGATAGCTGCGTGACACTGTGCTGTTATGGGCAGGCGTGTTGCTTACCATCATGCAGATCTCCTGCTCGTCTTATCACTCGTTACTATAAAAAAACCAAGATAACCCTAACAAACTGGAATGCAGCTTGTCGGTTATAGTAATTAAAATGTTAATTATTTGGCAGCCACGCAGTCTTTGTAGCAGTGAATATATATGCTCTTAATGAATAATTGTATGCTCTTTCTGGTTATGGTTTGACAGCCTAAATTTACGCGAATATTGCTGAAGCAAACGTGGCAACTCCAACAACACCCTAAAGCCATAAAATATACAATAACGGATTCGGTTGTTCAAAGACATATTTATTGATGTTCGAACAAAGTTAGTATATTTATACTTTTGAATAACCTTAACTAGTCTTAGTCTAATGCATGCTATCTATTATGTGCTATACTACACTATTATAAAGGCGAAAGTTTGTAGGTTTGTAAGTGAGTATGTTTGTCTCCATGTACATACATATATCGTACCAATCGTAATAATAATATATTTTATTACGATTAAAAATATATATAATTGTAATATATATCGTAATTTGCATGAAATTAAACATGTAGTAAGCACTTGTACTGACTTAAGACAATTTTTATGCCGTTAAAGTTCATGTTTGTTAAACCACGAGCTCACTGGGGAGTGCAACCAGTGTATTTATACCTACGTGTGTACGGTCAAAATAGAAGTCAAAAACATTTTCGAAAATATTGCTTGAAGTCCGTCCGTCTTTTTGCTTTTACGTTATTTGCTAATACCACCTTGCCCTTTTTCTGTAGCTGCTCTGAGACTGCTCTGAGCTTCAGTAAGCGACATAAAATTTTTGGAATAGAGTAAATTTGGAACTTGAGATAATATCGGATACAATAATATATACTTATATATAATCAAGTCTTCAAGGGTGTCTTCAAGTCTAGAGTGAATCGATTTTTATAGGTTACGGCGCTCTATCATGGACTGCATGGATCATCGTTGCTTGACATCAGGCGAAATGGCGATAGTGCAAACCTAACAACGATGAAATTTAATAACGAGAACGGTAATATTATAAAATATGTACCTATAACAAAACATGATGTCAGGTAGGCGCTATTATACTTAATTGAAAAATAAATACATTTTAGTGTCGTCCCGTCTCATTGAATAAACCTGGAATCGGCAAATGCTGTGTAAAGAACATAGAAACTTTGACTAATATAACATGTTATGAAATTTCAGTAGGTATACAATTTCTGTAAATATAAAATATTAACAAAATTTCACATTAAATTTTTAACTAACAGTGCAAATTGTCAAATATAAAGAAGGGTGTCATGCAATATCAGGTAGGAACCAAGTTCCTTCGGTTAATATCGCAGCAACACAATTAAAAAAATACCTAATTTTATTATTTCTGGTACGATAATTTGGAAAATAAAGTTGACAACACTTGTCACTGGCTGTATCCGTCACTTTCGTTATATATTTTTCATAGGGTTTAACTTCATTCCAATAAAATACAAAATTTCATCATCATTTATGTACATTCTAAAAAGGGCTAAACCCGAATTAATCTTACGACGCACGCTACTTGTCACTTGTTGCATGAACGACCGGACAGCAAATTACGGCGTTAAGTAGATCGTGACAGATCAGATCTCGGTTTTATGGGTCAGCGGTTATTTCACCGGCTAGAACACAAGCGAAGAAAGTATTATAATTTATCGAGGGATTTTTAGTCAATTTCTATAACTATACCTATCTCTTATGACGTCCATGAAACGTTATCAAGTTCTGCACCATACATCGCCTCGTCGCTTAATATCTGGCAAGGTGGCAATCAGCGAAACGATATAAGAAATCGCTAAGATTACGTAGGTGATTGACGCCTAAGTTACGGCTGGTCTAGTCGGGACAGTGGTGACAGCCGATCCAGAGCCCCGGTTTGGAATCCTACACTCAACATTATATTTTCAAAATCATGTGCGTAATGCCGCCAGTTTACTTAAAAACAGTGAAGGAAATCATTGTGAAAAAACCGACATGTACTTAGAATCTTGCGAGGTCATATTTATGTCATCCACTAACCCGCACTGGGCCAACGTGGTGGATTATGGTATTGACTGTCTCTTTGCGAGAGAAGGTCCCGAGTCCCAGCTGTGGGAGCATTTAGTGGGTTGTTTATTTTTTTTAGTATTTTCTAGTTAGATGTATAAAAAGAGAGAAAGAAAAAGAAATACCTACTGCGTAGCCAAAATTATGCGCTATGCTAGTTAAAAGTTAAAACATTAATACGTATACAAATTACCTACTTAACACGTTAAGATTTACACCTTACAAAACCGTTAGTTTTTACTACTAACTACTTACGACTTTCATTTCTATGAAAATGTCTAAGTGTTAACTCAGAGTTATAACTAATTATTATTATGTGTATTTAGTATTCTCACAATTCTTGTTCCCATAATCTTATTGTGCTTAGCGAAACTTATGAAACCCTCTCATTAGAAACTTTTTTTTTAAATTTATTGCTTCTCTAATGGACCTGGACTTTTTTTATAAGTGCATACCTATACTTTCTTTCCTTGGCGCCTTCTATCTTATACGGTGATTTTTAAATTACATAATTTATCAGATTTAACATTAATATTTATGTGACATTGTTGTTTAATTGTTTGTTTATTTTATTATTTATGCGTTAGAAATGTGAACGAACCAAATAAATTTTATTTCGTTTTTTGTGTAACATGCACATTTGATGTGTATGGATTAATTTTGCGGCATGTAACATTATCTTTATAAATAAAAAATATGACGATGACTATCAAAACTAAAAAGAGATAGAATTGAGATCTTTGATGAATTTGAAGCACGATCTATAACTGCGAAAATTTGAAAATTCTTAACACCAACTTCTTGTAAACGCTCTATGTGTTTTATCTATCCTTTGTAGAAGAAGACGTGATTTCATATGTCTTAACACTATTAACTGCCTGACTGGCCTCGTTGGCTTAGTTGGTAGTAGCTCTGCCTGCGAAGCCGAGGGTCGTGGGTTCGATTCCCACCCAGTGCAAATATTTGTGTGATGAATTCAAATGTTTGCACCGTGTCTGGGTGTTTCTATGTATAATAAGTATGTATTTAAAACTATATAAGTATTATATCAGCTATTTGGCCGCCATCACACAAGCATTTGCTTAGTTTGGGGTCAGATGGTATTGTGTGTGAATTGTCCACCAATATTTATTATTATTAAACTACATCTTACTAATATTATGCAAGCAAAAGTTTTTAAGTATGATGGGTGTGTGAATGTTTTATTTGGAGCAAAAATTTGGATTGCCTACTTTTTGTCGCCGATAATTATGAGAACGAGAACTAGGCGGGTAAAACCGTGAGACGCTACTAGTATTTATATACCATTTTACGTACGACAAGATTAAGTGAACTAACTTCTGACGAAAATGTTGCTTTCATTTTAATTTGCGCTCAAAATTGTTAATAGAAAATGTACAAATTGTACAATATTGTTGGTGAAAGAAATAACATTTGACGGAGTCTAATAGAGAAATTAAAGTTATCTTATTACTCTTAACAAATTCACTAATCAGTTATCGCTATAAATTGTTTTATGATTCATTAATCCATTCCTATTGAGCCCAACGAAAGCACTCATCAAGCTTCAAAACTTGATAGTTTTAAAATCTTAACGTAAAATGATGAGAATTTATTAAACTAGTGGTGAAAATTTTACCATAAATCAAAAAAATAATTATAATCTATTCTCAATTTGACCACTTTGGTATATACAGGGTTACCTACTGGTAACCAGCATGCATCCATTTAAGGGCATGGCATATTCTGTATATTTAATATGTTTCTGGGTGTTTATATGTATAATAAGTATGTATTTAAAAACTATATTAGTATTATATCAGCTATCTGGCCGCCATCATACAACCTTTGCTTAGTTTGGGGTCCGATGGTGTTGTGTGTGAATTGTCCACCCATATTTATTATTATTATTATTAATAAGCAATTCTTATTCTACTACTTTGGCGAAAACTCAATACTGATCCCAAAATAATAATTATAATTTTTAATTTTTCTCTCTCTCTAGCACTGTTTTCCTCTATGCGTGCCAACACCTCATTTATCAAGCTTTAAAAAGTGCGACTCCTGTTACGAAGAGTTCAATATTTTTAGACTGGGCAAAAACACTTTTTTTATTTGTTGTAAATATTTTACTAATTTTAAAACTCTAGAACAAAAGCTGACATAATTAATGTAATTAACATGTCCTTTAAAGGATGCAGGCTGATTGCCCATAACTCTGTAACCCTGTATATGCGTGTGTGTCAAACACGATTAAATAAATAGTATCTAGCGTGTGTTTTAGTTATTTTTATAATTTAATGCAATTTATGTTTAATTTTAATAAAAAAATAGTAACATTACTTAATTATTTAATTGCCAACATTATTAGTTACTAGCAGTGCCCCACGGTTTTACCCGCGTAGTTTCCGTTCCCGTCGTTCCCGTAATTTTCCCGGGATAAAAAGTAGCCTATGTGTTCTTCCAGACTATAATCTAACTGTATTCCAAATTTCAGCCTGATCCGTTTATACGTTACAGCGTGATAGAGCAACAAACATCCAAATATCCATACTTTGACATTTATAATATTAGTGGGCTTATTATTTGTATAGTTATTTACTTACAGAATATGTTCAAATCGCGAAAGTTTAAAAACAATTGTAATTCATTAAATTTATTCAATAATCCGAGTCCTAAATGTATGTTCTATTCAAAGCACAGTTCCTACTAAATGGTAGGTAGATACCTACTTGGCGTGAGATATATGAGCGTACGTTCCTAATTACCTCTCTAGGTGCTACCAGCTGTCAACCCGTTCACCTACTCCCATAATATGCCCCATACATGCGGGTCATTACTTTTGCAAGTTTCTCCGCGCATTTATCTACATAACGACATAATCGGTTCCCGTTTTTTGTGGAAATGTATCGGAGCTATTGTCGAGAGAATTGGTTCTTGAAATCGTGGGAAGGGAAGACACGTGTCGAACAATACTTGCTTGATCGGTAGATACACATTAGCTGGTAGAAATCTGTTGGAATCGTGGCGTTTGATGATATTGGATGTATGTACCTACAGGTAGGAATTTTATACTTACCTGTTTATTATAAAGCTGGTACTTTTTTTCATTAACTCCGTTAGGTACTTACGTTTTGGTAAGGAATAATCTTGTGAAATGGCGTCACCGACAGACGTAACAAAACCCAACATTAGTAATGTCAAACTTGCAAATCTCCGCAATAAGTACGAAGTGGGACATAAACCCATCTCTCTAAATCTTATACGTTAAATAGAACATTTTTAACATTTACAAAATATCGAATAGTACATGGGCTATTTTTTATCGAGGGACAACAACAGGATCGGCAACCGCGCGAGTAAAATCGTAGGGTGCTACTAGTAAAGTTTTTTTAATCTACATAAAAATGTAATTTTATTGGTGATCCATCCTCCCCCAAATCTCAGGCTGCGACCGTATACACTAGGTACACCTGAATTATCCATACACCAATGAAGGTCTACAGATAATGAAGATTATCAAGTCCACTACAAGTCGGAAGTGTGCCCAGCATGCTGGCGGCATTACCAATACATACTTATGAAACATAGAATCACGCGTATATACGACAAACATCCGTTTTCATGACACAAATGTTTGTCCTGTGTAAGAATCGAACCCACGACCTACAGATGAGAGCAGACTCACTCTCGACGAAGCCACGAGGAGTATTGTTATTTCTTCTTTACAGTTGCAACATTTTTGTTGTGTTTGTAAACACAACAACAAAATACGTCTGTTGCGGCGGCCAATTTTGTCGTGTATCTCAAGCGGCGCAAATCTCCTCGAAAGTATAACAAACAATGTTTGAACCGTTTGATCTAAGAAAATTCAAATTTTCAAAATTATTTTTGTACGCTATTATTGTGACCAGTGATTAATATTTCTTGAGTTCTAATAGGATCAAAGCAATTATACAAAAAGTATTTCCATGAGTCGTTATACTGCCAGGATACTGAGTACGCTTCCTGCCGATAGTAGGCTTGTTAAGATTATATCTAAATCTTGATTTATAATTAATTCAGTTACGTTTAGGTCAATTAGATTTGATAATGACGTAATCTTAAATAACTTATCAACAAAATATTGTTTAAAGTAATATATGACGGCAATTTAAACCAGTACTACTAATTACCACCTACGCAAATAAGTAAGCACTTTTCCACCTTTCTCTTCAATCGTAACTTCCTGTAGTAATTCCAGCCTAAAGCTGACATAATGACAATTTAATCAACGTATTTACATACTCACTTCGCTATGACATACCTCTCTCCGGCAATTTCAATAAAGTAATTTTATGCTGACAATTGATTGATACTGATATTATGTGTCACTAGAATATGGATAGAATCTGTGTCACTATTCGAGACTTTTGACGAAAATTTGGAATTGTACAATTATCGACAAGAACTTTGTAGTCATCATCAGCCGCAAGACATCCACTGCTGAACATAGGCTTCCCCCCTAGATTTCCCACAACCCACAACGAACGGTCCCGCGCAACCTGCAACCAGCGGTTTCCAGCGACCTTTGTTAGGTCATCTGTCCATCTAGTGGGAGGCCGTCCAACACTGCGTCTTCCCGTTCGTGGTCGCCACCTTTCTTCCCCATCGGTTGTCAGTTCTGCGAGCGATGTGGCCTGCCCATTGCCACTTCAGCTTGCTTACTCTTTGAGCTATGTCGGCCACTTTCGTTCTTTTGCGAATATCCTCATTACGGATTCTGTCGTTCGACTCCGAGCATAGCTCTCTCCGTAGCTCGCTGTGTGACTTTGAGCTTTGTTATGAGGCCCACACTTAAGGACCACGTCTCAGTTCCATAAGCCATCACTGGCAACACGCAACTTTGTAGTAAGTACTCGTATTAAGAGTAATACTTATCTATTCTATGGTAATACCTACTACAGCAACGGCACTTCGAACACGAACTCTATCATGTTTGTGGAGCAAGTTCAACGTGTTACTAATGAGTATGGACTTTAATAGTCCATTTGGCCGGTAGAGGGATGAAGTTTTGAGTATGATTACACTTTGATCAGGGACGTAAACTTGAGAGATGCACTCAAAATCAATCGGAGACCGAACATTACTGAACCGACATTAGGTTTATTCGTAAAAATATTTTTGAGTAGAGATACGGGATTGGAGAGGAAAAGATGGCGTATGGAAGAGAGATAATCGTAAGAAAAACACATTTCAGAAGAGTTACCCACACGGTTAATTCTTGTTGTTGGTATGCTATTGGTTCAGTCGGTCGTGGGTCTGCTCGCTGGCCCGTAGGTCGTGGATTTGATTCCCATACGTTTGTTTGAATGCGAATGTGTGTTCTTTGTCTAATTGAGGCTTCTATTGTAACATAAGTTTGTAAGCTTGCTGGCTTCTATAATACCAGTTTTGCTTAGTTTGATGCTAGACAATGCTGTATGAAAAACAAATCGGACAATAAATGTATTTATTGTTTACTAGCGCCCTAAGTTAGTTTGGATCGGTAAATATACCTTCTATATAGTCTTAGTCACTCCGTGATAATGTTTTTTTTAGTTATTGAGTTTACTCGCTTCGTACACACAAAAATACAAATGTTTCCTCTTCACAGCATCTTTATAGGTGTGATGTGTATGATATTATAAAACTGAAGAGGCTTATTATTGTTTGAACGCGTTAATCTCTGGAACTACTAGACCGATTTCAAAAAATCTTTCACCTTTGTATATGTACGTGATCCCTGAGTGATTTATAACACGGGCGAAGCAACGACAGACCACTAGTTTATTAATAAAGATTGAACTATTGTTTCGTCTGTAAGTAATAACAGTTACGATTCAGACCTACAGTGCTATTACATTGGTCACCCTCAGCCGTAAGAAAAGCTATAAAAAAGCAATCATAGACCACCCATTCAACGACCTAGGCAAGAAAGAGACAATAACTCCGAACAAACCACCAAAATAATCTATCAAATAAAACTAAAAATGTAATAATAAAAACACGAACGTCTAAACAACGGTTAATCGTTTTTGCATTGCATAATGATACTGAAATCGAAAGCATGTAAAAAAGAATGAGTAAAAATGCACGAAATCCGCATCCATCTGTGGGTTTCAAAAAAACTATTTCAATCCAACGGAACCTTTTTTGTGGGAAGATTATGTTACGGTTTGGATTTATTCTGCTTCATGTAATTTGGCATTGCTTTTCCATTACAAATGACTACTTAAATGAATTTAATAAAAAGTGACCTACTTATAAAAATGATCGTTCGTTGCACTGAGGAACAATCGTTTTAGTTGGATGCTTGGTGTTGAGTAATGAGCATTAGTCCAACTCTGTGGCGTCTTTGGTAGGAAGTATCTTTGAGATGATGACGGGGTCAAAGACATACTTACTATTCTAATTAGTTCATCAGATCGATTAATAGAAAATATGCGACACGTAATTTTTGTTTTGTCAAATTAATAAAAAACAAAAAAGATATAGATCATCAAACTCCCGGAGCGGCTGTAACGTTACGTCTACATAAAAATCGTACATTATAGACGTGACGTCACTCGAAACTTTTAAACACTACATCTTTGTCATTTTTAGGGTTCCGTAAAACGTAAAAACGGAACCCTTATAGATTCGTCATGTCTGTCTGTCTGTCTGTCTGTCCGTCCATATGTCACAGCCACTTTTTGCCGAAACTATGAGAACTACACTATTGAAACTTGGTAAGTAGATGTATTCTGTGAACCGCATTAAGATTTTTACAAAAAAAAAAAATGTGGGTTTCTCCCCCATACTTAGAACTGAAACTCAACAATTTTTTTTTCATCAAACCTGCACGTGTAGGATGTCTATAGATAGGTCTTGATAAATGATGTTGAAGTTTCTGATACAGTTTTTGTCTACATTGAATAATTTGCGCGAGAGACACTTCCAAAGTGGTAAAATGTGTCCCCCCCCCCTAACTTCTAAAATAAGAGGATGAAAAAACTAAAAAAAATATATGATGTACATTACCATGCAAACTACCAACGAAAATTGGTTTGAACTAGATCTGATGAGTAATTTTTTTTCAGTACGTCATAAATACATTATTATTAAAACTTCGATCAAAGTTACAACGAACTAAAAAAAATATGTGTACTAGTATATTATAGATAGATAGATACTCTTTATTGACACACCAAAAATAAAAATACATACCAAAAATAAACAAAACATAGTAAATTAGTGCGACAGTGGGCGGCCTTATCGCCCACTATTATTTAGCTTATTATGTTACTTGCAGCAACGGAACCCTTCATGGGCGAGTCCAACTCGCACTTGTGGCCAAGTGTTTTTGCCATTGGCCTTTATTTGTTTGTGAAACAAAAGAAAAAATACGTGTAGGTACTATATTTTTAGGGTTCCGTAAAACGTAAAAACGGAACCCTTATAGATTCGTCATGTCTGTCTGTCTGTCTGTCTGTCCGTCCGTATGTCACAGCCACTTTTTGCCGAAACTATGAGAACTACACTGTTGAAACTTGGTAAGTAGATGTATTCTGTGAACCGCATTAAGATTTTTACAAAAGTTTTTTAAAAAAACAAAAATTAGGGGTGCCCCCCATACTGAGAACTGAAGCTCAAAAATTTTTTTTTCCTCAAACCTACACGTGTGGGGTGTCTATCGATAGGTCTTAAAAAATGATGTTGAAGTTTTTTAAAATAATTTTTGTCTACACTGAATAACTTGCGCGAGAGACGCTTCCAAAGTGGTAAAATGTGTGTCCCCCCCCCCCTCTAACTTCTAAAGTAAGAGAATGAAAAAACTAAAAAAAATATATGATGTACATTACCATGAAAACTACCAACGAAAATTAGTTTGAACTCGATGTGATGAGTAGTTTTTTTTTAGTACGTCATAAATACACTATTATTAAAACTTCGATCAAAGTTACAACGAACTACAAGAACTATGTGTACTATGTATATTATGTTACTTGCTGGAACGGAACCCTTCATGGGCGAGTCCAACTCGCACTTGGCTACTTTATTTAATAATCTAAATGACGGACTAATTCGTTTTTTTTACTCACCAAGCCTATTTTCGAATCAGTGCTCTGAAACAGGCGTAAGGAGTGATATGAGAGTAGATTTCATAATCATGGGGACTACCCCATGATTATGAAATCTGCTCTTTTATCTGCGAAGTCTGCTGAATTCGGAGGTTACAGTTCCGACTGTACCTACTTCAGAGTAGATATTTTTCTAACGGCTGATGTACAAATTCGTCATCATCACTGATTTTAACAATAACGGAAAATATCATGAGGAAAATACTTCGGAGACATGCGTCATCCGCCAGCCCACACTTGGCCAGCGTGGTATACCTACTGACTCTTCTTGAGAGAGGTCCCGAGTACCAGCACGAGTCTGCTACGAGTATATGTTCTAAAGTCGTTAGTAATTTTATAATTCACTATTTTCATCTTTTTTGTGTCAGATGTTTTCCAGCTTAGCCTATCAAGTCATCAGGCAGGTAACTGAAGCCGCAGACGGCATCAATATCGGATGCGGTGGGGCATCCGATTCCCCCGCGGTCGGTCGCCGATACGCTGGCTGCCTCCACCTTACATACTAACTATTATGTAGTCTACACCCGGCTGACTCCACCTTACATACTAACTATTACACAGTCTACACCCGGTTAACTCCAATTTACATAGGGACTATTGTATTGTCTATGGCTCGGTCACACCTGTGCAAGGCCAGGAAGGGTTAATGGCCCAAACCAGTGGGAAAAACTATCGGTTTTTGAATCGAGTCACATAGACGCATAGTTAGTGACTATCATGTCATTTTATTTCAGCGATCTAAATCATTCATTTGATTTAGATAGATTAATTTATAATTTAGAAGTGTTACAGAGTCCGTATGGGGAAGTACCACACCTTTGCTAGTTATTCTACCAACATATTCAGACATCAGTGAGTGGTTTGAAGGGAAATGATTCCAGAGAAATTACTGGGGATAGAAATAAACATTTTATATCTATTGGTGACGAGTGCAGTTTTGTGCCATCAGGCAAATGTCCTGCTCGTCGCGTCACTCGCCTCTATAAAAAAAAATAGAATGTTAAAGGAGACGGCTCATTTCTGCCCCAAGTCGTTTCAAGTTTAGGTACTTAATTAGCCCCGGAGACCTAAACAAGTTATTTAATTAAAATAACATAAAATTAAATAATTCAAACTGTACATTCAATACTAACCTGCCAAGCGGGGATTGCAAATTGGTGATTAAAAAGTACCTTAATGACTATGTATAAGTAATTTTGTATTAAGGTACTGTAGTTCCATAAAACCAAACTAGATGGCGTTGTACGGCGTTAAAACACGCTAGCGAAGTTTTTGTGAATTTAAATAAGCCTGTTAAGGTTTAGTTTGTGTTTTGTCTTCGGGTCAGTACCCAATAAATAAGTACTACGTTGAACACTCCTTTCATTTGTACCCATGTGTGCAGACTACAGTCAAAGTCGGCCATGTTTTTCTCATTTCAGTTCAGTTGAAGTTTACGTACAGTAAAAATTCGTTCGAAAATCGATTCGTTCGAAACTCACACTATACATGGATTATTTTTATTTTTCCAAAGGTTTTGTAATTTTTTTGTGGTTTGGCCGAATCTCCGGTCCTTCTCTGTGTTGAGTCGACATTATTCTGAGCACAGTACGTCGCAAAGTAATGAATTTACTACCTTCTTTTAGTAGTAAGTACATAATCACGTTCTTGATTACCTACTTGCGGCGTTATTTTTTTTCAATGTTTTAGTTGATATCTTTTAAACCCCGCTATGCAGGATAAAAACATAAACAGTTCCTCAATATATATTAAAAATCCTATACAATGATCCAATTTTGGTCAAGTCTCTTGCACTTTTTCTGTGGGGCAAATGCCCATGGAAAATGGGCCGTCTCCTTTAGAACATTAAACTTATTTTCATAATTATTTAATTTGATTACAAGCCCAGCTCAAAAAGCAGCATTGAAATACCTACTGCCAAAATTATGACCACTGTTTCCTGCATCAAGGAACTATTTGAACAGGGGTATTTGTATTTTTATGACAACGTAGGTACTAATTAAATAAAATTTTAGTTTTGTAGGCTTAATAGATAGGCATAACTTGTTTCATGTTGTAACCATTCATTCACAATTTAATGTAAAACTTATGCTATCGCCTACATTGTTAGATAGTCTAAGTTAATTACAGACACAAGAAATGTGTTTAATAATTAAAATAATATTGGTAATAGTCAAAATAACACAGCAAAAACAGGTAACCCAAACCGGAAATAAGTAATTACATCACTTTGGTCAATGTTGAATTTCAAAAGTTACTTACTAAATCATACCTATACGTATTCGAATTTATGGCAAAAGGTGCGTGATGTAAAGTAGTACACTTATGTCACTACCTTTTGGTACTACTTTAGTGCAATTAGAAACAGGAACTACGTAATACACATCATTCTACATGTTATAAGGTGGTGTTTTTAAAACTGGTATACTTGTGCTTAAAGCCTGCTTCACTTCTTTTGGTGAAATTCTTAAACTACTCATTTTTGTTTATGAGTGTATACTTGTTTTACAATATCAAGCAGAAATACGATAGTCACGACTCGCGAAAATTGACAAGAGATATGGCGAGGATATAACTATACATTACGCAACGTAAAATTACGCGTAGCAGGATGGATAGAGAGATAGAAAAAAACAATTTTCCACTTTTATTATAAAACAAAAACACAGCAAAAATATACTAAATGTGCAAAAAAAAAAACACGCACTTGTTGTCACGTTGTCTAAATTATTATTATTAACTACTTTAAATTAATATTCGTAAACATTCGTTATGGTCCATACTCGTACTCTATATCTAATGGAAACCTTCCCTCTAAATCCCTCAAGTTATTTTATTGAATGGATTTGAAACCCATCTAAATGTTTTTTTTTTCGGATCTAAGCAGAGTTGGGATTATTTGATAGATTTATTTATTTTTCTACTTATTTCTTTAATACCTCTCACGCCATCTATTTTCCACCTTTGTATCGAGTATTAAGTTTTCAACTTAACCTACTTCGGTTCTTTAAATACTATTTACATTTGAGGCCTTCGGGTCAACATGGCCCAAAGCGTGAAGAATCTTCTATATTTTTTTGTTTTAAAATTATAGATTATATACGCCTATTCAGAAATAAACCAAAATAACGTCTAAATATATATGAGATGAGAAGCATACCTATTACCAGGTATGCTTCGCCTGGTAAATATTAGGTTTGCACTACTCAAACGACCGCTGACTTCTAATGGGGTTCTTGATCATACAAATTCAACATTTTTATAGCATTTGGTTTTCATTAGCACTGGTATTGGTATTGTATCTTGCAAGAGGCTCCTCATCACTTTTTGTTTTGTCACTACTGAATTCACTGTCTAATCGGAGTTGAATACTGTCGGTACGAATGTACGATTGTCATACAAGCTGTTCTCCGTTTCACTAATTATTTCATTTTCGGAATTTATATCGTAATAGAGGATTGCAAAACCATAGAATCAGTGAAATTGTGAGCCATTTCAAACAATAACGGAACACGTTAAGTCCAAACAACGAACGAATCGAATAAAAGTAACCGTCTCACGTAAATATTGTAATTTACCCGCATTAAAATGTAAATAAACAATTATTCTTAGAGTACCTTCAACAATAACACGCTAAGTGATTGTGATATGACTAACATTTATAAATTGGAAGTGTATTCTTAGAATGCAACAAAGCCTTATTATTTTCAAAACACAGGCTTTTCTGACCCAAATACTTTTCTCATACTTCATATTTCGGGTCATATTGACCCGAGGAAACTAAGTCGGAAAAAACTTAATTTTCTTAAAATAAGAGACTTCACCATAATTTTACAATAGCACATAGTGAATGTATAATTAATAATTATCGTGAAATCTTAATAAATTGTATTAATAATTACGAACTTTATTGATAGTTTATTTCAGTTTCGAGTCAATATGACTTGAAAAACCGAGGAAGGTTAACTACAAATCCTCAAAGCTTACCTACATGTTCCAAAAAAATTATCTTCGGCAAAATTAGACAAATTTTAACCACTGTGAAATATGCTTCAAATTATTGTATCGGTTATATTATATCAAGGTACTTATATAATGATACTGTAAACTGATCAGAACGCATTTTTTTTCTGGCTTATTTTAACCTGTACTAATACTAAAACAGGAATTATGTCATTTTCTAGATTGTTTTTACTTTATATATGCTCGTAACACTTGGCTACGTAAACGAAGTTGCTCCTTCAACTAGTAAACATGTGAAAGAGCGTTTACTTCACACAAACGAATCACCTCGATCTGAATAAGGAAGATGCCCTATAATTACTGTGGAGACCCAGATACCTCTGTGCCGCTTGTCTTGTTTTTATCTACTCCGGATCTGCGGTGCCCGTTATCAAAGGCATTGACGACACGACTTTTTACGGGTGTTAGTTAATATAAAACGGCTTACGCTTCATCGCCATCTAGCCTGGAAAACACGACGGTTTCAAGCGTACCGTTTGTTTTTGTTGTAGTAGAGTGACGCGATGAGTAGTATATGTGCCTGATGGTAAGCAAGGTGCCTGCTCATAACAGCACAGTGTCACGGACCTATTGAACCTTGAAGAGTCTAAACCACTACAGATGTAAGGTGATTTATAATATGCCCTGTAATTTCTCTGGAAACGGGCAATGTTTCAAACCGGAAGATAGTATTTTTTTATAATATAGAGTAACGAGACGATCAGGATATGTGCCCGATGGTAAGCAACATCCCTGCCCCATAACAGCACAGTGACTATTAACTAACATTATTAGTTAGACTGTTAGCTATTGGAATATTGCGCTCTGCGCTGGTCACAGAGGTATAAGATGTTTTGTCTCCTCTATGTCCTGTAATTTTACTGGAAGCATTGCCCTTCAAACCGGAACACAGTAATTTTTATCCATTGATGATTGGCAGTATAATAACTGGCAAAGGTAGTACCTACTCAGGTAGGTACTCACCAACCAGGTCTGCACCTCGGTGTAGGGGTATAATAGAAGAGTTATGTGACAAGTTTTCAGCGTGTTTTTAATACTTACCGAAAATTTGCTGCCAGCTCTCGGAATATCAAGGCTTGTTAGAATTATCCTAAACAGTTTTAGCGGACAAAAGACCAAGCTTCTTGTGAAACGTTTTTTTATATTTTTGGACGTAAATAATCTAAAAATGGACACGCACCGACTATTTTCTAACGATTGAGCAAAGAAATGTTTTGATTACGTTAAAATTGCGGTTCGTTAGTAAAAGAACATTATTGCACAGGTGTTGGAAAGTTGGTCCAAATACGTTAGCAGATCAGCAATTATTGTAACTTCTGAACAAATTAGTTACAATCATCTTCACACGCAATGGCATGAATGAATAATCACTGCTAATCGTTTCATATATAAACTTCCAAATCTAAATTAACTAGCAGTGGCCCGCGGTTGCACTCTTGTAGTTTCTCCCGATCCCGGTCCCGCGAAAATCGCGGGATAAAATATAGCCTGTGTGTTATTCCAGACCATCATCTATCTATGTACTAAATTTCATCCAAATCCCTTCAGTAGTTTTTGCCTGAAAGAGTAACAAACCTACATCCATACATTCTCACAAACTTTCGCGTTTATTACATGGTTGGTTGGTGGATGACACATGACCTCGAAATATTCTGGGTACGTATCGGTTTCCTCACGATATTTTTCTTCACCGTATCAAGTTATCGGCATTACACACATGACTTCGAAAAGACAGCGGGGTTCCGGATCGGCAGTCGCCGTTCTCCCGACTAGACCAGCTAACTTACCTATAGCCTATAGGTAACATGATTAGGATTACAATAATCACTGAACTTGATAAATGTACTGTATGCCTCAAAGGAGAAATACGTAGTTAATGCATGAATGGCTGGTTTAAACATGAATGGACGCTTTATTTAAAACTATTAGAGTTGTCAATGTCAAAATGATTCTCTCTCTTCTCTCTGATCGCCCGTCATGGCTGCCGGTTCGTTCTGCGCTCTAAGCATTAATATATTAATATAATTGTAATCCTTATTTTATATGTGAATCAGTGACGACGATTGTGCCTCTATATTAATGAGTAATATAGACTGCAATTACTGGACAACCTCATCTTTTATTTCCTGCACGAAACCATCCACCCGGCACATGGTGCGCTGCTTAAACGCTAATAGGTTATTTAGCCCAGACAACGAAAGAAGTGCCAAGCCAAGAAGGACGAAGACAATATTAATTGGTGGATGTTCGTTTCGGTGCGGCAGTAAAAAGTATTGCAGCAATGAATAATGAAAATGGAAGCGGTAATGTTGGTGTCTCGCAGCCGCCGCCATCACATACGCAGTCGTCGTCCATGATTATTGGAGGTGCTGGAACAATTGATAAATTGGATGGACCGTCCAACTACAGCGCATGGAAATTCGCCGTGCGAATGGCGCTTATCTTAGATGGTTTGTGGGACCAAGTCGAAGGATCGACGGCAATCGACGCTGCGCGTGACCAACGGGCGTTGGCGCGAATTTGCCTTTCGATCAAGTCGAATTTATACCAATATGTTCGCGATGCCAAAACTTCTAAAGAAGCGTGGAGCAAGTTGAAGGATGTTTTTGAAAATAAGGGCCTTTACCGGCGTGTATTGCTGCTGCGTCAACTTCATAGTATACAGTACAGCGCATTCAACGATATGAATGAATACATTTCTGGTATTATGACCCTCGTTCAACAGCTGGCAGATATTGGAAAAGTGACTGAAGATGAAGAGGTAGCTGAATTATTATTGAGTGGATTGCCCGAGGAATATGACTCCTTAGTTTCTGCACTGGAGACGGCTTGCATTACTAGCACTTTCAATAGTGAGCTGGTCCGCTCTCGTCTCCTTCAAGAAGCGCATAGGAAAAGTGAAGGAACTAGCAATGGAAATACTGCATTTTTATCGAAGAAGACACAGATTATATGTCATTATTGCAATCGTCCTGGACATGTTCGTGCAAAATGCTTTAAATTCAAACGCGATAAAAAGAAGAAGGATAACTCGTATTCAAATACAGCGTCCGCATTTATTGCAAGCAGTTCAAGCGATTTCTACATTGATTCGTGCTCGTCAAATCATTTGTGTAAAAGCAAAGACTTAATGGTGAACATTAAAGACTCTAAATGTCAGCATAGTATTGCAGTAGCCAATAATGATAAACTTGTTAGTGACTCTCAAGGTGAAGTTCATATTCAGTCAGGGAAAGAGGTAAGACAATTAAAAAATGTACTCTATGTCCCTAACTTATCCACGAACCTCATTTCAGTCAGTCAGTTAGTTAAAGATGGTCTCACAGTTACATTCGATAGTAGTGGTTGTAATATTTTCGACAAATGTAAAATCACTGGCAACTGTATTGCTCAGTGCTCATGTGTTAATGGGATTTATAAGTTTAATGGTTCTGTGTGTCAGTCTAGTAGTGTTTCGCAATGTAGGTTGCACTCTTTGCTCCTTCGAGATGGGCAGGAGTCACTGAGTGCTGCAGTCGCTACTTCTGAGCCACAACTGGAGATGTGGCACAAGCGTCTTGGCCATCTGAGTTTGTCAGGTATGTGCATGTTGAAAAATCTTGCAAACGGTTTTCAATTCCAGACACAAGATCAGACTCAAGCTTTAAAAAATTGCGTAGCATGTCTTGAGGGGAAGCTATCGGCCGAACCTTTCCCCAAGAAACAAGCAAAGCGCGCTAGCAAACCATTGGAGTTGGTGCACACTGACGTCTGTGGCCCGATGCAAGAAGCAAGCTGGGGAGGTGCGAAATACCTTGTCACGTTTACGGATGACTTCACAAGAAAAACTTTTGGATATTTAACTGGCAGTAAGTCCCAGATGAGGAGTATTGCACTGGGAGCGAGGTTGATACCAGCCAGGCTGAGCTGTCTGCTGATGAGTCAGGCGATGGGCCAGTGACGTCATCAAGCGAGACTTCAGATGGAGATAGAAGTACTGTGACTACTCCCATCAATGTCACATCTTCTTCTGGTCGTCCTATACGCTCAACACGTTGTGTTGCTCCTAAGAGGTTTGAAAGTTATGATTTATCTTCTATGTTAGTCCAGGAAAATCCTCTATACTATGATGAACCACTTACATATCAAGAGGCTATGGCTAGCCCCAATAAGGAAATGTGGCTGGATGCCATGAGGAGTGAGTATCAAGCTTTAGTTGCAAATCAAGTATGGGAATTGGTAGATAGACCCAACAGTGAAAATATTATTAAATGCAAATGGGTGTTTAAAGTAAAGCAGGATGCTTCTGGGAATTTTGAAAAATACAAAGCCCGTTTAGTTGCCAGGGGTTTCTCTCAAAAGGAAGGTATTGATTTTAATGAGACCTTTGCCCCTGTGGTACGTCATTCAACTATGCGGATATTATTTTCACTAGCTAATCAATTAGACCTTGATATTGAACATGTAGATGTAGCAACAGCATTTTTAAACAGTGACTTAAATGAAGTGATATTTATGGAACAACCCTTAGGTTTTTGTGATAACAGTGATAAGGTTTGTTTATTGAAGAAAAGTTTATATGGGCTTAAACAGTCTAGTAGAATGTGGAACTGTAGGATTCATGATTTCTTATGTAAACAAGGTTTTGTTCAAAGTAGGTGTGAACCTTGTGTGTATATAAAAAACACCAATAATGATATGGTACTTGCTTTGTATGTAGATGATTTCTATATATTTTGTAGTCCTTCTAGTAATAATAAGAAGGATTTAGTATGTAATTTAGAAAAAGAGTTTAATGTTAAAAATCTTGGTGCTTTGAAAAGCTGTCTAGGTATTAATGTTACTCGAGATAAGGCTAAAGGTGTTCTTAAACTTAGTCAGTCACAATATATTTCTAAATTACTTGAGCGTTTTGGTATGACTAACTGTAAGCCAGTGTCTAGTCCTATGCCTGTAAACACTAAGTTAGAGAAGTCAAATGATACTGACAATTGTTTACAGGATGAAGTTTACCAATACAGGCAATTGATGGGTAGCCTCATGTATCTTGCTGTATGCACGAGGCCTGATATATCTTTTGCTTGTAGCCAACTTAGCCAGTTTAACAACTGCTTTAACCTTTAAGTACCGACGTGCCATTATAGTCACATAAGTACCGACGTGACGTCTGCCAGACCACCATAGTCTCAAGTGAGGAAAATTTACATATATTAAGATTTTCTTTAAAAAAAAATTGTCGATGTATTGTTAATATATCTAGTTATTGTACAAACAAAACAAAATTCAGAAGTTTTCACGTTTAATATTAATTAAAAATATAAATTTGAAGTCTTAGTACGTTTGAGAGAGAAATATCAGACATATCTTAATTATTCATTTATATTAATAAATTAAATGTTTTTAAATAACAACATTTTTTTTCTTAAAGATTAACAACTAAATAAGCAATTAAAATATTCATTAGATAAAACATAAAACGATTTTGTTATAAATGCAAGCCACTAAATCATAGGAACTTTCACAATTTACAAACACTCTTTGCATACACATTGCTGCATTGTAGGCACACATTTTTCATGCAAGTGCGACATTTGCTTTTCTTTTCAGATGCCAAATCATGGTCACTCTCTAAGACAATAAAATTCGGGTCAATATCATCAGAGTCCGCTTCTGAACTCTCATTCAGCCATTCCGCTATTATCGCTTCGTGATCTATATTTTGAGGTGTTGTAACACTTTTCTTTCTTGAGACCGAAACACTTTTTTTTTTTCATTTGTAGCTGCCTGTTTTACACATGAAGTACTCGGCTTATCCATTTTTATAACTAGCTGAAAATAAAAGAGAAAAACAGTAATCTCTGAAAAAAAGACGTATCCAAAAAACTTACATAAGTACAGACGAGTGGTCTATCAGACCACTCGTAATTTTATAAAAGTTGTAACTCACCGAAATCCCACGTGCTGATACTGCCACTCTCCTCAAACGTTACTGGGCGATAGCCCGAGGGGTATATGGAAGCACGGAGGGACACGTCTTTGTTTACTAATAAAACTAGTGCTTTCGACCTCTTCGATTGTCTATCAGACCACGCGTCGGTACTTAAAGGTTAATAGAAGTCATTGGTTGGCTGCAAAACGCATTTTACGCTATTTAGCAGGTACAATTGACTATGGTTTATGTTTTATAAAATGTAGAAATTGGAAATTATTTGCTTATGCGGATGCGGATTGGGGTAATGACATCACAGACAGAAAATCTTATACTGGTTTTGTTATAAAGTTAGGAAATGACACTATTAATTGGGAGTCGCGTAAGCAGAAATGTGTAGCACTCTCAAGTACTGAATCAGAATATCTTGCAATAGCCGATTTATGTAAAGATATCTCTTTGTTGTATAGATATCTAAATTGTTGGAAGCTAAAGAGTATTGCCACAAAAGAACGAAACATATAGACATAAGATATCATTATGTGAAAGACTTAATAAGGGACAATGTAATTTCAGTAAAGTATATCCCACCAAAAACATTCTGTAAAAAACTAGCCAAGTCTCGATGAAGCTGCATATTTATCTCTAAAAAGTAATGAAATCTAGACAAAGCCGTGCCAAGTCTAAGGTTCCATACTGCGATTTCTTTATTATTATAGTTAATGTTGTGTGACTTGGCCGTTGAACATTCTTTATACGTTAGCCCGTTAGTGGATACAAGTCAATTTTGTTTACACGTTATGTTGTATCTGTTGTAACTACTTATGTTTGTTAAGCGAGATAATACCCTATACTGGTATTGGTAATTGGACGCTAGTGTCTCTTAATAGGCTGTTGTTAATCAACAGCAAGCACCTGCATTCAGCATCGAATGCTGACTTCTGCAGACGGTACAGACGGTCGTCTGCTGTACAGACTGGAAATATTTTTTTAAACTGTTTGTTTCCGGCTCGCCTACACATAAGTATTATTGAAATTCTTTATTGTACACACCATATAGGATACACACAATTTAGGTAAATAGTAAAACAAAAACAATTGACTGGTTATTGAATCAACGTTTTCCAAGTGGCCATTTTCCAGTGTCAATGGTAGCGTTTCTGGCGACAGATTGGTGCAATGTTGTCATGGAGCACCTGGTTTTGTACCCTTGTGTACCCTTCAACGGTCAATTCACACAAAATTAACTATAATAATAAAGAAATCGCAGTAAGGAACCTTAGACTTGGCACGGCTTTGTCTAGATTTCATTACTTTTTAGAGATAAATATGCAGCTTCATCGAGACTTGGCTAGTTTTTTACAGAATGTTTTTGGTGGGATCTCTTATACAGCTGGGACAAGCTGAGGGTTCTTCATCAGATACTTCAGACCTTCGATTTTTGACATCAAATGAAGAGGCAAACAAAGTTGAATATTTTTTGTAAAGGCGTGTTTTCAAATAACCAGGTATACCACAAGGTACCCCAGATTTTCGATATTCCTAGATTTTATAGTTTTCCCTTTATGTGGCCATTAAACCCTAAGTCTGTACCAAATTTCAGCTCTCTGAGTTTATGGGAAGTACTAGTTCTATTTTGATGATCATGAGTGAGTGAATGAGTGTCGTAAATGCGAAACTTTGCTTTCGCTTAACTTCGGAACTAAATTACGTACATACTTGAAATTTTGGATTTTAAGTACGCGATTATAGCTTACTAGATGACGAAAATTTCAGCGTTCTGGTCTTATCTAGAAGTTCTCAAATAGGGGCCTGAAAATGCGGCGAAATGGTTCCAGTAAAGGATGGTACGGCAGTGTTTGCTTCGCGCTCGACTTGGCGGGGGCACTACCGTGCCCCCAGATGCCTACAGAGAAAATGATTGCCGATGTATTAACTAAGCCGCTCAGCTCTTGTAAACATGATTGTTTTGTGAAACAAATGAATGTTGTGTGATATAGTTAAAGTTTTCTTTTTAATGTAAGTTTCTTTAATTTTTGGTTGTATGAATCACATGTATAATTTGTAGAGCTGACAAAGTTTTTGTAGAGACTAGTTTTATATAAATTTTTGTAGAAGTCACATGTAGAATGCCATGTTTGTTAATTGTTTTTTTTTGTGTATTGTCTGCAATCCTTATGAGGCATAAGGGGAAGTGATAAATGTACTGTATGCCTCAAAGGAGAAATACGTAGTTAATGCATGAATGGCTGGTTTAAACATGAATGGACGCTTTATTTAAAACTATTAGAGTTGTCAATGTCAAAATGATTCTCTCTCTTCTCTCTGATCGCCCGTCATGGCTGCCGGTTCGTTCTGCACTCTAAGCATTAATCTATACTAATATTATAAAGAGGAAATATTTGTTTGTTTGTTTGTTTGTAATGAATAGGCTCCGAAACTACTGGACCGATTTCAAAAATTCTTTCACCTTTGGAAAGCTACATTATTCTCGAGTAACATAGGCTACGGCAGATGGCGCTGCAGTTGATATCTAGGTTATTATTCGAGCGAAGCCGGAGCGGGCCGCTAGTATATTAATATAATTGTAATCCTTATTTTATATGTGAATCAGTGACGACGATTGTGCCTCTATATTAATGAGTAATATAGACTGCAATTACTGGACAACCTCATCTTTTATTTCCTGCACGAAACCATCCACCCGGCACATGGTGCGCTGCTTAAACGCTAATAGAACTTACTTTTTAAATTTAAACGGATAGTTGGCATTTAAATCTTTTTACTTTCTGAAATTGGTTTCCGAAAAAGTGAGCATTTAGGTATATGCGGCCTGAAAGCAAGCGCCTCATTGCAAACAATTATGAAAAGTCTAAATTCTTGCCAAGCATTGTACTGTGCTTGTTACCTTATTGTTAGATTATTTGTCGTATTGCCCTGTATTGTTTCTGGAAACATTGTTCTTCACACCTGCACTGCACCATACAAGGAGGATTCATTATGAGTTTAAGGCGGTATGGTACGTCAGATTGCGTAATGTTAATTTGGGCGACTTACAATATCTACTAAACTACTGAATATTTAATTTTGAAATTCATGTACAATAAAGTTCAGGATATACTCAACAGTAACTGTTATTCGAAAATACGTTTTCATAAAATTTCCTCGATAGAAAAAAATCGCAAAGCTGCCCCTATTTTTCTAAATTTACGTTTATAAAAAATTATTACTCAATAAATACAGAAGCTAGATTATTGAAATAAAGTATGATAATTTCAACAAGTATAAGAATTTAATAATATTAATAAAATAAGTACTTATTTAGTTATCAAAGTGACCCAAAATTTTCAAGCAACGGTGTGGCTGTTCGGACATAAAACTCATTTATTGTCCATGAAAATTGAAAACTTTATTTTACGTCGACAATAAAATATCACGATCCATATCAATTTGTACTATAGAGGTATATTTGTGTAATACAGTTTTATGGTTACAAGTTACAGTGATTGCCTCATAAAATAATGTTTGAATTGAAATAACGAGGTCAACATTGAAACCTTTGAATTTACTTGTAAACTAAAAGCGCCCGCGATTTTGTCTCCGTAGTTCCCGTTTCGCGGGGTGAAAAGAAGCCTATTTGTTCTATCAGACAATAATCTATTGTAATTATTTTTTTGAAGTGAAAACTTCTTTAGGCGCGCTATAGACAGAATTTTCGTGGGCTGTGAAATGGATTCATCAATCGTCACGCTTGGATATGATAATGGATCGGATCGGATATGAAATCTTCGGGTAAACTCGGTAGAAACGGCCAGGTACCAGGGCAACAGAAACAGTAAAGAGTTTCGATTACCTACCTCCAACAGCCCAGCGTTTATCTCCAGATACCAGGACAACAGAAATATAAAAGAGTTGCGTTTGCCCCTAGGTACCAGTACCAGGGCAACAGCAAGTTTTCACTTCTATCGGCAGTTCCTATGACTGCCAATTTTTTTAATTTATTTAAATTAGCCACTCCACAGACTCCGGGGTCCGTGATCATTGTCATTACAATTCTCTTTTTTAGTGCTCGTCTGTAGAGCCGATCACTCCCGTATGGGATTCCGCTAGTAATCGATTCGAACATCCAAATTTACAATCATTGACATTTAATAAGTAGGACATTAGTCCTACTTATTAAATAGCTATAGATTTGTTTAAGTATTTATTTAAATACTTAAACAAATGTTTAAGTATTTATTTTAATACTTAAACAAATCCTATAGCATATCAGTAATAGCGGATAAAACCGTGGACAAAATAACAAGCTTCACAAAAACACAAGACCCCAGAAAAAAAACAAAAGACAGTTAACAACATTGTACTTAATCATACATCTTGCTATTAAAAGTCACTCATCTAAAATTACAGAATTGGATTTGTCGAATGTACGCACCAGCCGTGACGCCTAACGAAGTACAAAAAGGAGTTCAGCGCACGCCGAAATAAGAGAAAGCTTCCGTACTCCGTTACACACATGAATTTGCAACAAATTAGCGCTTACAAAATAAAGAAAAAGTCTGCTAGGGAAATGACTTAGGATTTAGATAGACTAGCTTCGTGAAATGTTGTCGTTATTGTACTTAACGACCTTTCTTAAGACAGTTATATTTTGACAGATATAACTTTTATTAACAAACCCAAAAACAAAACTAAACAAGAACGATAACTACATACGTATTAAGTGATGAACAAAACATGTATGAATTATCAATAGATCGATGAAAGTAATTCAGGTGTTCAAAATTCAAATTAAGTGTTCAGGTGGACTATTAGTTGGAAGCGTACCCAGCATACTTGTGACATTATCATGGTGAATGGCAAGTTGAGCCAGACAAACGATATTATGGTCATTCGTATGTCACGCCGATCATCGACCAAGCGCTCGGAAAGGTACCTAAATTTCTCTTCTTTCAGCGTGCATTGGAAGAAATAATGAGAGTGAATTTTTAACGATACGCACGCACACCGACATTCAAATAACGAGGGGATGGAGTTGACTAACAACAGAACTCAAGTTTCCGTAAACTGAAGTTAGTTTTAAAATATATACACGGGTAACTCACGTATATGACGTATAATGTAGTCAGAACAGTCCGACTCGAGTTTCGATCGCTCCCGGCGATCTTCTTCAAGGTGAGTGCGAGAGTGAAGTTAGTTGCGCGGTTTTTTAAGGGATCTGTGGCAGGTGACCTCAAGTGGTATTTACTACCTAGCTATCTTTGGACTAACATAGCAGGAGCGATAGTTGCGCGTTTGTAATACTTAAAAAAAATTAAGATGTAGGTACGCTCACACGAATTTACCTATGCATCGTGAGAGCGTACATAAGAACACAGCTTTTTTTAATAGTAGACGAACTCATTTTAACCGCCAAGCAGTAATGTGCAAACATTATTGTGTTCCGGTTTGAAGGGCAATGTTTCCAGAGAAATTACTGGGCTTAGAGATATAAAATCTTAGATCTCTGGGTGACGAGCGCAGTGCAGTGCTAGGTAATGATTTGGACTCTTCATATTCCAATAGCTGCGTGTCACTGTGCTGTTATGTGGTAGGCGTGTTGCTTACCATCCGGCACATCTCCTGCTCGTCTCATCACTCTTTATTACAAAAAAAAAACATATCGACTAGGTTACTACGATTCTTAGTATCGATTAAAAATAGTATAGAGGTAGTAGTAACGTAAATAATTTGGTATTTAGATACGGATGACTTAGTAATCTGATACGGTTAATAAAGTTAGTGATAATTAAGCTGTGTTAGATAGCTTAGGATTACCTCGTATTTAGAGCAGCTAAGCTGACTGTAGCAAAACGGAACGAAGGCTCAAATAATTCAATTAAGATGGATAGTTCTATAAATAGTTTATCTCATCCACAAGTATTAATTTCATTCAAATTGAAGTGTCTTTTTGTAATTGCTAACTAACAGGACGTCTACTCTATTGCTACGAAAAAGTAATTTCGAAAAAACCTCGCGACTTTCCTGCTCTCGTTCTACTTCGTTTCTTCCGATACAACATTGTTTGACGTTTAAATGTTCTAAGCATACTCTAATTAGAGTAGGCTTAGAACATTTAAACGGACAAAACGACGGATCGAGGTGGGATCAGAGCTGGAAAGTCGCGAGTTTATTTCGTAGTTACGTTTTCGTAGAAAGAGAGTAGACGTCCAGGTTTTTTTTTTTAAATAAAGAGTGACGAGACTAGCAGGACATGTGCCTGATGGTAAGCAACATGCCTGCCACATAACAGCACAATGACACGCAGCTATTGGAACATGAAGAGTCCAAATCATTACCTAGCACTGCACTGCGCTCGTCACCCAGAGATCTAAGTTGTTATATCTCTAAGCCCTGTAATTTCTCTGGAAACATTACCCTTCAAACCGGAACACAGTAATGTTTGCACAGTACTACTTGGCGGTAGAATAATTGGCGCAAAGGTGTGGTACTTCCCCAGGCGGACTCTACTAAGAGTCCTACCACTACAAAATGCATATGATGGTCCCATGGAGCCCTGTAGAGCCATAGATAGTTTTAGGCGCGTAGTTCCCGTTCCGAAATTTTTTCCGTGATAAAAGTTGCCTAGATGTGTGTTATTAACTAGGTATAATCTAACTGTGTTTTCAATTTTAACTCTTTTAGTGGTTTCGACGCTATTGAGCAAGAAGCATCCAACATTTCGCAATAATATAATTAGTACGAGAGTACATAAAAAATTTACAAACATACATTAAAAATCATTTTGTTTTTCATTTTTGTCTATTAGTTTTTTTATTCCGGTTTATCTTTGAAACGGCTGTAACGATTTTAATTAGATTTTAACTGGCAGATAGCCGGAGTACGCCACTTTTACTTACCGTGATTAATATATCAGGTTATTCACGGTAAAAAAAATATTATGCTGGTATTAAGTTCGCCGGGTCACCAAGTAATTAAATAGATTGGACTGGAATAACAAACACAGGCTGCTTTTCTTCCGAGCATCATCATCTTCTTGTCATTGCATCTGGGGATGACACAACACCTTAATTTCTTCCACTTCACTCGACCACAACTCACCTAATACCCTAATACTATGAAACTTAAATAGAAGTCCTAAGACTGACATAACTATTTAGCACATGTGTACCTACCCTACCATCTTAATGTAAAGTCTGTCGTCTATTTGTGTTATGTTGTAGGTGGGTATGAAAACACCTGACAATGTTAATACACTCAGGGGCACAATTAACCGCCCATCCTGTATTTCTCATAGTTTGCAGAAATCGTTAATTTTAAAGCAAATTTTATGGTAGCACTTAGTAGTAAGTTACGGCTGGTCTAGTCGGGAGAACGGCGGCTGCCGATCCGGAGACCCCGGGTTCAAACCCCACACGCACCACTGTCTTTTCGAAGTCATGTGCGTAATGCCGCTAACTTAAAACGGTGAAGGAAAACATCGTGAGGAAACCGACATGTACCTAGAATCTTTCGAAGTCATGTGTCATCCGCCAACCCGCACTGGTGGGCCAGCGTGGTGGATTATGGCCTTAACTCTCTCCTTACGAGAGAAGGCCCCGAGTCCCAGCAGTGGGAACGTTTAGTGGGCTGTTGATGATGATGACTTAGTACCTACGTTGAAAGTTATCATTAAGCAATGTTACCAATATTATTTAAGAATAATGCCACAAAACCGAATTTGTCGAAAAGCTCGAAGTGACGAAAAATATAGGTGGGCGGTATAGTATATAATAGTGCTTGTGAGTACATTAATTTAATTTTATTGAGAACTCTTAACTTCAAAGTTAGGCCTACTGTCCACGCACGCGTCTTTTGTCGAATGCATGCATCCTACGAACAAACGCAAGACGTGCGGCTGTCGTGTCGTTGTCGTTTCGTGGACACAGACTTCATTATTTGTACGCAAGATGCAAGCATTCGTCTTGCATCCGACAATTGTCGAAATCGTGCGGATGTCATGCAGCTATGTGGACAATTGGCCTTAAAGAAGCATAAGCAGCAAAACTACAGTTAAGTTCAGAACTGTAGTGATTTTTCTCACTACTACTATTAGCAAAGAGTAATAATACTCGTAGAACTGTCTAAACCGAAGTTGAGACCTCTCCCACGACCTTTTTGCTGCACCTTTGATCGTAATATTTTTCACGGACATAAAATCTAGTTGAAGCATTCAATTCGATATCGTAGAACTAGAATTTTAGAGGTAAATGAATCTGAATTGTGTTATTTAGCCCATTTATTTAGTTGTGATGTTTTAGGTTCCTATTTGCTTACGAAATATTTTTTTTAATGTTTTTACCAAAGAAAGTGCCAACATCAACTCGCCTGATTTGAAGCAAGGAGTCGGTCTAAAATAGAGCAAGCTCACCTAGAACTGATTCACTCTCGATTTAAATACATCAAGATGGTCACCATCGGTCACCACTCAGTCAACGCATTCTGCAGCTTAGACCTTCTTATCACAAAAATAGAGTCAAACCTCTACGTTCGAATCTTTGAAGTGTCAACCATGAAACGATCTCGTTTTTTCTTTCTCGTTTGTGCTAGAAAAAAAGCTAGGCATACTCTCCGAAGTGCATCCGATAAAAACCCGATAAGCTAGCAGTTTTGCGGCGATATCAAGACTTTGAAGTCTTTTTGGAAGACCACATCGTCGTTTAACATCCGGCGAGATGGCGGTCATGTGCAAACGTATAACAGTTAAATAACCTTAAAAATACCTAAAAATTAGTACTCACTGAACATCAGTCCACGGTGTAATCGTCAGTAAATAATTTCGCAACGTAATGGGGAATCCAATAAAGTTCACTAAATGAGTGTAAGGTCAGTCCCCGATAACAGGGTACGTTTACAATAGTCATGGCCTTCGCACCCGTTATGCTGTCTGACCCTTTTGTTTCATGCGCGCCGTGATGAGGCGACTATTAGGGCTATGTGACAGATTGCACTATAAACGCAATATATGACATGTTTACATATTTATTTTGAACTATTAAAGGTTTACACTAAACCGCCATCCCACCTGATGTTAAGCGATGATGTAGTTAGTCTGCGATGAAGTGTGAATTTTTAAGTGAACGAAAATTTTGAAAATATCAATCTGTTATACAGTTTGTAAAAACAAAAGCCGACTTCAGTTTAAAATTAAACTCGGACACTCGACTAAATTTCATAAAATCGATTAAACAGTTCCAATTAACCAACGAGGTAGTAGGAATACGGAATGTTTCATAAACCGCTTCACCGATTTCGATGAAATTTAAACAAGACCACCACTAAAGATATTATCTACCGAACAAAAAAATAAACATAAAAATTGATTCACAATTGGAAAAGCCATCGTGTAACACACATAAGTGCAACCGAAATCAGAACTTCTTTTTTTAATCTATCTATATATAAAAATCAATGCCACTTTTCGTTGTTATTGAACTCCTCCTAAACGGCTGGACCGATTTGAATGATTTTTTTTGTATACGTTTGGGTAGGGCCCTGGAAGGTTTAGATTCACAAATCAGCCCGGCAGATGGCGCTGCAGTTGATATCTAGGTTATTATTCGAGCGAAGCCGGAGCGGGCCGCTAGTCTATTATAAATTAAACATTAACGGCCATGGACCTATTTAGTTATCGGGATATTATTGCAAACGTCTGACATTCTGAAAATTATAAAGTTGGATAGTCAAGTAACTATGAAGGAAATTTTGAAAACATTTGCCATCTATTTCTGTAAAACATTTGAACAAACAGTTTTCGTGGCTCACCGCGATATCCAACTTCCTCTAATAACACAATTAATGTTTAAAAAAATCTATATTTGTTACTAAGCAGGTGGTAACCCTCATGAACATCCAAAACGTAGAACTTGCATTTAGCGTCAACGACATCCAAAACACGTTACACATCCGCCATAGCGCCAGGGGGCGCGAGGTCATGTTTAATTGTTTTTTATGTAATTGTCATTGTTCCACCGACTATACCCGTGTGAATGAACCATGCCGTATTATTGACTCACACTTTTTAATAATAGCTTTACGTAACATTTTTATAAACATACCAAATTATCTTTGCAGTTGGCTCAACGGCAAAGCCAAAAAATGAGACCATAAAAGAGATTATCTTTGTCAAAAATTGCTATAGTAACGTTCTCATCAAATCATGCAGATACGTTGGTTATTTCGTTGTCATTCTCATTAAATTGAAGTTTACGAGAAGTGCCCACGCATTTCAACAACATAATAAAAATATTTTTTATCTCTCGGATTGCGGTTCCCACCATTGAGTTTCAGTAAATGCCCAAACGAGAAATCTTAATTTGCGAAGAATTTTTGAATTATGTAAATGTGTTAACACTTATAATGTAAGTGAAACTTTTCTGAGTTATTTATAAAGGGTTTCCCTTTCCTACTTCCGCTTACCATTAATTTAATTAATGTCAATAGTTTAGAAGTTAGGTAGATTAAGTTAAGCAGGGTAAGTTGATAGTAGGTTACTTTGCATGTAAGTAGGTACATACTAACGTTGAAAACTTTAGACCAGACTGAATCGGAATCAAAATCGCGAGAATTCTCCTCTTCATAGGTATCAACTTAACAACACTCTGTCAAAAAAATGAGATATTGAGTTTACATTTACAAGCATTTGTTTTAGATATGAAAACTTTGACCGGCAGTGAATTCAAATACATAAGTAAGTATAGTCTAAAGAAATTAATTACCTTACTTGGAGTAAGCATATTACACTGTATATGCTTTTGTAAAGGACAACAATGTTTGGAAAAGGAATATGTCAAAACTAGAACTAAAGTAAGTAGTTGAGTAGTTGAGTAAGGTAAAATGATACTAAACATTAATGTAAATTTGTTTATGTACTGTATGTATTCATTATTTGGATAATTTGATTTTTCACAATGACAAAGCATTTTTACAGCTGCACCTAAATGACAAGACCCCTTTACAGCTGATTATTTTTTATTTGACATTATTCTTTGGTATTATTTTATCATGTACACAGATTATTTATGTAAAATTTTATTGTCAGTGCCGTAACCAAGTGTTCTCTTGAATTAATGGTTCGAATAAATAAATTGAATTGAATAAGTTCGGATAAATAAACAAGGGTCTGATATTTCTTCGTGCTTTCAGATTGTAATTGTTTTCATAAAGCTCGTTCCCACTAGGAGACACTGACAAGGAGAGGCAAGGCCACAGTCTACCAAACAAAACCTCTAACCTAATGAGTTTCTTAACATTTTGACGGACTTAATGTTTTCCTTTACCATAAACCATCCACTATGCTAAAACTATATTAAATTCTATGTGGCCTTTTTCGAAAGTGTGATGAATCGAAAAACTTTTCAAAAATTGTTCTCAACTCCGCAGTACCTATGTGGTATTAATGTTTTGTTTTTTTGTTTGTAGAGAACTTTGAGAAGCATACCTAAGTCAATTTTAATAATCTATATATATAAAAGCGAAAGGTCACTCATCAAGGAATCTCAGAAACTGCAAATGGTAGGAATCTGAAATTTTGCATGGAGGACCCTTTTAGCACATAGGCGCTCGCTAAGACGGGTTTTTGCGAAATTCAACCCCTAAGAGGGTGAAACGAGGGATGAACGGTTGTATGAAAATGAAATGAAAATGAAAATGTAATTTCAAACCGTTCGGGGATGAAATTGAGGTTGAAATGGGGGATGAATGTAAATATGGAAGTTCCCAATCGTTGAAATCGAAGCCAATAATTGTTTGTTCTAGCAATTTTGTAATAACGAACTGTACGAGGATGAAATTGGAGTTGAAATGGGGGACGAATGTCTCTTACGCTTTCACTCCTAAACAACTGAACCGATTTTGATGAAATTGTTTTATTGTAAGCTATTTTTAGTAAAGCCTACTAAAAATAATTTAGTAATGTGTCTGGGTATAAAAATAGGTAGGTACTGCCTGAGTTACCTTAGTATTTATTTCGCGCGGACGAAGTCGCGGGTAACAGCTAGTTTGACATATTTTTCACCTAACTGTCACGCACATCTGTCACTGTGAAAACGCCTCATTGCACTCCTCTATTTGGAAAAACAGTTAAAGGTTCAGGAGACATTCGAGTAGGTAGTTACGAACGCTAGTCGGATATTCTAACTGTTTCTACTTGTGTACTAGTTATAAATTAAACAAACAGGAAAGTTGTATTGAAGTGCAAATGTTAAGAGATGTTTAAATTCAAATGCTAGATTAGACAGTCAATTCCCAAGAGTCGCAATCGACTTGAAATCATTATCACGACAAAGATCGAGAAAGCTTCATTAGTGAAACATTAGCCAAGACATTACATAGGCATTAAAGTCCGCGTTATCACTGAAAACCTCTGGCGTAAATGTTGAACTACATTCCTTTCATACAATAGAAGTAGTTTTTGATAGTTGAACACGATAGTGGCTCTATTAAAATCAACGGTCTTGAGATGTGACGCAGACGCTAGAACAATGACTGTTGGCAATGCTCGCCTTGCACGCGCTAGTTACTGTCCTGATGTGGAGATAACCCAGAGACAAGGGAGTTAAGAACTTTAATAAAAACTTTTTGTTAGATTTCTTATTTTGCCGCTTTTAATGTGTGCCAACACGAAATGTTGTCGTATCTCTTGGGATAGTTGGTCTGAGCTGTTAAACCATTAGTAAGAATAATTTGTCTGAGTAGTAATAACACTTTTGAAAGCTAAAAACTAGGTTGTCGTGCTTGAATGCTCTATACTCTGGAGTAACTATCATGGAGTTAGAATGAGGCGATACGAATTTAGCCGCTTTGAAAGTAGAAAAAAATAATTCTAAAGTCCGTACCAGAAGGGATGATTTTTTTAAACAGCCAACTGCTGGTTATGTTTGTGTTAAAATTCATGAAATTTCACGTGAATAACGGATTCTTCCTTGAATTAAACGTTTTTAAATGAGTAGGTAAATGGAGAATCAGATATACCTAGTAGCTAGCCATACCAAAACAAAAGTGTGGGTTTTACACAAAAACACAAGTTTTAAACATAATTTTTCGAATTCAACTATTAGTTCTTGAATAGCTACATAAGTGACTAACTAAATATTCTCACAGCTGGGACTTGGGATTTTCACAAAGAGAAAGAGGAGAGGAGAGAATTAACGCCCGAACTACCACACTGGACGTCTACTCTAATTCAACGAAAACGTAATTTCGAAATAAACTCGCGATTTTCCAACTCCGATTCTACTTCGATCCGTCGTTTTGTCCGTTGAAATGTTTTAAGCCTACTCCAATTAGGGTATGCTTAGAACATTTAAACGTTAAACAATGTTGTATCGGACGAAACGAAGTAGAACGAGAGTAGGAAATTCGCGAGTTTTTTTTCGAAATTTAGTTTTCGTAGAAACAGAGTAGACGTCCTGGCTTAGTAGTGACGAATGACGAAATTGCCGAATGACGCTCTACCTCGAAAGATTCTAGGATCATTGCTTCCTCACGATATTTTCCATCAAAGTTGAAGCCAGTGGTGAAATCAAACTTATACATCTGCATTATTAGGTTCTTCTATTTTCCAATTAATTATGGCTGACTTTTAAATGTATTGGTATTTTAAAAAACTTTAACTTTGTCCTTACTAAAAACTTGTCTTTATTGTCTTTTTTGGGTTAATGTCACAGCCAACTAGCTTAATCAGTCGTTTAATTAAAGGGCGCTGTTAAGTATACAGGTTAGACTGCTGATTAAGCGTTTACACCGGATTTAGTGTATGTTGTTATCCCTCGGAGACACCGGGATAATCTCCCCGTTTCCTAACTGCCAAATCTTGCACTACAGAGTAAAACTAGCACGTTTCATCTCAACGCGTTTTACTTTCGACATCACACAGTTTTACTTTCAACAGAGAAAACAATCACCTCTCTGTCAATACATCTGTTGTTGCAGGCGTCACGTAGCGAGCGAGGGTTAACGCGAGGTGGCAGCGCTTTCTACGGCAGCCGTAGAGAAACCGTGCGAAGGGACCGAGGAAAATGGTCTTCTATGAGGCCCGGAGCGTCAGGTACGAGTATAATAATAAATTAATATAGTTTTACACTTTTTCATACGACACCGTGTAGCTCCAAACTACCCAAAGCTCATTCTTTAGTGGTAGGGGGCTTCAAAGGGCACCTACTAGGTGCTGTCCGCTGTGACAGCACCTAGTAGGTGCCCTTTGCAAAGTATTAAGTACCACAATTTTGCCAGTTATTCTTCTACCAAGCAATACATGCGAACATTGCTGTATTCCAGTTTCAAGTGCAATTGCAATTAGATAGAATATGAGAGATTATAGGATATAGTATTACATCTTTGGGTGACGAGTGCAGTGCAGTGCTAGGTAATGGTTGGAACTAGTTATGGGAAGGCGTGTTGGTTACCGTACGAGTACATGTCGTCCTCGTCCTGTCGTTTTATAAAATAGGAACTTACATGTATTAAAATACTGCAGTGTAGACGCGAAATATTTAACAAGTAAATAATAGGTACTTACATATTTTTCATAAATATATATTACAAATAGAAACACGCAGACACAAAACAAACAGTATCAGTATGCATCACACAAATATATCCTGGGTGGGAATCGAGCCCACGACCAACGGCTCAGTGAGCACGGATATCGGGTATCCATGTTACTGGTAGGCTCACTACCGACTGACGCACGAGGTAAAGTACACATGTAATTGTTACCCACTTGCTAGGCTCTCTCATGGAATATATCCCGATATCGAAACTATATCGAACGATATTTTTTTGGATACCTCAACTCGATTTCCTCAAGATGGTTTGCTTCATCGTAACAATGATGAGTTTTCAGCAGGTCTACTATGAAAACAAACTCCGAATGATCGGATCTATAGCCTACCAAAACACTCGGATCTATACATCTCGGTCGGAAGTTATAGACTTCGGTCGGATGAGGGTCGGACCGAACGAAACGGCCGATTCGATCAACCGACCGATTGTCTATCGAGGTAGGAAACGTCCATAAGTTCGGCCGATATATCGTTTATCGGACTTCGTAGTAGACCTGCAGGATGTAAATTATTTACCTAGGAAAGATTCTCAATTTCGCCTTGGCAATGTTTTGTTTTGTAAGTGAAATTTAAAACTAAACTCTGACTCCTGAAAATGCCTAATTGAAACTGACTTTGCCACACAAATTAATACAACATTTGAATAACATCTTTTAGAGTTTTACTTTACTAAAATATTTTGTTTATAAAGTAGTTTTCATATTATCCATTTTCTTCCTATTTGTCTAGACTGATTTCCCTTGTAAGCTTTTGTGAATAGTATCTAGTGACACATGTATATTTGCGTGCAACATAATTCGCTTACAAATGTTGACGATCGATGTTTATATAAAGTAATACTTCCGACAGGTGACTGGCAAGCATGCTCTCTCAAAGCCAGGCCAAGCTACCAAGAGCGAGGTTAAAACTACTATGGCTGGTCTGGATGATAGGAGTGGTACAGGCAAATCGACCACCGAGGTTCCTCATCGACGGCCAATCGGAGATCGTCGTCAGGCTGAAGGAAGGATCTGATACTCCTGTTGGTAAGCTCACCTTTTAAATACTATTTGCATTCAACACTTAGGTTATCCAAACAGTGCCTACATTTGTGGTGTTAGGACTTTTTGCAGAGTCTGCTTGGGGAAGTATTACACTTTTTGCAGTTACTCTATTTCCCATCAGAAATGCGCAGACATTATACTGTTTACCGGTTAGAAGGTCAACTTATTCTGACATTCTGCAAAGTTCCTATCAAAGACAAAAATTTTCTTACGAGTATATATCCGGGTAAACAGCGCAATGCGTGCTAAACGTGATTTGAACTCTACAATAGCCGCGTGACACTATTTTGTTGTGGGCAGGCAAGTTTAATAAAAAATGCTTATGGTATACGTATATAGCGTTATTTTAAGTAGAATTGATGGATTTCACAGTTCAAGTACAAAACACAATACACATAGTTAGGTACCTTAACTGTTAGTGTGCAAGTAGGGTAAACTGGGTACGGTTGTGCCAATTTTCAGTTGATCGCCTATAATTTCGTAAGTATTCCAGTTAGCTGGAAGCAAGGTATGTTTTATAGTGATATGGGCATTTATCTACATATAAATACTACAACTATGTCTTTATGTGCAAGGGTTAGATAATAGGAGCCATTTGAAAAAAAAGAAAAAAATGTCACAATCGTCCCCACCCCAAGGACGGTAGTGACAGTGCCTGGGGTCGAAAGTGACAAGTCCAAAAATACACATAAAAGTCTTTAATCAAGTGAAATCGCCGGTAACAAAGAAACATTTCAATCACTTTTAACTTATAAAGATTTGTACCATCTTTAACTATTACCAATCTTCGAAAAAACAAATGGTATTGCTGAGGTTGACGCAGTTGGCTGAAAATTGCTTGAACATTCACCCAATAAGGAATGTGAAAGCGGCAGTGTTTCATCATTCGGTCCAAGATTTCTAGTTTCAAAGTTTAACCGGAAAAACTGATAATTCTTCCTGGATTAGTCACTCCAAAGGTAGTTCTACCTGTTTCAGCAGAATTCGTCACTCCAAGGGTAGTTCTGTCTATTTCAGCAGAATTGGTCACTGCAAGGGTAGTTCTGGCAGATGGTCCTGCTGGATAAGTAATTCCAGTGTCAATTGTTATTCTTTCAAATTGTTCTGCAGAATTAGTCTCGCTAGTGTCTATGTGTCCATCACAAATGATGATACTGCAGGATTATCTTCTTCAGTTTCAGGGCTTGGTCTGTCCGTTACAAAAGAAGGTGCAAAGTCAATTTCTTGGAATAGATTACGATTAAATGGACAAATACCTGTGTGCTGCAGGTGACATTCACCTATTTCCGTCTTTTGAACCCGTTGTCGGGGCATCTAAAAGCAAAATAAAAATTGTTTACTTTGTCACAACTGTACCCAGAAAAAATGTCACAACCGTACCCATTGCATTCGTTCGCAAAAAAACTATTCCCATGACTATACCGGATAACGTATGTTCAAAGTAATTACTGCTATTTAATCACAAATCTTTAAGTTTTAACGAGAAAAAATACTTGTCACTCTATCTGTGTACATCAAACAACAATCACACAAAGAAGTCAAACAAAAAAACTTACTTTTCATCGAAAAATAGTAATGGGGTACTCTGCAAACTGCTACGTCGTGCGGCTGGTGACGCAATACTGTGAAACACGTTCGGACAGGCACGCCGCTGCTCTCTTCCCTTGTACCCGCCCCCGTATTCCTTATAGTTTCGCCAATACGACGGCTGTCACTACCGTACCCTGGCACAATTGTACCCAGTCTACCCTATGTTTTGCAAAAAATACCAAAAATAGGTTTGAGGCAATTTGAAGTTTAAATTGGGTGTTATTTATAACTAAACAATAGGGATTCTCAAAAAGAGAGATCATTTTGGAGGGACTATCTTCCTGCCAGGTGATCTAAATTGAGGGATTAATTTTGCCCCGCTACTCACCAGCCAAGTCGACACCTCCGTGTAGGGATATAATAAAGCTATGTGACAAGTTTTCAGCTTGCCTCAATTAGATACCTATCCAAATTTTGCTACCAGCTCTCGGAATATAAATAACCTTATGTTTTACAAGTCAAATATCTATGTATAACGACCTGTAACTACCGCACAGCTACCCAAGCAAAGCTTTGTAAGATTATAGTTAGATTACGACACTGTGATGTAGGTAATATACAGCTGACCATCACGTGCAAGTGATGCTTGTATCGTTCCATTATTAAATAAACGATTATAATATTTTAGAACGAAAAGTTCTCAAATAGCAGATATCTTCTAGATTATAGGTACTTAAGTACGTAGTAGAACGAATACTCATTGATGTAACGTAGGTAAATCATTAGTGAAGCAACACAAACATAGCGTAACAGAGCAAAATAGGCAATACCAAAGCAGCAAAATAACGAAGATTACACAAAAGTACCACGAGAAACAATATAACCTAATGATTCACACTTCCAAAACACCGACTCCACATTTCACCAAATGCAAGGGTCGGAAACTCGGGACAGACAACCGGAAATTGTTACAGGGGGAAGACACAGTATAAACACAAGTACTCAAATACAACTAACGACTGCGTTGAAAAACAACTTAACTGATTTTGTAATTGAGGGAGCTACTGTTGCATTTTCTAGACGGGTCTATATGTAGTAGCATAACTTTTTTGTACCAATTTAAGAAGGCATAACGTTTTTAGGACTAATGATAATTTACCATAACAACTAAACACAAACATAACTGTTTTCGCATAATCATATATATCATGAAGATAACTTAGCATAATGCTAGTTCCCACATTTTTATATACACTCTAGGGGTTGTAGCGACAAGACTTGGTGAAGTCGGGGTGCTCCGAGTCAGAACTGGATCCTATGTAAATATATACCCAGATATATTTAGTAAAACAACAAATAAATAAAAAACGCCTAAAGGCTATTGATATGCGTCTCATCAATATTTCTAAAGACTATTATGCGTTTCAAAACTATAAGTTAACTTATTTGACCAGTTCTGCTGTTTTGTTGGTGTCAGTAGCAGTGGGGTTGCTTGGTTGCCTGGCCACGACTGGCACAAACATGGGGGAACTGGGAAGCCATACAATGCCTTACACAGGTGCTGTGTACTAATCGTGTTACGTAACGATTAGTCATCAAAGGGAGCATGTAAGCGTTTAGTGAACTTTTGTGCATACTACGGAAAAACGGAGGGGATAATTTGTTAGGTACCTACTTATGAGCATAGAAGTACAGCCACTAATACTGTTACATGATGATGATAATCTTATTAACTTATTAACTATTTCATTTTAACACACCATCGGGTGCTAAAAAGGTACTAATAGCTGTTTACACCAGAAACCTAATAGAGTAATCAGCAAAACAAGAAAAAAACATAAACAGTTTTGCTTTGCGTTTGCATTGCAGTTGCGTTTGCGTTGCAGTTGCGTTTTGCAGGCGTAAATGACTTCATCAGTCCATTTTTACGTTGTTTTAAACATTCAAAGCTATACACACCTACAGCGCCTAATCACAATGGTCCCAAGTGCTATAACTACGTAGGGCAAATCAAAATAACTTAAATGTACCTTTAAAGGTACATTTAAGTTATGTTTAAGTTATTTTGATTTGCCCTACGTAGTTATAGCACTTGGTACTGTTATCCCCTATCTTTGACGATGAGTATAAAATAGCCTGTAAATCCCTTTACACTAATATTTATTCTGTGCCTTTACTCTCTTAAACCTCTCCATAAATATTTATACCATTATATATATTATATATATATATTTATATATATTATATATTTATATATTATATATATTTATTATATATATTTACATTATATATATATATTTATATTATAGAATCTCCATTTCATCATCAGCCAATTAGGAATACGTTCTTGTGCATTGTAGTCTGCTGGTTGAATGATATAATATAATACAGATAGAGATTATCGTTTACCATGAGTTATTGTTTCTGCTTGTTTTTCTTTTCGATTTGATAATAATAATAATAATGTGTGATGTATAAAATAATCCGTTATTTTCAGGTAGCCTGATCTATCGACTGAGGGCCGTTGACCCTGATGGCGATACGTTGAAGTTCGGCATTAGAGATCAACTTGGTAGCAATATTATAAGATTAGAAGCCATTTCATCCAACGAAGCTAATATATATTTAGTTAAGGAATTAGATAGAGAGGTAAGAGGATTTTTTAAAATTATTTATTTTTAGGAATTAGGAATTACGCAAGACTGCTTGTCGCCTAATGTGAAGAGACCTTGCGGTCTACAATAGAGCGCGTTTATCTATTGGTTTGGTATTATTTTATTTTGGTATTATTTTATCATGTACCTACACAGATTATTTATGTATAATTTAATTGTAAGTGACGTTACCAAGTGTTCTTAAATTGAATTGAATTGAAAACGGGTGTATTCTGAAAGGTGACGCTATACCATGGACCCGTAAAAAAAATTAATAGCTATTTTTGAATGGAACACAAAAAATATCTTACACAACAAAATTTTTGACTCGACAAAATGTATGATAGGTACCTAATAGTCAAGTCAAAAATTCAGTTGTGTAAAGTCTGAATTAGTTTGATTATATGTTACTATTACATTGGTTATAGTGCTTATTATGTTTCGTTATCTTATATTCTAGGTCCGAGACGAATACTCTTTCGTGTTAACTCTAACTGATGGACACTTAGGAGATGGAAACTACATCACTCAGAGCTTTTTATTGTTAGTTGAAGACGTAAACGACAATGAACCGATCTTCAAGCCCTATCCTTCAGCGATCACAGTGAGAGAAGACGCCGCCCCGGGAATTCTCACGACTGTGGAAGCCACAGATCTGGATGAAGGAGCTTATGGACAAGTAATGAAATGATACATTTTCCAGTTGCAAATAGATCAGAGATCAGGGTAGCGATTCTAAATGCAACCCGAACGGTTCATATTCGGAATTACATTCCTTGTCTCTGTCATTCTAAACAGATAAGACAAAGACCAAGACATGAGATTCCGTGTCGGATCGATCCGACTGGGTTCAGAATCACAAGGCAGAATAGGTTAGAGATAGCTCTCAATTTCAACGTAGATGGTGCCATTGTTTTAATATCTTGTAAGAGAAATTTTAAAAATGAAACATTGGCGCCACATTTGGCCAAATCTATCAAACTACAATTATTTGAGACGTCTATTTGCATCCTGAAAATACCTAATTGTAAATAAATAAAAATGGATGAAGCGTTTTGAAGCTAGGGCATTGCAAAGTAATGCACTCGATCAAATAAATAAATTAATATCAGTCGACACTTTTTTCAACAACACTCTCTAGCCCGAACATACATAGGTAGTACATACTCGTAGGTACCCAGTGGCGGCCTTAGGGGGTGGCGAACGGGGCAATCGCCCGGGCCTCGCTTTTGCAGGGGCCTCGCGCAAAAACCTAAGCAAATTAAAAAAATGGAACAAAGACGCCAAACATTACAACTATTTAAGTACCTATTTTTTATATTTTTAATAAAAACTTTGGATTTTGATCCTTAATTATTTATTCAGGTTATAACATACCGGTTAATTAAAATAAAGTTAGTTAACTAATACATTCATTTAATAAATAATAGAAAAACTCACTATTGCCACTATAACTACTATTACAGTTGCGTCTTTCGAAACTTAAAATTAATAAAACATTTTTGAGGAGTTCGATGACACAAGATCAGCTTTCATGCTTTGCTATCTTTTCGACAATTGCTTAATTCAAGATGTTAGTATAACGAAAAGCTGCAAACATAAATTTTAAAATGTATCTTCGCTGTACCGACATATTTGTAAATTTTGTAAATATCTCAATGTAAAATGTATCACTTTTATGTGTTGTAGTTTACTAGTTTAGCATTTCTCATCAAATACTACAAATAGGTACCTAAACCAAACAACCAGACCTATTTTCGAAATACATAACGAAGGTCAAAGGGCCTCGCAAATAATTGCCGCCCAGGGCCTCGCAATAGGCAAAGCCGCGACTGTAAGTACCTACTTATGAAACATGAGGGTACATGGAATGTGTGATGTACACATGAAAAATATTAAAATTTGTCATGGGTGGAAATCTATGCTAGGTTCTGTGCAATGCCCCCAAGCAAACGTTTTTACTTGTCTATACCATAATTTCATAAGAGTGTTTTATCATTAATTTAAAAGTTTTTAGGGGGAGCTATGAGAAAATTTCATGAGTTATGTTTCACTAGCAGCGCCCCGCGGTGTTACCGGCGTAGTTCCCATTCCCGTTGTTCCCGTTGTTTTTTCGGGACAAAAAGTAGGTAGCCTATGTGTTCTTCCAGACTATAATCTATCTGTATTTCAAATTTCAGTCCGATCCGTTCATACGTTAGGACGTGATTGAGCAACAAACATCCACACATTGACATTTATAATATTAGTAGGAAGTAGGATATACTTAGATGCCATTTTTAAAAGTAACTACCTACATAAATCTATATTATGGATTTAGTGGGCTAATATTATTTATTAGATTTGATCATAAATGTGTCTGTTCTTTGTAATTTGTATCGACCCCATTATTCTGTCCAGTTATATTTTTTTCCGCGTTCACTGTCAAGTTCAAACAGCTGTTCCAAATCCGAATAAATAGTACTTTTTAAAGAAGTAAATCAAGCACTTTATAATTTACTGTTTTTAGTCAGTGTAGTAAAATAAAGTAACGGTTTGTCTAAATACAAAATTAACCGTTTAGAAACTTCTAAAAGGTTTGCATCCATGCCGGTGATGCTGGATAAGCCATAAATTAAAAATTAGTTTGTTGTTATTTGTATATTTGTTATTGTTGTAAAAATCTAAAATTCTAAATTCTAACAACAGTCAAGCTTAAGATATTTTATTGCGGTATTTTCATTTAAATCAAATGTTTTCAGGTGTTATATCACTTACAAGAGTTAGACGGAGACGTAGAAAGCTTTTCGGTTCAGACTGTGAATGGCAAAGGAGTAGTTCGGCTAACAAAAGGGTTGGACTACGAACGAAAGTCTTTGTACCAACTTAGGATCCTTGCTGTGGACCGTGCAAACCAGGGAAGAGTTAACACTGGCACTGCCGCTATTCTAGTGAAGGTTCAAGATGTGGAGGACCAGCCCCCGGAGTTTGTGGTGGCGACTCCGGTCACCAGAATCGGTGAAGATGCACCAGTTGGAACATCAGTTTTACAAGGTAATTTGGTGTAAAAACTTCGGGACGGCAATGGCATGGTTCTCTTTAAAGACCTGTATAGTACCATGATGTGTCCTCCCAAACTTCAGGCACACGGAATTATGTCATCGCTGGGAAGAGTGAACTCACTCTTTCAGTTCTAGTCGGTTGCAAGTGAACGCCGGACGTTTTTACCTATCACTATTCATTGAAAAAAGCAAAAAAGTAGAACTACAGCATACCTCGCTGCTAGCGATTCTAAGAGTCTAGTAGATTGGTGGTGTGTAAACCACTTATGCTATACACACTGACGTAGTTAATTACCAAATTCAAGGTGCTCAGGGCACATATTATAATATAATGGTTAATATCAATGCTGGGTACAACCATATACTGCTTTGTATTTTTTAAATTTGTTTTTTGTTGGCTGTTGGTATAGTTAAAGTGTGTAGCATTTTCCATCACAGCATGAAAACAATATTATGTCGTAAGTTGATCTAGCAAAAGTGCCATTGAAACTAAGTACCTACAAAAAATTTGAATATATAAAAAAAGAAAAATTTCTGAGTAAATTATTTCAATCTTAAGACTACTTGGCCAATTTGCTTCAGGAAAAGTGATGTTGAAGTGCAAACTTGTAATATTCTTGTACCTATATAAATATGTATATATATATAGAATCTGAATCTCGGAAACGGATCGACGGATTTTCATGAAATTATGTATGCAGGGGATTTCGGGGACGATAAATCGATCTAACTAGGTCTTATTTAAAAAAAAACGCATATTATGCGCGTTTTTAGACAATGAAAAACTGTCACATTAGACATTAGAATGTGAAGGTAAACTTCGCTGCGTGACGCGACAGCATAATTAGCTCAGACGGGAAGTCGGGCGCTCATAGCGGTCACGAATTAGTAGCTCCGGGTTCGAATCCAGACGGGTTCTCTTTTTTTTTCAATTTGTTTTGTTTAAGAAAATCTATTTCTTGGAGTATTTTATCTGTAGGTATCTAAGTATATTTAGTATTTAAACCGAGCAAAGCTCGGTCACCCAGATACTGGGTATATAAATAAGTACTGCCTGAGTTACCTTAGTTTTTATTTCGCGCGGACGAAGTCGCGGGTAACAGCTAGTTGATTTAAAAAACGAATTACAAGGTATGCATGTAACCATACTAAAAATCTCCATAGGTCTAGCAGTACAATGTGATTAAGTATTTTTATGTTTGAAAAGATGTCTTGAAATCAACTTGAATTTTCATTTCAGTTCGAGCAATTGATGGTGACAGAGGCATTAACAATCGGATCTCATACAGCATCATATCTGGTGGAGAGGAACATTTCGACATAGACAGCAGCTCTGGTATTGTCTACACAATAAACCAGCTGGACAGAGAGGACCCAAACAACAGCAATGGAGCTTATATTTTGGAAATATTGGTATGTGGTAACTTTTTAAACTAAATATTTATTTTTAAAAGCAACATCAACATTACAACTGAGATGTAGAATAACTTTGCCGAACTCATTAGTATAGTTATCAGTTTATAATTTGTTTCTAGAATTTATTTATCATTGAATGTGTTGCATGAACTGCATTGAAATCTTGGAGACTTCCATTTCATGTGTAATTACAGTTTTTTGTAAAGTGAGAAGTGGCTCACCACACACAGATTTTACGTGGGCTGTGAATGAAGCTCAGCTTCACGGTCGGAAATCAAAGAAATGTTTGGATGAACTGGAGACTACCAAGTGTACCAGAGTGAGAAAGATAGTCAGCTGCTGCTGGCACTGACTTTTTTGCTAATTTATTCTTGGCCATGGATTTATGGCCATGGTCATTTATAGCCCTACAGCCGCATCTGTCACTGTTGTGTGGCTGACTTTACTTTATTCAATTTATATGTATTTGTAAATAGACATTTCTTGTATTAGTTTTCACTTCTGCCATGCAGTCTTAAGCACACACATTTCATTTTTTCTTTACAGGCCACTGAAGAATCTCACACAATATCACCAATGCCTACCACCACTACCGAAGTTACCATTATAGTAACAGATGTTAACGATGAGACTCCAAGGTTCCGCAGTGAGAGATATGTAGCTGAAGTACTGGAGAATGCCCAGCAAAGCACACCTATTACTTTCCTACAGGATGCCATACCGGAGGTCTTTGATTATGATCAGGTATTTTTTAATTTTAGTTTTGATTTTTTGTTATAATTTCAAAGCACTAGAAAAGACTTTAACTTCTTACTGGAACGGGAAGACAACCCAGTTAAGCAATAGGGTACCGGACTGGGTCAAAAATACACTATTCTAATTAGTCCGTCAGCTAGATCATGGAAAAATATTGGACACATATTTTTTGTTTTTTCAAAATATAAAAAATTGACAAAGATATAGAACATCAAACTTCGAGAGTGGGGGGTCGCGACGTCACTCGTGAGTAAAAATCGTACGCACGAGTGACGTCATGCGAAACTTCTAAGCGCTGTATCTTCGTATTTTTTTGTTTGTGAAACAAAAGAAACAATATGTGTACAATATTTTTTAGCAATCTAACTGACGGACTTATTAGTTTTTTTGAGGATTGTACCCTATTCTAGACTCAATCAACACGAATTTGAATTTAATTTAACAGGAAGAGGGTGAGCCACCGGTGGGTCCATGCCTTGTGAGGAGTTAAAAAGTTTTTGGAATGCTGTTGTAACTTTAGTGGCATTTAGCCAAAGGTGTCTCAGTAAGAGTGCACTTTCTCATTTTAATATAAAAACAAGTATTTTATGACAGAGTTGTGATATTTTGATCGTATTGTAAAGAAGACATGTTCCGATTAAGTATGGAATAGTATATCCGGCAAATGACCCCCACAGCTCCGATGACAGGCCATTACATGGGGGTCATTTGGGGACAAGTCTTATTTACAATACAATAAAAATATCACAACTCTGTCATAAATGACTTGTTTTTATTTTAAAATGAAAAAGTGTGCTCTTACTAAGACACCCTTTACTTATTCAGTTTACTGATTAAATAGTTTATTACTTTTAAATTGGTTACTGTGTTCTAGCTAGAAAACATAAATCATTTCATATCTCTGGATGCTGGATGACTAGCAGTAGCACAGTTCAATGCAGGGCAGCGATTTGTGCTCTAGGTGATACCACAGAGTAAAAATCTACCAGTAGGACGACGCCTTTGAACTAGCGATAAATGAAGACAACGTAATAACGCGTGTAGGACTGTGATAAATAAAACATGTACTTAATAGTTTTTTCATTCATTTATTATTATTAACACAAACGTCCAGAACCACGCTCCCAATCCACTAAGATTTTCGTGTTCGGGAGCTCGGTAATGCACTTCCCGCGTCTCGCTTCGCACGATTGCCCTGTCTAGCCGTCTTCGTCGAACGACTCTATGATTTATTACTTTATTAGACTGTGGTGATCCACAGTATAAAGAAATACTACGAATAGTTCATCGCCACGTCTTTCCATTCTATACAACGCCAAAACGCAGCCATAGGAAACTGCTCGCGTATATATTGTAATGTTGTTTTAAAATCTCTTATTACGAACCATACAAGAGTTTTGCGTACTGATCGTGTATAGTTTGTAACGTGGATGCTCGCGTCGCGTCATTCCATTCTATACAACGCTAGAGCCATAGATAGATAGATAGATAGATAATCATTTATTGACACATTAACACATACACTAACCCTAGCTGCAAAAATATTTACAACCAATACTTAATGTAGATCATAAAATGTCTCGTCAATTTCAATACAATAGTTAAATTACCGTTATTAAATTTGCTGTATAGGGGCAAACTGATCACAAATTATAAATTCAGAGTCTTACATAATAGTAGTACATAATTCTCAATAAATAATACTTTAGATAATAATCAAGTTCTGTGTTATGTTCACAATATGAGGTCAAATGGCTAAAGTTCTAAAACTACATTCAAAATTAGCCTTCCGGTTTGTAACATCGGCAAAGGATCGAAATTTTAATAGTAATTCTTAAATACAATATGGTTCTGGGGTAGCAGGGAAGCGTATTACAGTTTGATTATGCTTAATGTCAGTTGCTAGAGTCATAGTCATAAGTTAAATACTCATTGACGGTGTACAAGGTGCGCTTCAAAAGAAGTTGTCTCACTTTATTTAAAAACATTGTCTCACTCGGTAGAGTCTTATAATGTTCTGGCAACTTATTGTAAAGGACTCTACCCATGTTAGTTGGAAGCCTTTTTGCCATTGATAGTCTGGAATGCGTTGGCTGTATGTTGGTTTTTATCAGACCCGTTCGCCGTTCCTTAATTTTTTCGATTTTGTATCGACCTATGTTGTTTCTTGTGTATTTTAGTGTTTCGAATATGTAAAGAGCAACCGACGTCATTATATTTAAGTCCTTATAGTGTTCTCTACAGCTTTCTCTGAACTTAGCGTTTACTAGTACACGTATTGCCCGCTTTTGCATTTTTAATACTCTTTGATATTCAGTTGAGGAGCCCCAGAAGATTATTCCATAGGACATAATTGAATGCACATATGAGTAGTAAATCTCTTTTAGGCTCTGTGGAGATGTTATATGTTTCAATTGTTTTAGGGCATATATACCTTTTGCCATTCTTTTACAAGTTTCATCAATATGGCATTTCCAGTTTAGTGCATGATCTAGATGGAAGCCCAATAGTTTTACATTAGTTGTGCTCAACATTTCAGTTCCGTCGCTTAATTCTATGGGTCGGTTGATGGATTTCGATGGCTTTAGGTTTATGAACATGATATTGGTTTTATCACTATTCAATTGTAGCCCATTCATCTTAAACCATTGATTTAATTTCGATAGAGCTTCCCGCAACTTCAATACTAAGTTTTCATAAGAGTCACTTGATAGTATAAGTGTAGTGTCATCAGCGTATTGTATAATCTCTCCGCCCAGCTCTAGCATTGACAAATCATTAACAAAAAATTAAAAAAGAATATTTCCCAATGACGATCCTTGAGGAATTCCTATATTGATAATTTCTGGTTTGGAAACATGGCGGTTTGTAACATCGGCAAAGGATCGAAATTTTAATAGTAATTCTTAAATACAATATGGTTCTGGGGTAGCAGGGAAGCGTATTACAGTTTGATTATGCTTAATGTCAGTTGCTAGAGTCATAGTCATAAGTTAAATACTCATTGACGGTGTACAAGGTGCGCTTCAAAAGAAGTTGTCTCACTTTATTTAAAAACATTGTCTCACTCGGTAGAGTCTTATAATGTTCTGGCAACTTATTGTAAAGGACTCTACCCATGTTAGTTGGAAGCCTTTTTGCCATTGATAGTCTGGAATGCGTTGGCTGTATGTTGGTTTTTATCAGACCCGTTCGCCGTTCCTTAATTTTTTCGATTTTGTATCGACCTATGTTGTTTCTTGTGTATTTTAGTGTTTCGAATATGTAAAGAGCAACCGACGTCATTATATTTAAGTCCTTATAGTGTTCTCTACAGCTTTCTCTGAACTTAGCGTTTACTAGTACACGTATTGCCCGCTTTTGCATTTTTAATACTCTTTGATATTCAGTTGAGGAGCCCCAGAAGATTATTCCATAGGACATAATTGAATGCACATATGAGTAGTAAATCTCTTTTAGGCTCTGTGGAGATGTTATATGTTTCAATTGTTTTAGGGCATATATACCTTTTGCCATTCTTTTACAAGTTTCATCAATATGGCATTTCCAGTTTAGTGCATGATCTAGATGGAAGCCCAATAGTTTTACATTAGTTGTGCTCAACATTTCAGTTCCGTCGCTTAATTCTATGGGTCGGTTGATGGATTTCGATGGCTTTAGGTTTATGAACATGATATTGGTTTTATCACTATTCAATTGTAGCCCATTCATCTTAAACCATTGATTTAATTTCGATAGAGCTTCCCGCAACTTCAATACTAAGTTTTCATAAGAGTCACTTGATAGTATAAGTGTAGTGTCATCAGCGTATTGTATAATCTCTCCGCCCAGCTCTAGCATTGACAAATCATTAACAAAAAATGAAAAAAGAATATTTCCCAATGACGATCCTTGAGGAATTCCTATATTGATAATTTCTGGTTTGGAAACATGGCGCTTGTTATTTATTTTAATGTCTACTACGCTCTCCCTTTTTTCTAAGAAAGACTTGATGAGAGCCAATTTTTTGTTTCTGATTCCGTAGATCATGAGCTTCTCCAGCAAAAGCTCATGATTCACGGAATCAAAAGCTTTAGATAAGTCTAACAATATTATGGCTACTTTCATTTTACTATTTAAACTGTCCACAACGTTATTAACAAGGTTATGAACTGCTGTGATTGTTGACCGGCCGCTTCTGTACGCGTGTTGAGAATCTGCAAGTACAGAGTGTCTATCGAAATATGTCATGATGTTTTGAGACATTATCGCTTCGACTAGTTTTGAGATCGTGGGTACTAAAGTAATGGGTCTATAATTTGTGACACTCGTTGTTTCTCCTTTTCCTTTGTATAATGGTGTTATTCTGGACTTTTTTAGATAATCTGGATAAGTCTCAGACTGTAGAATATTGTTGATTAAGAAACAGAAATGCTCAGAAAGATAAGTCAACACCCGAAATAAAAATACACCAGATATATCGTATATATCTCTTGTGTCTGAATTATTAATTTTGGTTCTAGCTATATTTATTAATTGTGCCGCATTAATTGTATCGAATTCGAACTCGTTGAGATCTGAAACTCTATTTTTTAAAAATAAGACTGCATTTGTAATGTCTGGAGGGTTGGTAATACTTAAGTGGTTTGCGGCTGTCACAAAATGCTTGTTAATATATGTTGCAATTTTATCTTCTGATATAGCATCTTTAGTCGAGTTATCTACGAGATGCCAGTCCCACTTCTTTACGTTTTTATTGCACTCCTCTTTAATGACACTCCAGACTTCTTTCTTAGGGTTCTTGGAATTAGTTATCCTATTATGAAAGTACTCCTTCTTTTTCAATTTTATTTTTTCATCTCTACATTTTTTCTTTTTATTTATAATGGTTTCTGATAACTCAGGAAATTGACGTTTTATTTGATATAAATCGTGAATTTCCTGTTGAAGTTTAATTACTTCATTTGACATCCATAGGTTCCCATTGAGAGGATTGATTTTTATTTTTACCAAAGGAAAACAAATATTAAAATTCCAAAGAAATTTCCTCATAAAAATATCAAAAGTTTCACTTTCATAGCACCCGAAAATGTCGTCCCAATCATACGCTAGCATTGCGTTTACATACTCTACTATTTTATTGTCATAAATTAAGCGCTTTTCCACAGTAAATGCTTTAGGTGCCCTCTTTTTTTGTACAGAAATTTGGACAAGTTGAGCATCATGGTCAGAGACACCGGTAGCCAGAGGTATTACTTCTATAGATGAACTCGACATGTTTGTAACAATGCAGTCCACCGAGCTACTGGTTTCCTTTTCATATCTTGTAGGAAAATCCACTGCGTTTCGATAACCACAGGCCTGCATCAAATCGGTCAATGTTATTTTATTAGTTGAGTTTACCATAAAGTTTATGTTCCAATCACCAGCCAAAATTACGCCCCTATTAGAAAAAGTATTAAGTAAATTAAATAATTGTTTCATGACTCTAGCAAAAACGGCAAAGCAACCCTTACCCGTTCTGTACATGCCTATCACAAGAAACGTATTTACGTGGACATTAATTTCCACAGCCGTAAGCTCGCAGTGGTACTCTACAGATAGTATATCAATTTTTTTGTACGGCCTACATGGTATTCCTTCTGAGACAAATACTGATACGCCACCATGCAGCCATTTACGTCTAATGAAATGGTTGACATGGTTATATCCATGAATCACAATATTCAACACGTTGGATTCGTTTAACCATGTCTCACTTAATACTAATACATTTGGTTTGTAAATTACTGCTATTCCCTGTAAGAGTAAAGTCTTATTGTTATTAAGGGACCTAATATTTTGATGCAAAATTTTAAACTTATCACTAACTATATTATGTAAGTATTTCGTAACTCTGTCTCTAAAAAAGGCTGCGAGTCAACACTACAAGTAGTCTGTGAGATATGATTATTATTATTAGGAGAGTTTTCTCCAGTCAGGTATATTAGATTATTATTTTTACATCTATCATGTCCAAAATTAATAATTATTTCATTACATAAAAATCTTAAAAAACTATTTGACAACACATTGCCAAACACAAATACATTTTTTTTGAAATAATTTAAGTCAATTATTGAGAGTATCTGTACCTGTTGAGCTAATTTAAACAGATATTCATTGATTTTAAACTTCTTTGAATTACTTAAGTCATGAGAAATATTCGTGTATGTATAAGGCAGTGTGGATACTTGGAGTTTAATTTTTTTAGACTCACACATATTCACTAAGTTATTAATAGATCCGATTTTATACTTAATTAGTCTAGAAGCAATAACAATAATTTCATCATTTTCCCTGAAATTGTTTGACAAAGTTTCTACATTTTTAATAATTTCTTCCAAAGTAGCATTCGGTTTGCAAATTGACGTAACAATATGATTTTTAGATGTGTTTTTGAGAAGATTCTGTGCTACGGACTTACCATAATTGTCACACAAAATAAGAATCTGTTTCTTAATAAATTTAGACTTTTCAGCATTTTCTAATATTTCTTCGTTTAGAACATTTCCAGACATTAGTCTCTCATTTGCTTGACAACCCGCGAAAGAGGATGCCGTTCGTGTTTCGGATATTTTGTCGATACGAGGGTCATTTTGATTTAAATCACAAAGTGTATTCGACATCTTATTGCGGTCAATTAAATCAATTTCATTTTCTTCCATAATTTTTTCGCCGTTCTCCATAGACGTTAAGGTCAATCTGGTTTTTTTTTCGGTCTTTAGTTTTATATTTTCATTCTGTAGGTTCACTATTTGAGCTTTCAGACTTTCCACATGTACATTTAATGAATCAATCATTTCTTTATTTTCCAATTCTGTTGTTTTTTGCAGAGTTTCGAAAAGGATAGCATTTTTTTCGTGCATCTGTATTATTTTCAATGTATTTTCATACTCGTTCAAATCTTCTAATCTTTTATGCGTTAGATTATTGAGTAGAGACTTTTCTGACGTCAGGTCGATCATTTCCGCCTCCTTTTCAGCTAATTTAGATTTTAGCATCACTATTTGACTTGTCAAATGCCTAAATTCTTCTGCGCATTCCTCTTGTTCTTGAAGTAGTTTTATATTAAGTTGCTGAGCCTTTTCAAGATCAATGGTTAAAGTCTTAATATTTCGTTGCGCTTCAATTAATACCTGGTTTCGTGTTTGGGGCATTTTTGGATATGTTATTGTTCTAAATCAACTTATAGTATCAATCTCCAAAAAAAATATCGCCAACTTTAGAGTTTTAGCAATAAAAATAATAATAATAATATTCACGACATGTATCTAATTATTAATTCATTTATTTTGCCACTAACGTGCTAGTATAGTGGCGCCACCTGATGGATCGTTTTTATTATACGCCAAATTATCTTACTTAAGGTTCGAACCTTTGAACATGTTTATGATAATATGTAACATGTAAGTTGGGGAAGTAGTGATGAGCATTAGCGACAGATGGCGCTAGTAGTGGTTATGTCGTTAGGTTACGATAAATCAAATAGTTTGTGGATTGTGTTCGATTTTTACTGCTTTTTTCATATAATTACACCACAAAAACTTGATTTCACAAACAATTTAGCCACAAGGTATTTTTAGTAATATTTTGTGCTCTAAAATCACATCCACCACAATAACTGTCAATCCATATATTTGCTTCTCTTTATGATTTTCCACCATCCAAACACTATGATTTTTAGATTACTTGGCGAGACACTGGCTTGTCACTGTATTTCACTAGTTTTTGTCTCGAAAAGTTTCAGATTTATAATTATTGTTGTTAAAATGTGTTGAACTATGTTGTTACACCTGACGGGTTCCTACCCTCAGTTGATAGTTGATAGTTCATAGGAAACTGTTCTCGTACGAGTATATTATATTGTAATGTAGTTTTAAATCTGTTATTACAATGCATACAAGATGATATGCGAAATGCAATGTGTCATGCGATGTCATGCGATTTACCGTACTGATTGTGTATGTTGTCGATCGGATGAGGGGCTATCACTGAGATTTGACTCTGGGTAGGCTCCCGCCAAAAGCTCAAGGGAGGTCCTGAGTGGAGCGATCCAAACGAGGCCTAGCGAAGCGTATGGGGGAGGTGGCGAGCGAAGCGAGCCGGCTACCTCCGTAGTGGAGCTCACCCCCGCACGCCCCGCACGATTGCCCCGTCTAGACGGCTTCGTCGAACGACTGTATGATTTAATAGACTGTGGTGATACTTTGGTGGTGAGGCATGTTGGTAATCATTAGCCCCATGTCTTGCTTGTCTCGTCATTCTTATATCTTATCTATAAAGTTGAAAATGAGGGTAGAATGATGTCATTAATTTATTTTGTCTATTTTCAGGGTAAAAATGGAACATTTGAACTGTTCCTAACTGGAGACAACGGGGTATTTGATGTTACGCCTTTTAAAGGTATAAATGAAGCGTCGTTCCTTATACGAGTAAATGACGCCTCGATATTGGATTATGAGAAAATAACGGTCATGAATTTCAGTCTAGTCGCCAAAGAAATTGTTGCCAAAGATCCTAAAATGAGGTAAGTCTATAATGAGGCGTTTTCTGAGTGACAGAGATGAAAATATAGATAGAAAGATACTCGTTATTGTTAAACCCAAAAGAAAAACAGATAAACAGACAAAGAAAATCATTAAAAGTGCTACAAAAAGCGGCCTTTGGAATTTTTTTTGGAAATATGTCAAATTATTAACATTTATGAATTTTGTTAGGCATAAAAATATTACTTATAGGGACTGCCGATAGAAATGAAAACTTATAACATTGAATCTTAGTATTAAATAGCAGTAATGATGAACAATACCTCAACTGTATAGAGCTACAAATATACTACTTCGCTCATTCCGACATGAACTCACGGTTACAAGATTTCATCCATCCTAAAACAACAAAAGGTCTGCGCCTACTTATACGACTGCGCTCCCACCCGACAACTAAAATACACTCAAATATGGTATTTATGTCATGCTGGTTAAGATATAGATTACATTGGCAACATAAATTAGCAGACGGCTGTTAGCGAGCTGGCTGCTAATTTGTGTTGTCAATGTAATCTGTATCTTAACATGGATGGCGTAAAGCCCATATTTGAGTCAGCGCAGACTTTGCCGCCTTACCGCTCCACTGCTACGACACTGTCGCTACATTAGCATGGTTAGTTTGTCGGGGCATTTTCCGCACCGTTTTTTTATAGTATAGCCTGTCGAGACCAGCACGACAAATGCCTGATGGTAAGCAACATGCCTGCCACATAACCGCACAGTGACACGCAGATATTGGAACACGAAGAGTCCAAATAATAACCTATCACTGCACTGCGCTCGTCACCCAGAGATCAAAGATATTATATTTATAAGCCCTATAATTTCTCTGGAAACATAGCCCTTCAAACCGGAACACAGTAATGTTTGCACATTACTTAGCCTCTTGGTAGGTTCATCATGCACGGCCCATACTTCTCTCTTTCTACTCCAACCAACCAGGCTGTCCCAGAAAGCCAGCGTCATTTTCAGGTTGTAAAAGGCCTCCTGGACAGATGCTGGTAATTGGAGGATTTCTGCACATTGATCTGCCACACTACTGCATTCTATAAGCACGATGTCGATGACGCAAACTCATAACATTTTCCTACCAAAAAAACCACAACGTGACTAAAAAAGTTTTCAGTTCCATATTTTTTTTTTACTATAATAGTTTTACACTTGACTGCCATCTTGCCTTGCTTACTTAAGCGACGATGCGGTCTAAGATGGCGCGTGCTTACCTAGAAAAAACCGATTCAGTCTCGATTTGAAGACACCAATATTGTAACCAACGGGAAAAACCTACTCCGGCAACGCATTCCACAGCCTAGATGTTCTTATCACAAAAGTAGAGTCAAACCTCTTCGTGCGAGTCTTCGGAACGTCAACCATGAAACGATGTCACTACGAACTACGAACAGCATAGTGTAACAGCATAGTAGCATTAGATTATGGAGATCAGTCGCACACTCACCGAAGTGTATCCGATAAAAAACGTATAAGCTTTTTAATTTTTTTCAGTGTTGTCCCTATAACAGTCCACATAAAAGACGAGAACGACAACTTCCCCGAATTCACAGAGCCATTGTACACCGTGTCTATACCTGAGAACTGTGGCGTTGGCACCACAGTGGCCTGGGTTCAGGCTCTCGATCAGGATTCGGATAACTACGGCACGAGAGGGATTCGATACACAAGCCTCAGTGGAAGTATCGCTAATTTGTAAGTATTCTTTAGTATTTATTTTGTTATTTTTATAACATAGAGTGACAAAACGAGATGTGACTGATGGTAAGCAATATGCCTGCCCATGGCAACACAGTAGACACGCAGCTATTGAAATACGAAGACCCCAAATCATTACCAGTAGTGTGCAAACATTAGGTACTGTGTTCCAGCTTAAAGGGCAATGTTTCCAGAGAAATTACTAGCCTAAGAGATAAAACACCGTAAATCCTCGGGTGAAGAGTGCAGTGCAGTAAAAGGTGATACTGTGCTGTTATGAGTAAGTGAGTTGCTTACCATCAGACAGTTTTCCTGCTGGTCTCGTCACTCTTTACTGCACAAATGAGAGTTGTATCAACTTGTTTTCAAAGTGCTTAATTTGGGACGCCACTTGCGTCAGCAATGTCGCCGCCAGCCACCTAGGTCGCACTATCCACTCGCCATCGGCCGCGGCAGAGGATGCCGCTGATAAAAAGAAGCGAAAGTATGGTATGTTGGTGTCGCAGTACGAATTTGTACCTGTTGCCGTAGAGACCTTGGGTTGTTGGGGCGCAGGCTCAGGGAGAATACGGGTGACTACCGCTCTGGCGCGTTCCTGGAGCAATAATTAATAATTCTCTTGTGCGAAAAAGACTCCAAACTCTTGAACATCGCCGAAAAATTGCTAGCTTATCGGTTTATTATCGGATACACTTCGGAGAGTGTGCATCTGATCTGCATGATCTAATACCACCTAGCCCTTTTTTCTATCGGACTTCTCGTAACTCGAAGAAGCGGCATCGTTTCATGGTTGATGTTCCAAAGACACGAACAAAGAGGTTTGACTCTACTTTTGTGATAAGAACGTCTCGACTGTGGAATGAGTTGTCTGAGTGGGTTTTTCCCGATGGTTATAATTTTGGTGTCTTCAAATCGAGAGTGAATCGGTTTCTTCTAGGTAAGCACACTCCATCTTAGACCGCATCGTCGCTTAACATCAGGCGAGATGGTGGTCAATTGTAAACCTATAAATGTTAAAAAAAAAAATAAGCAAAGTTTGGGCAATGGCCAAACTTTGCTTTTTTCAAACATTCAGCGTGGGAACGCGGCGAGCATCATGGGCACTTTTGCGCCGGGAGCAGTTAGGGGTGGGTTATTCGGAGATGAGTTTTTTACAAAATTTCTTTTTAAAATTATATTTATTTAAATTATTCAATACTTGTTTTCTAATATGTATGTTATTTTCTATATTCCAGGCTAAACCTCAACCCTATCTCGGGCGTGATAACAGTGAAACAACCAGGCGGAGACAGTTTCGACCGGGAGTTAATATCTTCCCACTACCTCACAGTCGAAGCCAGGGACGACCTCGGTCGAGGCAACAGGAACACCGCTCAGCTCGTCATCAACATTGAAGACGTCAATGACAACGCTCCGATGTTCCTTGCGAACAAATACGAAGCTAGGCTGCTGGAGAATGAGCCCCAGTTTGAGAATCCGCTTATTTTGGAAGCGAGGGATATTGATTTGAATGGTAAGCGAAGCTTCATACATTGTTAACGTTACATAGGACTTTTTTATAGTATAGAATAATGAGACGAGCAGGACATGCGCCTGATGGTAAGCAACACGCCTGCCTATAGCAACACAGTGTCACACAGCTATGCAAATAAAAAAATACGACACATTTTAAGACTCGTGCGACAAGTTGGCAGATCTGATGATGTATAGTCAGATTTGTAAAAGTATTTTATAAATAGCGAAAAGTGTTTTGAATTAACATCGAAACTAATGCAGGTCTATGTTCGGCTATTTTTATTTTTGAAGTAAAAAGTTGTGCTCTTGGAAAAATACTCAGTGTAGGCGGGATACGAACCTACAGCCTGATTGTAAATCCGACACCACAGCTTCATAACTATAAAAATAGGCAAATGACAAAAAAAAAAATGTTTGTCTGTAAAATCGGCTTACTGACTATAGAACGTGACAACGTCTTAAGAAAATACTGATGGAATGGTAGCATTTTTCAAAAGATAATTTTAATTTCATTTGTTTTATAGATTTGTATGTAAAAATTAATCAGTAGAATTTAGTCATTTTCGATCAAAACAATGCAAAAAAGCTTTTAGTTGCCGGGGATCGAACCCGGGGCATTTCACACGCAAAGCGAACGCTATACCACTGAGCTACATCCCCGCTTGAACTACTGGTCGAAATAATTAATACAACTGTAACAAACATGCGGCTAGGTAACGACCGACGGTAACGCGGTAACGGTACATGATGTCATGTTTTGTGGGCGTGCAGCCGGCTTCATCGAATTATAAGACGTTATCACGTCAAAAAAAGAATAAGCCCGTCAGTTAAATGTTGAATATGTATTTTTTCTTTTGTTTCACAAACATAAAATGACGAAGATACAATGCTTACAAGTTTCGAGTGATGTCACTTCATGGTACATTTTTTTATAATACGATAAAGTGACGTCAGAACCGTCCGGAAGTCCCATATCTTTTCATAATCTACCTGGCAGATTAAATTAAAATGGTATATTTTTTGAACTCAAATTATATGCGAATGGTACTAAAACACTTGTAAATAAAACTTCAATCACCTAGAACTAGACGTTATCCCAATTCTTCTTCTTGTTCTTCTGCTCCTCTTCCCAGTTCATCTGGGGTCGGGCCTCCTCGTTGCTCGGCGCCAAGACGCTCTGTCTTGGGTTGTCGTTACTGGCTGTGTAAGGCTCCTTATATCCTTTTCCACGTTTCCCCACCACGTAGCTAGGGGTCTACCTCTGCCTCTGGGTTTACTCGGGATGTTAATAGCCTTTAGACGTTATCCCAATCTTATATATAAAATTCTCGTGTCACAGTGTTTGTTTCCTTACTCCTCCGAAACGGCTTTACTGATTTTTACCAAATTTGGTATGCATATTCAGTAGGTCTGAGAATCGGCTACTAGCTACTTTTCATACCACTAAGTGACAAGGGTTGTTCACCCCAAAAAATTTTTTTTTTATTTTCGGACATTTTTTTTTGTTTTTATATTATTATAATGTGGCGTTAAAAAATACATACAACCCTAAATTTTTACCCTTTTATCACCAACCCTATTTTAGTAATTCATTTTGCATCCCGCTTGATAACTGATCAATCACTTCTTTTTTGTCATCATGTAATAATTTGCCATATAATATTGCCATTGTATTTGCAAAACAACGTTTGCGGGGTCAGCTAGTTAATGCATAAAATATATTTATAATCAAAGCAAGTGTATTATACTTTTCCAGGTACAAAAAACAGTCACATCGAGTACTCCATCATCGGGGGTGATTACAAGAGTAACTTCTCAATAGATCCCAACCTGGGCATCGTCACTCCACTCGGGGGGCTGGACTTCGAACAGATACCCGGCGATAACACAAATATTAGACCTATACACCTCACTGTAAGTTGTTTTAATTGTGTTCATACTAGCGGGCGCCCTACAGTAACTTAACTTTCCCATGATGGAAAGTAGATCTATCCTATTAATGTTATAAACGCGAAATGTTGTAAAAATGTATGGATGTATGTTTGTTACTCTGTCACGCAAAAACTAGTGAATAGATTTGGATGATATTTGGTACACGTCTAGATAATGATACGTGATGAGAAGTTATGGTGGTCTAGTCGGGAGAACGGCGGCTGCCGATCCGGAGACCCCGGGTTCAAACCCCACACGCACCACTGTCTTTTCGAAGTCATGTGCGTAATGCCGCTAACTTAAAACGGTGAAGAAAAACATCGTGAGGAAACCGACATGTACCTAGAATCTTTCGAAGTCATGTGTCATCCGCCAACCCGCACTGGGCCAGCGTGGTGGATTATGGCCTTAACTCTCTCCTTGCGAGAGAAGGCCCCGAGTCCCAGCAGTGGGAACGTTTAGTGGGCTGATGATGTTGTAGATAATGATCTGGAATAACACTTAACAATAGCATCCCAAAAAATAACTGGATCAGAAACTACGATTTTGTAGTGGTCTCTTAGCAGAGTCCGCCTGCGGAAGTACCACACCTTTGCCATTTATTCTACCGCCAAGCAGTAAAGTGCAAACATTACTCTGTTCTGGTTTGAAGGGCAATGTGTCCGGAGAAATTACAGGGCTTAGAGATATAACATCTTAGGTGACGTCTATCTCTGGGTGACGAGGGCAGTGCAGTGCTAGGTAATGATTTGAACTCTTCATGTTCCAATAGCTGAGTGTCACTGTGCTGTTATATGGCAGGCATGTTGCTTACTGTCAGGCACATGTCTTGCTAGTCTCGTCACTCTTTATTTAAAAAAAAAAAACGCTAGTAAAACCTGCTACTATGCAATAAACTATTCTTGTTCCTTAAAGCAATCAGATCCTTTTAGACGTTGCATAAAAGTAATTAGTCCGTCAGTTAGATTAAAAAAAAATGTTGTACGCTTGTTTTATCTTTTGTTTCACAAACAAAAAAATTCCAAGATTTAGTGCTTAGAAGTTTCGATTGACGTCACGTCTATATAAGAGTTTTATGAAGACGTGACGTCACAACACCTCACTTCGGAAGTTTGATGATCTGTATGTTTGTCGATTTTTAATAATTTCATAAAACAAAAGTACGTGTCCTATATTTTTCCGAGTTTCCTAGCGGACTAATTAGTATGATATATTTTTGTGTCATTTTTGTCATCATTCCAACTACCTACATAAAATGATTCATGATAAAAAAAATTGGCAGTCATATTCAACTGCCGATAGAAGTGAAAACTTATAACTCAGAGTTTGATAGCTCACTTTGGAAACTACGCGGGTGAAACCGCAGGGTGTCGCCATGACCATGGCCATCTAGAAATGCGTCAGCACGTCCAATGGCCATGGTCCCGAGTTCAGCCAAAAATGTCTTATCATTCCCGAGCGTGACGCTGAAATTCAATTCACAACCCACGACAAATCTGTCGGTGGTGCGCCAATAGATATTCACTTCAACTTCAACTACTACTACTTTTTTTGTTTTTTAGGTTCGTGCTCGTGATTTCGGCTCGCCGCCGCTGTCGTCCACGGTGCCGGTGACGATATACGTGCAAGACGTGAACGACCACGCGCCCATGTTCCAACAGATGCTCTACAAGCGGTCCATTCCCGAGGACATGCCCGGAGGGACCAGTGTGCTTGAAGTGAGATTAGATAGATAGATAGATAGATAGATAGATAGATAGATAGATAGATAGACAATATAGTGTAAACAACTTACGATACACATAGAGACGCAGTTTTTTACCAATTTCAAGGTGCTAAGGGCACATCAATTGGTTTATATCGATGCATACAACACCATCTGACCCAAAAATAAGCAAAGCTTGTACTATGGCGGCCATATAGCTGATATAATACTTATAAAGTATTAAATACATACTTATAATACATAGAAACACCCAGACACAGTACAAATATTTGTATTCATCACACAAAAATATTTGGACTGGCCGGGAATCGAACCCACGACCTTCGGCTTCGGAGGCAGAGTTACGAAATGTTGATTTATTATATCACAGCTGTCTGGTTCAAATAGTACAAGCGTTGCTTTGTTTGAGGCTCGATGGTGCTGTGTGTGTAATGTCCACCAATATTTATTTATTTATTTATTTCTATTTATTTAATGTAACATAACCGGACTAAATGTTCCCACTGCTGGGACTCGGGGCCTTCTCTCGCAAGGGGAGAGCCAAGGTCATAATCAACCGCGCCGGCCCAGCGCGGGTTGGATGATGACGTGTGTCCTTGAAAGATTCTTGGAACATGCCGGTTTCCTCACGATGTTTTGCTTCATCGTTTTTAAGTTAACGTCTTTACAAACGGATTCGACTTTTGTGATAAGAACGTCTAGGCTGTGGAATGCGTTGCCTGAGTGGGTTTTTCCTGTTGATTACAATCTTTGTGTCTTCAATTCGAGAGCGAATCGGTTTCTTCTAGGTAAACACGCCCCATCGTAGACCGCATCGTCGCTTAACATCAGGTGAGATGGCGGTCAAGTGTAAGCCTATAAAAGTTAAAAAAAAAAAACTAAACTCGGGGCTCTGGATCGGCAGTCGCTGTCCTCCTGACTTAAACAAACGTGAATGTATGTATATATTATTGTGTAAAATTAACATCAAGTACATAATTATTACATTTAATTTCCATATTTATTTATTTATTCATTAGTTGCGCCTCGCGGTGGAATCCACAGCTTGAGAATTACTAACTTTAACGGTGTAAAAAGTAGTATTTGATACAAACTCTTCCAGCCGTTACAAGATATACGTGGAAACAATCATACATACTTGCAAACGTTTAATTTAATTACGTTAAGGTATAGTTTTAATTTCTGAAACATTTCCCATTCAATTCATTTGTTCACAATATCAACCAAAATAGATTCAACTTTATAGTATTATTAGCTTGATAAGGCCACTGCAAAAAGCCAACCAACGGATTGTAAATTTTGTCGCTCTATCATAGTCTTCGGTAGTATAGTGGTAAGTATCCCCGCCTGTCACGCGGGAGACCGGGGTTCGATTCCCCGCCGGAGAGAATCTTTTTGCATTCGCAATTTTTTTGTGCAAAATAACTCTTATCTATGAATTAGTAATATAGCCTACTCTTTTACTTCTATCTATAATACGTTTATTTATTTATGCACAGTTTCGTGCGCGCGACCTTTGCTCTTGTAATTTTTTCAAATGTCTAAAAAGATTAATCAATTGTTGATAGTCATTTCAAACTTTGAAAATGTATACAATTTGTATGCTCTTTCTTTTGTATTTATTTTTTATTTATTGACGTGTAAATTGTACATTTATGAATAAAGTACCTACTTTGACTTTGATATCAAACCCTAACATAATGAACATTAAAAAATAGTAATTTAACAATTTTAATCAATTTGGAAGAAGAAGGAAGAGGGTTTACGTTCGGTTGTAAAATTAGTGGCCCTAAATCCTAAACTTATGCGACTGCCTAAAAGCACGTGTTTGATGTACCTAAATGACTTAACACGTTTTTCTTAATCGCCATCTCGCCTGATGTTAAGCCATCATGTAGTTTATGGAGCATACTTACGTAAGAATCTGTTGTATTCATATTTGAAACCAAAATGTTGTCTATTGAAAAAACCCCACTCAGTTAACGCATTGCCCACTGTCGCTGTTCGTATAACGAAAGTATTATCGGACTTCTTCGTACGAGTCTAAGAATGTCAACCTAGTCAATAACTAACCTGTAAATACTTACACTAGTCAATAAATGGCATTGTTTGAGGTCACAGGTTTGACGCTACTTTTGCCATAAGGTCACCTAGGCTGTGAAATGCGTTGCCTGAGTGGTTTTCTCCCAATGTTTACCTAAAACCTTGATGTCTTCAAGTCGAGAGTGTTTTTTTTTTCTTGGTAATCCTTATCGTAGACCGCATCATCTTAACACCAGGCGAGACTTGTGTGTAAACCTGTAAAATAGTTCAATTTTCTTATGCGATTCTTATACATAGTTTTCTGTCCATTGCAGGTGAAAGCCCGCGACGCGGACGGCTCGTCGCCCAACAACCGCGTAGTGTACCGCATCCAACGCGGCGCTAGCGACAAGTTCGTCATCGACTCTCGCTCCGGAGTGGTCTCCGTCGCCAACGGATCTACCCTGGACCCCGACAAGACGAACCCGAAGATCACGAGATACACTCTTACTGTTGTATGTAGCTATTTAAGTAAATAAAATGTTTTCTTTAGTGATTGTATAAAGTGACGAGACGAGCAATAGGGTACCGGACTGGGTCAAAAATACACCATCCTAATTAGTCCGTCAGCTAGATCATGGAAAAATATTGGACACATATTTTTTGTTTTTTCATAATATTAAAAATCGTCAAAGATATAGACCATCAAACTTCGAGAGTGGGGGGTCGCGACGTCACTCGTGAGCAAAAATCGTACTCACAAGTGACGACTCACACGAAACTTCGAAGCGCTGTTTCTGCGTAATTTTTTGTTTGTGAAACAAAAGAAAAAATACGTGTACAATATTTTTTGCCAATCTAACTAACGGGCTACTTAGTTTTTTTGACGATTGTACCCTATTCACGACGACCTGATGGTAAGTCACATGCCTACCCATAACACAGTGACACGCAGCAATTGCAACATGAAGAGTCTAAATCATTATATGCACTGCATTGTCACCCAAAAATATGATATGTCTTATCTTTATCCCCTATAATTTTACTGGAAATATTGCCCTTCAACCCGGAACATAATGTATTTTTCACATTTCTGATTGGCGGTAGAATAAAACTGGTAAAGGTGTGATACATCCCTAGACAGATTCTGCAAAGTGTCTTACCACTATAAGCATAAGCACTGAAAAGCGCATTAAAAGCCGAGTCACACAGAGGCGATCCGATAGCGATATCGATCCGATAGCGATAGCGATCCGATACCGAGTATGGGATCGCGCCCGCTTGCTGTGTGTCAGGTTGCATACAAATTCGAACATTATAAAAAATCCCGTCTCGGATCGCTGTCGCTATCGGATCGCCTCTGTGTGACCCGGCCTTAAATGTAGACACAATGGGACACGGTAGATTTACTACCAACTAAGCCACCAGGCCAGCCAATAGCAATATTAGTAGTAAGATGTCTATGTACGTGAAAATACTACTAGTAAATATGTATAGGTGGCGCTAGACGGCGGTATAGGGGAACAACAGCTGAGCGCGGCCGTGCTAGTCAATATCACCATCGTGGATGTCAACAACAAGCCGCCGGTGTTGGTCGAGCCTGGGGGAGTCACCGTCAGGGAAAACACACAGGTATTCAACAACAACTAACTTACAAATTTTGAGTTACTTATCCCCGACCTTCCACTTATATCCTACTAATAGCAGAGTATATAGAAATACTAGTACTACCAGTAGTTCATCGCCTTTGATCTTGGGAGAAACACCGATAATGTCTAGACACGCATAGGGTTGTCGCAATTTTAAAAACTTGGCACCAAAATAAAATTAAAACATACGGAAGACGTCACCCCTGAGCTGGACTCCTGCAATAGTGCAATACTAACATTGTAATGTAGGCAATGCAGGAGCGCACTTCCCGCGTCTCACCCCGCTTGCCTCTCACGATTGCCCCGTCTAAACAGCTTCATCGAACGACTGTATGATTTAATAGACTGTGCTAATAGCAGAGATGCGATTTATTTGAAATACTTCTATTTAAAATGCAAATATAAAATGCAAAATACCTATTTTGTTTACGACCCACTCCACATGTCCGTCGGAATATGTCGTAGTGTATAGTATTCTAGTCAAGTCCTTTCATATGATACCTGTAATGACCGAGTTGTGAAAGAAACTAATTCGCCAATATGTGGTGGCGGTAATCTTGGATTTCATTGTGTACTCTATTCTACTAGTCAAACCTTCTCATACGCTCATTTGATACTCATATTAAGGAAGAAAGAATATTAAATACGCCATTTTGTGTTACTTTATATCACTAGTACACTAGTTTTACTGTATTTCTATGTTTTATGTACTATTTTAAGGTGTGAACAATAAAGAGTTTTCATTCATTCATTAATTCGTAATATGTAATCTGATGCATCATCTTCAAATTTCTGGCTTCTATTCGAGCTCTGGCTGTTTTCAAATGATGATCCCCCCTGGGCTGGGTCCAGTACCTAGGTGGACCACTGATTAAAAAGCATGTTTTTTGTGATTTGACCACGACTATGTGACTCTTGGAGCCAAACCTGGATCCTTGAGTATGCCATTCTGAATCGTAGTCTCAAACACTTTTCTTCTACCAAAACACTTATAAACAATCGACTTCGTTGCATAATTCTGCAGGTCGGTACACCAGTATACCGCGCACAAGCGTTCGACCTCGACGACCAGCCCGTGCTGCGATACTCCATCGACAAGGCTGCCAGCACCGCGCGCAATGAAGACGGCATCGTCATACAACTGGCAGAGTATGACTACCTCTCGCTATGGGAACTCAACTCTGTTGATGGGACGCTGAAAGTTGTCAGGTATGTCAGTGTTCTGAACTCAAGTACTACGTAACGCAATGTTTAATTAAAGATTTTTGTAAGGCTTCGTACATCATAACACTAGTTACAAACAACAGAGATTTTTTTAAACATAAATATTTTTTTTTTAAACCTATTATGACGCACCTTAACGTTTTACAAGACGGCGATCCATGGCGAAGAATAAATTTAAAAAAATACAGTGACAGCTAACAAACAGCAGCAACTGACTATCTTTCTAGCTCTGACACACTCCGCAGTGTCCCGAATTCACCCAAACATTTATTTCATATCCGAACGTAACGCTGAGCTTCATCAATAGCCCACTAAAAATCGTTGCTTGGTACGTTAAAATAATTTTTCACTGCAGGATCTTACTAATAATTTCAGGCTAATAGACCGCGAAAAGGTTGAAACTATAAAGCTAGTGCTCACAGTCGAAGACATGGCCGCGATAGACGGAGGTCCGCGTCAGACCGCTTCGGCCACGCTCACCATCACTGTGGAAGACGAGAATGATAACAACCCCACGTTCCGTAAACCCGTGTATAAAACCTCGATCGCTGAGAACTCGAAGAATGGCGCAAACATTGTGAACGTTGTGGCGGACGATGCTGATAGAAACCGCAGCATGACGTACTCTATCGAAGGTAAGACTTTATAAGCCCCCTAGCAGATGGCGGATTTAAAACGCGCAGACGAAGCGCAGGTGACGCGCGTATACGAGCTTCAAACGAGATTCGAACGCAACCTTGTAACCTAAGCACATGGAGCGATACAAACGCGCTGTAGTCGTTCCCCCTCGTCAGTAGTACAATCACGCCCCGACTCCGCCCCTTTATACGGATTCAAACGCTTTAAGTACGCGTCTATATCGCGTTTTACGTGCTTGTGAATCTATAGAAACCCAAAAATCTGCATCTACGACAGAACTTAAAAGGCATGCCTCGTACGAATTTAACGATTGATTAATTATTATCGTTTCTTAATAATTCGTCTTTTAATAAATATTATCGTTTCATAGGAAGGGAAGATCTCCTACAAATGGTGCACATAGAAAGAACGACTGGCGAAGTAGTGGTGGCGAACAAAATCGATCACGAACAACATCCGTGGATCAACCTCACCGTGAAGGCTGTAGACAGCGGAGTACCGCCGAGATACGCTTATGTCGATCTTTTTGTTCAGGTAACCATGTCATAGCAAAATTCTATGACACATCTAGTATGTACACTTTGCTTTTTCATATTTGTGAGCAAACAAATATACGTAGTAATTTTTCTCACGAAACACTGTTTATACCCAAACCATAGAATAGTGGTTGGGGAGCCAACGAATCTAAATGGGGATTTACTCGAGCGTCAGAGAAACCTATTGGGTTGCGAATCTTAGATAATAAGAAAAAAAAGTTGTATAATGTTTCCTTTTCATCGGTGGTTTAGATTATTATTTTTTCGTCAATCTTGAATAATTTCCTTCCAAATAAAATAAAAAATTGCCTTTTTTAAAAGGTGACTTTTTTACAACTTTGTAGCCCTCCCTTTTTTTACGTCCTCTCAAATTGTCACATTAGTGGCATCTACACTTTTTAGCATGTAATTAACACATTATAAGCCATACCTTAATATGACGCCCTTGAGAATTTCTGATGATCATTTTTTTTTCTTTATCGATCTTATTCATTTATATGTTTGAGGTACTTAACCGGGTACAAGGTGTATTAATCTGCTGATCTGCAGTAAATCCTGAAATTCCCGCTTAGGCTTCTCATCTATAGATAATATTACTTAGAATGGACACTCCTCACCCCCGCCAATTTGAGACTTCTTCATAGGTCGTTTCAAGTTCTCGAAAAATACCCAACGAAGTTTTTTTTTTTTCTATAGCATAGAGTGACGAGACGAGCAGGTCATGTGCCTGATGGTAAGCAACATGCCTGCCACATAACAGCATAGTAACACGCAGCTATTGGAACATGATAGTCCAAATCATTATCTAGCACTGCACTGCGCTCGTCACCCAGAGATCTAAGATATTATGTCTCTGAGCCCTGTAATTTCTCTGGAAGTGTTGTTATAGAACGACAATTTTCTAAGAAAACACGATAATATTGCTGTGCCGTGGTGTTTGCCGATTTGCCAGTACCAAGTAGATGAGATAAGAAAAAAAGTCATAGGGACTGTCGATTGAAGTGAAAACTTATAGGTATAGTTTTCACTCAATTTTACTTAGAATTTGATATCTCACTTTGGAAACAACGCGGGTGAAACCGGAGGGCGCTGCTAGTCTGGAATAAATCCTCAAAGTACTGTCGTCTAATTACCTAATTACGTTAGACTTCTAACCATGACCATCTAGACTATGTGTGTAATGGTAACCATGGTAACACGCCATAGCTATCTAGAAATGCGTCAGCATGTCCCTATGCCCATGCCCCGAATTCACCCAAAGGTATCTTTCATTTTTGGAACGTGACGCTTGAGCTCAATTCCCACGAATAATCTGTGTGTGATGCGCCAAAAGAAGTTTTCACTTTAAAAGACATTTTTACATGTATAATCAGTTTTAATCATACGATCATTCGAGTGTTCGGTGGTGGCTAATGTTTTAATCATACGATCATTCGAGTGTTCGGTGGTGGCTAATGTTTTAATCATTCGGTCATTCGAGTGTTCGGTGGTGGCTAATGTTTTAATCATTCGATCATTCGAGTGTTCGGTGGTGGCTAATGTTTTAATCATTCGATCATTCGAGTGTTCGGTGGTGGCTAATGTTTTAATCATTCGATCATTCGAGTGTTCGGTGGTGGCTAATGTTTTAATCATTCGATCATTCGAGTGTTCGGTGGTGGCTAATGTTTTAATCATTCGATCATTCGAGTGTTCGGTGGTGGCTAATGTTTTAATCATTCGAGTGTTCGGTGGTGGCTAATGTTTTAATCATTCGATCATTCGAGTGTTCGGTGGTGGCTAATGTTTTAATTTTTTTTTTAATTGTGCCTTAGGTGTTGGACGAAAACGACAACAATCCGATATTCTCTCCGTCGGCGGCCGAGCTGTTAGTGCGAGAAGACGCCGCGCCGGGGACCGAGGTCGCCACCGTCGCCGCCACGGACGCGGACTCTGGGGAATTTGGCAAGATCACGTATCTACTCGACCGGACTTCTGCGCAGGTGAACCATTACTACTACCACAGTATGAAGTAATACTACCAGTAGTTCATCGCCTTTGATCTTGGGAGAAACGCCGATACTGCCTAGGACACGGGTAGAGTTGTCGCAATTTTAAAAACGTGACACCAAAATAAAATTAAAACATACGGAAGACGTCAACCCTGAGCCGTGCTCCTGCAATACTAGCACTGTAATGTAGGCAATGCAGCAGCGCGCTTCCCGCGTCTCACCCCACACGCCCCGCACGATTGCCCCGTCTAGACGGCTTCGGCGAACGACTGCATGATTTAATAGACTGTGCTACTACAGTTGCCGCTGTTGACAGTACTACCGTTAATAGTACAACAAACTGCCCTGCTCAGCCTGCTAGTAATAGTATTAATGGTACTGCCATTAATACTACCAGTGCACCCTCACTCGCTCAAGGTCGCGTGGTTTTAGCCTACCGCTAGACCGTTCCTTCCAGGAAACAAGTGACAGTCGGTTGTCGGACGCACGGCTGAGCGCTCGCGCAAAACGTTTCTCTCACATATTGTTATTAGATATTTATGTCGTAAACCCTCCGCGCTAGACAGGGACAGAGTTACGAGTTACAAAGAGCGCAAATGTTTATTTGAAAATCGCGACAGGTATTGCGAGCTGAATTGAACTTGGTTGTGTCCCAGCAAGAGTCGCTATTTATATAATTGTTTTTGGTAAGTGTGGCTTCTGTACTAATATTTATTCTGTGATAATACCCATGTAATTTTACCATTGATACTACTACTGTTAAAACTTCATTCATAATTACATGAAGTTAATGCATACATTTTTTTAAATAAACACACGGGAAACTCACGTTTGATGTAGTCAGTCCACTCCGATTCAAGTTTCGATCGCGTCCGGCAATCTTTTTCAAGGAGAGTGCGCGCTCGTGTTCTGCGCTCGTCTAGCACACAAGGTATACAGAGGTTGTAATCCCGTTGTTTGCACTAATCGCACATCCCGCTGCTCCGCCGCCTCTCCGACGCTACGCTGCTGCGCCTGTACAATTGCATATCGCGAACCTATAAGATTTTCTCCTTCGAAAAAGTGTTCAACGCGTCCAAAGAAGTTTTCACTTGAAAAGAAAATTGGAAAAAATATGATTTAGAATTATTATAGAAATTTCAAATACAGAATCACACATTAGAAACCAATGTCCTATACTTAGTAGTATAGGACATTGGTTTCTAATCGTCTAATCTACCCATACTGCGACGTAGTACAAACGGTACTACCCTTTGTACTACTTTACTGATAGAAAAATGTTGTTTCGGTTGCCTGGAAGAGATCGCTATTCGTTTCAATAGTTTCAAGAACATGTTCTTTGTTTAGTAAACTTCGTATTTTGGATATTATAGTAGATCCAACCGTTTATTTTCTTTTTGACAGCTCCAATAGAACGTAACTTCGCCTTGTTACGCAAAAGTTCACTTTTAAATGCGAGGTTTTAAAAATATGACATCTGTCTGTCTATCATCTGGCTTTCAACATCACCCATAGAACGTAAATTTTTAAAAACGTTTATTATTTTATGTAATTTAAAAAAAACTACTGCACTTATGAACTCAATTTGTCAAAGATGATTATTATACGGGATCAAGGAGTAAATTTAAACAGTTGTCATATTTTTAAAACTTCGCATTTAAAAGTGAACTTTTGCGTAACATGACGCAGTTACGTTCTATTGGAGCTGTCAAAAAGAAAATAAACGGTTGGATCTACTATAAAGAGTTTATTTATATCTATCTTGTTTACAGGGTAAATTCGTGATAGATCCCGACACCGGCGTACTGTCGGTGTCATCGTGGTTGGACCGGGAGACACGCGCGTCTTACACGCTCGCTGTTGAGGCGTGGGACAACTATCAGTTCGGGCGACAGGCGGGCGACAGTAGGAATGCTTTCAAACAGATCGTGTGAGTTGAAACTAATATAATTATGTTTTAGATCTACTTGTGAAATTAATATACTCGTAGATCTATGAATGTTTGATTGTTTCTATGTATCTTCTATAATATATTATAATGTAATATTCTATCTATATTATATGATCAGTACTTTGATGACCGAACTTATCTGGTAACTGCAGGTCTACTACGAAGTCCGATAAACGATATATCGGCCGAACTTATGAAGTTTCCGACCATAAAAGACAATCGGCCGGTTGATCAGATCGGCCGTTTCGTTCGATCCGACCCTCATCCGACCTAAGTCTATAACTTCCGACCCGAAATGTATCGATCCGAATGTTTTTCGTGGTAGGCTGCAATCCGATTCAGCTGTCGGTCGGATGCGATCATTCGGAGTTTGTTTTCGTAGTAGACCTGCTGAGATATGATATCTCTAAGCCCTATAATTTATCTGGAAACATTGCCCTTCAACACAGTAAAATTTGCACAGTAGGTACTGCTTGGCGGTAGAACTGGCAAAGGTGTGGTACTTCCCCAGGCGGACACTGCCAAGAGTCCTACCCCTACAATAGGTACATATTTATGTTGTTTAGGACTCACTTAAGATATTACTTAAGAATCTGAAAATAAAGTGAAAAAGGTTAAACCTGCTCAAGTATTTATTTGTAGTGTTGATGGAGTGTTTCAAGTTTCACGTCTCTCTCTCTTCGTGGCATCGTAGCTCTTGATTTTTTTAACGTTAATTATGCAAAAGCGTTTTAGCTATGTCTCTGTCTCTACGACAAATCGGTCGAATCGGTCCGAAAAGATGGCCGCCGCCACAAAATGGCGGATCACATATTTTTATTTTTATTATTATTTTTTCACAACTCCTTCAAAATGCGTATCAAAAGACCTTGACTAGTAGAATACTATATTTATTTTATTATTAAGAACCTGAAATGTCGCAATGCTCGGCAAAGGCCTCCCTACCATCTTTGCACTTGTTTCTATCCTGAGGCAGTGTATACCAATCCTTGAAATGTTTGTCGAGGTCATCCCGCCATCGCTTAGTTGGTCAACTGCAACGTCGTTTGCGATCTGGCTTCCACTGTGTGTTGATTTCGGCCCAAAGATCATCAAAGATGCGGCAGACGTGTCCAGCCCATAGAATTCTATACAATACTAGCTGACTCGGCAAACGTTATGCCATATAAATCATTTCTAGGTAATTTCTAGTGATTTCTAGTGATAAACGATAATAATTGACCAGTTATCGAGCGGGATGAAAAATGATTTAATTAATTAAATGGCTATTAAAAAATAGGGGTTGGTGATAAAAGGGTAAAAATTTTAGGGTTGTATGAATTTTTTAACGCCACATTATAAAAAAATAAAAACAAACAATTTTGTCCGAAAATTAAAAAAAAAATTATAGGGTGACCAACCCTTGTCACTTAAGGGTATGAAAAATAGCTAGTAGCCGATTCTCAGACCTACTGAATATGCATATAAAATTTGGTTAAAATCAGTAAAGCCGTTTCGGAGGAATAAGGAAACAAACACTGTGACACGAGAATTTTATATATAAGATAATGATAAATTTAAAATCCATAATGACCGTTAACTTAAATCTATTTCCCCCCAGGATCCACATAGAAGACGTGAACGACAATCCTCCGGTCCTCCACCTCCCGACCGACTGCTCGACCATCACCGAGTTCCACAACCACCGCGAGCCGATCGTGTCCGTGACCGCGACCGACGCGGACGACACCAATACGCCGAACGGACGCGTGCAGTTCCATCTGGTCGGCGGGAAGGGATTTGGTACGGACACTATTACTAGTCACATACCTTTACATAAATCGATGAACGCCGGTTGCATGCACGAAAAAGTGTACTGTTATGTCCCGCTACGCTCATTGTACGCTTGCGTTCCATCTATCAATGTTTTGTTATGACGTTGTCGCGGTAAACCAACCGACTGTATAGACAACCAATTTTTTGAAGTGAAAACTTCTTTAGGCGCGCTATAGACAGAATTTTCGTGGGCTGTAAAATGGATTCATCAATCGTCACGCTTGGATATGATAATAGATCGGATCGGATCGGATATGAAATCTTCGGGTAAACTCGGTAAAAACGGCCAGGTAGGTACCAGGGTAACAGAAACAGTTTCGATTACCTACCTCCAACAGCCCAGCGTTTATCTCCAGATACCAGGACAACAGAAATTAATATAAAAGAGTTGCGTTTGCCCCTAGGTACCAGTACCAGGGCAACAGAAACAGTAAAGAAAATTGCAATATTCTGTATAGTTACGTTGATATAAAACTAGATGGCGCAACCATCGATTTAGCTGGCGGTGTTGAAATTATGCGAATGTACATAGACCTACGATGGTTTAACAAATAATTTGTTTTCTGACAAGGTGATATACTGATAAATAAATTGGACAATTCAATTAAAAGTGAAAACATTTGAGTCACAAGTTTTCACTTCTATCGGCAGTTCCTATGACTGCCAATTTTTTTTTTTTTAGTGATACCTTCTTTTGGCGCGTCTAGACAGATTTGTCGTGGGCTGTGAATTGAATTCTAGCGTCACGCTCGGGTATGATTAGAAATCTTCGGGTAAACTAGGGAGCATAGCCATTGGCCATCTAGAAGTACGTCAGCCAATGGGAAATACTAAAAGGGCGTGGCCTGCCCATCATGGCATGGCCATCTAGAAATGCGTCAGCCAATGGGAAATGCTGACGCATTTCTAGATGGTCATGCTATGCTGACCAGGCCACACCCTCCGGTTACACCCGTGTAGTTTCTAAAGTTAGCTATCAAATTCTGAGCTATAAGTTTTCACTTCTATCGGCAGTTCCTATAACTACATTTTTTTTTATATAATAACTCTTCACCAACCAACTTGGTGACTGATATATTTATTACAATCTAGCCTAATTCTAAAAAAGTCAATACCCCGATCCTCCACCCCCCGACCGATTGCTCGACCATCACCGAGTTCCACAACCACCGCGAGCCGATCGTGTCCGTGACCGCGACCGACGCGGACGACACGATTTGCGCAACCCGTGGATTTACCCGTGTAGTTCCCGTTCCCGTTATTTTCCCGGGATAAAAAGTAGCGTGTTTGTTCTTCTATACTTTAATCTAAATGTGTTCGAAATTTCAGCCCGACCCATTCATACGTTACGACGTGATTGAGCAACAAGCATCCAATCATTTTCATTTATAATATTAGTAGGATATCACTTAAAAACCAGCAGAAAGGGGTAGCAAGATCATAGCCACTTTATTTAAGTATAAAAAGCCGGGCATCCAAAAAATTACGCTAAATTCGACACGCAAGTTTTATTCAAATTCGATTACCTGAATAGATAGATGACAAATTCATTCGCGTTTCATGAACGTTACGAGTATATGTCACGATTTTAGACGTATGGAAAACGTGACCCTTATTTCTACTGAATATATTACTGGTAAATTTACTGGTAAGTATAGGATACGGGGATTACGGGTGCACATCCTATGTAGGTCAATAGCCGACGACAATACGAATAGCCTGTTCTATGGAATTAAATGTATTTCATTGTACAAATGCGTAGTTGTCTATTTGGATATATTAGGATTTTTGTAGTGGTAGGACTCTTGGCAGAGTCCGCCTGGGGAAGTACCACACCTTTGCCAGTTATTCTACTTGGTATTGTGGGTCTCCTTTGTGCCTCTTTATTCGAGTAGGTAACTGTGGATTTGTCCAACGATCGTCGAAATCTATTTAATTTTTCTTAAGCCACTTTTGGCTTTCTTTTTTACATTGCCCATTGTAGCCTTATTTTTTAGTAGTAGTTTTTATTTAATCATTTATTTCAGACTACAGTCCATAAAAATATACATATTAAAAATTGTTTGTTCATTTATAACTAGTTTCTCACATTCGGTCTTAAACACTCACATTTTGTCCCAGGGGTAAATTGGCGATAAAACAATCAAACCTCAAAAATAAAGGGTCAGCTTAAAAATATGCCAATAATAGGTGGAGATTTGAATGCTATGGTATCCCTACATATTAGCTGTCAAATAGCTCTGCTTTTGGAAAACTCCACTTTTGGCTCGTTATTGATTCGTTCTTCTTTACAACCACGATTGATTTTTAAGAACCAGTCACGGCCAGCACTTTTAATTACTTTCGGCATAATTAAAACAATTAATTATTTTAGAAATGAATAAAAACAGCAAATGTAAACAAACTCTTGTCACCTGACGTAAACAAGAAGATGACGGCGCGTCAATTAGTTCCATATTTTGCTACGCGCAGAGTTATATTGCGAGCACTCTAGGTAATGATTTGGACTCTTCATGTTCCAATAGCTGCGTGTCACTGTGCTGTTATGTGGCAGGCATGTTGCTTACCATCAGGCACATGATCTGCTCGTCCCGTCACACTTTATTTAAAAAAAAATATTTAAATGTTTCGTACAAAGTGTTATGTTTAGATAACAGACCAACAGACCAAATATTTTATTCAGTACATTTTTTTTTGGTATTGTACATATAGAGTGACGAGACGAGAAGGACATGTGGCTGATGGTAAGCAACACGCCTGCCACATAACAGCACAGTGACACACAGCTATTGAGTCATGAAGATATAATATGTTTTATCTCTATTTTCCCTGCAGTTTCACTGGAAACATTGCCCTTCAAACCGGAACACAGTAGGTAATGTTTGCACATTGCTGCTTGGCGGTAGAATATCGGGCAATTGTGTGGTATTTCCTTAGGCAGACTATGCAAGCACTCATACCACTACAAAACTTTACAATCGCATTAGAAACATTATCTTTCAAATCGGAATACTTACTAGAAATGCTTGCACTTTACTGCTGAGTCTCCAAATTTCCTACGATGCCGATGTGATTGAGCAACAAGTCCAACAAATCAAACTGTCTCGTTTCGTCATTCTATACCATAAATAAATTGGCAATTGATAGAAGTGAAAACTAATAACTGCGAATTTGATAGCACACTTTGGAAACCCGCGCGGTTCACACACGGGTGGAACCGGAGGGCGTGGCCATGACCATGGATTTCTAGACCATCCGAGTTTACCCGAGGATATCTTTAATTTACGAACGTGACACTTGAAATCACATAGGTACCACGAAAAATCTGTGTGTGGGGCGCCAAAACAAGTTTTCACTTCAATAGTATCTAGATTATGCTTACAAGTGTGTAAAGTTGGTGGAGTGAAAAAAAGCCACGAATAGTTTTTCGTTTTGGCGGGAAAAAAATGCCAGTTGCTATATTATGCGCGCACAACTAAGCCACAGACTACAAAAAAAAGTTTTCTTTTTTTTTCTGTTGATAGCGTTGTTTTAGCCATTTAGCCACTTACAAAATGTTGAATTCATTTTTTTCTTTATTACAAAAAATCAAAAGTTATATTTGAGTGAATGTTTTATTTTATGACACGTACAAGTTCAGATTATTTGTATAGAGACGAAGTTGCATGAAGTGAGCAAGCAATAGCTACATTAATTCATTTGTTCTATTGAACCCGTTCTTTTTTGGATCGATTTTTTTTTAGCGCAAAGCAACTCAACCAATAAAAAAAACTATAACTCACTTGTGAGTAATAGTAATGAAAAAATCACCGTTTGATTATAAGTATCACTACATGCCTGATTGCGGTGAAATTAGAGCCACTTTATGAGCAAGTGTGTTAAAAAAATCTATTTCCACAGAACTATTTCGCTTCGAACAAATCGGCGGCGACGCTAACACCGGCCGTCTCTTCGCTCGGCAATCTCTTAAGGACCGCTTCGGGAACTACACCCTGTTAGTGGAGGCCAGAGACTTGGGGACGCCGGCCAATGTAGCAAGGGGGCAGCTCAAACTATGCGTGGCCGATTATAACGACCATGCGCCTGTGTTTTTGCATCCGAAACAGAATGACACCATCAAAGTACCTGAGGTAAAAGATCATTTATTGTAAAATATTGACGTCTAAATTGTACATTTATCAATAAAGAACTTAGACTTTGATTTTAATGCATGGTGACTAAAAAAAGAACTAGTCCCTCAGTTAGATTAGGTATTAAAAACGTTGTAGACGCACTTTTTCTTTTGTTTCACAAACAAAAAAGGACGAATGTATAGTGCTTAGAAATTTCGAGTGACGTCACGACAAAATACGTATTAATAATATTTTTTTTGTAGACGAGGTTAGTACTTCCTGTGTGATGGTATTACCTATTCTATGGTAGCAGTTAGAGTTAGCACGTTCACACGCACACTTTTTTTTAACCTGAATAAGACTACGATTGACCACCAACTTGGCTGTTAGTTAGCGACGATGGCCTGATATGAAGCACACAGAAGCAAAACTAGCACTTTCTGTACTACTCACTACAGGTTATGATCTTGAAGGGAACAAGCTAGCCAGCCAGCAATTTGTTTCATTTGTTTTTTGGCTTTACGGATCAGAAACTTAGACTGGAAGCGTTTTGTACATACCAGAAAATAATTTACCTTGAATAGATTGCAGCGACTCATTTTTTTTCCAATAAATATTAGATGATAAAATAAGATTTTAACTCAGATGCACATATAATCAATTAGTTGTTTTTTTGTTAAATATTTATGCAATAATTCTAAATACATAAATTAATTAATGACATTTTTTTAGAACGCGACGATAGGAACGGTAGTAGCAACGGTTCGGGCAATAGACGCGGATATCGGTCCGAATGGCGCCGTCCGATTCCGTCTCAGAGACGCACACGCCTTCTCCATACACGCGTCCACCGGCGCGTTGCGGACTGCGCACACACTGGACAGAGACAAACAGACCACTTATCGAGTGAGTACTTAGCACTAAAAATGCAACTTCTAAACCTATACTAGTATTATAAAGCTGAAGAGTTTTTGTTTGAACGCTAGGATCTCGGGAACTACCGGTCCGAATTTAAAGATTATTTTTCTGTTGGATAGTCCATTTATTGAGGAAGGCTATATAATATTACGCTACTATCAATAGTAGCAGAGCATGAATGAAGAAGGTAACAAAAACGGGTAAAAGTATTCCTTTTTGAGAGCTTTCGTTGCGCGCGTTGACGTACGCCGAAGTCCGTGACAGTATGTGTCTTTCTTTTAAGGTTGCGCCATAATAACCTAAGCTAACCAAAATTGTAAGTACTTAAATCTTAGTTGGTACGACCAATTTTCGATATCAACGCGCGCAGAGTTCAGCTAGTTTAATTAATATTTACACACTAGAATTGTTTGACCAAACTAACAAACAATTATTGCTTTAACTAGCAGCGTTCTACGGTTTCACCCGCGTGGTTCCCGTTCCATGTATTTTGCCGGGTCTATTCGAGATTTCTCTCTCTGCCACACGATGGACCCGGCACCCGCACGGTGAATCCATGGAATGCTAAGAAGTTCGTCTCTGTTTCTAGCCTATGTGCTATATTATGTGTTCCGAATTTCAATCTAATCCGTTCCGACGTCAACAAACCGATCGTCCGAGTATCAAACATCCAAAATTTCGTATTTATAATATTAATATAAATATTGGTGGACAATTCACACACAACACCATCTGACCCAAACTATTAATAACTAATAATAATAATATTAATATAACCATACTAATAATAACTATTAATATTAATAGGGTATATTGAGTAATTATCCGTGAATGTGGTGCGTGAAACTATACTAGAGAAATATCGGGAACTCGTTCACCATACAACCACGAAAAATATATCGTAATAAAAAATACTAGTGTAGTGATTAAACTTATTTTTATAAGTTTTTATTCTCCTTAGTTAGTATGGGACAAATCTTGCAAGTTAATTCTTCCTGTCGTTCGATTAGGTTGAAATTTGGTATACCTACTTACGTAACTTCGGTGACAATACAACAATATAGTACTTTTCTTCGTTTTAGAGCAATTAAAGCTTATTTTAATGTTTTTTTTAATTTATATTATTTTTAACTATGTTCTGTGTGTTAACATTTATTTTTAGATCAGAATCGAAGCTTACGATCTCGGACTACCAACGCCTCTCAGTTCCTTTCTAGACCTGACGATATACGTTCAAAACGTCGACAACTACCGTCCCCGCTTCCCCGACAAACATTTCTACGTGAACGCGACGGAAAATTCTAGAAACTTCGAAGTCTATCTCCCCAGTGTCATTGAACGAGACGAGATTGATCGGGGAGATGAACCGGTGTTGCCAATATGCTATTATATCGTCGGTGGAAATGATGGGACGTTCGAGTTGCAACGGGACACGCATAGGTAAGTGTTACCTGTTATAATTAACCCTTCATTGGCCACTGCTGGATTGACAACTTTTAATATACGCTCCATTAGGATGATGACTGGATATACCATTCTAATTAGTCCGCCAGGTAGATTATGGAAAGATATGGAACACTTATTTTTTTGTATAATCAAATTATTAATAATCGACAAAGATATAAAGCATCAAACTTCCGGTGAGGTGTTGTGACGTCACGTTTTCGTAAAAATCGTACAATGTTAGTGACGTCACTTGAAACTTCTAAGCGCTGTATCTTCGTCATTTTTTGTTTGTGAAACAAAAGAAAAAATACGTGTACCTACAATGTTTTTAACAATCTAACTGACGGACTAATAAAAACGAATGTTATCAACTGTCTTCCCGCCGCTTTACGCTTTTATTGTTGCACCACATGCTCTACACTACTCTAGTAGTAGGTATACTCGTACTACTCTAGAATACTCTTGAAGTGGTAGCTCTCTTTGCCGAGTCCGCCTTGGTAAGGAACACACCTTTGATTCTACCGCCAAGCAAAAGCAAAAAAAGCAAGCCTGTGCAAACGTCACTGTAGGTATTCCGATTTGAGAATGGCAAAGTTTCCAAATTACAGGGCATAGAGTTAATCATCTTATATCTATGAGTGAAAAGCGCAGTGCAGTACGTACTAGGTAATAATAGGACTCTTCACATGTTCTAATAGCTGAGTGACACTGTGCTGTTATGGGCAGGCGTGTTGCTTACCATCAAGCATAAATCCTGCTCGTTCCATCTATACTATAAAATACTACATTATTTCAACTTTTATAGGTTTACACTTGGCCATACATTACATAGGCATTTACATAGGCCATCTCGCCTGATGTTAAGCGAGGATACCTAGAAAAAACCGATTCACTCTCGATTTGCCTAGATGCACTCTCCACTCAAGAACTGGTATTTCTCTCTAATCGGTTCTCCTACTGTTGTGACTGGGTTATTGCCACTTCAGATTGCTACGTCACTTCCATTTGCTATGCAATTCCATTTAAACAATAACAATATATATTCCACTAATCTGACAATTACGTAAAAAACGTAAAAAAGCGGAGGGGTACAACGTTGTAAAAAAGTCACCTCTAAATTCTCGAGCGTGGCAATATTTTTTTTAAGAAATAATTTAAGGATAACGAAAAATATATAATCTGACGAAGAAATTCCACAAGCCAAAATAACAAAAATTCGTCGATATAGCTGATTTTACATATTTGAAACTCTCCTCTCGCCTCTCACAACAGCGATGAAAAGGTTACATTATAATAACATTTTTTATTTTTATCGTCTAAGCTTTGCAACCCACTAGGTATCTATGACGCACGAGTAAATCCCCATTTAATTAGCAGCGTGGGTTCCCCTACCTATATTATAATACTTCAACCTTTATTTCACCCTCACGCCCCTCACCCTATGTGTGACCTTTCGCTTTTAGAAATATAGAAGTAGAAGAATAGATAGAGAGAAGATTTCACCCCCTTGGGGACTTAATTTTGTTAAATCCTTCCTTAGTAGATGTCTACATCATAAGAGGATTTTATTTAAGAAAAAATATGTTTTACCCCTAATGGTTTGGCTACCGCGTTTAGGTAACAAATGTATCCCCTATTTTACTCTCTTGGAGGTTAAATGTTGGAATACACTGTAAAACTCATTAATTCGCGTATATTGCAAAATTTCGTGTCCAAAGAATAAGTAATAATATACAAACTTTCGTCCCCTATTTTACCCTCTAAGGGTTTGAATTTTGGAAAAAACTGCAATATACCAATGGCCGTATTCAATTCGTTTTAAATTTAATACAAACTAGCTGTTACCCGCGACTTCGTCCGCGCGGAATACAGACTAAGGTAACTCGGCAGTACCTATTTGTATACCCAGACACATTTACGGTTACTAAAAACAGCTTATAATAAAACAATTTCACCAAAATCGGTTCAGTTGTTTTGGAGTGAAAGCGTAAGAGACATTCGTCCCCCATTCCAACTCCAATTTCATCCCCGTACAGTTCGAACAAACATTTATTTGCTTCGTATCAAGTGCCTATACAGAGTTTCATGGTTTTATCTACAATGATTGGGAGCTTCCATGTATACTTTCATCCCCCATTTCAATCTCAATTTCATCCCTATACAGTTCGAAAATACAAAATTGCTAGAACAAATATTCGTTTGCTTCGTGTTAAGTGTCTATATTCAGAGTTTCATGGTTTAATCTTCCAACGGTTGGGATCTTCCGTGTTGACATTCATCCCCCATTTCAACCCCAATTTCACCCCCGTACAGTTCGAAAATACAAAATTGCTAGAACCAACATACGTTTCCTTCGTGTCAAGTGTCTAGATATACAGAGTTTCATGGGTTTACTTTCAACGGTTGGGAACTTTCATATTGACATTCATCCCCCATTTCAACCCCAATTTCACCCCCGTACAGTTCCAAATTACAAAATTGATAGATCAAACATTTCATTGCTTCGTGTCAAGTGTCTAGATACAAAATTTGATAACTTTGAAAATCACGAATTTTCATACAACCGTTCATCCCTTGTTTCACCCTCTTAGGGGTTGAATTTCGCAAAACCCCGTCTTAGCGAGCGCCTACGTGCTAAAAGGGACCTCCATGCAAAATTTCAGATTCCTAGCATTTGTAGTTTCTGAGATACCTTGATGAGTGACCTTTCGCTTTTATATATATAGATATGGCCAAAGAATCAAAAGTTTCCTAGAAACTTTTATCATCTATTTAATCAGTTAGTATTTTAACTGTGTAATATGTAACTCATTTGTCTTGTTGGCTCTAAATTCTTACGAAATATTATGCAAATATGTTCAACGAACATAAAGTTTCTTACAAACTTTCATCCTTCATTTCATCCCCCGAGGGCAAAATCCTTCCTTAGTGGATGCTTTTGTCATAAAAGAATTACGTGTACGAAAATTTAAATGTCAGAAGTATTTGTTTGTCCTGTCCCTGTATGTAAAACTTTCATTCCCTATTTTACCCTCTTAGGGGTTGAATTTTGAAAAACGCTGTATTACTTTACTCTTTATTTTGGTCGTGCTTAATTCCTACGAAGATAATGCAAATATGTATGTCTAAGGAGTAAAAAGTTGTATACAAACTTTCATAGCTTATTTCATCCCCTTGAGGATTGATTTTTAGGGTTACGGATATTTCTCTTTGAGAGCTTTAGCTGCGTGTGCCATTCTCCTTGGCGTGGACTGAAGTCTGTGACAGCACGTGTCACAGACTTTTGAAGACACGTGTCACAGATTTAAAGGTTGCGTCATTTTATGTAAACAAAGTTGCAAAAATGCATTGTTACATTTTTACGTGTAAATTAAAAATATCTCTAATCTTATATTGTGTAATATTGTTTATATGAAATTCTCTACACCAATATAACTATTCACATACAATCGTACATTAGAAGTACTTAAAGAAAGAACCATGCTGCCTCGATTTTACACCAAAGCTGTTTTCGATAATCAAGCTCAAGATTATCTAAAGAAGACTGATCACCTGAATGAAGAATCATACTACAATGATTAACATATAGACACAGATTACAGAAATAAAACCAGATGGAACGCGCAGAACAGAGAACCTGAAGCAGACAAAGCAAATACAAACCCTGAAGCAAATACAAACTCCAGTCAGTACGAAATGGACTTCCGTGTTGTACGGGCGTCCCGTGTGATTTTAAGTTTTGTTTTAAAATATGCTGTTTTATTTCTGTAATCTGTGCGTATAGAATAATGTTCTCAGTGTTCAAACGCTGGACGTCGGCAAAATTGCGGTGATACGTACCTACCTTCTATTGCCGAATGGAAGCCATAAGAAAAAAGAAGGAGAGTTGTTGTTTTATAAACATGATGTTAATATGTATCTGAACAAATACATTATTTATCACAAATACTTATATAATTTTGAACAAACGCCCGTGATGTTTTTTGATTTTAATGAATATTTTAGGATATATCGTAGTTTTAAACAACTCCGTAACAAAATAATAGACCACTTTATTAGGACACGTGGTCGCCGTGGTAGCCGCGGTCCTGAGGGCGAACTTCTCGCACTCGACGATCTTAGCCAAGACGCTCAACAATGAGAGGTCATGTGAATTGGAGAAGCGAGAGGAGGCCGATACCTGTCACTCATCCAATGACGTGAAAGTGGACATGGGAGCGATCTTAAAGGCGCACTTGACTCGCATCCAGTTTCCACCGGAGGGTCTGGGGTGTCGGACGCTTAGGGCGGTCCGGCATCGCACCTAGGGATATGGTTTCCCGAGGTCGTGACGCGTCGCTGGTTTTTAATGCATCACTAGAACCGAATGCGGTGGTTCGGACGTCTCCCATGAGGTGTCCCCGCAAAAAGCGGCGGCAATGGCAGATTGAGTCACAGTCGAATGCGATAGCGGTCCCGAGACTGCTGCCAACCCACGGCTGGAAAAACCTGTCGTAGGTATGGGGTTTGATCGGTAAGGTTGCCATATCCGTACGTAATATTGATCCCGACATATCCCACTATGTCAATGCGTGACCAGGGGCTCCAAAGCTTGCGGTCCAAGCAATTCGGTCAGGGGGGAGTTGCGCGCCGTAGACGATGCTGGCGCGACTGAGACGTGCCGCGATGAACCGTGGCCGTAGAAGAAATACCCCGGCTGAAGAGGAATACCGATATAAAGGTGCGCCGCTCTCCTTGCCCACTGCGGCCTTGCGTGGTCGTTAGCGTATGATGGTGGACGCGGTGGGGCTGTAGGGGATGAAGAGTGCCGATATATCGGTGAGCTGCTGTCCCCGTCCACTTCAGCCGGATGATGGTAGGCATTAGTCCCACCGCCTGATACAAAGGGTGTCTAGACGTGAAGATATCTGGCACCGACGAGGCAGTTGGTTACCGAGGTGATCACGGCGTGCATTATCCGCGGCGGATTCGCAGAAGAGTGCTAGAGCATACCCGTGTCCACGGCAAAGGTTTTAGTCGGTACCACTCATGTCGAATCTGACACAAATCAACCATTCTCTTCAAGCGGAATGGTATAATGCATTGCCTCCACATAAAACGGCACCATTTGCTTTTTAATTTCAAAATAATACAATTTCCCGTTAAGGAGTCGTTTACTGTAACTATTACTAAAGCACAGGGGCAAACATTTAAGCGCCTAAGAATCGATTCACGCAAAGACGGTTTTTTATACGGACAACTACTTAAGTATCTGTTGCGTTATCAAGATCATCAGATAACAGATATAATGAATTTGATCTTCTACCGTAAGAAATAAAAAACTAAAAATATCATATACACAGAACTACTTATAAATAACTTTACTATATAAAACGTTTTAGTATATCCCTGTACGTTTATCTAGCGTTCCTTCGTTATTTTTCTATAGTTCTCTTAGTGATCATAGCTTTTTAAAGCGATGTAAATTTTAGTAGGGATTTTCCCCAAATAGACGCGGGTGAAACCGCGGGTCTCAGCTAGTATTAGTATAGATACGAAATTGTATTCAAATAGCAACAAAAAGTTTTATACAAACTTTCCAACTAACCTCTAATTAAATAAAACTAACCTCTATTTCATCTCCTCAGGGATTGAATTTTGAAAAATCCTTCGTTATAACTCCTTCATAAGCATTTGGTATGGGCATCAGCGGAATTGTGTGAGATGGGCAGGGGTGATGTCAGAGCAGTATCAACTTGAATGCGGTGTCAGACAAGGCGGTTTGACCTCCCCGACTCTCTTTAACCTCTACATTAACGATCTGATCGTCTCGCTCAGCAGTCAACATGTGGGTTGCCATATAGATGGAGTCTGTGTAAATAATCTTAGTTACGCAGACGACATGGTGTTGCTGAGCGCGTCGGTATGCGGGTTGAGGAAATTGATGCGTATATGCGAGGAGTATGCCTGTGATCATGGATTGAGATATAACGTGACGAAAAGTCAGTTCATGGTCTTTGGGACTGGCCCAGTTTGTCCTCAAAATATACCGCCAGTAAGCTTAAACGGCGTTCCCCTTGAAATGGTGGACAAATTTAAATACCTGGGGCATATTCTTACGACAGATCTCAAGGACCATGAAGATATAGAAAGAGAACGGAGGTCGCTGTCAATAAGAGCCAACATGATAGCTCGCAGGTTTGCCAGATGTTCAAGAGAAGTTAAAATCACGCTCTTTAGAGCTTACTGTACGTCGCTTTACACCTGCAGCCTGTGGGCTCATTACACACATAAGAGCTATAGCGACCTCCGTGTTCTGTATAATAATGCGTTTCGGATTGTGGTGGGGCTGCCCCGTTTTTGCAGCGCCTCGGGTATGTTTGCGGAGACGCGCACCGCCTGCTTTTACACCACTATGCGTAGGCGTAGCGCCTCTCTGGTGAGCAGAGTACGGGCCAGCTCCAACACAATCCTGGCAATGATTGCTGATAGACTGGACTGCCCCTACTTGCGGCGGTGCTGTAACAAACATGTTCCAGTAGCGCCGTTTGTGCGGAGTTATTGACCTATGTATTGTTCGTTGTGTTTTGTGTTCATGTGTTAGTGTATTTAAATTTTACTGATCTTTATTTCTAATAATTGTAATGATGACGGATTTTAAATTTAATTATTTTCTCTTGATCATTTTGTGTTTGCGTCTATTTAATTTAATTCTGAAATTGATTGATTATAATTGTATTTTTGTATTATGGGTCATAGCAACCTGAAATAAATTGATTTTTTTTTTTTTTTTTTTTTTTTTTATTTATTATTATTATAAGCATAATACGTGGGCGAAATTTTAAGTTTCTAGCCTTAGCTGGCTTGGGCCTTGGGCTATACATTGATCTATCAGGCAATCACCTTTCCCTGTTATATAGGAGTGCATTCTTGACCACCTCAGAGAGTAGACGTATTCCGTATCATCTCATAATTTTGACAGTTAGTGCAAGTAAATATATCCCTAATTTCAACGTGCAGTAAACCTTATTGCGGCGTGTCTCCGTTTCATCACTTTTATTGCAACAAAGTTCTTCGAGTCACACGCTGAGCGAGCCGTTGCCGAGGTAAGCCCCTCTTCACCTCGAAAAAAGAGACGGCCTCTGTCCTAACTAATAAATCTGTCTCACTTTCGGGCTGACTAACCTACGGAGGACTGGTTTTTGAGACTACGATAACTGAGTCTACGTTCCGGCGAAGTGCTACGCTTCCGATCTGTCTGCTACGTTGCGTGCTGTGAGCTAAACTTATATTTAACATCGGGTAGAATCCATTTCATTCGTCGCACAATGCCCATACTACCCGATAAAATTATGGCAAATATCTGCGGTGCTTGCAAAAAACCCGTTAGATCGGTACAACTAGTTAAATGCTCGAAATGCCCCAGCATTTTTCACGGTATCTGTGTGAACTTGTCCGACATTCGCAACATTCCCGAAGAGGCAAAAGCGAGTTGGGTCTGTCCGCTTTGCACTATTAACCTGCCGAAATCCGACAATACGGAGTCGCCTGCGCGACCTGCGTCCGGTGAATTGCGCCTTAATTTGCCGTCTACAAGTGCGGGCGGGCGTAATAAAAACACACCAGCTTGCTCACCCGCGGTAACTCCAGACCCCGAACCTATGGAATTATTGTATACTGAGCTGAAGCTCATGAGGGAAGATATAGGTGACCTTAAAAAGCAAATGAACTTCCTGACCGACCACACGATCGCCAAAATCGACGAGTGTAGCTCTAAATGCCGCGTGCTCCGGTGTCGCGCGCCTGCGCGACACCGCACGCGAACGAGAAATATGCGTTCTGCGCGAGGCGGTCGCCGATCTCCGTCAGCAGCTGGGCGCAAAGGTGCAGATCGATTTAAGAAATGAGCTGGAATTGTCTGGTGTAAATGAGGCAAAGGGCGAGAATCTGACCCACTTGGCCCTCGTGACGGCTACAAAGCTCGGCGTTAATCTAAAGGAAGGAGACATCGATTACGTCACGAGAGTCGGCTCCCGCCCGTCGACAAGTGTCAGCACTACTACTTCTCTCCCTCGGCCCGTGGTCGTACGCTTTGTTCGACGTCAGACACGCGATGATCTTCTGAAGGCCGCCAAGAGTCGCCCGTCATTGAATACTTTAGACATCGAAGTCGGGGGCACAAACCGAAAACTATATCTCAACGAGCGACTTACGAAAGATAACAGACTGTTGTTTCGCACTGCGAGACAACGCTGTAAGGAAACTGGTTTCAAGTACTGTTGGGTCAAAAATGGTGTCATCTTGGCTCGCAGAAAAGAGGGAATTCCAGCGATTGTCATCAGATCGCCAGCGGACTTGGAACGTGGTCTCGGCCCGGCTACAAACTGTGAGTCAGAACATTCCCCCACCGAACCTGCAATTTCACCTTGAAGTCGTGTCTTTTCGTTCGTCTGATATTAGTGTAGTTTCGGCTGTTTCCGGTTTTATTTTTAATTTTAATAATATGCTCAATTGTTTTCTTTATATGTCTAAAAATTTAATATTATGTTATATTTATCTAACTGATCACACCACTCCGCTATGTAAGTCGATAAATGTAGCTTTCCACTTATCTAATAATATTATGCATTTGGTTTCGAATCTCCTATTTAATTGTTATAGCAATGTATACTGTAGTGATTTGGCTATTAAGTTTTCTCAGTCTATAAACTCCACCGATGGTTTCGGTTAATACCACAGACGATATCGACGCAACGATATCCATTGCATGTCATAATTTTGATTCAGCCGAATCCTGCGGATCGTTTCTAAACCAAAACCTAGATGGTAACTTTAGAGTCATCAGCGTAAATATCAGAAGTTACAATTGTAATTTCGAGGACTTCGTAGTCTCGCTAGATCGCTTTAGCACTTGTTTCGATGTAATTATTCTAACGGAATGTTGGTTAACGAATAACACTTTATTGCAGCCCCTACCAGGTTATAACTGCTACCGTTCTAGTCGTCAAATAAACAAAAATGGCGGAGTAGTCATTTATGTCAAAACTAGTTACTACGCTACGTCGTTTGAACCTGATCTGATAGACTCAGACTCTCTAGGGTTACACCTGGACAACAAAATAACCATAATGGGAATCTATCGCTCTCCTTCCATAATAAATATAGATCCATTTTTGTTATCTCTAGATACTGTCCTCGAAAAAGTAAAAATTAAATCCCCCCTTGTGGTTGCAGGCGACATTAACATAAACTTGTGTGATCCTGGCGATAAACATGTCTCCCAGTATCTCTGTGTAATGGCTTCTCACGCCTTACTTCCTGCTATTACCTCCCCGACTCGGAACCGTACCTGCCTTGATCATATATTCATCAGTTCTGAACGTAAAACTGTTGGTGCCGTTTGTCAGTCTTCCGTTACTGACCATTCCATCACAATTGCCTGCTATCCCGCTAGAATAAAAAAACAAAATTCTTTAAACAGACACTATCTAAGGACTAAGTATGATGGCGTGGCTTCAGAGCTGGCTCTTATAGACTGGTCTCCAGTACTCTCTTGTTCAGATGTTAACTGCGCCACAAATATTTTTAATTACCTCTTGTCAAATGCTATAAAAAACCATACAGAATCTATTAGAGTGGGTCGTAGAGACGCGATACTAAAGCCATGGATAACTCCTGGTTTGATCAGGTGTATGCGACATCGCGACAAACTGCACGTCGACAGCAAAAATAACCCTAATGACAGACAACGTTCTCTGATATATTTAAGATACAGAAACTTTTGTAACAAACTTTTACGTAACGTGAGGACTTGCTACAACAGTCAACTGTTGGAGCAAAGTAAGAATAACCCAAAGCAACTTTGGAAAACCATTAAAAATATTTGCTATACTTCCAGGCAAAGTAGTACTTCCTCCGACTTGATGAAAGGCAATGATGGAAACCCTCTCAACCGGTGCAATCGTCACTTCGCTTCGGTAGGCAAAAACCTCGCAAATGCCATTTTATCTAAGCTCAGTGTAACCGAAGAGACGTTAATAAAATCGCATAAAACAATGCCGTCATGCGCCCAGTCACTGTTTTTGTATCCCACGGACCCGCATGAAATGTCGTGCATTATAGCTGACCTTAAAACTGACTGCACTCCTGGGCCTGACTCTATCCCGTCCAAATTATTAAAAATGTCACTTCAAACTCTAGTGACTCCTTTACATCACATATTTAATTTAAGTCTAGAAACCGGGGTTTTTCCAGATTGTTGGAAAATTGCATCTGTATCTCCCATTCATAAAAGCGGCTCTACATCGTCTCCAGATAACTACAGGCCTATCGCTCTACTCAGTATAATTTCTAAAATCCTTGAGAAGATTGTTAACACTCGACTCACAAAATTTCTAGAGCAACAAAACATTATTTCGGATAGGCAATTTGGTTTTAGACAAGGTAAGTCAACGGAGGACGCTGCTTCTCTTTTGGTGAATTTGGTATCCTCTTACGTGGACGGAGGAGCGAGATGTGTTGCCGTGTTTCTGGACGTGGCTAAAGCTTTCGACTCCTTATCGCCTGGTTTGCTCCTGAGAAAGCTGGAGGCATCCGGTGTCAGAGGCGTCGCTCAGGATTGGTTCCATAGTTACTTAACTGGTCGTTCGCAATTCGTCAAAGTCGGTAACCACTCCAGTGATCAACTTCCAGTGAACTATGGAATTCCACAAGGAAGCCTGCTCGGTCCGACCTTGTTTTTGCTCTACATAAATGATATAGTAAACAGTGAGCTTCCCAATGCCGATATCATCACCTACGCCGATGACACTGCGATTGTTTTCCATGGCGAGTCATGGAGTCAGGTATTTCGCCTTGCCGAAGATAATCTGGCGGTTCTTGCCGATACTCTAGCTAAAAATTTGCTCACTTTAAACGCGCGTAAGTCTAAATACATCGCTTTTGGCAAAACTTCGGTTTCTCGTCCACCCTCTCACTTACGTTTGAAAATCCATTGTTGCTCCACAGTTTACCAATCTCAATCTTCGCCTTGCTCTTGTAGCATCATTGAGGGAGTCCAGAGTATAAGATACCTAGGAGTAATAATTGACGAGAATCTATCGTTTAAATACCACATAAACGATATATCATCACGCGTGCGTAAATTGATTCATATTATGAAAAACCTGAGGGACTGTGCACCTATATCTCTTCTTAAGGACATTTACATCTCGCTATGTCAGTCAGTCATCCAATACTGCATTTCGGTCTGGGGATGCGCTGGAAAGACGTATTTGATAACGGTTGAGAGAGCACAACGGGCTCTAATTAAAGTATTGCTAAGGAAGCCTTTTCGTTTTTCCACCGATCTACTCTACTCCGAATTTAGCGTTCTAAGAGTTCGACAGTTGTTTGTGCTCAACGCTGTTATGAGGACTCACTCTTGCTTAAGATCCCGCGAAGATTACTTAACGTTATTGGCTAAGCGCTCTACCAGGGCATACTTACTGCCTCTACCCCACGCCAGGTCATCCCTTGCTAGGCGTGCGCCGTCGTACTCGCTTGTCTGTATCTACAACAACGTGTCGAGGCGGTTGCGAGACTGCGAACACTTGACGAAATTCGAACTTAAAAATAAATTAAAAGCCTGGTTACAAACTCTTACGTATGATGGCACTGAGGAACTCATAGGTTGTTTGTATAGTAAATAGTTCATAAACAGTGGATAGCTTAGTTTGTTAGACACGGTTAGATATTCTTGTCAACTTCTAGAGTTGTAATAATTTTTATTTTGTTTAATTGTTTTCTTTTTCACCTTTTGTTTCATTGTAATAACTGTGTGAAATGTTCCATTTAGTTTTAGCTATTAGTAATCTACAGTTTAACTGAAACGAATTTATTCTTTGAAATTTCGCACTCGAGCTCCAAGATACAAGTCTTGCACTTAGTTTGGAGCTCACTGCTAATCAACAAATGTTTTGTTTTGTCAATACTAATATTTAATTTTGTTAAAGTGTTTAACCTTGTGTTGGTAAATAAATTATTCTTATTCTTATTCTTATATAAATATAGATAGACTAGCTGACCCCGCAAACGTTGTTTTGCCTTAGTGAACAACCCTTGTCACTTAGGGGTATGAAAAATAGCTAGTAGCCGATTCTCATACCTACAGAATATGCATATAAAATTTGGTTAAAATCAGTAAAGCCGTTTCGGAGGAGTAAGGAAACAAACACTGTGACACGAGAATTTTATATATAAGATGATAACATGGCGTGTATACAGTGGCACCATATTAGGCTCAATGTCCATAAGGTATCTAGAATAGACAAACAGATATATTTTTTGCGTTTTTTATCAAAACTTAAATACGTTTTCAGAATGCCTCTCAAAGATAGTTCTCTAGTTACCAAAGTTGACACCAATGGATCATTTTTTCACAGAAATTCAACACAAACAAATTGAAAATTATATTAGCGTTCTGTATATGTCTCATTACAATGAAAACTGTACTACACACGTATATACATTTTAGAACTCGGTTATTAGACAATACACGACTTAATTTCTGCCTGCGACATCGCTTGCGTAGAGTTTAGAGCATGATTATACTTAACAATTTCCGGGATAAACTACGCCAATGTGCTATTCCACACTAAAATCTCTCTACATTCCAAGGTTCAGTCAGAATTTTATAATATTAGTAGGATTATAAAAAGGAGATGGGTTTGTTTGTGACGTACTTACGGAGCGTCTTTCCACTTCAAATGTTGAAATCCTTTTTGAATTGCATTTTAAAAAGTAAAGTAAAAGTAGTTAACCGGAAAATGAAATTCAAAACAATAACAACGCTTTTCCAAGAACTTCCATCAAAATAATTGCAGTCTTATCACCATATAGTCGTTATCTAGCAACGTGGCGTGGGCGATAAGAATATATTACTATGTATGACACGTATTAAATTATATCTGGGGTCTGTACCTTTATCAAGAAACAGTCTAGAAATAATCGTACGCTTACTATCATAACAAATATTTGCGCTCTTTTATATTGGGTTGATATCATTTAAGTTCTTTTTTTTTTTTTTTTAATTAAAGAGTGACGAGACGAGTAGGACATGTGCCTGATGGTAAGCAACATGCATGCCACATAACAGCACAGTGACACGCAGCTATTGGAACATGAAGAGTCCAAATCATTACCTAGCACTGCACTGCGCTCGTCACCCAGAGATCTAAGTTGTTATATCTCTAAGCCCTGTAATTTCTCTGGAAACATTGCCCTTCAAACCGGAACACAGTAATGTTTGCACATTACTGCTTGGCGGTAGAATAATTGGCAAAGGTGTGGTACTTCCCCAGGCGGACTCTGCTAAGAGTCCTACCACTACATATTCTCTTTCTTAAGTTCTTTCTTTCTCTGTGTGGTTTTGCCTGGTCAGGCGCGGTCCCAGAGTCGAATTTTGGAGGGGGTCACCAGTATGCAGCTTCAGATTTTGGGAGGGGTCATCACGTCACCAGTAGAAATACAATGAATCGAGTAAAAAAATGTTAACTAGCGCCCCACGATTTTCCGTTTACCCGCATAGTTGCAGTTTCAGTTGTTTTGTCGTGACGATGTAATCATTATCAGGGCTGAGTGGATGTAAACAACGCCCCAGGCTACTGAGGTCTGTGCTTGAGCCCCCTTTAGCGTGCGAGACTTCGTCACACGGTATCTTCATATCTTCACCTCATAGAGGCTTGGAACTTTCTCCACTTCGTTGGTGGCTTTTATCTTTGATTGCCACTGTTCCTTTATCGTATTTAGCTATGAAAATTGTAGTTTTATCACGAAAGGCATTAATAATAATCGTACTCAATTACATCAGCACAAATATCTGCGCACTAATATATTTTTATTTTGGTTTGACCCTTCTCTCATTGTCGGGAGGTAACTAGTTGTTCGGTTACGAGAATGTACTAATTACCGGAGCTAGGTAGCCGGAAACTATGCTAGGTTCGGACTTGAGTCTCGCATACTCTAGGCCCCACAAAGTATCTGTGCTACATAAAGGCTTGGTGAAAATTTCGCTTCACTGAACGCTGTTACTGATAGAAAGATGACTGAAAGGAGAAAACGAGGGAGCCAAATTTGTTCATAACAGTATCACACTGATCTACGCGTACCATCTGCGTATGACTACAGCATGGAAACCGCGGTGTCAATACGTTACATTATTATTAGTGAAATAACTTTCTGCTTACTTAGTACTCAATTAATATTAATTTTTAATTTTAGTGGTTTTCTTCATTTAAATCTTCAGTTATCACGTCCTCGTTTATTTTTAGTAGGTATTTCACAGTCATCCTGTATAATAACCAAAATATTAATGCCTTCGTCATTTACAATTAAGCCTTTTCTCTACGCAAACACACAAATACTAATTCCTGTGCAGTGCTTTCAATACGATTTTCGACTTGAAATGACGATGAGAAATTCTTTCAGATTATCGACAACAGCACCACTAGACCGCGAGCAAGAATCTGAATATACCCTCACGATCCTAGCCACGGAAGAGTGTGTATCGCCTCCGAAGTATCAAGACAGTGTGGACGCAGTCTCTGCTTTGACAGTTCACCTCAAAGTCGAGGACGTGAATGATAACGCTCCCAAATTCGTGAGGAAAATATTCACGGGTGGGATCACCACAGAGGCTGATTTTGGGATAGAATTCATGCAAATCAAGGTAAGGATGAAATTCAAATATCGAACTGCACAACGTTCCTGACAATAGTTTTTAATAATTTTTTTGATGCACATAACGGGGGACCCGTTACTACTGAAACTATAGGTAGTAAGTAGGTTGTAGTGTTAGGATTCTTAGCTGAGTCCGCCTGGGCAAGTGCCACACCTTTGCCAGTTATTCTACCGCCAAGCAGTAATGTGCAAACATTACTGGAACACAGTAATGTTTTAAATTTTTAAGGGTTCAATGTTTCCAGAGAAATTACAGTTCTTAGCTTAGAGATATAACATCTTAGATCTCTGGGTGACGAACGCAGTGCAGTGCTCTAGGTAATGATTTGGACTCTACATGTTCCAATAGCTGCGTGTCACTTTGCTGTTATGTGGCAGGCATGTTGCTTACCATCAGGCACATGTCCTGCTCGTCTCGCCACTCTATATTAAAATAAACCTACTATTTGTAATTTGTCAGTGTTTAGTGTTTACTTTAATAGCCAAGCCCTTACATCTGATATCCATATCTATTGATGGAGTTATGAAAAAATATATCATCCGCCATTTTGTGGCGGCGGCCATCTTGGTTCGATTTTTATCAAACTATATATAGCTAAGAATAAGACTCCCGACTAATTCACCTTTGCAACAAAAAAAAACCAAATCGGTTCATCCGTTCTAGAGCCATACCCACAACATATCATACCATACCACATACAGACACACAAATGCACACACTGAGAGACAGACACGTCAAACCTATAACGTCGTTTAACGGGGAAAAATTAAATTACAAAACATCAGGTTACGATAATGTAGCCAAAGAGTTGACTGTTCGTGAACATTCGAGTTAAATTATTCACGATCACCGGGGACGTCGGTATCGATTTTAGGTCAAGGCGACTCATTTATAAAAAAACTCTTCAACCATGAAAACTATTTCGGCTTTTCGCTGAATACGTCAATGAAATCGCTCAACTCGCATTGTTGTTTTTGTAGTTATTCCGTTTGCTTGCTAATACGAATATTTACGTATTAATAAATGGTATGAAACTCGATAGGCATGCACGTTATATGTGACATGCTTTACAGTTCAGTGTTAAGTAATACCTATTTTTTGCATAATATTGGTTGACGGGCAAGATATGTGCCTTATAGTAAGCAGCATGCCTGCTCATATCAGCATAATACCACGCAGCTATTTCAATATGAAGAGTCCAAATCAAGCACTAAGTAAACTGCGCTCGCCCTGTATTTACTCTGGAAACATTGCCCTTAAAACTTTACTACTTGTTGGTAGAATAACTGTCAATGATGTGGTACCTCCCAAAGCGGACTACCTACCCTTACTTATCTACTTTAATATTCGAAGCATTCGTTCAAGATACTACGACGATAATTTAAGAATAAGAATTAAGTTATTAACTAAAAATTCTATTTTGAGTAAAAATATTTGTATGAATGCCTTGAGCACAATGACGCGCGCTGAAAAACAGTAATTACTTAATTTTAATTTATTGTTTCTATGAGATAGTATAAAGCACGGACCCAGTGTTCGTAAATATAGTAAACCGAATAAATACAGTAAGCCTAAAATGTAAGCCACAATGCAGTGTACCTACCTATCTACTTGTAATTCATTTTGAGCATCTCATTCATCTCAATCCATAGTAAAGTTATAAATCGATAATCTTTCAGTTTGCCGCCGTGATGAAGCGAACAGTTTTATTTAAATTTGGGCTTCACGTCCCATTTGGTACGATTTTTTTAAACCTTACAATTATATTTTTAAAACATCAAACTTTTCAACCTTGTCATTTCAAATCCTGTACCTATCTAATATTGATCAAATTCCACAAGATTCGTATATTATGCTAATCTATATACCTAGGCGTTCAACTTGTGTGCCAAGGTTAATGATGTTGTATACGCATTTCTCGGTAACCAAAATCAACTTATTCGACCTAATATTTGTGTTGCATGAAGTATATATTGTTACTGTTTCACTCGCAATACGCAGACTTGAGATTTATAACTGCGATAGTTTTTTTTATTGTGTGTGTCGCTTTGTAACGTGTAGATAGAATTTGATAGATTATTATAGCACACAAACGCCCTTAATTTCAACTTTTTTTGACGTGACAACGTCTTAAAATTCGATGAAGCCGGCTGCACGCACGAAAAAACATGACGTCATGCGGCGTTACCTCGCTCTGAGGCGTTCCATTTAAGGCTTGGAGTTTGAAGTTGTCACGTTCAACTATCGTCAGTAACTTTACAGACACAGATTTTTCGTGGGTTGTGAATTAAGCTCGAGCGTCACGCTCGTAAATGAAAGAAATCTTCGAGTGACCACGGGAATGCTGACGCATTTCTAGATACCCATGGCGTGTTACCATGGTTACCATTACACATCTAACCAGGCCCATCTAGTCTAGATGGCCATGCTTAGAATACTATAATTAGACGACAATGCTTTGAAGATTTATTCCAGACTAGCAGCGCCCTCCGGTTTCACCCGCGTAGTTGCCAAACTGAGTTTTTTTTTTTTTTTTAAATAAAGAGTGACGAGACGAGCAGGACATGTGCCTGATGGTAAGCAACATGCCTGCCACATAACAGCACAGTGACACGCAGCTATTGGAACATGAAGAGTCCAAATCATTACCTAGCACTGCACTGCGCTCGTCACCCAGAGATCTAAGTTGTTATATCTCTAAGCCCTGTAATTTCTCTGGAAACATTGCCCTTCAAACCGGAACACAGTAATGTTTGCACATTACTGCTTGGCGGTAGAATAATTGGCAAAGGTGTGGTACTTCCCCAGGCGGACTCTGCTAAGAGTCCTACCACTACTAATACATCGTGCTATCAAGAGCTATCAAATTCTGAGTTTTTAGTTTTCACAAAAAAAAAATGGCAATCATAGGGACTGGCGATGGATTTTTAAAATGTGTATTTAATAGATTTGAAAAAAGGACTTAAAGCATTTTCCACCCTCTTGCCCCATTTGATATTTCAATCGGTTGATAATTTATATAGCCGAGCGATTTTAGCTAATAGACTTATATGATCATGTCTTTATTGTTAATCTATTGTTTTTGTTCCAGGCTATAGATCCAGACGACGGAGAGAATGCTAAAATAACGTACCACCAAGTTGGAGAGGTGAAGGAGACCCTAACAGAAGGACTGGAGAACCTAGCCGTGTCCCCGTTCCTGGTGAATGTGGACACAGGAGCGATCACCCTCAACTTCGACCCTCAGAAGGGGATGAAGGGATATTTCGATTTTAAGGTACTTATTCTAAAAATACTGTTTTTTTTCCTTCATCATCAACAGCCCACTAAACGTTCCCACTGCTGGAACTCGGGGCCTTCTCTCGCAAGGAGAAAGTTAAGGCCATAATCCACCACGCTGGCCCAGTGCGGGTTGGTGGATGACACATAACTTCGAAAGATTCCAGGTACATGTCGGTTTCCTCACGATGTTTTCCTTCACCGTTTTAAGTTAGCGGCATTACGCACATGACTTCGAAAACACAGTGGTGCGTGTGGGGTTTGAACCCGGGGTCTCCGGATCGGCAGTTGCCGTTCTCCCGACTAGACCAGCCGTAACTTACCGTTTTTTTCCGTACCTCAACACTATTACAGAGTGACATGGAACACCGATACTAGACAAAGAGATAATTATGGACATTTACTATTGGGTAGATTTTTTGAAGTGAATACTTCTTTTCGCGCACCACAGACAGATTTTTCGTGGGCTGTGAATTGACCTCAAGCATCACGCGCGGGAATTAAAGAAATCTTTGGGTAAACTCGGAACCATGGCCATGATCATGACCGCGCTCTTCGGTTGCAGCCACGTAGTTTCCAAAGTGAGCTATCAAATTCTGAGTTAAGTCAATTATACGTTTTCACTCGCTGAATGACTGCCAATTTTTTATCGTGCATAGTTCCTATTCACTCTGAGCTTGAAAAAATATAGATTGATTAGATAGATTCGCAGATTCTAAAACGGTGAAAAAAATGCGTTTTCTTTTCTTTCCTTAATCTCGACATATGGTGGCGGCCATCTTGGATATTCACCAAACATAGATAAAAATACTATCATCTAATACACTTTCAACTAATAAAATCAAAATCGTTCATCCGTTGTAGAGCTACGATGCCACATACAGAAACACATGCAAACAGCCAAGTTAAACTTACAAAACCCAGTCGTTTTTGCGACGTTAACGTCGCAAAAGTGAGTGAAATACAAAAAAAATGGCAGTCATAGGAACTGCCGAAAGAAGTTAAAAATTATAGCTCAGAATTTGATAGCTTACTTTGGAAACTACACGAGTGTAACCGGAGGGTTTGGCCTGGGCATCATGGCATGACCATCTAGAAATGCGTCAGCATTTCCCATTGGCTGACGCATTTCTAGATGGTCATGCCATGATGGGCAGGTCACGCCCTTTTGGCATTTCGCATTGGCTGACGCATTTCTAGATGGCCAATGGCTATGGTCACGAGTTTACCCGAAGATTTCTTATCATACCCGAGCGTGACGCTAGAATTCAATTCACAGACCACGAAAAACCTGTCTAGGCGCGCCAAAAGAAGTTTTCACTTCAATAAATAAAATATACAGTAAAACCCAGACCCCGTTTTATGCGAATTCGGAGATATGCGGTTTTTCATTTGCCCACTCCGAACTGTCACTGTTCGGTTTACGACAAGGTTCCTCGTGGTATTGTTTTACGTGCGCAGTTGCACATCGATATGTCATTAATTAAGTCGCCCAAAAAAACAAGAAATACATAAGTCACGGCTAGACAACTTTTATACATTGTATTTATAATGAAAAAGTTTAACCCCGACTTACGCAAACTCGATATACACGACTATCGCTTGGTCCCACCTATCGCGTAAGTCCGAGCTATTATTGTAATTTTTTTTTTGTAGAGTTAAATTAGTAACAGTGTAATTATTTCGCAGGTTTTAGCTAACGACTCTGGCGGACTGGAAGACGAAGCCCATGTCTTCATCTACCTCCTACGAGAGGACCAAAGAGTCCGGTTCGTCCTACGCTCGCACCCCTCAGAGATCCGCGACCGAATACACATGTTCCGCGAACAACTGGCCGTCGTCACGGGTTCCGTAGTCAACGTAGACGATCTGAGGGTACACGCGAATAAAGACGGCTCGGTGGATAATACGAAGACTGATCTGTACCTGCATTTAGTGAATGGTGACGACCATTCCGTGTTGGAAGTCGAGCAAGTCCTGAAGATTGTTGATAAGAATATTGAGCAGCTGGATGACTTGTTCAAGGTTCGTAGTCCATACATATATAATACTATAATAGCTAGTTTTTTTTTGTTTTTTTTTTTTTAATTTATTTATTCAGGTATACAAAACGGAATACAGTCAAAACTTAAATATATGACATGGTACAATATCGACCTAAACTATATTCCTAACTGTGTATACACAACATGCTTACATCTCAAAAGAAGTTAAAATTAAAAATTAGTTTCTCTTAACATAAAAAATTAAATAGTTATTTTTTTAAATTATGAAGTTTGTTTTGAATTTACATAATCCGTGAACACAATATTTTGGACATCATTTTTGAATTTATAATTTTTTTGACAGAAAATATCAATCGAATTGTGGTGTTTGTTTGATATTTCATTGTATTGGAGACACATTCTGACCACTGGATTGTAGTATGAGGTATTATTTTTGTATACATCTAATGCGAAAATGTTTGCAAATCCTGCGCGCAATCTTGGCTTAATATTTATATTTATGGTTGAGAGAAGAGAAGACGAATCTATTTTGGAATGGATAATTTTGTATAAACAAACTAAGTCTGAGTATAACCGTCGAGTTTCTAGAGTTTGTAATTTAAATTTAGTTAACTTATCATTATAAGATTTTAGCTTCCGTTACAAGCCTAGTCTGTGACTCAAAATGCTAAGACACTTGTGTGTGACATAGTAACTGTAGCGCTTGTACCTACTGTTGCAGATAAAAAGTAGCGTAAATTATGTGGTATTTTATCATAAGTACGAGTATATGTGGAGATGAGCCGAAACAATTCCAGGGATAAAAAAAGTAATAAATCTACCTGTATTCCAAATTTCAGCCTGATCCGACTATACGTTATGACGTGACAATTATCTATCTATTTACTAAATTTCATCCAAATCCCTGCAGTAGTTTTGACGTGAAAGAGTAACAAACATCCATCAATCAATCCTTACAAACTTTCGCGTTTACAATATAAAGGCCGGTTTGCATTTTGATTACTGCGACTGTGAGTGCGAGTGCGATTGCGAGTGCGAGTGAGTAATCGCGACTGATTACTATGCACTCGCAATAATCAATCAGTGTCCACACTTGTTTACTACTAATCACTCAACACCTGCACTACTCACTCGCTCTCGCATTAATCAAAATGAAAACAGGCCTTTAGTAGTACCTATTGGGATTAAAATGAATATCTATATTGTTTTCATAACGTTAATAACCAATCAAATATCCCCACCAGGAATTCAACGTCCTAGACACGCAACCGGCGGAATACCAGCCGCTAACGGCGGAGTCTCTCTCCAGCAACCAGACCGTGTTCTGGCTGGTGTGGACCTCCCTGTTCCTAGCCGTGCTTCTGGTCCTCTCCATCATGACGTGCCTCTCTCAGCGCGCAGACTACGGGAGAAGACTGAAGGCGGCCACCGCTACTGCCTATTGTAAGTATTAACACAGTCTATTAACAATCAAACAGTCGTTCGACGAAGCCGTCTAGACGGGGCAATCGAGCGGGCGTGCGGAATGAGACGCGGGAAGCGTGCTCCCGCCATTACCAACATTACAATGTTAGTATTGCAGGAGCGCGACTCAGGACTAACGTCTTCCGTATGTTTTAGTTTTTTTTTTTTTTGTTTGTGACAACACTACCCGTGTACCTAGACATTATCAGCGTTTCTCCCACGATCAAAGGCGATGAACTACTGACAGTATTTCTTTATACTGAGGTATTAAGGTACACGACAAAAAAAATACCACTCAAATATGGGCTTTATGCCATCCCCGTTATAGTAAAATCGTCGCCCACTTATACGACTCCGCTCCTACTCGACAAATATAATATCACTCAAATATGGGCTTTATGCCATGCCCATTAAGATATAGTAATATGCTTCTGGTCCTCTCCATCATGACGTGCCTCTCTCAGCGCGCGGACTATGGCCGGAGACTTAAGGCGACCACCGCTACTACTGCCTATTGTAAGTATGGTATCAGGCAAATAAAGTGTCACTCAAATATGAGCTTTATGCCATCCCCGTTAAGGTATAGTAAAATCGTAGCCACTTATACGACTCCGCTCCCACCCCACAAAATAAAGATCACTCGAATATGGACTTTATGCCATGTTAAAATATACATATATATTACACTTGGTAACCCGGCGAACTTCGTACCACCATACTTTTATATTTGTCATCATTTTCTAAATTTTCTGCTATACAAACCTTGTACCGACATTTGACTTTTGAGGTTCACAACTACGCCCTCTACTCGTCCTTTTTGACATGTGGGTCTAGGTCATATTTGTAGTTAGTTGACTTTGCTCAATTATGGACAGCCTTACGAAAATAACTGCGCAGTTTTTCTCCAGCTCTTTCTATGGGAATTTTAAATGTACAATATTAAACAGCTACGCACTCTACAATGTACTTGGAACGCTCACCGTGTTTCTTCACCTATAAACTTAAATAATTATAAAAAAAATTTGCTGATTCGGCGTACTTCGTTCCACATAAGAGCAAATTTCAACTTTTTTTCATAATTATAGGTATATATCCTTTTAACTTTCCCTGAACTTCCAGAAATAATTCAAAACCAAAATTAATACATATAGATAAAACAAACTAGAATTATTTATGTAAACCGAAACATTAGACTAGTATTTAGCGCGTCACAATCAGTCACGATCTCGGGTCGGTCATTGCCGTTTTCATTTCACTTATCGCTTTGTTTGCAGCGTCGCCGACCCCGGGCGAGTCAGACATGACGATCCGGAGTTCCGGGGGTCGAGTACCAAATACAAATAAGCACAGCACGAAAGGTTCAAACCCGATCTGGCTTCACGCGTACGAAAACGACTGGTACAAGAATGACGACCAACTGAGCCGCTCAGAACGGGACTCGCTAGACGAAAACGCAGTCGACCAAGACCTGTCCAACGAGAAACCTTACTTCATTACCACCGGCGCCTTCCCTTCAATCGAGTCCACCGAGACAGAACCGCAGACCAATCAAGCGAAGTACGACTTTTACCAACAATTGGAGCAGATGAAAAACGCGAAAAATATGGAAACGACTGAATTGTAATTTTAGATTAGTACTATGTGCCTTTGTAAATTATGTACCTACTTTCGATTTGTAATAAAGAGAATTGAGAAATTAATGACAAACATATTTGTATGTTAGATAACTTCTCCTATTTACTCAATAACTTTTTCTTTTTTTATATAGAATAGAGTGACGAGACGAGCAGGCCATGTCCCTGGTGGTAAGCAACATGCCTGCCCGTAACAGCAGTGACAGCAGTGACAAAGCTATTGGAACAGGAAGAGTCCAAATCATTACCTACCACCGTACTGCGCTCGTACCCGGAGATATAAGGTGTTTTAGCTCTTAGCCCAGTAATTTCTCTGGAAACATTGCCCTTCAGATTAATAAGCTTATTGTTAATAAAATGAGAGATGAAATCAAGAAATTCGAGATATCCCATGTTACACCCATACCGGTCCATGTTGGAAACGATAGTATTGAAGTCGTCGACCATTATGTTTATCAGGGTCAGATGATCCAGTTAGGCAGGTCAAACTTCGACAAGGAGGTCAGCCGACGTATCCAACTCGGATGGGGCAGCATTCGGGAAATTGCGTCACTTCTTCTCGTCAGAAATACCACAAACCCTCAAGACAAAAGTAAGTACAATCAATGTGTTTTCCCAGTGATGAACTGAGACGTGGTCGCTAACTATTTGACATGATATACAAACTCAAAGTTGCGCAATGGGCAATGGAGAGAGCTATGCTCGGAATTTCACTGCGCGACAAAATCCAAAACGAGGAAATCTGCAGACGAAAGAAGGCACCGACATAGCTCTTAAAGCAAGTTGAAGTGGCAATGGGCACGTCATATAGCTCGCAGAACCGATAACCGCTGGCGAGTAAAGGTTCTAGAATGGCGACCACGGACCGGCAGACGCAGTGTAGGACGGCCCCCACTCGATGGAAGTCGCGGGAAGTCGATGGATGGAGGCGGCACAAGACCGGTCATTGTGGAACTCATTGGGGGAGGCCTATGTCCAGCAGTAGACGTCCGCAGGCTGCAGATGATGATGACTTTTTTTAACAGAGAAAATAAATTATTAATTATGTAGGTATGTGGTTTTATGATGGACTTCGTGGTAAGTGTATAAAATAGACGACGACGACTCTTTCGGTTTAGTAGATAGGTATGTTATACGGAACCCTGCTGAACCTACTACCATCACGCACGGTAAGAACGAACACTTTTTCGCTACGTGTTCATACTTATGCCATGTGTCAGTTGTCGCCAGCTGTCGCTTGGAACGTCTGCCGTTATAAAAAGAACTCGCCTGAAAATAATTCCAATAAAGCAAATTCTAAATATACCTAATTGAAGTCCATTTATAGCCTTGGGCAAGAAACTTATTTTTAGATTATTTTTTGTAGCGCAGGTAGAGAAACAAGAGCAGTGAGTGAGTGGCTCTCTAGTTTTACGCAAACAATGTAAGTAAATATGCAAAAAAAAAAACAAAAAGGTCGTCTTCACAAGAGGAATCGAATATGTATTTTATTTAAATCTTATGTATAGATCTCGGGTCACGATATTTTGATCACACTCATCGGAAAGGCCGCAGCTGAAATTTTTATATGTAGGTACTAGGTATGATGGCTATGGGAACAGCTTTTTTAAGCCTACTCTACTAACACTAAAGTAACTATAGTAATAATAGCATTTGAAAGGTCTTCTGTTTTTCTTTTGTTTTAGATTCTGTTTCTGATTGATTCTGAAGCCTTTTGTTTTAAAAAAATCAGACCAGAAGATAATAAAATTTTGTTAATAAAAGTTAAAGTATAATAGTACCTATTATTTCTTTGGAAGATGATCATTCTCCTTTCTTAGTGTTTTATTAACCCTTCACGTGCTTTACGCAACGCATAGTTGCGTAAGGAAAGCTCTCTATTGGAAGACGGATTGTGACATGTATACGTCTTAACACGTTATAATGTTGGTACTAGTCTATTCGGAATTTCAATTCCGTAAAATTTACCGGTAACACAATACAAATAAAGCTTCATTTGGCCTAAAAAAATAAAAAATACGGATTCTACTCCGCCATTTTTTTGTCGCGATTGTCCGACGCCATTTTGCCCCACGACAAAGATTTTTTTTTTATAAACCAGAAAATGTGAAAACGGTTTGTATTGTATTGTAATCTACTAAAAAAACAATGGCGAACGTGCTAAAGCTAATATTATTTGTGTGTTGTGTTCTTTTATTAGTGAAAAAGCATAATGACATCGAAATGCTGTGAAATCCAAAACTTTTTTACAACGGGCGTAAAATGTAAACTTTGCATTTCGTGACAGGATTAATTAATGTTGTAAATAGTTAGAATTTAATATAATAGTAAGCTACATTTCAAGGGCTTTCTGGTAATATATAAATGTAGGTATATTATACTGAATATATAATAATAATATGTGATAATGATCTAGCCGGGACGTACGGACCGTTCCGCGAGTTTTCGTCACACGCGTGAAGGGTTAACTAACTAAAAATAATCTAATCCTAAGCAAGTCTTTAAAAATCAGGGCTATAATGAGCAGTCCCACACTGCGTTGACAGTGAATATTGAGAGATGTCAAATTAATGTTTTTATTAACATCTGATTCTTTAATTGACATGGCAGCATGACGAAATTCATCGTAAAAACGTCTCGTTCCAGACTTGCACAACTTTTTCAGGAACTGCAGGTCGTTATATTTTACTGTTGGTATAGGCATCTTTTATTTATGAGCCAAACCAGGTAATTTAAATTCGCTCTCATCAACTACCTTCATAGACCGAAATGAAACTGATGTGTTGACCATACTTGATTGCCATGGACTACTGTAAAAAAATCTGTGACTCATGAGCCATGGGTGTTTTTTCTGAACTCTAAATTCAAGCACCGGTCTAACGGGAAAAGACAGGTTTTTTGTAAAACTGTTTCTGAAATGCAGTCGTCCCTAATTATTTTTTTTTAAATAAATAGTGACGAGGCGAGGACGACATGTGCCTGATGGTAAGCAACATGCCTACCACATAACAGCACAGTGACACGCAGCCATTGAAACATGCAGAGTCCAAATCATTACCTAGCACTGCACCGCGCTCATCATCCAGAGATCTAAGCCATGTAATTTCTCTGAAAGCATTGCCCTTCAAACCGGAACACAGTAATGTTTGCACATTACTGCTTGGCGGTAGAATAACTGGCAAAGGTGTGGTACTTCCCCAGACGGACTCTGCCAAGAGTCCTACCACTAGGCCAAAAAAGCATCTTGTGAGCATTATATGACATTGAAAGTTTTCAGTCTCTGTCGAGCTCCACACACATGTTCGGCCCATTCCTAAGGCAGTTCAATCTTAGCCTTTTGATTTAATGAAGCCAGCATGTCTACTACGAAGTCCGATAAACGATATATCGGCCGAACTTATGGAAGTTTCCAACCACGAAAGACAATCGGTCGGTTCATCAGATCGGCCGTTTCGTTTGATCCGACCCTCATCCGACCCGAGTCTATAACTTCCGACCCGAAATGTATCGATCCGAATGTTTTTCGTGGTAGGCTACAATCCGATTCAGCTGTCGGTCGGATCCGATCATTCGGAATTTGTTTTCGTAGTAGACCTGCAGGCATTGGACATTTAGCGTTATTGCCGTGAATACCTGTGACGTTGAGCGTTCTAGCTGTGTAGCCAAAATATTAAAAACAAATTTATCTCGGGACTGGAAGCGATATTGCTAACCTTATAAACAATATTACCAGCTACATAGTCAAGTGACCGAATGGCATTACTGGTTAAGATTTGAATATTTTTAGACATTCATCATTATTGCAGTGGATTTTCTTACCGTGCATCTTCATTTTAAGTCGCGGTTTTTTACCAACATCGAAATAATCTCACCGTAGGTGGTGTGAAGCATTTACAGAAGTGTCTCATCACCTAGGCGTTTTCAGACAAGTGGTAAATAATATGATATATGGCGTTAATCTGACGCTTAACAGAACTATTTTGTCCAATATAGGGTCTGCCAATAACTACACATTGGTATTGGTCAACTTTACGTTTACCTATAGACCTATACAAATAAGGATGAAGATTGGGTCAAAAATAAACCATTCTAATTATTAGTCCCGTCATCTAGGTCATGGAATATGGGACACGTAGGTATTTTTTGTTTTATCACATTAAAAATCGATAAAGATACCTATAGATCATTAAATTTCCAGAGTGGGGGTCGTGACGTCACTTATGGGTAAACATCGCACCCACAAGTGACGTCACTCAAAACTTCGAAGCACTGTATCTTCGTAATTTTGTTTGAGAACCAAAATAAATGTACCTACAATATTTTTAGCAATCTGACGGGCTAATTAGTTTTCTTAGGTCACTAGCCTATTATAATATAATGAGCCGTATTTAGAAGAAATAACCGGCCAAGTGCGAGTGGGACTCCCGCACGAAGGGTTCCATACAATTAGCAAATAAATGGTGAAAACCTCTTTGGCTTTACTCGGAATTCCGTATAAATCGCAATTTCCGCAGACAGGCTTTCATCCAAAAAGCATTTTAAAATTTTAATTTTTGCCTCATGATTCTGACCGTCGTCACTCGATATCGCATTTTATTTTTACTTGTGGCGCCATCTAGTTTGCTTGGGACGGACTAATCGAGCAAGAAACTGTAAAAAATCAAGTTTGTTGTATGGGAGCCCCCCTTTTATTTTTAGTATTTGTTATTATACCGGCAATAGAAATACATCATCTGTGAAAATTTCAACTGTCTAGCTATCACCGTTCTTGAGGAACAGACTGGTGACAGACGGACGGACGGACAGCCAAATCTTAGTAATAGGGTTCCGTTTTTACCCTTTGGGTACCCTAAAAATGATTCCAAACAGATAATTAGTTACTACACAGCGGTAGTGGGTTTTAATACTAAATAACCGTCGCTTATATAATTTTATGCAAGCATACACAAATTTCATGGGTAAAACAGATTGTTCCATTACTTTACCGTATACTTCGTCTATTACCAACCGACCAACCACGCTGTCCACCTAGTTGGTCGGTTAGTAATTTTTTTTCCTAACCAACAAACTATCATAGTTTGTCCGTTAGTAATCTACATTTTTATTCCTAACCGACAAACTACGCTGTCCACATAGTTGGACTGATAGTAATTATTTGTCTTAACCGACAACCTAGGTACATAGTATGTAAGTAATCTCCATTTTTATCCTGACCGACAACCTACGTAGTTTGTTTGTAAGTAATCTCCATTTTTGCTCCTAACCGACAAACTAAAAGGATGAATTAATGGTTTGTTGATTATTAAACTTTCATTATCAACTGACCAATCACGGTAAAATTGGTTTAGGGAGTTCCGAACCGTTTAACTGTTTATATCTTATATATAAAATTCTCGTGTCACAGTGTTTGTCTCCTTACTCCTCCGAAACGGCTCTACTGATTTTTACCAAATTTTATATGCATATTCAGTAGGTCTGAGAATCGGCTACTAGCTATTTTTCATACCCCTAAGTGATAAGGGCTGTTCACTCCAATTTTTTTTTTTTTAATTTTCGGTCAATTTTTTTGTTTTTATTTTTTTATAATGTGGCGTTAACAAATACGTACAACCCTAAATGTTTACCCTTTTATCACGAACCCCTATTTTTTAATAGCCATTTTAGTAATTTAATCATTTGACAGTGAACGCCTCCTAAACGGCAGGACCAATTTGAATGTTTTTTTTTGTGTGTGTACATTGAATGATTGTGTGTGGATTCGAGGATGGTTTAGATTCACAAATAAGCCCGGCAGATGGCGTTGCAGACAGTGTTCAGATAATGATCCGAGCGAAGCCGGAACGGGCCGCTAGTAATATTATAAGAAAAAGAAGTCTGCCATCAATGGCTTAATTATTTATTTTACTTTCTCTAAAAATGACCCGCACAAATGTCACAATTTAAAACTTGCATTTGGCATCTTAATATATACGCATCATTTTTGAAGTGAAAACTTCTTTAGGCGCGCCTAGACAAACTTTTGTGGGCTGTGAATTGAATTCATGCGTCACGCTCGGGTATGATAAGAAAGCTTCGGTTAAACTCGGGACTATGGCTATTGGCCATCTAGAAATACGTCAGCCAATGGGAAATGCTGAAAGGGCGTGGACAGGCCATCATGGCATGGCTATCTAGAAACGCATCAGCCATTGGAAAATGCTGACGCATTTCTAGATGGCCATGCCAAGATGGCGAGGCCACGCCCTCCGGTTACACCCGTGTAGCTTCCAAGGTAAGCTATCAAATTATGAGTTATAAGTTTTCACTTCTATCGGCAGTTCCTATGACTGCCAATTTATTTTATATACGTTGCATGTTTCTTACTGGGTGCTATATTATTTTTAATTTGCTTGCTGCGTACTGTATAAAATGCCGTATCATTTTGCAAAAAAATTAGTACCTAGGTAATTGCATAATTTTCACTTTTTTTCTTTCCTAAATTACTATTTAGCATAAAATTCCAAAATTTCCTCGAGGAAATTATACGTTCGACGACGTTCGCCAAAGATTGACCAAATTTTGATAAACTCCTCGTTTCGAAGCCAAAAAGTTTCAAAATAAGTGAAAAAATTATCCAAACGGTTTTCGTCCTCTATAATTTCACTGATATAGTCTCACCCATCCAGTATTTTATCACGGGGCAGCAAAGGTAGAACTGCACACAGAGCAATAATTTGTCGAGTGAGCTTTCCTGATGTAAGTCTTAATTCTTTATCTTTCCGCCATATGCACTTATTATAATGATAATAGGATAATAGCAACCACGGAAATCAATTCCCAGGAAAACGTTTAATACAGCCTGCATGGCAGCTTTGTAAGCTCATAATCTGTTTTAACTTCACGGGTTTTCAATTTGGTACTGCACTTTTCATCAGGTGAAATAGTATTTCATGTTATGTATGTTTCGTCTTGTCAGATAGCAATGCGTAGGTAAGCAAGCGGGATTATATTCGTAGAATTTTCTGTACCAGGTCACCATGTTATACATACAGCTGTGAGAAAGGTTGAGGGCAGTTCTTAAAGGTGCCATCACTTATATAAGAGGTGGTGACTTGAAAAACAAATATTGTCGACAAACCAGGTTGTCGATTAAGATTGAAAATATTTCAAACAACAAACCAAGTACCCATCTGTTAGCGAAAATTTATCAACAGACAAACTAGGTTGTTGGTTAAGAATAAAATTTATCAACCGACCAACTAGGTTGTTGGTTAAGAATAAAAATTACTAACCGACCAACTAGGTGGACAGCGTGGTTGGTCGGTTGGTAATAGACGGTATACTTAACCGTCCGTACAAGGAAGTCTGTTATTCTAATGAATTTTAAGTATTTTAACAAAAATGAAAAGCAACTTAACGATATAATACAAAAAGACCCAGTAACGCCATCTAGCGTGTAGTTTAGAATTACTTTTTTCTTCTGAAAAATGCTCATTTACGGACAGTTTTCCAGACTACGAAATAATTGGCGAGCAATTAGAGCTCAGTGGAGTACAAATACAAAGTGGCTGTTTATGGGAAGAAATGCTCCTTACTGCCAAATTTCCCGCCCCCTTTTTCGTCTCGTCACTATTTCCTGATTTAATTTTATAAGCCTTGGTGGTATAGTGGCTAGAATGAGCAATTTCACAATCGTAAGGTCGTGGATTCAAATCCTCTCGAGTGTTTTACCAAGTGCAGATAATTATATCCAAGGTCGCCGTAGTAATTTTTAAAGTCGTAAGGAAACCGGTATGTTCCTAAAACATCTTGCGAGAATAAGCCTCAACCATCCGCACTTGCCAGAGATGGATTATGGTCTTCGACTCTTTCCTTGTGAATGGCTTCGATGTTTCCACCGCTGCGCTGGGTCTCGAAGCAGTTTTGCTCAAGGAAAGAGACACAATGGCCATAATTCAAGACGCTGGCCCAGTGGCCCAGTGGTGGTTGACGACGAATGACACATGGCTGCGAAAGACTCTTAGAACATTGGTTTCCTCGCGAAGTTTTTTCCTTCACCACTATGCGCTACAAGTTATAATTAGGTACCTACTCTTGTGTTTTATTTTTTCAGCGCAAGTACTAGATAAAACGGGGGATGATTCACTGTCACACCATTTTGACACAGAAGAATTTTTTTTCTTCATAGTCACACTAGTGTGACACTCGAGAAGTTAATTCTTCACAGTCACACTATAATCTTGTCCAAATAAACTTGTAATAATAATTCCAAAAATGTTATGTACTAGGTATTTAGATATGTTAACCTCTTATTCATAATTATAAAAAAGTACCAATTAAATGTATCAATTTAATCTAACCAGTCCGATAGGGTCTATCACTGAAATTTGACTCCGGGTGGGCTCCCGCCAGAAGCTCTGCGGTCAGACCTGAGTGTCGCTTCTCCATACTCGGGCTGCGCTCCACTACGGAAGTCGCCGGCTCGCTTCGCTCGCCAGCTTCCCCCTTCGCTATGCTTGGCCTCGCATGGCTCGCTCCACTCAGGAGCTCAAGGGAGGCCTTGAGCTTTTGGCTCCCGCATTTTTTATATACACTCTAGGGGTAGTAGCGACAAGACTACGTAGAGTCGGATGGTGCCCCGAGTCGGATCTGGGTCAAGTAACATAACCGGTCCGATTAGGTTACTTAAAGAAATCACAATTGAGACTTTTCTTAATAATTTACGTTAAGACAAAGTCCTAAATACTCTGTAACGACGCTTATGTGATGTTATTTCTTATTGTCAACTTGTCTTATCTTCTCTTATTCTTATTGTCGTAATAACTAATATTTTCTTTTGTTTTCGGTTAGTTGATGTACATACTTTTCAAATATATTGATTGTTTTTCAACTTGGACATGGTTGTGTGTGTTGCTGAATATTTGGTATGAGGGTTAGTCATACGATCTAATTGATTATTGCCTGTCACACCAGATGGTATGACACAGAGGAAAAAAAATATTCTGGGTCACACTGGTGTGACAGGGAATCATCCCCGATAAAACTATCAGTTTGTTTGTGGAAAGTGGCCTCAACTCTCTCCTCGTGAGAGAGAGAAGGCTTCGAGTCCCAACGGTGCAAACATTTAGTGGACTGCTCATGCTAAAAGAAAGCATAGGTAAGTAGCCAACTGCCCTACAGCATAAGCAGCCAAATGTTTCCACTGGGTCTCGAAGCAGTCTCTCAGAGAGAGACAACGCCACCACAATCCACCACGCTGGCCTAGTTCCGGTTGGCGGATATCGCATAATCGCGAAAGATACTCAGATCATCGGTTTCCTCGCAGTTTTTCTTCACCCGTCTTGCATGTCATAATTAAATTTGTGTTTTATTCTACTGCGTAGGTACGTACTACTAGATAAAACTATCAGTTTATTTGTCGAAAGTAATGTAAACTCCGACGCAGAATCGTTATCGTATCTGGGCGATGACGGCGCGCGCCGCCCCGGTGACGCACCGACCTCCGGCTAGGACGCCGCCGCCGCCGCCGGCCGCGTCATCGCTCCGTCTCCAGGAAAAGAAACAACGCCCACAAAGGGCGATGTGCCGACTTTTACATGCACTAATTGGGATGACTGGGTTAAAAATATACACCACTATAAAATTAGACCGTCAGGTAAATTATTAAAAAATATGGCACACGTTTTTCTAATCAAATTATTAAAAATCGACTAAGATATAGATCATCAAACTTCAGGGGTTGTGACGTCACGTCTACGTAAAAAACGTTTTAGACGTGACGTCACTCGCAACTTCTAAACATTATCTTGTTTTTTCACTATTTTTGTTTGTGTAACAAAAGAAAAATATGCGTGTACAACATAATTTTAAATAATCTATCTGACGGGACTAATTCAGTTTGTTTACTCACCATGCCTATTATAACAACGAAACTATGGGATGTGTTGATAGAGTGAATTTCCCAGACACAGATTTCTTTCAAATCTAGAGTGACTACTTCGTATGTCACCGTAAAAGTATAATAATCGTCAGAGTATATAACAAATCGCGTGAGATTATAAACTGCTGTACTGATGGTATTTACAATTGTACAGTGACATGTTTATAAGTTATAAGTGTGCTCTTTCGTTGTTCACATCATGGAACTAGGATCGAGGCTATTGTGTCAGTTTCCAAATAACTGTATTTTCTTAGTTGTGAAACAGAATGAGTTATAAATAAAGTTTTATTTTACCTGTTTACCTGTGCAAAGCTGTCGTGTTATACTATACTTTTTTTCGAAAACACTGGGTTGCTGGGTTAGCCATTTCAAACAAAGAACTTTATTTTGAGTTATTTGTATCTTTATAATAACAAGCACTATCTGTACCAGTGTTCTTAAAAAAACTGTATTATTAGAAATTGAAGTGCCTCAAGTTTAACCTAACATGGTTAAATCTAAATTAATACCTATGTTAACATTAATACTAATAGGAAAATGATACAGGGAAATGGTAATGACTAAGCATAGCTGACGTTAGAATTGAATAGTCAACTGCCTAGATTGGACTCGTATTTATATTGGTAATAGGTAATATACTACTAAGACGGCGCACACAAGCTGAAAGATCAGTAGGTAAATACGCATACCATTTGTGAACGAACAGCATGAAATTCCGCCGTTATTGACGATTCAATGAATTATGCATGAGATCAAACTTGATTAACATGAATCAATGGCAGTGTGGTCACGAATGAGATGCAAGAGGCCATTTCAGAAGCTGAAACTTCAAGGCAACCGCTTTTACAAGAAAACTGGTTCTTTTAAAGTCCTCCAGATGATTTGAATTGTCGCTGAGAATCAAGTTTTATGTTATTTGTAGTGTAATATTGTAGCTTCAAAAATTGTGAAGATTAGGAAGCTCTGTCGAGGCGCAATAAATCAAATGTCGGCCAACGACCCTCTCAGGAACTGTGCCAAACTAGCTTTTTTACCATTGCTTATTCTCTATGTTTACTAGGAAGTCGCCTAAATAAAGCTCGTGATTTTATTTACATACACAATAATTTATTGTTTCTTACAATTTAGTGAAGCTAAAATAGTACATGTTGTCGATTGATTACAATTTAAAAGCTTTGAATTTTTAATCTCCTTAGTGTGTACCAGAGTGAACATACTCTTCTCTGCCTGCTGCAAGGTATGACACACCGTTTAGCCACTCTTGCCACGAATCAATCACTTCGTAACAATACCATCAAAGGAAACCGGGATAGGACCACTGGAGGGAACGCTCGTGGAAATCACAACTCACGAATCCTTACAACCACAATATATATTAGATAAAATTATAATATAAAGATCGCCATATTGAAAAAAATCTAGATTAATCGTAACTTATTACCTTATGAGATACACTGTAATTTATACTGCGAGTTGTTACTATTGGAGCGTTTTCCGTGTAAATATTGTGGATGAAAGAAAACTGACCGATCAACGACAGTCTGTAGCACGCTACATTTACTAACTTAAAAAAAGTTGTTTTTCTAGTAAAAAAAAATAACACTCACTCGACTTGACCGAGCTCATTTCGTAATACCACTTACTTACATTACCCAAAATGTTCTTAACAATTATGAGCTTTACTTACATTGCATCGACAAATTCTCAAGTGAATCAGACAATTGAACAGCAAGGAACGCTCCATTTTCCTAAATATATGGCTATTGTACAGCTCCACAATGCAATTTAGATCTAGTTAAAGTACAATTAGTTATAAGAATTACACAAATTCAAGTGATGTAAATTTAACTAATATTCATACTTCAACTAAAGAGTGAAAGACATCTACAGACACATCAACATTAAATGAAAGTAATTTTGCACTTAAAGAAAATGTCTTATTAGATAGACCAGAAAGTATATTTGCACATTATGTACCAACTTTACTTAACGATGCTTTAAATTCGCGTTTAAATTACCAGAAACGACAGAAACTAGGCAGATCCTAAAGTGACCATGGATATTTTACACATTTCCAGTAATTTGGTATTGATGAGGACGAGAAAGGATTGGGATAAGGACATGGGATGGGGAGTGGGGTAGAGGAGAGGCCCAGGCTGTGGCGATGTGTGTGTATGTTCCGATGTCACAATTGACTCTCACATGGCATACTTCCTTGTCCACTCACGAGCTAGCTCATTGTACTTTTCTCTGTCAGTTTTGTAGATCCTAGCAATTTCTGGCACCAAAGGGTCATCTGGGTTTGGATCACATAGCAGTGAGCAGATTGAGAGCAACACTGAAACAGAAAAATATTACATTTCAATGTTATTCTTTCTTTACCTATTTGACTACCAAATCTTTGCATTTATTTGCATAAGAGATTTTAAATCACAATACATAGATCACAAAATGTATTTGACTATTTTTGGTAGATGTTATCTCTTTGGTAGTAGTACCTGTGAAAAATAGACTTAATCACTACTATATTTTAATTTGGGATTTCCCTTAAGTTTTGTGTGAAAGCAATAACAAATTTTTAGTACAAACATTTATATAAAACAGAAAATTATGATTAATATTTCCTAATTTCAATTATTATGAGTGACTTTATTCATTACCAAGTTCCTGCATATTTGTAAATAATAATGATCTTCCTTATTGTTAAATAATTAATAATATGAATGCTAAACTCAATAAATACCATTTAGTATTTAGAGACGAACATAGACTTAGATAGAAACACATAAACAGGCTGATTTGTACACATATTTATGTATTTTATTTAACTTTATTAAAATATTGTCCTTGCTATGCCCAGAATGAAGGTAGTCTTGCTATTAAGGTTAAATTTACAATTAGAAGCAACCAAAATGTTAGGAAACTTACATAGAACAGTTGAGTTAATGACTATACTAATTAGACCCACTGGCACTTTGTTGAAAATGAGTAAAATGATCTTTATCAACTTGTCTCTCATGGGAGTTAGCTTTTGTGAAAATAAAAACACACTTTAAAAGAAGTTTGATTAAACCAAATACTTGTAATCAGTTGCTTGCACTGTTATCGAGGTAAAAAATAACATAATTAAGATTTATTTTACTAAAAAGTCCAAATAGGACTTGGCTTATTCGATAAGCTTATATACTTTACTAGCTGACCCCGCAAACGTTGTTTTGCCTTAGTGAACAACCTTTGTCACTTAGGGGTATGAAAAATAGCTAGTAGCCGATTCTCATACCTACAGAATATGCATATAAAATTTGGTTAAAATCAGTAAAGCCGTTTCGGAAGAGTAAGGAAACAAACAACAAATTTTATATATAAGATAGAACATATTGATAATAGTAGTAAATGAACTCAGTGAAATGGTACTGTGATGTCAGTATTACAAAATGTAAAGCATTTTGGACTATTTATGTCCAACTAATGAACAGAGTAGAGAAAAAAATGCCACTATTGCCACAATAATATGTAATGTTACCAGTTATATGTAAGAAGTGGTATATCACACTTGGTGCAGCTTGGCATTGATTGTTACAAACATTTATAACATGATTTTGTTCACTGGTTGAAAATTCAACTTGCAACTTGCAACTTCTACAAGGTTGAAAAGTATTGATGTATCCTTGACAACTAATGTACTGGACTGGCTTTTTTTAATCAGCTGGTTTTAATAGGCTTACTTGAAAGAGATCCAAAGCATGTGTTTAAAGAAAAAGAGTTGAGACTTTGTTGATTTTCTTTTCTCAAAGCAATCTATAGAAAATTCTTCAGATTGCTTCTACCATCTACCCTAAGTAAAACTTTTTTGGTTAATTTTATGTCATTCTATAAAACTAAAGATGTTTTTATCAATTTTACGAAATAATAGTGTCATGTTTGTTCCCAGTGAACTCTACAAGTCAATCAACATTTATGAAACTTGGTACTTATGCATAATTTGGTCAACTTATGAGATAGAATAGTTTTTATTTCGGTTCATGGCATTAACCGCATTTATGGCATTGACAAGAATCTAGTGAAGCCAAAACAAGCCACTAGTAAACATATTTAAATTTCATTGTTTGTTAGTTGAAATTTTCACAATCAATCTGTAGATGATTTATGTGAATAAAGGTTCATCGTAATGTGGGATTTTAAACCTTTTTGAAATATTGGAAAAGTAGTCGCAGTATTTTGTAAGAACATGAGATAATTACCTTTGGATATGGTTAAAGCTGGCGACCACTGTGCGCGCAGAATATCAAGACAGATGGATCCATTACTGTTTATATTGGGGTGGTAGATACGTGTTGTGAATGCAACTTTTGGTGGTTTGAATGGATAGTCTGTTGGGAAATGTATGGTAAGGAAAAATACGCCTCCTTGGTAAGGACTGTCGACCTGAAAGGAATAAAATAAAACATTACACTCAGGTCAAAACTTACTAACAAAATACCTATCATGTTTCATAGGCCTAATAGGTGAATCAAAATAGGTTTTTGGTTTGTTTAGTATGTGGAATAAACAAGGATGTTTTTGATGTAATCAAGTGTTTGTATGTGTCATAACTATGTATTTGCAATTTTAAGTATTCGAAATCATGGCACATGCCAGTCTGTTGGGGGGCAAACAGACTTTGTTTGGGACTAAATTATATTGCGATATTATAAAATATGTGCTGTCTTGTGGTATACTTGGAAACTGATTATATTAATATTAAAACAGACAGAAAATGAGATAGTGGATTCTGTTAACATAAAATTGAAATTTCCCAGATCAATCAATTGAATTGTAACTGTAAATCTAAAACTGGGTTAAGCCAGCATTCAAAATCATTGAATACCACAGTATGTGGTTTTTGATTTAGTAATCAGTGTAACATCGCTTATGCACTCTTTTACTTGTATATTTCACCAAAAGTTATAAAAAGGTTTGAATACTGTAAAATAGTATCTCACTATTTATAAAAGCAGTATAAATAGCAAATTTTTATCAAAACAGTGACATAGTTTTTATTTCCAAGATAAAGTCATAAAGTATGCAAATACTTACTGGACCCATTATTGTGGCTTGCCAGTGGAAAACTGTAACAGGAAATTAGTATTATAAGCATTGGCAACATCACATTTCAAAAATATTTAACAAAAATACATTATGTCTATAGTGCAAGGTAGATGAGATGGCAATTTTTTTATCTAACTTTGTTGTAAACATATGGGTTGTTAAATTAAATCCATGTCTCCAATAAGAATATTTGTGAGCCAAATATAGCAGCTGAACTTTTGGCTGGCATTCATACTCTAAGATAAAAAGATAAATCTAAAATAATTCACAATGGTACACAATATTCAACTGCACAAGGTCATTGACTTGTGAAATGACATTCATACTAGGTTGAGCACTTTTAACAATGACTAGTTTTACTTTAAACTCCACAAAAGACATCTTTAAGAGCACTCAAGGCTTTTTAAATTTCACAATCTTTAACATGTGATATTTATTGATTGAAATGCTTCAGTGAATGTCATTTCAAATGGCTGGTTCAGACAAGCAAAACAAACAGATCTATCTTTTGCTAATCAATACAGGTGAACCCCTCAAACCCATTGTCTGTATCCATAGTCTTACTTACTACATAATGAGACAGTTTCTCAGTATTATTATTATCCAACAACAATGAGTCACAAAAAATAAGTAGGTAGCGAATCAATAGGTACTTACGATCTTCACCGTGTGGGCCTGCCGAACATTGTGCTGGTGGATCTCTGCCCAGGTCTTGTAATTCCTGCATAGCAAAATACCATGTGTACAAAACAATACAGGAAACATTTCTGACCACTCAAACGTTGTCACATCATCACTACGTAAAAACGAGGGTCGAATGTATTGTCCAAAACACAAGTATTGGACCGCTGACAACACTTATTTTCAACATGTGCAGGGAGCTGGAGGCCCCATCCATCATATTTTACACTTCACAGATGCAGATGATGACAAGAAAACCTCAAAATTGGCACATAATTCCGACATTTTATGTACGCCGTGTGCACAGAATTGTCACCTAGATACACCAGCAGAGCACCGTTAACTGGACATTCGACCCTTTATGCATCTGGATCTGAATTGTTGTAGAAAATATAATAAAACTATACCCCACAAGGAATTATCCAGAAGAATTTCCGATATAGGTATTCACAATGACGAAACATTCACAGATACCAATTTTACTACACTCACTTTTTACGGTTTTCAAGGAATGAAATTGTAGTTTTATAACAGTATACGTACCCTATTAATTCGTTTTAACGCCATTTGATTATTTTATGATGGAATAAACTGACTTTCAACTAGACAACGAAACTGTGATCCAAGGACCTTTGATTAGAGATTGCAAGATGGCTCCCGACTAAACGCAATAGTACCACCGTAGTCGTTTTATGTGAAAATAATAAATCTTTTTTTCCTCAAACAAAACATCAAATGCTTATCGAAAAACAAATATCAACTTAAAATATCAAACGACACAAATAAAATTACAGCACTGGTTCTAACAAAATTAAGCACTTCGAGCAAATGGAATTGGAGAACGGTGAACAGGAACACCGACCATTTTTTAACTTTTTAAAGATCGTTCAAAAACCAATTGGAAGTGTTGCCACATGAGTCGGAAATCGAATGTTTTTTTGTATCTCAACATTGTCACATTGGTCTTTCATGATCCACAATTACGCTTTTGTATTTGAAATACATTTGTGATTTCAGAAATAGTTACGCATTCAATGTACATATTTTATATAATTTAATTTTGATCCGTATATTTGTCACTCTTGAGTTAGGTGTGGTGGAAATCGAGTTTCGAACGAAAACATCACATCATTTTATTTTCTGTGCTTGTAACACATTCAACAGCCGGAAATGTCGTCAAAACCAGAAACACACGATGGATAGGCGCTATTTTTGGAATATTTGGATATTCATTACAGAAGTAGGTATGCCAGCTATTTTGGATCACATATTTGCAATTTGAAACTGTCCCAGGTGAAACTGCGGATCCTTCACCTGACAGTACTATTGAGAAATTAAATACTATTTTAAATTGGGTGCATCGTGCATCGGATTAAGCGTGAGACCGATGCACTATGCACCGATGCACAGAATTGAGATTGTATTATTGTATTTTAATTAGGTACTCGTGACGGAGTTATTATTTAGAAATAATTAAGTTGAACTTACACTCGATAATCCTAAAATTTAATAATTGACTGTCGATTTTAAAAACCAGATTTTGACTGGACTCGTGGCCGATAAGTTTGATTGCGGTTCAGTTTCCACCAGGATAAACATTCATTTTATGTTTAAATAATAATATATTCAAATTATAGATGTTTGTTGCGTCTGGTTTTTTAGATTCGTTTGTAAAATTCCATAGGTAAGTGCTAAGATTACATTAATTTTCATAATGTATTGTTTCAGCTACTTGGGCCCAATTATTTGTCTAAACCGTCTTTAGGACAGTTTTGGATTATATCGGAAAACCACCAGTAGTGTCCCTACTGTCTTAAACCTCCACCGAGTTCCGACTTTGGTGCTTTCTGCGATATTGCAGGACGCTTTCGCATTCTTCGGCGAAGCCGCTGTGGCTGTAATCTGCTGGACTCACAGAACAGATATCAAGCTGGACTCCAAGCTCCAAGGTAGCGATTCTAAATCCATTCGGTTGCATCCGACGCGGAATCTCATCTCTCGGTCTTTGTCTGATCTGTTTAGTAAGACAGAGACAGGGATTGTCATTCCGATTCCGAACCATTCGGAATCGCATTTAGAATCGCTACCCAGGATGTATTTCATGAACCGTGACTAATTAGACAGTCGAAAGCTTAGCGGCAATAGAAATATATCATCTGTGGATGATGTATTTCTGTAGCCGCAATAATAACAAAAAATCTAAAAAAAATGTGTGTGTGTGCTTAAGACAACCCGGCAGAAGTGAAAACTAAAATAAGAAATAACTATTCAAACCGTTAAATCGTTTTAAGAAATAAAAATAAAAACGATTACATAGGTATTGTAAATTGAATATAGTTAACACAGCAACACGACAGTAACAGATGATGCGGCTAAAGGAATACGAACAAATAGGAACACGGCTAAGAAAAAAAAAATTGGCAGTCATAGGAACTGCCGATAGAAGTGAAAACTTATAACTCAGAATTTGAAGCCTACTTTGGAAACTACACAGGTGTACCGGATGGCGTAGCCAGGGTAGCGATTCTGAAACCATTCGGTTGCATCCGACACGGAATCTCATCTCTCGGTCTTTGTCTTATCTGAATCGCTACCCTGACCATCATGGCATGGCCATCCAGAAATGCGTTAGCATTTTCCATTGGCTCACGCATTTCTAGATGGTCATGCCGTGATGGTTAGGCCACGCCCTTTCAGCATTTCCCATTGGCTGACGCATTTCTAGATGGCCAATGGGCGTGGCCCCGAGTTTATCCGAAGATTTCTCATCATACCCGAGCGTGACGCCAGTGACGCTAGAATTCAATTCACACCCCACGAAAAATCTGTCTAAAAGCGCGCCTGCGCGCCAAAAGAAGTTTTCACTTCAAAATACTTGGGAGGTGTCAAGGGACATTTTGATGGAACGAAGTTGTACAAAATATTGCAACTCTTTACTGTTTCTGTTGCCCTGGTACTGGTACCTAGGGCAAACGCTACTCTTTTATATTTCTGTTGTCCTGGTATCTGGAGATAAACGCTGGGCTGTTGGAGGTAGGTAATCGAAACTCTTTACTGTTTCTGTTGCCCTGGCCGTTTTTACCGAGTTTACCCGAAGATTTCATATCCGATCCGATCCATTATCATATCCGAGCGTGACGATTGATGAATCCATTTCACAGCCCACGAAAATTCTGTCTATAGCGCGCCTAAAGAAGTTTTCACTTCAAAAAAATTGGCAGTCATAGGAACTGCCGATCTTCTGCCGATAGAAGTGAAAACTCATAACTCAGAATTTGATAGCTTACTTTGGAAACTACACGGATGTAACGGAAGGCGTGGCCTGACCATCATGGCATGGCCATCTAGAAATGCGTTAGCATTTCCCATTGGCTCACGCATTTCTAGATGGTCATGCCGTGATGGTTAGGCCACGCCCTTTCAGGATTTCCCATTGGCTGCCGCATTTATAGATGGCCAATGGGCGTGGCCCCGAGTTTACCCGAATATTTCTTATCATACCCGAGCGTGACGCTAGAATTCAATTCACACCCCACGAAAAATCTGTCTAAAAGCGCGCCTGCGCGCCAAAAGAAGTTTTCACTTCAAAATACTTGGGAGGTGTCAAGGGACATTTTGATGGAACGAAGTTGTACAAAATATTGCAACTCTTTACTGTTTCTGTTGCCCTGGTACTGGTACCTAGGGCAAACGCTACTCTTTTATATTTCTGTTGTCCTGGTATCTGGAGATAAACGCTGGGCTGTTGGAGGTAGGTAATCGAAACTCTTTACTGTTTCTGTTGCCCTGGCCGTTTTTACCGAGTTTACCCGAAGATTTCTTATCATATCCGAGCGTGACGATTGATGAATCCATTTCACAGCCCACGAAAATTCTGTCTATAGCGCGCCTAAAGAAGTTTTCACTTCAAAAATTGGCAGGCATGGGAACTGCCGATAGAAGAGAAAACTCATAACTCAGAATTTGATAGCTTACCTTGGAAACTACACGGGTGTAAGCGGAGGGCGTGGCCTCGCCATCTTGGCATGACCATCTAGAAATGCGTCAGCATTTCCCATTGGCTGATGCGTTTCTATATGGCCATGCCATGATGGCCTGTCCCTTTCAGCATTTCCCATTGGCTGACGTATTTCTAGATGGCCAATAGCCATGGTTCCGAGTTTACCCGAAGTTTTCTTATCATACCCGAGCGTGACGAATGAATTCAATTCACAGCCCACGAAAAATCTGTCTAGGCGCGCCTAAAGAAGTTTTCACTTCAAAAATTAAAATAAAATTCGCAATACAGATCACTAGTAATTGGCACATTGGCAGTCATTGAACCTGCCGATAGAAGTGAAACATTTTTACTCAGAATTTGATAGCTAACTATGGAAACTTGGAAACTATTCGGGTGAAACCTGAAGGCGTGGCGATGACCATGTCCATCTAGATTGCCAATATTATAATAACCAGCTTTTACCCACGACTTCGACCGCTCAAAATAAATACTATGGTAACAAAAAGCAAGTATCCGTTCACTTAAAAAACTTTTTGACGTGATAACGTCTTATAATTCGATGAAGCCGGCTGCACGCCCACAAAACATGACGTCATGTAACGTTACCGCGTTACCGTCGGTCGTTACCTCGCCGCATGTTTGTTACAGTTGTATTAATTATTTCGACCAGTAGTTCAAGCGGGGATGTAGCTCAGTGGTCGAGCGTTCGCTTTGCATGTGAAATGCCCCGGGTTCGATCCCCGGCATCTAAAAGCTTTTTTGCATTGTTTTGATTGAAAATTACTAAATTCTACTGATTACTTTTTACATACAAATCTATTAAACAAATGAAATTAAAATTTTCTTTTCAACAATGCTACCATACCATCAATATTTTCTTAAGACGTTGTCACGTTCTATCGTCAGTAAACCGACTTTACAGACTAACATTTTTTTCACAAACCGACATGTGATAACCAACGTTAGACAAACTCACGGGTAGTGAAATGATTATTATACAAAAAAATGTTTAACAAATTGGTTATATCTCAAAGTAATTATTTGACTTAAAAAGTGGCAGAGCCTTTATTAACAAAACTAAAATACAATGAGAACTATACTACGCTACATACCTAACTAACTACTGACACTAAGCACATCTGAATTATCCATAGACCAATGAAGGTCTACAGATAATCAAGATGTTCAAGCCCACTACCAATCGGAAGCGTACCCAGCATGCTGGCGGCATTACCACGCTGAATGGCAATGCTTATGCGTTGGGCCAAATAAACGCCAGCATTTTGGTCACGCGTCGCGTCGACCAAGCGCTCGGAAAGGCTTTTGAAAATGAGGTGAGCTCCCGGCCCCCACGGACCCAATGTCTCAACCCCAAATGGTTCAAATATGTAACCTCTTCCGAGGGTTGCATATTTGCGCCGTTTGAGTCGCTCAGCTGAATTAGCCGCTGCACCAGCCCTACTATGCGTCTCTGGAAGGTGTGATGGTGCCAGAGTATCGACGCAAGTTGCGTCCCACACTAGGGGCCGACCCAACTTCCAAGGCACAACAGTCATGCCGTCAGGTCTTTTGCCATCGTCACGCGCAAGGCCACTCGGTTCGAGTATGGCTGGGACATTGGCGGTGGAAAAAGCCCGGCGTATGATGTCGTTCAGGCTGGCGTGGCGGCCAATACGACCCGCGCTTTTCGAGCAAGAGAGACCGTGGTGACCGAGTTGGTCGACGGCAGTACCACAATGGCACCAATGGGCTTCATAGCACCTCGCACCCAAGCGTAAGCTAACAGCTAGACGAAATGCAGTTGGATCTAATAGGCTACCGGTATTGAAAGATGGCAAAGCTTGTAATTGTAATAAAGCTTGCAGATCGGTCCATCCCACTGTCTCTGAGATGACAGACATCTGGGGAAATCGTTGTTTGGACAAGCCAGCCTCCAAGCATTCTTAGCCTCGCACAAATTAGCTACTACTACATCCGAATATTCCGAATGGCCTAATGAGGGTGCGAGAATTTTGTCTATTAGATTTTGAGTACTATGAACTGAGGACAAGAATGCCGGTAAAGCTACACTTGAAATTTGGCGGACCCCTAGGCCTCCCAACCGTATGGGTAGTGAGGCTTGTGACCAGGCCCTCCCACTCAGGTCCACATTCAACACCGATATTAGAGATTCCTTTACGACATTGTCTAAGCTCCCAAGGAGCTCACCATGTTTCCACAGTGGACTACATCGTAAAGCGTACATAAATTTCGGAACAAAGAGACATTGCCGAATAATTGTAAACGCCATATGGGCGTTTACTTTGAGTAGCCTATCGGAGGCTCTCGTGAAATTTTGAATTTTTTTCTCTACAAAAAGTGGTAACGACTCATCTAAAATCGGTGAACCCAGGAGGCGCAGGGAACATTTGTCAACTGATTTGATGTTGGGGGCCAAATCATTAAATTTCTGTATTATCGAATCTTTATCTGGACATGTGTCGCAAACGAAAAGTTCGCATTTTGAAAAATTTAGTTCTAAACCAATCAGACGAAAACCGTCTATGAGTTTTTGTAAATCAGTTAGAACAGTATTCACATCGCCCCCCAAAGTTCCGTCGTCCAAGTACCAAACGTTTAGTTTGGACTGGAGACGTTGAATGATAGGGTGAATGGCCAAGGCGAAGGTCGCAGGGCCGAAGGGATCACCCTGTTGACAGCCGACGGAGGATAACATATGATTGTTTTGATAAGTCAATTTTGTGGGCTCGCCATAACATTGCCAAAGAAAATTGTACAGGTCAGGAATTTTATCCTTCACTTGGGCCAACAGGGCTCCTCGATCAACCGAATTAAAGGCGTTTTTGACGTCCACCTTTAACAGCACCTCTCCCCAATTTTGGTAAAGGAAGGTCCGGACAGAATGAACGGCAGCCTCACATCCACCCCGCGAACCAAAACCGAGTTGTATTGGTTGGAAAAGGGAGCTCAAAAGAGCAACCTTTTTCCTAAAACCCACCTTGGCAGCAAGGCGACGATATGTGGTGCCGACAGCAATTGGCCTGATCCCACTATCTTTTTTGGAAAGTGCGCACAAATTGGCGCCGTACAAAACTTCGACAATATCACTACTGACTCGACCAGATAACATGAGGTTAACTAAAGAGGTTAGATCTTTCAAGAGGGACTCTGCTACCTCACCAGAGCTAAAAGATAGAAGATCTTTTAGATGTTGAGGTGTCAGGCCATCTAGGCCTCCAGCTGAGCCACTCAAGAAAGATGTAATCGCAGCCGAAACGTTATTTGACAAACGTTCAATCTATAACGTATTATTTGACAAATTATTCTTTTAAATTTTTTGTTGACTACCAAATTATATTCCTTATTCTAAGACCAAATGCTTAAAATAACAAAACCAACTCTTGACAAATTTTCATTTTATAATGTGCTGTTTGGCAAGCAACTCAATTTATAAAACAAACATTCATTAAATTACATAAAAACTTGATTGTAATTTTTGAATATCTAAATAACCACACCGGAACGATTAGGTTACTTAGGACCCAAATCCGACTCGGAGCACCCCGACTCCACCTAGTCTTGTCGCTACTACCCCTAGAGTGTATATAAAAATGCGGGAGCTCTGAGGTCCTGAGGTCTGAGGACCTCCCTTGAGCTTCTGGCGTCAATTCTCAGTGATAGACCCTAATCGGAGCGGTAGTCAAAAGTAAATGACAGAAACAAATCAGAATTGATAGATTACATAAACAATGAATCGGGTAGAGTGCTCGCAATATAACTCTGCGCGTAGCAAAATATGGAACTAATTGACAGGCCGTCAACTTCTTATTTACGTCAGCTGACAAAGTTTGTTTACGTTTGGTGTATTTATTAATTTCCAAAATAATTAATAGCTTTTATTATGTCGAAAGTGATTAAAAGTGCTGGCCGTGGCTGGTTCTTGAAAATCAATCGTGGTTGTGAAGAAGAACGATACAATAACGGGTCAAAAGTGCAGTTTTCCAAACGCAGAGCTATTTGACAACTAACATGTAGGGATACCATAGCAATCAAATCTCCACCTATTATCGGCATATTTTAAAGCTGAGGCTTTAGGTTGAGGTGCGGCTTTGGGTTTGATTGTTTTATCGCCAATTTACCCGTGGGAAAAAATGTGTGTGCTTAAGACCGAATGTGAGAAACTAGTTATAAATGTTTTTTTTTCATAATATACAAATCAAAATAGAAAACTGTGACACAGCAGTGAAGATCAGCTGATTGTATCTTTCTCGCTCGGGTACACTCGGCGGTTCCATGTTCACCCGATCGACCCTTTCACCTAACAGCGGTGCGCCAAAAGAAATTTTACTTAATTTTTTTTTCAACGTTAGCTTGGATGCTCTTTGATCCTTAACTCTGTGTTCATTACTGTATTTTTATTGTAGGCGTTTCAGAACGTACTGTCACGTGGTAATGGACAACGCATTATACCACTGCACTCAGATAAATAAAGCGGCTACAATGTAAAAGAAGAAAGCCAAAAGTGGCTTAAGAAAAATGAAATAGATTTCGACGATTGTAGGACAAATCTGCAGTTACTCGAATAAAGAGGCACAAAGAAGACCCACTATACCAAGTAGAATAACTATTAAAGGAACATGGACAGGAACTTTTGCGGTTACCGCCGTGATTCATCGTGATTTTAACCCTATTGAAAAAAGAAGATGATTCTATGGAAGCCAATGACTCATTAAAAGAACGTTTATGCGCCAAATTTTCAAATAGTGTTATTTATAGTCTCAATAAAAGATTTACAAGTTTAAATTAAATTCTTGTTATTTCGATGTTGATGTAGGTTGAAAATGACAGATTTTTTATAATGTAATAAACTATAATAAAGTTTTCCTGGTGGCAAGAGACTCAGACAGCCTGTACCAATTACCAATGATACTTGGTCATACTGAACCAAACCAGCACTGCAAAGGCGTTCATTACTTCGAGACATTCGTTCTTGAGTCTCAGTTGTCATGTAGTTACTTAAATTGCTTCCCTGAAAAATCCCTTCCCGTACCTGTTTTATGAAGTTGTACGTTCCCAATGAACAGGAAGGGAACCTATTAGCTTGACCTGGCAACATTAAGTACGCCACCAGTCGCGTCGGCTCATGGACAAGCATCCAAGCCATGTATATAATAAATTAAAAAAAAAAAAACACCAGTCGCGCGCAGACTTATACTGCGAGCACTATACTTTTAAAATATTTGTTGTAAATTCTGTTTTGAGAAACGCTAAATTTGTAAAAATAATAATTCAGAAATGAAAAATGGACAAAAAACCAAATGTCATTCGATAGGTACAATGTCTAAGTGAAACGTTTGCCATGCAATGAGAGGGTTTCCGACGAGACAAAATTAGTTCCACCGTACGCACTAGATGGCGTAGTGTAGATTTGGCAAGATCTGTCTCTACCATAGACTCTCAAAAGTGTAATCACAACGAAACCCCCATTTTCAAGGAAAAAATAGAATCTAAATTATTTGTGATAATTTAAAATTTTAGAGTTTACGTTAACACATCAATTATTTATTTAGATACTTCTCTTCTTACCTCAGCTGATTAGTTTGGTATGTCTACCTTCTACAAAAAAAAATATGTGTGCGCTTAAAACCGCACGGCAGAAGTGAAAACTAAAATAAAAAATACTTAACTATATATAGACTACTAAATAATTTTAATTTAAAACGTTTACGGCTGAATGATTAGTATCCATGGCCAATAATAAATTTAAAAAAAATAATTACGCGGGTCGAAAATGCCGTTTGACTCACAAGTTTTTAGTGTTTGCTATTTAGTTATGTCATATTTATGTATTTCGCTAAAAATTCATTTTCAATTCGCATAAATTTGTTGTGTTATAGTGTATTTGTGTAAGCACTTTCTTATGAAAATGGGTATCATTTTGTGTGTTTACGTAGTGTAAGTGCTGTGATAAAATATTACAACCATAACTTTTTTGCAATGGACGTGAAATGCAAATTTAAAATTTCGTGACAGGTTCAATTGATGTGGTAAGTACCTAGAAGTTAATGTCGTGATAAAAAAGTTTAAAAATTCGCCAGTTTCAGCGAGAAAGTCGCTAAGGTGTCAGTCAACACTGGTAGTGAGCAGCGAGAGAGAGTAAGAGTATGTATTGTCCCATGTCCTCCTCTAACAATTATCTTTCTCGGTCTGGCACGTTTGTTGACCACATTATCTTTCTCGCTCTAGCATCCCGAGTTTACCCGAAATTTCATATCATATCCGAGCGTGATGATCACGTGATCATGAATCCATTTCACAGCCCACGAAAATTCTGTCTATAACGCGCCTAAAGAAGTTTTCACTTCAAAAACCCTAAATGCATGAAGGATGAAATTCCTGACACAATTTTTCTACTTACCTTTTGTGTTAAACTCTTAAAATATTGGGAATAAAAATAGCCAATTAAGTTGATAATGTAATAAGAAACCGTTACTGGGTAGCGATTCTGAAACCATTCGGTTGCATCCGACACGGAATCTCATCTCTCGGTCTTTGTCTTATCTTCTAGCATGACAAAGACCGAGAGATGAGATTCCGTGTCGGATGCAACCGAATAGTTTCAGAATCGCTACCCTGATCACAATCCATTTTCAGTAAAAATCTTTAGAACTCCCGATCCAATAGACACCAACTAAGCCAAAGTAGAAGGAAAATTCAAAGATAAGAAAGAGCAACACTGATACGACAATATTTTATACACAGATTAATACTCTCTCGGCTTAAGGATTAGTATCCATAGCCAAGAATAAATAAAAAAAAATGTATATTTTGTCTTTCCATCAGTGAATTTGTTTTAAAATTTTGATGTTTTGATATAGTTTTCATTCGAAAAAAGTGCGTACATGGGTAAAGTAGTTTATTATTTATTACTAGAAGTCGTGCTTTCGCAAATTGAATGAACTGAGTCCAATTATGCCTACCGCTTTTGACAACATACCGAAAGACCTAGAAGCGCCTCCTATTATCGTTTTATTGAACCATATCTTTTTGTCTCGTCGGAAAACGCCTCATTGGTTATAAATGATGGTTTGTAAAATAAAACATTTGTTGACGTAAGGCATTTTTAGGGTTCCGTAAAACGTAAAAACGGAACCCTTATAGATTCGTCATGTCTGTCTGTCTGTCTGTCCGTCCGTATGTCACAGCCACTTTTTGCCGAAACTATGAGAACTACACTGTTGAAACTTGGTAAGTAGATGTATTCTGTGAACCGCATTAAGATTTTTACAAAAGTTAAAAAAAAAAAAAAATTAGGGGTGCCCCCCATACTGAGAACTGAAGCTCAAAAAATTTTTTTTCTTCAAACCTACACGTGTGCGGTTTCTATCGATAGGTCTTAAAAAATTATGTTGAGGCTTCTAAAATCATTTTTGTCTACACTGAATAATTTGCGCGAGAGACACTTCCAAAGTGGTAAACTGTGTGTCCCCCCCCCTCTAACTTCTAAAGTAAGAGAATGAAAAATCTAAAAAATATATATGATGTACATTACCATGTAAACTACCAACGAAAATTAGTTTGAACTCGATCTGGGTAGCGATTCTGAAACCATTCGGTTGCATCCGACACGGAATCTCATCTCTCGGTCTTTGTCTTATCTGTTTAGCATGACAAAGACCGAGAGATGAGATTCCGTGTCGGATGCAACCGAATGGTTTCAGAATCGCTACCCTGATGAGTAGTTTTTAGGGTTCCGTAAAACGTAAAAACGGAACCCTTATAGATTCGTCATGTCTGTCTGTCTGTCTGTCTGTCCGTCCGTATGTCACAGCCACTTTTTGCCGAAACTATGAGAACTACACTGTTGAAACTTGGTAAGTAGATGTATTCTGTGAACCGCATTAAGATTTTTACAAAAGTTTTTTAAAAGAACAAAAATTAGGGGTGCCCCCCATACTGAGAACTGAAGTTCAAAAATTTTTTTTTTATCAAACCTACACGTGTTGGGTGTCTATCGATAGGTCTTAAAAAATGATGTTGAGGTTTCTAATATAATTTTTGTCTACACTGAATAACTTGCGCGAGAGACGCTTCCAAAGTGGTAAAATGTGTGTCCCCCCCCCTCTAACTTCTAAAGTAAGAGAATGAAAAAACTAAAAAAAATATATGATGTAAATTACCATGAAAACTACCAACGAAAATTAGTTTGAACTCGATCTGATGAGTAGTTTTTTTTTAGTACGTCATAAATACACTATTATTAAAACTTCGATCTAAGTTACAACGAACTACAAGAACTATGTGTACTATGTGTATTATGTTACTTGCTGGAACGGAACCCTTCATGGGCGAGTCCAACTCGCACTTGGCTACTTTATTTTTTAGTACGTCATAAATCAGTACCCGGCGATAAGTATTGCACATCGGCCTTTGGAGGGAGACAGTCGGCTGATTTCGGCTTCGTAGAGCATTATCTCTGTCGCACACTACCTATGTGACGTTTTGTCAGTCGTTGTTCAAGTGTGATAGAGTGCGGGCGCGTCCAGTTAAAAAAAAATATATAGAGTTGTTAACACCCCCAAATTTAAATAATTTAAAGTTGTACTATGGCATCTTTAGGAAAAAGAGGAAAACCTTTACGAGGTCAGTCACGCCAAATTATCTACAATGTTTATAAATATTTTCTAACCTTTTAATATTTTTAAGCTGACAGATTTTAAAAAAATGAAGATAAAACTGTAAGTTGTTATTTTAAGAAGGTTCAAGCGCGAGTTGCAAATGCCACTGGAATTTCAAGAAGAACTTTGAACAATATATTAAACGAAGTCAGTACTGAAACACATTCTACTGAAATTAAGTTTAGCACTCCCAAAAAAGGGAGACCAAAAAAGCAATTTCGTTTGGATATGGACGATTTTGATTATGATGTTTTTCGAAGAATGGTGTATGATTTTCACTTACGATTTAATGAACTGCCTACAATAAAGTCATTAAAAGCTAAATTATGTGAAGCTATTAATTACAATGGGTCTGAAAAGACGTTGAGAAAAATACTTCACGAGATGGGATTTTGGTTCACTAAAATGGAAGACAATCGAAAAGTTTTAATGGAAAAGCACGATGTAAGTCTCAAACGAATGGAATATATCGATAAAATGCGCTAATTTTAATATATTTTTTTTAAATTGCTCCGCCTCGGTCGCCCATCTCCAACTTCAAACGATTTAGTAGGTACTCAACGTCAATCGAAAACCTATACTAACACAAAAATATAAATATGAATTACATGCAGTAGAAAATCCTACATATCATACATCCCACACTAAAGGTAAATCTTGGAGTGATAATAAGAAAAAAGGAGTAAAAAAGCCAATTTCAAAAGTGCAACGTTTGATAATAGTTCATGCGGGAAATGAAAAATGCTATGTACCCGGTGCCTTTTTAAGGTATAAATCCACGGATACTACAGGTGACTATCACAATGAAATGAATAACGATAACTACGAGAAATGGCTGGTTAATCAATTAATCCCAAATATACCCAGTGATTCCGTTCTAGTTATCGACAACGCACCCTATCACAACAATAAATATGTTGAAAGACCCCCCAACTCAAACATCATTAAACAGGAAATGATCAACTGGTTAAACATACACGAAATTCCAGTTGATCCAAAATTAACAAAAACCCAGATTTATGCCATTATAATTATGTCAGCACAAGGAGAGGTATACAGAGTTTTCCGTGGACAAAGTACTTGCCGGACATGGGCACACTGTGTTGCGATTGCTACCGTATCATCCGGATTTTAGTCCAATTGAAAATATATGGTCTCAACTAAAAGGCTATGTAGCCTGTAGAAATGTGGGTATGAATTTAACTACAGTAAAAACGTTATTGACTGAAAAAGTAAACATGATCGGGACTGAAGAGTGGAAAAAGATTTGCGATCACACAATCAAATGTGAAAATGAACATAAAAGCATTAAACACGGTTTAGACAATTACACTGATAGACTAGTGATAAATACGGCTGATAGTGACAGTGATATTGACCTCTTTGAGAGCACAGATAGTGAAATGGAAGTAATTGAGAATTATTATTATTTTTATTACAATGTCTCACTTTAACAATAGGTACAATGGTGTTTATTATGTACACTACAGCTGTAATTTTCCAAAATAATTAAATACGTAAACATAATGTGAACATATTTTTAGGGTTCCGTAAAACGAAAAACGGAACCCTTATAGATTCGTCGTGTCGTGTCTGTCTGTCTGTCCGTCCGTATGTCACAGCCACTTTTTGCCGAAACTATGAGAACAGAATACACAAAAGTAGATGTATTCTGTGAACCGCATTACGATTTTTTCAAAAAAAAAAGTAAAATTAGGGTTGCCTCTCATACTGAGAACTGAAACTCAATTTTTTTTCCATAAAACCTACACGTGTGGGTGTCTATCGATAGGTCTTCAAAAATGATGTTGAGGTTTCTAATATAATTTTTGTCTACACTGAATAATTTGGGCGAGAGACACTTCCAAAGTGGTAAATTGTGTCCCCCCCCCCCATCTAACTTCTAAAGTAAGAGAATGAAAAAACTAAAAAAAATATATAATGTACATTACCATGCAAACTACCAACGAAAATTGGTTTGAACCCGATCTGATGAGTAGTTTTTTTTAGTACGTCATAAATACACTATTATTAAAACTTCGATCAAAGTTACAACGAACTACAAGAACTATGTGTACTATGTATATTATGTTACTTGCTGCAACGGAATCCTTCATGGGCGAGTCCAACACGCACTTGGCTACTTTTTTATTTTATTTTACTCGAACCTAAAGCCATCACTTATAGAACACTTATTGGTGTATTTTATACAAAGAATAAAAAGAATTATTAAAAGAAGCAAATTAAAATTGTTTTAACAGCTCCTAATAGATACCGCACTGTTTGTATTTCGTGCTACAGAGATGACGCTCTACGAAGCCGAAGTTGGCCGATTGTCTCTTTTCAGGTGTCGATGTGCAATATTTATCGCCGGCTGAGATCGCCGGGTACTGCAAGATTGACACCTTGATTGATTGTACACATGTACAGTCCCACCATCTTATCTGTTCAGTTGACAGCGTCGCTAGTGGAGAATTTGGTATTGCCATATAAGAAATTCACCAAGAAACAAAGGTAATCAAAACATGTCTTGCAAGTCAGTCTATAGATATCAAATTTAAGAAACTACAATATCAATCATACAAAGCCTAACTAACATAGTATAGATTCAATATGGCTTAATTATAATTACCAGCTTCGATCACATCGTCACTTACCATCAGGTGAGATAGTGATCAAACAGGTCAAAATTTGCGACAGGCTCACAAATAAATAAATATAACATATAGCTATGAATCTTATTAACTACATAAATAAACAATAATGCGGCACAATAGGATTTTATTTATATTTTATAAAAATAATTGTGGTCATGGTCTCTGAGCTCAAGCGGCCGCACTCCAGGAATTCCGGTCGATGTTCCTGAACCATCTGCTGATTCCCACAATTCATCTTCGGAGTCACTCGAATCGCTTTCACTGTCACTCTGTAATTGAATGATAAAAGGTTCATCTAAATACGCATCTTTTTGTCTGTATTCATTTTCAATTTTTTTTACATGATCGCAATGGTTTTTCCACTCTGCCTGTGTGATTTTGCGGAATGCATCTTCAATCAATTGAGGCATATGTGCACTTGATTTTCCGATATTTTTCTCTGCTACATTCCTCTTCATCGAGCTCCATATCATTTCAATTGGATTCAAATCACAATGATAAGGAGGCAATCGAAGAATGTCATGACCATGGCTTTTCAATATGTTGTCAATTTCATATTCAGGTGTAGGTTTATTTCTTTTTATTAACTCGTAAAGCTGAGGCTTTGTCATTTGTTCGTAAAACTCGACCTTGTTTTCTACCAGCCACTTTTGCATATCAGCTTTAGTGTGGTTTGAGTTAGGACACCTATTTACGCAAATACTATGATATGGCGCATTATCCATCACAATAAGTGTGGGTTGACGCAGATTTGGCAGTAATTTTTCAAGAACCCATTTTTTGAAATTACTATTGTTCATCTCGTCATGGTAGTCCCCACTTTTTGTATTTGATTTGAAAACGAGAAGGGCATTTTCGACAAAACCTTCTTGTCCGCCAGCATGAACAATGATCCACCTATTTCCTTTCGAAACTGGTTCCAAATCGCCGTCAACTTCAGGACCTTGCCAACATTTGCCAGTTGAGTGAGACGAGTGTATGTAAGTTTCATCTAAATAAACAACAGGCTTTTTTTCTCCTCGCTCATTTTCCTTAATTTTATGTAGATAGGATGCCCGCCAGGCAACTACGTCGTTGCGTTCACACAGCACTTTTCTATTCGATTTTGTTTTTTTAAAACGAAACCCTATTTTGTGGAGCAATTTTCGAAGAGTTTCACGTTTTGCTTGAAAATTTATGTCTTCCCTGAGAACAGTCAGTAACTTTGGTAAGGTCGGAATTTCTTTTTTTACTGAATAAAACTCATGTATCTTTCTTCTTATAACACCAATGTCAAAATCATCAATATCCAGTTTCCCTGTTTTTCTTTCCCTTTTCTTGCCAGGGGTAGAAATTTTTGAATTAGTTTCTTGAGCCTGTTTTTCTTCATTGATTAATTTGTAGACAAACCGTTCTGAAACACCTGTAACAAAAAGAACAATTTAATATTTTATAGGTTTTTTTAATGAACAACCATAAAATAAAATACAGCAACCGCTTTAAAAAGTTAACATTACTTTCAGATTGTTTCCGACCAATCAGGATAAATAATAAACAAAATTTTGACTACGAAATCGATTTCGAAATAATTACTGTGTGGACCACCTAAAAAGTATACCTTTCAACAAAAAAAAAACAAATTTAAATCAATCCACAATAATAATTGACGGAGATGTCGGTGAACATACATAAAAAAACATGCAATCGAACATAGCAATAACATAGCAGGATAATTATTATCCTGTTTTTTAAAGTCGGTTAAAATATACTCAGGTGGCAATTTTATTTGAATATGTTTAGCTTATTTTATATATTTTAAAATATAATCACCAGCTATAAAAATGTTTTTTTTTTTAAATGAGTGATTAAAATTTCCATATCTGGCTACACTGACCTGTCGCGGCAGCAACGCGTTCATTCAGCTTTTCAAATGGTATTAATGGAGCTTGGAGGCGTTTCTCTTCTTTCATAAAAAATAAAACTTTTAAAATAATTAGCCGTGCATCACTTTTGAGAGGTTTCGGCATTTTATTTGCTTTTTTCACAATGAAATCAATAAAATAACACGGGAGCACTCGCACTAGACATCAACTGACAGTGGAATGACGTTTAGAAAATGGCGGTTGACGCGGCTGTAGTTCCCATTTCGCCCACCTGAACAGTTAAGTTGGTGGCACTGTACACTGAGCTGACACTGAGCAACGTTGAAATTAAGTATTGCCAGATTAATAAAATAATAGCCCAAACACTGTTTCTAGCTTTGCTTTTATGTCAATGTCATTGTCAAATCGCGTAATATTTCAATTTTAACTTGGCAGTCTGCATGTCCGCAATACAATTCAGTAAATAAAAAAAACAAAAAAATAGTTATGCGAAATCATTGGTTGTGGGTGGGCGTGTTAGTGGGAACAAAATTATTTACGATTTATTTATAATAGCGAATAATTCGTAAGTGGTGCAGCACCACTGGTGCTTTACATTTCGTGACACTAAGCTTTTTCGTGCCAAAATATCTATTCGATATCTAAATTTTTAATGTCTAAATACTTGCTTTCATCCGTTGCAGAGTAGTGTTTGCAAAATGACTATTACTATGACCAGAAAAGTGAGTGAATGTCAAGCAGAAACCGTACAGTTTATGAGTATAGAAAAAGTAAGTAATTCCAGTAAGTGAGACTACGCCGGAATCCTTATGAAATCTTAGAAAAATCTATTAAACAGTTATTTTTAGTTCCATTTCGTAATGTCTGTCGAAAAAGTATTCGAAATTATTTATTTACGGACTTGAGTGATTGTGCTTGAAGAAGGTTGAACGACTTTTTACGCTAAGAAACATGCCAGATAATAAATTATAGTTAATAGTTATCTACTAAGGCTATGATAAATAAGTGTGTTATAAATATATTTTATGTAAGTATATTAAGTACTATGTAGGTACCTACCTACATAAATAATATGCGTTAAAATGTTATAATTAAAGTGAAAAAAATAATCTGTGGTAATTAATACTTATTTGTAAAAATAAATGGTTTACTAATTAATGTATCTATGGATTGTTATAGTGAAAATAATTAAGTTATTAAAAGACCCATGCCCACTTCATTGGGCATTATACAATTCCTTTTTTACTTGTGATGAAATTGAGTCACTATCACATCCGAATGGCTGGATGAATGGGATTGAAATAAAAAAATAATTATAACAAGTACTTTTTATCGTAGTAAAATTATGGGAATTAAGGGAACGGTAACTACGTGGGTAAACCCGTGGATCACTGCTAGTTATCAATAAAATAAAATGGTTCAAAGTTACATAAACATCATGCTATATCCTAAGCCACAACTATGCAAGCCACATTTGTGCTTAGCCTTAGCCAACTTGCAGTCTTTTGCTATTAAACATAATATATTTTACAGATTTTAGTATTTTTTATTCCAACATAATTCACATTTTCTGATAAAAAAAATGATTAGACAAAAAATGTTTGTTTAAAAAAAAATCTTTTACTTGTTTTCCATTTAAAATTCATAATATTACAAACAATGAATATAGTGCTGTAATTATATTAAAAAATTATACATGCAATACAAAGCTCAAAAACAAAAGTAAACCAATGATACTATAGAACTATGGATGGTGCTGAATGGACTGACATTACTCCCAATTCTTTGTAAATTCTTGACTAAACTTTAACACTAGCCTTATTACAACATAAAAAAAATATTGGGGTTTCTCAGACATCTTTTATTAATTTCATTTTTTTATTTATAACATCTAGCCCCAAACTCAGCAAAGCTGTTATACTATGGAAGCCATAGAGCTGATATATAATTTTATACACTTACCTATTATAATACTAGAACAAAAAAATCTAGGTATTTCACACAAATATTTGCACTGGGTCGAAACCAGGATCGAATATAATCAAATAAAATGGCTTCAAATACCAACTAAGTCTCTAGGCCAGTTCATTAAATGCAAATACCTGTACATCACATACATACTTTACTATAAGATATTTTATATTTTTACTCACAAACTTTGTCTATCCTAGGACCAAGATGATTGCCAAACTGACAGTTACTGTTCCGGCACCACATTACTCCGACGAGGGAAAAAACTGGAAGAGGACAATAATAATCTTACAAAAGAAGATGAAGAATACCTCAACTATAGACAGCTGTTGAAATATGAACAAGCGCCAGAGTACCTTCAGCACAATCCGTTCATCAGGGATGGGTATAGAAAACTGTTGCCGACAAAACTATGCTGGGAAAGGTGAGATAAAAGCATCAGTGTATTTTTTTCAAATATTCTTTACAGTTCACCTACCTACACCTGACCATAGGATAGATAATATACCTGAATACACTTCATAATTTTACAAGTCTTCAAAAAGCTATTGTATTATTATATTAGTCCATTTGTCCCAATGTCCAATAATGCGTAATGCCGCTAACTTAAAAACGGTGAAGGAAAACATCGTGAGGAAACCGACATGTACCTAGAATCTTTCGTAGTCATGTGTCATCCGCCAACCCGCACTGGGCCAGCGTGGTGGATTATGGTCTTAACTCTCTCCTTGCGAGAGAAGGCCCCGAGTCCCAGCAGTGGGAACGTTTAGTGGGCTGTTGATGTTGATGATGTTGTCCCAATGTTGAGCATAGCCTATGATTCCTTCCTCCAATGGTCAATATCCAGAGATATAATATTGTGCTCCTTGTTGTGGACGTTAAGCTCATATATGCCCTTTTTTTTGGCTGACCTTTTTTTTTGTACCTTTCGGGACCTAGTCTTATTCTAATCTATACAATACATCTATATGTAGAAATAAATATAATTTGAGTGTCTGTATGTAATATCAAATTAACTGCTTTTTGCTAAGTTCAAATGAAAGTATAGTACAGTACCTACCTAAGATATCTAGAAACCCATTTTGTCTATCTGTTTGTACCGGCTAATCCCCGGAACGGCTGGACCGATTATGATGGGACTTTTACTACCAGATAGCTAATCTTCTAAGGCACATCAAGTTACTCTTACCTGAGTAAAATGATAAGGATTTCGAGAAAAAAGGAGGAAAACGGGGATAAAACTCCGGGCACAGCGAGTTATATTATAAGATTTATTAGCTAAGGAAGGATTATAATGGGCGGCAAAATGGGGAAAAATGTTTTACGACGTATTGTAATGTATTCTCATACATTAAACAGATAAAAAAACCCGGTCAAGTGCGAGTCGAACTCGCGCACCGAAGGTTTCTTACAAACCAGTAGGTAAATAAGTAAAAGTTATGGTATTAAGTTAGAAATTATATAAAAAAATATTATCTTATCTACTTTCCTAACTAAAAAATTATGCTCTTCGCATTTTTCAAACTTTTATGCACTTGTTTACGCTTGACCGCCATCTCGCCTGATGTTAAGCGACGCGACGAAGGCGAAGCGAAGCGGTACGGTCTACGATGGAGCGTGTTTACCCAGAAAAAAACAGATTCACTCTCGATTTGAAGACACCTAGATTGTAACCATGGCCAAAAACCCACTCAGGCTACACATTCCACATCCTAGACGTTGTTATCACAAAAGTAGAGTCAAACCTCTTCGTTCGAGTCTTTGGGACATCAACCATGAAATGACATCGCCTTTTTGAACTACGAGCAGACCGATAGGATAAAGGACAAGTTGGTATTAGATCATGCAAATCAGTTGGAGACTCTCCGAAATGTATCCGATAAAAAACCGATAAGCTAGCGATCTTGCGGCGGAAGTTTTCTCCTTTATCTGTACTATTAATGGCGGGGGGCACTACCGTGCCCCCAGATATATGACGTTGCTAATGATCTAAGATCCAAGCATTCCACAATACAACAATGGTGGAATTTTGTTATTCCGTGCTAACTACCTAATTTTCTTAATTGTTGTTCATCATAGTCCGACTCGCGACGCGGCCGGCGTCGTGACGTCACACAAAAAATCATTACTAAAAAATGAAACCAAATTTTGTGTGTCTGTAAACGACAATGTACTAATTAATATTATCGCCTATCTCTTAGGCATCAAAATAAACTAATAATCAAGTATGTATATCATGAAAAAATAAGGTTTTAAAGTTCCAAAACCGGTTTTGCCCAAATTTGGCCTCTTGGGGCATGATTATCACGTCTGTACCGTAGTAATTTTTTATGTATGTTACATATATCGGAGTAGGTAACGTTGTTGTCCCACATAACCCTGTGTAGAAGAAACCCCCCGACACAATCCAACAATGAATTTTGGGTTCAGCCCTAAGTCCAGAGGTGTCGCGGATTTGTCGCAGTGACGCGGAGGTGTCGCAGTGGAGCGGATTTCGCTCGGTAAAGTAACATAACTCTGAAGGTATTGTCATCTCAGAAAAAAGTTCAAGGAAAAAGTTGTTCATTATTAAAAGATCTACACTTTTGATAATCGGTAAAGTTTCATAAAATTAAATTGAACGGTTGGGGAGAAAATGGCGAAACATAAAAAAAGGGAGAGGAAAAAAAGTAAAATTTTTGCCTTTCGGAAGCAATAACTTGAAAAATATTGATGAAAAAAAGAAAAGTTGTTAATATAAAAGTTAGTAAATTTAAAATAGAAGAGAAAAGGTCTCGACAATTTTTTGCCTAACGCTAACAGTTCTCGAGATATCGAATTAACGCGATTTCATCGAAATTACCTTGAGGTGACCACCCCAGAATCCCTCAAATTGGAATATATGCTCAGAATGCACCCGTATCGATCCTTTATATTCCCCAAACTAGGTACATAATTTAATGGTTTTTTTTTCATTTTTTTTTGCGTAATTGCATTGGACTAATTGTAGTGTTTGTACGACAAGAAGGTTCGTGGGTCCGATCTCCATTGAGTTTAAGCTATCGTCAAAAGTAAACTTTGGAAGAAAGACCGACATATTCTGATAGAAAACATCTTCCGAAGACATCACATTTTCATCAACCCGCTCTTGGCTAGTTGGTGGGTATTCCAAGTGGTCTGTTTATGGTATTATGTATGCTTATGCATAATGTAGTTTTGAAGATAATAGAAATTGTAATTGATCACTAGACACTAGTCCGTCAGCCATAAGGTAGTTGTTTTACGGTTTGTGCTAGGCGATGGTGAATATGCTTTAGCTACTTAAAAAGAAACCGAGTTCTAATTGTATTGCGGAAGACATTAATAAAGGTAGCAATTACACATAGGACCTACATACTCTCTACTAGATCCTATCAACTGTTGTGGAAATCAGACTGTGACCATTTAATAAAGATATACTGAGTTCATCTTTTAGTACATTACTAGCTTTTACCCACGACGTCTGAATAAACCTTCACCCCCAAATTTCAACACCTTCAACCCTTTTTCCGTTAAAAAATCTATAGCCTATGTTCTTGGTATCTAGTCTGTCTGTGTACCAAATTTCACTAAAATTGGTTTTGTGGATTTCATGCTTATGACTTTGAAAATGACGGAATTTTAGTACCATCGTCCATCCTTTGTTTTACCCACTTAGGGGTGAAATTTCGGAAAATCCCGTCTTAGCGTGCGCTTACGTGCTAAAAGAAACTTCCATGCAAAATTTGCGACTCCTACATTTGTAGTTTCTGAGATTTCGTGATGAGTGAAGACCTTTCGCTTTCATATGTAGGTATACCTACATATATGAGAATACGTTGTTCTACGTTAGTATTATTCATCATAGGATTTACCGTGGTTAGCTGTAGGACCGAGTTCCCGGTATTTCAATACGGTAAAAGCTTCTCTTTATTCGCGGGGTATACTTACGTTTCGTAAATATGCCGTAGGTATATGCATCGATATAAACAAATGGATGTGCCCTGGGCACCTTGAAATTGGTAATAGACTGCGTCTCTGTGTGTATCGTAAGTGGTTTACAAACAACCAATCTACGTGATCCCTAGACTCGCTAGCGGCGAGATAAGCTGTGATTCTACTTATTTTGGTTGTTGACAACGAATAGTATATTATGCCGAAATCTGATATGATCTGACTTGATGAATATGGAATGGCAATTTGTATAGGGACACGTTTCGAGGTAAAACAATAAATTTAATTGAAGTTTTTTACCATTTTGATTAATTTACTAATGGAATTGAAAGATGAAACAATAAGCCACGCAAAGCGGCGCTTACTAAAAGAACTAGGTACTTTTTGCCACTTTAAAAGTGACGGGAATTGGGAGGACCTCTGCTCAGCCGTGGGACAACTAAGCTTAATAAATAATTTATGTTTAAATTCGTTAGTTTAAATAAAATAAATAAATATTGGTGGACAATTCACACACAACACCATCTGACCCCAAACTAAGCAAAGCTTGTGTGATGGCGGCCAGATAGCTGATATAATACTTACATAGTTTTAAATACATACTTATTATACATAGAAACACCCAGACACAGTGCAAACATTTGAATTCATCACACAAATATTTGCACTGGGTGGGGATCGAACCCACGACCCTCGGCTTTGCAGGCAGAGCTACTAACCACTTAGCCACCAGGCCAGTTTGTTCCACATAAATCTAATGTATTATCTTTGTTTCAGTGTATTCTGGTGGACAAATGAAACTATGAACATCTGGACGCACATATTCGGCTTCTTCTTATTATTTTTCCTGACTGTTAACGACTTAGTTATTATCAATATACACGCCACGGTAGCGGACAAGATCGTCGCTGGACTGCTGTTCTCTTGTTTTTTAGTAAGTATTTTAATACATATGCACCTCACTCGACCAAAACCATTCAATTTCAATCCCTTTAAGGATCATTCTATTTTATGTACAGAAAAATGTACCGTCGATAAAATCCTTAGATTATAAAGATGTTTTCGCCGTTTATTTGCTAATGGTACGGAACCCTACGTGCGGGAGTCCCACTCGCACTTGGCCACTTTTATTCTTCTTTTCGCTCACAACAAGATAATGATTGTCTGAATCCGCCAAGCTGGCCAATGGCCAAATGCGAGATAATGGATGTCCTTGAAAGATGTACTTCTTGGTATCTCATCTTTTTTATTGTTTGTTTCTTCACTTCGTTATCTATGGCCAAAACACAAGTTTGGGAAATGCGGGGATTCTACGTTTTTCTTTTCGATTCGTTTGGCGAGTGATACCTTACCAACTACAAATGAGCGACCCCTTTAAATTTAGTATTGTAATGAAAAACAGTGACATTTAGCAGGTATATTGAACAAGAACAAGAAGCCAATTCGATAGGCAGTAGAGGCCATTTGAGACCTCAATAAAAATAACAAAAAAATAATAATCTTGTGATCATTGCATAGCACTGTTTTACCTGAACCCAACACAAGTCGAAACTTCTATTATTTTTTGGAGGGTGTGCTTCAAGGTCTGGTTGGTTTATCTCTTTGGCTAATAACTTCGCTGGCCATCAAAGCGTAATGCAGTAATCTTCGCAAATAATTGCTTGGCAATTAGAATAACTGGCTAAGGTGTAGTATTTCTCCAGCGCCTCTACCGTCTATCTAAATCGGCTATCGCTTTGCTAATGCTGTCTCTATCATTTCAAGCGAAAAGAACAGAGAGAGAAACATCAAAGCGATGACATTTTTCGTTCGGCGGTAGACCCCCCCGGTGAACTGCGCAAAGCAATACCACTAATAAGTGTAAAATAAAGTAATCTACGTATGACATCGCAAAGTACAAACACGCCATGTGTAATACCGTAACGGAGCGTATTCGCAATACAACTTACATAATCACAAAACTAGATTTTATTTCCTCTAGAATAGATTACACACTTCTAAAAAAATTTTGGTCTGGACGTATAGTCTGGGGGTTTGTATGATATTGAAAACTTTACTTAGGTACCAGTAACGCGGTTTATTAAATCATAATTATTATTATTATAGTAGTATTTCTTTGTACTAGTACCTACTTAAATGCGGTCTAAATTCGTTTGTTTTAATTATTTAGAAGTCTTCTCGTGACCACGGCCATGGTAACGTGACCGAAACGTCGGAAAGTAAGTAAATAATAATCATAATCTAGATCGGAATAAGGTCGCAAGTCTTTTGTGATGTTTTTAATATTAATTCTAATCGCGAAATTTTAAAATCTACGATTTCGAGTGATACAGTTTACGAAAGTAGGTACTAAATGCAATCGAGGTTTTCTGTCTTATTTTTTAATGTTTACAAAATAATTTCGTGTAGCATGAAGTTATCAGAAACAAAATAAACGGTCAAGTCAAAACCTGTAAAAAAAATGGTAACATGGTGGCGGTCAAGTGTATGTATATTGTATACCTACCTATAAAAGTAAATGAAAAATGATAACATTTTTTTAAAATTGCAATCTACTCAATCATAAATTAATTATTTATTAAAATTGTCGACTTATAATTTGAGCACGGCCACCCAGGGCTTGGCATTCAGTTATTATCGTTTTCATGCCTCTAGCATAGTTTCCAAAGGCGCAACTCTAAAAATGCAAATAATCACAAAATGTAGAACTACAAATCTCCGTTCTAATCTGTTGTGTGTAAACAAACGATAGAATGAAATATCGGTAGGTACATGCCAATAGTCCAATACCAACAGTAGGCTTTGAGTATCGCAATACATGTTTCCATATCTGACGTCACAGTTACGAAATGCAATGACCAATCCATCTTCAAATAGAACACGCGAGCCTCATCCGTATTTTTCTTTGTAATATCTTAATTTTTTTTAGTTCTTCCATTTGACCGTTGTTGTGTTAAGTTAGTGTCGGTGTAATCTCTGCACCATCCACGCCATTGGCTGACAGACGTCTTGAAAGCATGCTCGAACGACCTGCTTTTCTCTCTCTCGAGTGAAAGTAAAATTAAGAAAAAAAAAAACTTGATAGCTGTTGGTTGCGCGAAATGATTCTTTTGTTGCTGTAAATACTAAAGTTAAGCCTACGAGTATACCGTTGTCGGTGTAAACTATTTATTGAGGCCTAGTGAAACTTAGGGCATTAGTGGTTAGCGGACCATGGTATTTTGTTTTGGGTATTTAAGCTAATGAAACATGAATATTATAGGAACTATTCTTGATTTAGGTATGATATGTATGAAATGTTGTCAGGTAAATTCTACGTATGTGCGTGGTGTAAATTGTAGTAAGTAAGATTGGGTTTCTAAGGCTCTGCGTCCTCTGTGCTCGTCCAAAGTTTGGTAGGCATAAGAGGCCACCTGAGTTCTACCATTGGCCATTTTTTCGGTGTTCATCATGATGACGATGAAACCGAAACCCAAAGTTAGTTTGGTAATAAAATAATTGGTAAAGGCGTGATATTTCTTCAGTTCGACACTGCGAATAGTTTGCGAAGGTAGGTGATAGGTATATTTACTTAGTCGATAACTCTTTTTAAAGTTTAAAGTTACCTTGAAGCTTGAATTATGTAAGTAAGTACTGTTTTGGGCAGGCGTGTTTTAGTCGGGAGAATTATCGTGAAGAAACCGACATGTCCCTAGAATCATTACAGGTCACGTGTCCAATCAGCGCTTGGCCAGTGTGGTTTACTATAGACTCTACTTGCGAGAGAAGGCCCGCGTCCTAGCAGTGGAGACATTTAGTGGGTTGCTTATGCTGTGTTTCTTACCATCATGCGGATGTCCTGATCGTCCCTTCGGTTTGTATTATATGAATAGTGTACTAGCAGCGCCCCGCGGTGTTACCCGCGTAGTTCCCGTTATTTTCCCGGTATAAAAGCTTATGTGTTCTTCCAGACCATGATCTAATTGTGTTTCGAATTTCCGCCCGATCCGTTCATGCGTGACGACGTGATTGAGTAACAGACATCCAAATATACAAAAATCCCAATCAATCAAACATGCAATCACATCGATCGCAGCAGAGCTGTAGGCCCGATCAGAGAAAGTGTTCTCATGACTACGGCCGTTGTAATGCAAAAAGTAGGGATGTGATTTAAAAAAAACAGATGCCGATTTAAGTCCGGTAAGTATAATCTTTTCAATGTAAGAATTCAAATCGCAAAAGTTTAAAAATCGAGAAAGTCTAGCTCTCGTTTACTACGCCACATAAAACATAATTATGTTAAGAAAAATAAAGCCAATACTAATAATGATTTAATATGTTAATTTGTGAATGTTTTAAAATATCTAGTTCAAGCACTCCGAAATCTTATACCTTTAAACGAGCAATTCTTGTTTATAAATAATTATGTGTAGGTATATATATAGAATCTGAATCTCGAAAACGGCTCGAACGATTTTCATGAAATTTTGTATGCAGGGAGTTTTGGGGACGATACATTGATCTAACTGGGTTGGTTGGTTTGTTTTCATTTAAAAAAACGTATATTTGCGCGTTTTTAGACAATTAATAACTGTCACATTAGACATTTGAATGCGAAGGTAAATTTCGCCGCTTGACGCGACAGCAAAATAGCTCAGACGGCAAGTGGGGCGGTCACGGCGGTCACCAATTGCTTAGTAGCTCCGGGTTCGAATCCAGACGGCTTCTCTTTTTTTTTCAAGTTTTCTTGTTTTTGTTAAGAAAATCTATTACTCGGATCCTTTTATCTGTAGGTGTCTAAGTATTTTTAGTATTTAGACTGAGCAAAGCTCGGTCACCCAGGTACTTAGTCATTAAAGAAGGTTTACTCGAACCGCGTTATTTAAATGTACCTACATACTACTAATACTATCGTAAAACCCAGGTAAAACCGGTTTTGTGTTTCCTGACGTCAAAGTCGAAGACGCGATTTAAAAACAGACAATATAGATACCAATTTAAAATATACAAAAAAATAGTCTTACCTTTGGCTAAGTCGGCGTCGTTAAATCGTCGTTGCTCGTAGCTCGAAAAAGCGACATCGTTACATGGTTGATATTCTAAAGACACGAAGGAAGAGAGTTACTACATGTGTGTCTTCAAATCGAGAGTGAATCGGTTTCTTCTAGGTAAACGCGGTCAAGTGTAAACCTATAAAAGTTAAAAAAATAGGCACGTACACACTGTTTGTGCCTATACATTTTAATAAATTTTATGATTTCGTACAGAAACCGGATTTTTTAAGGAATCGGTCAAATAGGGGTTACTGTAATGTAAAACAATAAATAAAGGGGCCAAGTGCAAGTTGGACTCGCCCATGAAGGGTTCCGTTGCAGCAAGTAACATAATATACATAGTACACATAGTTCTTGTAGTTCGTTGTAACTTCGAAGTTTTAATAATAGTGTATTTATGACGTACTAAAAAAAAACTACTCATCAAATCGAGTTCAAATCAATTTTCGTTGGTAGTTTGCATGGTAATGTACATCATATATTTTTTTTAGTTTTTTCATTCTCTTACTTTAGTAGTTAGAGAGGGGAGCACACATTTTACCACTTTGGAAGTGTCTCTCGCTCAAATTATTCAGTGTAGACAAAAATTATATTAGAAACCTCAACATCATTTTTGAAGACCTATCGATAGATACCCCACACGTGTAGGTTTGATGAAAAATTAATTTGAGTTTCAGTTCTCAGTATGGGGGGCAACCCTAATTTTTTTTTTTTGTTCAAATATTAATGCGGTTCATAGAATACATCTACTTACCAAGTTTCAACAGTGTGGTTCTCATAGTTTCGGCAAAAAGTGGCTGTGACATACGGACGGACAGACAGACATGACGAATCCATAAGGGTTCCGTTTTTACGTAACCCTAACAAATACCAATATTTACCCAAGTGCGAGTGGGGCGCACGGTATGAATTTTAACAAAATGATGAGTAATCTATAACTATTATTGTTGTGGTTTTACGGAAACTTAGATCTGAAAGTATACTTACTAATTTCGCTATCACCTTTCTATCAGACGAAAAGAAAAATAATAGATAAATAAAGTCCATATAGACTTCACCATTTATATTGGCGGCATATATTTATGTTCCCACTTTATGTCAAGGCAATAAAAACAAACTTCTGTCGAAACCACAAGTTTCCTTTGAAGCTCCAACATTTTGGACTATCAGCCGAAAATGCAATGCAAGCCTATCTAATAAATAAAGTGGCCAAGTGCGAGTTGGACTCGCCCATGAAGGGTTCCGTTGCAGCAAGTAACATAATATACATAGTACACATAGTTCTTGTAGTTCATTGTAACTTTGATCGAAGTTTCAATAATACATAGTGTATTTATGACGTACTAAAAAAAACTACTCATCAGATCGAGTTCAAACTAATTTTCGTTGGTAGTTTACATGGTAATGTACATCATATATTTTTTTTAGATTTTTCATTCTCTTACTTTAGAAGTTAGAGGGGGGGGGGGGGGACACACATTTTACCACTTTGGAAGTGTCTCTCGCGCAAATTATTCAGTGTAGACGAAAATGATTTTAGAAACCTCAACATAATTTTTGAAGACCTATCGATAGACACCCCACACGTGTAGGTTTGATGAAAAAAAATTTTTTGAGTTTCAGTTCTCAGTATGGGGGGCAACCCTAATTTATCTTTTTTTAAATATTTCTTGTTCAAATCTTAATGCGGTTCACAGAATACATCTACGTACCAAGTTTCAACAGTGTAGTTCTCATAGTTTCGGAGAAAAGTGGCTGTGGCATACGGACGGACAGACAGACAGACAGACATGACGAATCGATAAGGGTTCCGTTTTTACGTTTTACGGAACCCTAAAAAGTGTATATCGCTTAAATAACCTTCTCATCTTTTTGAAGTTGTTTACCAAAATAACTTTAATTTCGTAAAAAATGTGATTTAAAATGAAAAAGTTTATCCTACTAATATTATAAATGTCAATGTATGAATGTTTGTTGCTCAATCACGTCCTAACGTATGAACGGATCGGGCTGAAATTTGGAACACAGATAGATTATAGTCTGGAAGAACACATAAGCTACTTTATATCCCGAAAAAAAAAAACAACGGGAACTACGTGGGTAACACCGCGGGAAGTATTGATGACATCTACTTTCTTATCACAAATTGGCCAAATTATTACTGCTGCATTCCAAAAATTTGCTAGTCAAAAAAATTATAGGTATGTTTCTAAGTCAAGTTTCGTAATACGGCGCTAAATGGCGCATTTCATTAATATTTTTGATGAATGTTTTTGATTTGACCGTGATGAGATATTCATCTAATGACCCCTAAATTTTCCGGAAATCCGGATTAGAAGCTAAAACGTAAGTCCATAATAAATGCCTATTTAAATATTTTACCATTATTCACGGAAACATACGTACGTAGTTAACATTTTAAAACTTTTTTGCGCACTATGGCAGTTTGTCGTCATTTCAAACTATTAATCTAAATTGTTTTGTTCTCTAACTTAACTAGCGTGCGAATAACTAAATATGTTTTGCAATGTCTGTTTTAATGTACATTACCTTTTAACGAACATTTAGCATATTCTGTGTCAATTCGAACAGTTCAATGAACACGAAACCAGAAACAATGTTTATGAAAAAAATAACCGTAAGCGAATCTAATTTTGTACGATTAAATAATACATACAGATGTAATTCAAAGGCAACATTTTTTAGCATCTACCAAGTCACAGTTATCTTAAAAACACTTAAGTACCTAATTATATGTACCTACTAACTTTTATGAGTTGTATTTTACTCAATATATGGTTTGTTTCGGTAAGTTGTAGAGATCATTTATATCAACTAGCAATGGTCAATACTTACAAAAGATAGGTTAAAAAAATAATAACTTCTTTTGGAATGAAATATGTTTCCTAAAACCATACAATGGATTTATAGAGTACATTAAGGTTTTGTTAACATACCAAGTCTCGTGTGATGTTTAGGCGAGACTAGTGCCTGATCAGGAGCTTACAGCCTAACTAAAACGTTGGTAGTCTTACTATATATTGCTTTAATTCAGCTAACAAGAACAAAACTAGAAATTTTGGTTTACCCCCGGCCTACCTTAGATTTAAAGTACCTAGTCCTTTCACGGCAATATTCACAAAAACTACCATTTTAAGGAGTACGCAATACGTCCGATGTAGCTCTAGGTCAACGACTGTCGTAGATGAGTGCTAAACTTGTGTATTTTATTTAGTAATAAGTAAATATGTTTAAGTAGGATATATTTCAATTTATTTATTTCCATATATATATTTGTCATCTGCACATCCCGCATGTTAAGATCCTACTTTTCTTTTTCCACCCTAAGGTTGCCTGGCAGAGATCGCTATTCGGCCATAAGGCCGCCATCTGTCGCACTAACTTTAAGTGTTTAACCTGTTTCAATTTGTGAATTATTTTATTTTGGTGTGTTTAATGAAGTGTATATATCTAAACTTGGTGTTTTGACTCTCTTTTAGTGATAATTTTGAAACGCTAACGGGAAATACGTCTTATTAGTTTTAATATTATTGCCTAAATGTGTCTAATTCTATTGTTACAGATATGCATGGCTCTGTCCGCTCTATACCACACGTTTTCGTGTCGATCGGAACACGACTACCATGCCTTCCTCATGTACGATCTATTCGGCATAGCGCTGTCTCTTCTTGCCATTTACACATCAGGAGTTTACTACGCGTTCTGGTGCCATTATGTAAGTACTCTCTAATTTTATAACTTATCGGGTATTGTAGGATGTACTCGTAATTAACAGGCAGTCATTTATAAGTTTTCGTCGATAATACCTCTAGGCCCACTTGACCGCCATTTCACCTCAGGCCAAGCTATGGCTATGTACTTATGTTACCACGCTCCATCAGTATTGGTAGAATTTCACTTTTCTGGTTGGAATTTCTATTCATATGCGCTACTAGCATTTGCTAATATTTTTGATATTTGTTTATTATTGAACACTAAAGAAAACCTAATTGTGCTAACCAAGGTTTACGTTTGTGTGTTTTCCCCACAGAGAAAATAGAAAGCTTTCTTTTTTGTTTATTGATACGCTATAACAACAAAACAACAATAACAACTATAGTTTGGAAGATACAGCTTAAATTCGTTTGAACAGACACATAGCGTATTAAAGATTGAAAACCTAACACCTAGTAATACTCGTAGCATAAGGCAAAAGATAAAAACACTATGTAAGGTTGATATCACGTCTCTTTTTCTCGTGCCGTCTCGTGACGGATCTGTCTTACTTATGCCCGCCATACACGCTACGATCTGCCGGAGAGGTCTACCTGTGCAGTTATGCCTGCGCAGGTAGACCGGAGTGTGTGTGGCAAGCCTGCGCAGGTGACCGGAGCAAAATCGAAAATCAATTCTGTTCAGTTGAACTGCGCAGTCATACCTGCACAGGTAGACCTCTCCGGCAGGCCGTAGCGTGTATGGCGGGCTTTAGGTATCAAGGTACTATTTATACTTCGGGGATTGATTACACGTTTTATTGTTTTTATTAGTTATACAATTGGGCTCCGGTAGCCTCTCCTGCATAGCGAAGCTTAGGCTAGCACTAAAAGCGCAGGGCCATACTAATCTAATCTTACCAACTATAATTATGGAGAAATGTAGAGCATAGCAGAAATCATTTCATATACTTACCATTTCAAACACGTTTTGGTGTTTATTTTACATCTATATTATTATGCTGTTAAGTTAAAAACCTCGGCAAGGCCATATTTAAAAGGGTTCCATATTACAAGATCTCGTAAAATCATGAGTTCCACGCACAGAAATCTAAATAATTATTATTTAGATTTCTGTGGTTCCACGCCTCTTTCTTGTACCTGCGGTCTCTCTGACGTTGAAGTGTCATAGCGGTAATGATATTTTATTCTTCTTGTTGATTGATATATTTATTCTTGATCTAAGATTATTGTTCTAATATATCTGAATATAATACGTGAAGCTCTAACGTTGTACCCCTTTTACGACAATTGCGCAGACGGAAGATTATTATTGTAGCTTAGGTATAGAGAAGTAGGTCATCATCATCATCATCAGACGCAGGACGTCCACTGCTGAACATAGGCCTCCCCCCTAGTTTTCCACAACGAACGGTCCCGCGCAACCTGCAACCAGCGGTTTCCAGCGACCTTTGTGAGGTCATCTGTCCATCTAGTGGGAGGCCGTCCAACACTGCGTCTTCCGGTTCGTGTTCACCACTCGAGAACCTTTCTTCCCCATCGGTTGTCAGTTCTTCGAGCGATGTTGTCACGTTAGTGAACATAAAAAGGATTTTAGTAGGAGAGGTAGGTGAAGGGGAAGTAATAAACAGTTATAATACAAGTATATTAAAAGAATGGGGAAACAAAGGGATAAAAGGGTAGAGAGGAATTAATAAAACGATGTAAAAATAATCAAAAAGAAACTTGAGAGGGCTAGAGGCTGGAGGTCTTCAAAGGCTTGCATTAGGTTCAGCGTAGTATGGAGGTTTCCAAAAGCTTGCAGCAGGAGTTCAGTAGGACGTAGCCCGTAGGATTACGTGGCTTGCAGCAGGAAAGGCTCTTCAGCAGTCAGCATCAGGTTCAGGGTTCCTCTTCAGCGGTCTGCATCAGGTTCAGGGTTCATCTGGCTTACAGCAGGAAAGGCTCTTCAGCAGTCAGCATCAGGTTCAGGGTTCTCCGTAGCACGTAGCCCGTAGGATTACGTGGCTTACAGCAGGAAAGGCTCTTCAGCAGTCAGCATCAGGTTCAGGGTTCTCCGTAGCACGTAGCCCGTAGGATTACGTGGCTTACAGCAGGAAAGGCTCTTTAGCAGTCAGCATCAGGTTCAGGGTTCTCCGTAGCACGTAGCCCGTAGGATTACGTGGCTTACAGCAGGAAAGGCTCTTTAGCAGTCAGCATCAGGTTCAGGGTTCCTCTTCAGCGGTCTGCATCAGGTTCAGGGTTCATCCGTCCTTCCCAGATGACAGGGCTCAGTCCACAGCCAGTGGTTAACGCCCTTCCAGGCAGCTTCATGTTCTTTTCCTTGAAGCTAGATATGTTTACTTGGGAAGCCAATTACTCTCTGCCCATCTCAGCCTCTGAGATTCATAAAGAAAACTTTCAGTGTTTTGAATCTAGAATAAGGAGACTTTATTTTAATATTAATAGTCCAAAGAGGATTAGGTCGAAAAACTATACGACCTTATGAAAAGGGTAGAGGTTGCCTAGCGACGGTTGTTGTTTGAAGTATGATAAAGTAAACAAATAAGATTTTTAGAAAAACGTAAATTTTACAGGTTTAAAAAGAGATATATAATTCCAGAACAATTTCATAATGATGAGAAAATTATTCTTTATCGTATGGAAACGATTAAAAAGATATTAGTTGTATGAAAATTTGGTATGTAAGTATACGCATCTCTCCTATAAAAGTGGTGATTTTGAAATGAAAATAGGGATAAGGTGTACGTTTACATATTGTAGCCAATTGAGTGAAATTGGACTTTCTCGATATTACCACAGTATAAAGAAATACTACCAGTTGTTCATTGCCTTTGATCTTGGGAGAAACACCGATAATGTCTAGACACGGTTAGGGTTGTCGCAATTTTAAAAACGTGGCTCCAAAATAAAATTAAAACATACGGAAGACGTCAGCCCTGAGCCGCGCTCTCCTGCAATACTAACATTGTAATGTAGGCAATGCAGGAGTGCGCTTCCCGCGTCTCAAACGCACGCCCCACACGATTGCCCCGTCTAGATGGCTTCGTCGAACGACTGTATGATTTAATAGACTGCTTTAGTCTGCCACGATTTCTTGTACCTACTTAGTATCTTTCTATTTCGAGATATATAAATTATCTTTTAATTCTAATTTAATTACTTGTGACGTGGATTTATAGTCTGGATTAAATTACTTTCATTTTATTTCAAGTCCCTTTTTAACCGACATTAAAAAAAGGAGGAGGTTTTCGATTCGGTTGTATGTTTTTTTGTATGTATACGCGATAGAGCCACCACGTATTGTGAATCGTGATGGTCCTTTTCTTGTTTAGTACATAATACTTCATAGGTAGTCCCATATACATTTTGCTGAAAATGGTGTGTCGTGTTTCTCAAATATAAAAAAAAAAAAAACTAACATTCGCTCACCTGAGCGACGTAATCGTAGATTTCCCAAAAAAAATTATGGAAGTCGGTTTTTGTGTTTTTCGAAGAAAATTAAATTATGGTTTAGTGCAGAACTCCAGATGTAAAGCGTAATCATGTATTATAACTATTATTCGAATTAGCGTGGTAACTCCATATGTCTATTGTAATATGTAGTTGCAAAATACGTGCGCTGAGCTGGGCTACTAGGCCATTATTTATTGCCTTCCACATTTTGTAAATCCACACCGCGACGCCGACTGGACGTACTTACATTGCGTGCGTATTACGCGTGCAAAACACTTGGCCGTGAGGTAATTGATTTAACTAATGTCATGAAATAAGATGTAGGTAGGTATGGTCAGTAAATATGTATATACAGCGTTAGTAAAATAATAGTCCCGTTTTTAAATAATAATGTATTGAAGTGAAAACTTCGTTTGGCGCGCCACAGATAGATTTTTCGTGGGCTGTAAATTGAATTCTAGCGTCACGTTCGGGAATGATAAGAAATCTTCGGGTAAACTCGGGACCATAGATAGCCATTGGGCATTTAGAAATGCGTCAGCATGGCCATGCTCAAGGCCACGCCCTCCGGTTTCATCCGCATAGTTTCCAAGTTAAGGTATTCAATTCTGAGTTATAAGTTTTCATTTCTATTGGCAGTTCCTAATACAGGCAGTCAAACTGTGGAACGAGTAGCCTGTTGCTGTTAGAAAATCGCCATCACTCGATTCTTTTAAAACTCACGTTAAAGCTTTTATTATTTGTCTAAGCTGTAACCTAAAATAGCTAAAACCATCAACAGAGAAACTAATCTTCAAATAAAAAAACTGCATCGAAATCGGCCCATCCGTTTGAGCTCTACGGTGCCATAGACTGACACACCCACAGGCAGACACACAGAGAGACAAACCTGTATGTCTGTCTGTCTGTCAGACAGACAGACATTGACATGTCAGACTTCGACGTCAAACTTATATCACCCCTTTTTTTGGTCGGGGGTTAAAAAACGCAGTAACTGTGCCATAAACTGGTCAAGTAGGAGTTAATATATTGCGAAAAAAAAGTTCGAAAAAAAAAAACTTTGAAAGACTTATTCTCAGAAACGATTGGGTGTACAGAGACAATTCTAGTATCATATTGTAGAAAATTTTGTCTACTTTATACACGTCATAAGAAAGTTTTTTCAAAAACTAGTCGTTTAGGGTTTTTTGCGGCTTTTTCGATTTTTGACAAAGTTGCGTTCGACGCTCGAGGTCACAAACTTGGATTAATCAATAAGCCAACACCATAAACAAGTCTGCAAAAAATTTGATCTACCGGATTTGACGCATACAGTAATGTATTAAGTTACTGGACTATTCATATGCATTTATTGAAAAGCTGTTAATTTGAAATCACAAACAGACATTTGAAGTACATTTATATTCTTAGATTTATAAAGGGGTATAAAACATATTTGGTCTCAGTTCGCCTCATACCTACTGAACTTTGGGCTAAATCAGATTGCGGAGAGCCCTACTAACCTACACTTACTAATTATTATACTTACACATTACTCACATATGTAGAGCATTCTTGAAATGTACAAATTATAGTTTAAATTAATTGGCTTAATGTCTGCTAAAAAAAGAAATAAAAAACCTAATAAATATGGTAATGTAGTGTAGTGGTAGTTGCAGAGTCCACCTAGGGAAGTACCACGCCTTTGCTAATTATTTTACCGCCAAGCAACTTGTGAAAACATCAATGTGTTCCAGTTTGAAGGACAAAATTTCCAGTGAAATTACAGGGCATAGAGATAAAACATCTGATATTTCTAGGTGCTAGGTTTTGATTTGGACTCCACGTGTTCCAATAGCTGCGTGTCACTGCGCTGGTATGTGCAGGTATGTTGCTTACCATTGAGCTCATGGCCTGCTATCTCGTCACTCTATTTATGCACACACCAGTCAGGTCTGCATCTCCGTGTTGGGGTTTAATAGGACAACCATGCGACAAGTCTTCATCTTGCCTCACATACCTATCCAAACTTTGCTACCAGCAGGTCTACCGCCCAACTCGCCTGCTTTCTGCTATGCTTTGATTGTAGTTATCTGCTTTCATCGGCGTTATTAAATTGGGAGATGACCTCACAATTCAAAGCATATCAGAAAGCAGGCGAGTTATGCAGTAGCCCTGCAGCTCTCGGAATATATTGTGTATGTAAGTAGGCACATAGATACACATGCATATTGTCATTTTTGAAACGGGAAAAAACAATTGTACCTACGCGCCAACTCGCTGCACTGTTTCCGTTATCGACACCTACATATTTAGTCTATTTAAGTAGGTATGTACAAATATTGTGTTTTAGCTTCTGTCGGCACTCCCGGTATGCCAGTGTTATTATTTTTCATGTAAATTCATCGATTCTGCAGAAACTATACAAGTTTTATCGCCGTGTTAGCTCCGCCTTTGAAAGTTCTACCGGGTGTAATTGGTCTGAGGAAATCGCAATTAATTAATTTTACACACTTTTTTTATCATATACTAGCTGAACGCGCGCGCGTTGCTACGCCATCTATCGGTTGTACCAATTCAAATTTTGAACAAATTCGGTTATTTAGGTTCTAATGACGCAACCTTTAAAATATGACATATGCTGTCACGCAACGAAAGCTCTCAAAAAGCAATATTTTTTCCCGTTTTTGTTACATTTTTCACTCCTGTTCGGCTCCTGTTGATAGTAGCGTAATATTAAATAGCCTATAGCCTTCCTCGATACATGGACTATCCTACAAAGAAAGAATCGTTCAATTCGGACCAGTAGTTCCAGAGATCCTTGCGTTCAAACAAACAAACAAACAAACTCTTCAGCTTTATAATATTATTAGTAGGTATAGATGAGAAAAATAGCTTTGTTTGATCATGAATTAAACACTTTATTATCGTCAAACATTATTCAATTATTGGCAAGAATATGTTAACTTCTTCAAAAAACTGTGAAATTGGCCTTATCAGACATCCGTTACATACATATTAACAAAAGTATAAATACGCTACCTACCTACATAGATTTTTCTTTTCTGTTTCGGCTAAACTCTGAAATGGCTGGACCGATTTTAACGGTTCTTTCACTGGCAGAAAGCTGATGTGGAGTACCTTAGGCTAATTTCATATTTTTTTCATTCAAGTTATTGAAAAAAAATAGTTCTGCAAACAAAAAATTAAAAAGTACCTATACGCGTACAAATGTACGCACGCAAAAAGTACTAGTAGTAAGTATTTTAACTGTTGTTAGACCTAATTTCACAGACTATTCAAGTATCATTGAGTAAAAAAAGTGTTAACCTGAAGTTGGCTACAATGATTACAAGCAAACATTAGAGTATTAAAATTAACGTGGTTGTTACACATATTGATTAGGTAAACGGGGAACTCACGTGTAATGAGGTCGGTCAATCCGACTCGAGTTTCGGCCGCGTCCGGCGGCCTTTTTCAAGGAGAGTGTACGCGCTCGATGGCTTCCCGTTTGGCACTGAATGCTTCCCGTTGGCTTCCCGTTTGGTGTGCCGAAAAAGGCCGCCGGACGCGGCCGAAACTCGAGTCGGATTGACCGACCTCATTACACGTGAGTTACCCGTTTACCTAATCAATAAACATTAGAGTGTTGGTTATCTTGACGGTGTACGGGCCGTAAGGGCGCATCGTACAAATTTACTCTCATCATATTCTCAGAGCGCCAAAATAACTATAACCAGTGCCGGCTTTAGGTTGGGGCGACGGGGTCGGTTGCCCGGGGCGCCGGATACTACAAGGACGCTGGGAAATCTTAATAACCCAAGAGGAGGGGGGGGGGTATTTCAACGTCCCCAAAGTGTAGTGTTGTAATTTAGGGCGCCTGAGGCATGGCTCGCCCTGGGCGCCTAGATGCCTAAGGCCGGCCCTGGCTATAACTATAAAAATATGACATTTAATAGTTTAGACAAGTCACGGGTTACCCCACGGAGCGCAGGTAGTCCTACTTATATTGTACCTAAACGCGAAAATTTGCAAGAATGTATCGATGTTTGTTTGTGACTCTTTCACGCAAAATCTACTGAAGGGATTTGAATGAAATTTCGGTACGTGGATAGATAATGATTTGGAATAACACATGCTATTTTTCTAGCCCGGGAAAATAACGGGTTCGGGAACTAAGCGGGTGAAACTACGGGCCGTTATTGAAGAAATACAGTTTGTTAGTAGATAGACTAATTTTATCATCGGAAAAATTTACTGAAACTTTTACTGTACCAAATACAGGGTGCAGTTTTTTTTATATTGACAAGGTGTATCCAACCATTCGTTATTCGGTTAGAAATACTTATGTTGAACTCGAGTTACCTCCGACCGAGTTACTTGACACAAGAGCTCTGCTCTCCGTCGGAGCTTACCGCCAAAACCAGTTTAATTCATACCTGCATTAGTATGCCTGAGAAGATTCGCGCACCTGCCAAGGTTGCCAAAATTTCATTTATAGATGCATATTTTAAATATGTACTTCCTAATGGCAAACTGTGCTTTAGTAGTGGTAGGACTCTTTGCATAGTCGGCCTGGGGAAGTACCACAGCTTTTCCAGTTATTCTACCGCCAAGCAGTAAAGCAAACATCACTGTGTTCCGGTTTGAAGGGCAAGGTTTCCAGTGAAATTACAGGGCATAGAGATAAAACATCGTATATCTCTGGGTGCTGAGCGCAGTGCAGTGCTGCAGGTAATGATTTGGACTCTTATTTGTTCCAATAGCTGCGTGTCACTGTGCTGTTATGTGGCAGGCATGTTGCTTACCATCAGGCACATGTCCTGCTCGTATCGCCACTTTACACTTAAAAAAATACTGGTCCCAATAGGTCAATTTCAGACAATTTCAGGAATTATTACAGGTTTGATTCCGAATTACACAAGGGAGTTAATTATTTGCCAAGTGAAGGTTAGCTGTTGACACATGTCCTCGTAAGATGCCCCTCACCTTAGAACACGCCTGTTTCCTCACGACGTTTTCCTTCACCCATGAAGCCAGTGTTGATGATTAACTGACCCATTTTCTACTTTTGGGAAAAATAAAATATCAATGTTTTAAATACATACAATTATTTAATAATTTGCAAACCGACCATTTACATAATTGTATTTTGTAAAAATACATTTATACTTACCATTCTAATTCTCTCAAACTTAAAAAAAAATATTTTCGTCTCTCGACATCTTAACTGGTTTAACGTATACAATTCTCGCCACTTTCATAGAAATCGATAAATACAATGCAAAAGGTCAATACCCGAATACAAGGTCATCCGAAAAGCATTTACCTAAAATGTGTATCAGATGTTAGTCTGGATGTTTCTATATTTTATAGATATACCGTATTTAAAATTAGCTAAGTATATGGCTTCCTTAGCACAAGTTTTGCTTTAGTTTGGGGCTAGAGATATGCTGTATTAATATCGTCATTTTTTTTCGTAACTATCGACAATAACGGCATCACCAACGATACTGATGAATATAATATTCATAATTTGTGCAAGTACATACAACTGCATTTATTTTATGGTACATGGCGCGTGACGCTACCATTCCTACCTAGAGAAAATATACTAAATATGCAATGACTGTAAGTAATAGACAAAGTAAACTTAAACGGTGATTTGTTGAAGCTTTTCATTTTGAACATACCTAGATGCCGTAGGTGTCGGTAACGGTTGTTACCGTTACAGTGTCGCGAGCTTAATTGTTATTGGTTTTCCGAAACCAAAATATAAGTTTATATTTCAATAAAATAACATTATTATACTAATAGTGTACATACCTACGTCTTAAAATCAGAATCGAATAAATAAATACAATTTCAAAGTCACACAATAATAGCCGCGATCACAAACAATAATATGTTAATTGAAATGCCTATAATGATATTTATTATGTACGAATGAATGAAGGACAGTTCGCCCCATGCCCCATATACTTACCTATTCATTGATCAGAGACTGTTGATCCCGTGAAGTAAAAGTACATGTTCGTAAGTCATTTCCCATTACATTCTCATTCACTTTAACTGTTCTTGTGAGAGTGAAAGAAAGTGAATAGTGACCTTCAGCATAGGTCCTATTCTACCTACCTCTGCGTTGAGGGTCAAAGGCATATCGTGCCCATATGCCTTCTAAAAACTAAGGATTTACGTAATAAGTGCCTTCGGTGATAGTGTTTATTCTTCTTAAACTACACACTTGCAAAACTATTAAAATAGTAGTAGTACTAACGGATTGCGATATATTTTTACTAAAGAATCCTTCTGGCAGCGGCGAAGCCTCTTCAGCGACCTTGGTCGAACCATGTCGACCATGGACGAAGAAAGCGATAGTAGGCACTTGTGTCATACTTACCTAGCATAGCATATGTTCGCGACATATACAGTTCAGAAATTTAAATGGGAAAGTTAAAGAAAATAAGAATGCTCAAAGTCAGATTTTTTTTAAGGTTTGCGCGTGACTGCAATCTCGCCTGATTTAAAGCGATGTGGTCTAATATCAAGACGCTTCTCAAGAAGAAATCGATTCGCTCTCGATTTGAAGACACTCAAGTTGTATTCATTGGGGAAGGCCCACTCGGTAGCATATTCCGTTGCATGGCTGTACGTAAAAAGAAAGTGGAGAGTGAAATCAAGTCAATTAGTTTGAGTTTTCGGAACGTCTACGATAAACCGGTGTCGTTTTTGCAAGTTTCAATATGCGAAACGTTTAACAAACGCGCATTAAATTTATTTTAACCATATATTTGTATCTGCTGATCTGATTGTATCTAAAACGTTTGTAATGATAATACTACTTTATATTATATTCAAAACAGAATATAAAGAGTTTCTTACATTATCTAAGTATTAAGAACTTTGTACCCATTTTTTACGAAAATCGCTTACTTAAACTTACAGTTTATATAAAAAAGGACTGCAGAATACCATTTTTTTTAAATAGTGTATAATACATATACATTAAATCAACAATAAAAAAAACCCATAACACACACTACCATGCATATGTCATACGCGCATAAGAATACTGTTTTACGTAATTATTGTTAAAGTCAGTACTTAGTCGAATTGAGATTGTCGACCACTTGGAGTCTAGTAGTATTTAGTAAAAGAGCTGCTAAGTCGCATTTTATGTTGGGACAAGGTGGACGCTAAAACCCAATTAATTACTACTTGACCCCATAAATGTTTAATATAAAATCACTGTTTATTACCAACGACCCAGTGAGATGGTCTGCTAGAAATTGCTGACGCGTGAAGTCTGCAAGATGCACCTATACATATCTTTTGAAGAGAATCAAAAGAGAAAGGCGTTTTACGAACGACAAGTTTAACCTATGTGTACAGCAAAAATATTATAACTGCCAGCAAGATAACGGATATTAACGTGCTTTCACTTGCCTTCGGTTGCATGTTCTAGCTCGAGCGAACTGTCACCGTGATGAGCTGTTATAGAGGCCTGCTGATCACAAATGGTGTAGTGGTAGGACTCTTTGCACAGTCCGCCGGCTTATTTATTCTACCGTAAGCAACAAATTATTTCTTCCAAAGATTTGACAAAAAACAAAAACTACAAATATGTATTGAATGAATGTCAAAAAATATACGTTCACAAAGTCATGTTAACTAGAATAACCCGCCCCGAATCGTTCCTGGTCCAAGTGTGTCCAAAACGCTAGCTGAGTTGGCTCGCTTAATGGCGATGGCTTTCTTTTGCTCACGATGTCTGCCAGTAATTATACAACTTGTGTTTCTTCAAATTTGTTGTAAAAAATGTTAATTTCAAGTGGGGCCAGGGCTGGATTTAAGAGAGAGATCTGGGGCTACTGCTCCGGGTCCTCCACGCAGGATTAATCTTAAGCTAGTTAAACAAATGCTTAGGGCATCCTTTCTAGAGGACTACCAGAGACAACCGAGAAAAAAAACGAGCTTAGGAAAGTTACAGCAACTTTAATCGCTCACTTTAGGGTACAGGGGCCCAGAGAATAATTGCTTAGGGCACCTTAGGGCTTAGGTAACCTTAAAATCCGGCGCTGTCTCCCGATAGAGGGAGACCTCACAATGACGACTTAAAAAAAATGTTTCAAGGTTCGAAGTGAACAAATTTTCTTTTAATTTTTTGCGCTGTTTTAACTATCCTGACTAATATTCTAAACATGAAAGTTTGTGAATATATGTAGATGAATTTGTGTGTATGTATGTCTCATTCACGCAGAAATTACTGATGGCATCTGGATGACATTTGTTACATTGATAGACAATTGTCTAGAATAACGCATACTATGTATTACTTTTTATCTCGTATCGGGAATGCGAGTGAGCCGCGGGGCGCTGCTATTTATATTTGTGTGTTAAATTTTAAAATAATCTACTTGGTTTCACAATAAATTGTTCCATGAAAATCTCGACTTAAACATTCATATGTTCCCCCGAGGCTACCAAACCTCTAAATCCGGCCCTGAATGTGCTACATCACAAATATCTGAGAGTTCACGGTCATTCTTACTGTCTTCTTTAGTAAAAAGTTTTTTCACGCAGTTCAGTCATGTGCACTGTCAATAGAAAAGGTTTTTGCCATTGTGAATACACAAATAATTTACACATATTTGTCTAAAATATTATACCTATCTATCGTCATAGCCTTAAGCGAATAGTTCAAAGCCCGCCATATCTGGGCAAAATGACGTTCTTGAAAGTTTAATGACTGCAAAACATTAGAGAATTTCGCAGTAAATATAGCTTACTGTATATTGTAAAACTGTTGTGCCGTTATGTTATGATTACCTGTGAATTATCTTAATTTTGGCGAAGTGAATGGTGACCCTTCTTTCCCGAGTCCGACTGGGGGCCTGACGGCCTGTTTTGAACTAAAGTCTTATTTCGAACCTTAGTAGTGGTAGTACTGAATAATAGTGTTTCATCTTAGATCTTGTATTTTATAGTTTGTATTACAATTACCTATCGTGTCCGCCTGGGTGTGTATGTGCTAGTTATTATTTTCACTGCCAAGCCTGAGTGTGCAAACATAACTGTATTCCGGTTTGAGGGTCAATGATTCCAGGGAAATTACAGGACAAAGAGATAGATTATCTTTTATCGATGTGTGAAGAGCGTAGTGCAGTGTTAAGCAGTATTATTTATGGTAAAATACCTGTGTGATACTATGATGAAATAGCTAGGCTTGTTGCTAACTATCATATGCATGTTTTGCTCATCCCGTAATGGTGTATACCATTGTCTCTACATTATAAATAAAAAAATTGCCGAAATTGATTCTTCACTACTACTACTACTACTACCAGGCGCGGTCCCAGCGGTGAATTTTGGAAGGGGTCACCAGTACAGAGTCTCAGATTTTTTGGTAGTTATACGAGTAGAAATGCAATAAATCGAGTAAAAAAGACTACTAGTAGCGCACCATTTTAATGTGACGTATACGATTGGGGGGGGGGGGGGGGGGTAATGTCGCCTGTGATCCTCCCCTTCGGACCGAGCACAGTTTTATCCACGGTGTCATTTGCGTGGTTTTCAATTGTTGTATCGTAACCCCCCCCCCCCGCATCAAAAACAGCTTTTCAAGGGTCCCTCGCTTCTCAGGCGCCATTTCCATTTTCAATCCATGTCAAACTAACCCAGGGCTTATACTGTACTTACCACACTTAAAACTAAATTCGAAGTATCACGTACCTGTGCCTTAGGCATGCTAATCACTCCAGTCATCCTTGACACGGCCCTGAGACCGCTGCTGTGAATGTGGCAATATGTTGCAGGTATTGACTTGCGTACTTACCTACCGGCTAAAAACTACCGAAGGCTCAAGTTCCCACAGTAGACAGTTATCGACTAACATATTTTGCGTCCTATGCGATTTCTCATCGAAAGCATGGCACGTATAAATAAAAATGTGAAAAAATTACTTACACTCTTATACCATACATCGTTTTTGATGAAATTAAAAAAAATACACTACAATAGTGTACAAACAATTAAATCAAGCATCGCTTTGAAGTAACTACTAGGTATGTACATGGTAGAACTACCGCCTAACTATAGACTACCGCCGGCGATAGTGCTTAAAGTAGAGGTCTCACTACAAATATTTGTTTATACGCAAATTTCGCTTGAACAACAGATTGTCCCATGAGTCCCATGACTTTGGCGAATTAAGTATGGTGACCCGTAAAAGCGAAGACAGAGAATCCAAAGCATAACTGCCCAGCAGCCACGAAACAGACTTTTTTTTTCTATATTTTGGCGTGACGAGACGAGCAGGACATGTGCCTGATGGTAAGCAACATGCCTGCCACATAACAGCACAGTGACACGCAGCTATTGGAACTATTAGAGCTATTCTGCCGCCAAGCAGTAGTGCGCAAACATTACCGTGTTCGGGCTTGAAGGGAAATGTTTCCAGTTAAATTACAGGGCACTGAGATAAAATAAGTTAGTTCTCAGGGTGACGAGCGCAGTGCAGAGTTAGGCAGTGACTTGGAATTTTCTTGTTCCAATAAATTGTTGCTTACCATCAGGTACATGTCCAGCTCGTCTCGTCACTCATATTATAAAAAAGCAACACACTTTATATCCTCACTGCCAAGGCTCGGGGTCTTATCTCACAAAGAAAGTCTAGGTTTTTTCCACCGTCTTATCTTCTAAACTTGCATAGATAATCGAAAATATTGTTCTTTGTATTTACGAGTGATTTTCATGTTTTTAATTAATCTTTGGTATCATAATTAGTTAATTTACCTTAATTTTGACATTAAACACATGGATTGAATTACGTGATACTCATTTAAAATAGAATTTATCCATTTTAAATTCGTATCGTAAATTTTGTTCCTAAATAATCTGAATTGAACAGTACAACAAACTCTGTCGTGAAGTCTATTTTATGAAATCAATCACATACAAGTTAAGTATACTACTAAACCAAACTTCTAAACACCCTTTTAAAATCCCCCAGCCATCGTCTTTCACAGTGGTGTCTATAGACTAAAGGCCCGTGAACAAAATGTACGTAGTAAATGAACCACCAGGAGACCTATGTAGAATGATAGAAGGGTATAAAGTAATAAGATTCAACACTATGCCGTTACTTGTAAGCTGTCCAACTGAGTACAGTCGAAGAGGGGGGGTTGCAACCCTCGATCATTTCATTACATAGGTCCCCTGGTGGTTCATTTACTACGTAAATTTTATTCACGGGCTTGTAGTATATTAGCAACAGCTGTGGCGGTCAAGAGCATGGTCGGCTATACCGGCATTCTCCATTGTGGCGGTTCCGATCGATCGATAAATATGCGCGACACATCATTGGTTTTGTAACACTGCAACGACAATGACCTCGAAACAATTACACTGTGATTACATTATTAATCATTCTGACGTCTTACCGATCGATTTCGATCGATTTCTTATAGGATACATTTCTGACAGTGTGCAGGTAATCTGCATGATCTAATACTACCTTGGCCGTTTTCCTATTAGACTGTTTGTAACACGAAGAAGTGACCAAGGGACATCTTTTCGTAGTTGATGTTCCGACAACTCTGACGAATATTTAATTTCCAGTAATAATTTAGTCGGAATCGTCCCTCCCGTTCCCATCAAACTGAAATTGCCCTTTAACGTGAAAAAAATAAATATTCCATGTCTGGCAGTAATATTATATACGGTGCATACATACGAATGTGTGCGTGTGTCAAAAAGGGTGTTTGTTTGTGTGTATTGCTGCATATTTGATGTGAATCCTAGACTCTGCATTAGGTTAAAGGGCCTGTGTTGCAGAATCGAGTATCTTTCTAATAATTATCCCAAAAAGGGAAATGAAAGCTTTTAAAAAACAAAAACATGAATCTAAAATTTTTTGTTCAAAATTCGACACGACGAGTATGGCGCGTTCCCATTCAGTTCATTTCAGGTATTCTCTCTGAATCTGTATTATTACATGTGTAAAGGAACGTTACTGTCGTTTCAGGAGCTCCGGTTATTCTACATGTTGTCAGTGACGCTCATCTTCGTCGCGGCGATGGTGCTGCAAATCCCGCGGCTGGGGGTGCCTTACCCGGTGAAGATGTGCGTTTTCATCGGCTGGGCGGCGTATGGAGTACTGCCGACCCTACACTGGTCTTATGCTATGGGAGGATTCGACAATCCTATGGTGCAGGTGTGTGTCGTTTGTTTTTTAAAGTGTATAGTGACAAGACGAGCAGAGCATTTGCCTGATGGTAAGCAACATGCCTGCCTATGACAGCTCAGTGACGCGCAGCTATTGGAACATGAAGACACCAAATAATTACCTGCATTGCGCTCGTATATATACCCGGAGATATAAGGTGTTTTATCTCTTAGCCCAGTAATTTCTCTGGAAACATTATCCTTCAAACCGGAACACAGTAATGTTTGCACACTACTGATTGGCGGTAGTATAACTGGCAAAGATGTGGTACTTCCCTAGAGCAATGACTACTCCACGACAAAAAAAATCAGTACATTTTGTTTTTCAAAAATGTATGCAGTTTCATAATATGATGTGCGAATTTAATTGGGGGCTGTGGTGGCCTGGTAGCGAGGTCGTACGATGTCATAATCGTACGACTCGTTTCAATCAAATCCGGCTTGAATATTTGTCCTAGTATTAGAAGTACAAAGGCTGTTATCATCACTGGATTTAGCGGCAAAGAAAACATTCTGCAGAAATCCGCATTATAATAAGAAATACATGTTTCGTCTGCCAACTAGGTCGTTGCTAGAATAGTGGACTTGACACTCTCCTAGTGAGACCCGCATGACGCACGATGTGTTTATTTTTTTTTATTTTTTTTTTATCGCTAATAGGTCCGCGTTTGACCACCAACTCGCCTGATGGTAAGCGACGGTGTGGTCGAAGATGACGCACGTTGACCTAGAAAGTACCTATTCACTCTGACCTTGAAAAGTTCTAGATTGTATCTCTCAGGGAACAAGGAGGCCGGCAACTTATTCCATTCCAAAGCCGTACGTACGAGAAAAGTGGATTCAAACCGTTTCGTACGGATTTTAGGAATGTCCACGGTGTATCGGTGGTAGTGGGCCGACTTACGACTTGTCCTGTAGTGGAAAGGGGAAGGCAATATTAGGTCGTGCAAATCCGCTGCACACTCTCCAAAATGCATTCTGTAAAACACTGTCAGACTAGCCACTTTTCGACGATGTTCTAGGCTTAGCAACTTTTTAGCTACTAAGTCTCTATCACCTATTAGCCGAACAGCACGCCGTTCTACCGAGTCAAGAGCTTCGAGCTGGTACTTAGCCGAACCATCCCATAGGTGGCAGCAGTATTCCACACTCGAGCGAACTTGGGCTTGATATAAAGCAAGTAGCTGATTCGGTGTGAAATACTGCCGATTCTTATGATGTTTTCCTTCACCGTTAAAGCCAGTGGTGATGTTAAATTGGTACACCTGCAGCCTGCAGTTGAAAAATACTCACGAGGAAAATAAATACGACGAAGGGCAGTGATGCCCTCACTTTATAGAAATTCTAAAAACTAAACCAAGAAATCGCTAGAAGTCGATAAGATCTCTCGTGGGCAAAACGTTGATTTTTAGTTTTACATTTTTACTTATGGTATCTATGTCGTGTAAATAAAGTGATATTGTAATGTATTTGTTTATATCGAAGTAAATCGGAGCGATTCGCCAGTTTTCTAGAAAAAAAAAGTGAGAAATAAATAGTATTTAAAACTTTCCACTCATCTTGCCACCGACACCTACTATTGCTTGTAATAAACACGATTCCAGTATAAATAGCCAAGCAGTGATTTAGTCAATTTAAAGTCACTTGAGACCGTTTGAACTAACTACAGACATCCTCGCAAACCTTGCCATTAAACGATATTATAAATGTTACTGATAATAATGTAGAGTCGTTTTGTTCGAGTCGTGGAAAACGTTTTTCTTCGCAACGATTATTTTTAACTGTCGTGATTATCTATAGTATTAATACTGGCTAATTAGATAGATGTTATCCTGAATTTATGTCCTGTGTTTACGCAGGATATACAAGACATACATTCGTTATTTCTTTTGTTTTTCTCTGTAAGAAGGTTTTTTAAAGTAGATAAAACAAAAAATAAATCGATAATAATCGTTCTCAAGTTATGGTGTAACCATAGCATTATGATATTTTATCGGAAAATACGTAATTGCGCCATGACTAGGCGTGCGGTTTCATAATCATGATGGGTAGATTCGAAGCCTGCGTGCACCTTTGAGTAAGTAGTCTTCCGAGTGCAGATTATAAAAGTTCACAAATCTAGCTTATGTACAATCTTTGCTTAGTTTGGGGCCTAGATGTTGAGTGATAAAAAATGATAATTATTGTTATGCATTGGGAAAGAACCACTATAGCAGCATATTTCATTGCTTATAGTTACTTATGTATGTTACAAAGCATAAACATTCTACTTTATGCTGTCCAGATACCGCCTGGGAATTACCACACATTCGTCAGTTATTCTACCGCGAAGCAGTAATATGCAAAAATTGTGATGTTCCGGTGTCAGAAATTGCTAAGAGATAAATCATCTTGTTTCACCGGGTGCCGGATGACAAGCGTAATGCAGTGCTAGGAATGCATTTGAACTCGTCATGTTCAAATAAGCTGTGTGGCGCTCTACCAAATAATGCCGTGGCCTGATTATATTATTATGTAGACTTCTTTCTCGTCCCAACGCTTTTTCTTACAAAAAATGTTAAGAGAAGAAAGAAGAGCCCTGGACGTCTACTCTAATTCAACTAATAACGTAATTTCGAAATAAACTCGCGACTCCGGTTCTACTTCGTTACGTCCGATCGAACATAACGTTTAAATGATCTAAGCATACTCTAATTAAAGTAAGCTTAGAACATTTAAACGGACGAAACGACGGATCGAAGTAGAATCGGAGTAGGAAAGTCGCGAGCTTATTTCGAAATTACGTTTTCGTTGAATTAGAGTAGACGCCCTGTTACTATGAAATTACTACACGTGGTAGGAGGCGCTCAAAAATTATCTGTCGCTGTCTCATTGGAACATATTATCGTTTAGTTTGCCCTGCCCATGTTATTTGGTTCCACAAATTTTATTAAAAATATTTGAATGTCCGCGTTTAATGTTTAAACCGGTTGTTTAAATTGAAAAATATGCTTGGAACATTTAGGTACCCGCTAACTTCAAAAGAAAGAAAATATTGCGAAATGTGAATTGGTACATACGTACTTCACGATTGACATTGCTCGATATCAAGATAATCAAGACCTTAATTCATCTGAAAAGATTAAAAGCGATAAGATATAATTATGCAAATAATAATAATAATTATAATTTTGTTTATCGTATTGCGTCAATAGGTATACATATCACGAAATCACATGACGACAAAAACAAAAACAACAGAACCGAAAAACTAGCATTATTTCTATATAGCTACTTAAACCTCCCAAAAATGTAATATCAAGTTTATATGTATCACGACTTTAAGTTGAAATCAAAGTACTGAATATTTTATTTAAAAAAAAATGTACCTATGTCCTATTTAGGCAATATAGTTTTACGCCGAAAAAAAGGGCTGTCTGCTCTGCAGAGACAGAGAAGTCAAATTTAAGAGTATAAAATTTTACTTCTCTGTCTCTGTACTTGTATATCTGGTTGTAGAATCATATCTCCTTATCGAATAGAGACTTATAATGTTCTGAGCTTTAAGTTGTGTGGCAGGTTTAACAGTTTCGTGTTTATTTTAAATTCCTTTTTTTCAATTTTCAGATGTTCTTCCCTAGAGTCATAGGGATGTACGTCATCAGTGGCACGGCCTTCGTTATATACGCCTTCAAGGTTAGTTAATTATCCATTATTATTTTAATATTTTCTTAATTCCATTGTATTAATACTGAACATTTTTTTGTTTGCTTGAACACACTGGCCTCTGGAGTTACAAAAAGACAATTATTTTTGCAACGCGTATTTGCATAGAGAAAATAAAAGGTCCAAATTGCACACTAGAAAGCTCAAGAAAATACGAGTTAGAACTAATAGTGTGGTCATCATAAATAATTCCTCAGTTACAGGAAAAAAACACAATTTTAATTAACAATTGCCACGCATTCGTGGTTCCTAGATTGATTTACATAAAGTTTGACTGGCCTCGTAGCTCTGCTGGTAGTAGGTATCTTTAAGTAATAGGTTGTCATTTCGATTCGCAGCGAAAAACAATTTATGTTATAAATGAGAAAGTTTACATGTTTGGGATGTTTGTTGCTCAATCGGAACGGCCGAACGAATAAGTTAGAAAGGGGTTTGGGTAAAGTTGGCGTCGTTTTTTTTTTTAGCGGCCAGAGATCTGTTATCACTTTCTTGTAACAATAAAATACCCTGATGCTATCTGTGCAATCGGATTTGCTCTAAGTCATATCGGAGCTGAGTTATAGCCTGTCGAAGTTATTTATTTTTTGGATTTTTTGTATGGGCAAGTGGCGTCGTTTTTTCATTTTAGCGGCCAGAGATCTCTTATCACTTTCTTGTAACAATAAAATACCCTGATGCTATCTGTGCAATCGGATTTGCTCTAAGTCATATCGGAGCTGAGTTATAGCCTGTCGAAGTTATTTATTTTTTGGATTTTTTGTATGGGCAAGTGGCGTCGTTTTTTCATTTTAGCGGCCAGAGATCTCTTATCACTTTCTTGTAACAATAAAATACCCTGATGCTATCTGTGCAATCAGATTTGCTGTAAGTAATATCGGAGCTGAGTTATGGCCCCTCAAAGTTTTTTTTTTTGGTTTTCTTTAAATGTACTAGTGGTGCCATTTCCTATAGCGGCCAAACATCCGTTAGCCTTTTTGTGAAACATTATTTTTACCCTAAGGTACCTGTGTAATCAGATTTGTTGCAAACTATATCGGAGCTGAGTTATGGCCACTTAAAGTTTTTTTTTTTGGTTTTCTTTGTATGGACTAGTGGCGCCATTTCCTACAGCGGCCAAACATCCATTACCACTTTTATGAAACATTATTTTTACCTTAAGGTACCTGTGTAATCAGATTTGTTGCAAACTATATCGGAGCTGAGTTATGGCCACTCAAAGTTTTTTTTTTGGTTTTCTTTGTATGTACTAGTGGCGCCATTTCCTACAGCGGCCAAACATTCGTTAGCACTTTTATGAAACATTATTTTTATTTTTTACTTAAAGGTACCTGTATAATCAGATTTGCTGCAAACTATATCGGAGCTGAGTAATGGCCCCTCAAAGTTGTTTTTTTGGTTTTCTTTGTATGTACTAGTGGCGCCATTTCCTACGGCGGCCAAACATCCGTTAGCACTTTTATGAAACATTATTTTTACCTTAAGGTACCTGTGTAATCAGATTTGCTGCAAACTGTATCGGAGCTGAGTTATGGCCCCTCAAAGTTTTTTTTTTGGTTTTCTTTTAGGGCCCATAACTCAGCTCCGATATAGTTTGGAGCAAATCTGATTACACAGGTACCCTAAGGTAAAAATAATGTTTCATAAAAGTGCTCGCGGATGTTTGGCCGCAATAGGAAATGGCGCCACTAGTACATACAAAGAAAACCAAATAAAAAAATTTGAGGGGCCATAACTCAGCTCCGATATAGTTTGGAGCAAATCTGATTACACAGGTACCCTAAAGTAAAAATAATGTGTCATAAAAGTGCTAACGGATGTTTGGCCGCTGTAGGAAATGGCGCCACTAGTACATACAAAGAAAACCAAAAAAAAAATTTTGAGTGGCCATAACTTAGCTCCGATATAGTTTGCAACAAATCTGATTACACAGGTACCTTAAGGTAAAAATTATGTTTCATAAAAGTGCTAATGGATGTTTGGCCGCTGTAGGAAATGGCGCCACTAGTCCATACAAAGAAAACCAAAAAAAAAACTTTAAGTGGCCATAACTCAGCTCCGATATAGTTTGCAACAAATCTGATTACACAGGTACCTTAGGGTAAAAATAATGTTTCACAAAAGTGCTAATGGATGTTTGGCCGCTGTAGGAAATGGCGCCACTAGTCCATACAAAGAAAACCAAAAAAAAAACTTTAGTGGCCATAACTCAGCTCCGATATAGTTTGCAGCAAATCTGATTACACAGGTACCTTTAAGTAAAAATAATGTTTCATAAAAGTGCTAACGGATGTTTGGCCGCTGTAGGAAATGGCGCCACTAGTCCATACAAAGAAAACAAAAAAAAAAAACTTTAAGTGGCCATAACTCAGCTCCGATATAGTTTGCAACAAATCCGATTACACAGGTACCTTAGGGTAAAAATAATGTTTCATAAAAGTGCTAATGGATGTTTGGCCGCTGTAGGAAATGGCGCCACTAGTCCATACAAAGAAAACCAAAAAAAAAACTTTAAGTGGCCATAACTCAGCTCCGATATAGTTTGCAACAAATCTGATTACACAGGTACCTTAAGGTAAAAATAATGTTACATAAAAGTGCTAACGGATGTTTGGCCGCTATAGGAAATGGCGCCACTAGTCCATACAAAGAAAACCAAAAAAAAAACTTTAAGTGGCCATAACTCAGCTCCGATATAGTTTGCAACAAATCTGATTACACAGGTACCTTAGGGTAAAAATAATGTTTCACAAAAGTGCTAATGGATGTTTGGCCGCTGTAGGAAATGGCGCCACTAGTCCATACAAAGAAAACCAAAAAAAAAACTTTAAGTGGCCATAACTCAGCTCCGATATAGTTTGCAGCAAATCTGATTACACAGGTACCTTTAAGTAAAAATAATGTTTCATAAAAGTGCTAACGGATGTTTGGCCGCTATAGGAAATGGCGCCACTAGTACATACAAAGAAAACCAAAAAAAAAAACTTTGAGGGGCCATAACTCAGCTCCGATATTACTTACAGCAAATCTGATTGCACAGATAGCATCAGGGTATTTTATTGTTACAAGAAAGTGATAACTGATCGATGGCCGCTAAAATAAAAAAACGACGCCACTTGCCCATACAAAAAATCCAAAAAATAAATAACTTTGACAGGCTATAACTCAGCTCCGATATGACTTAGAGCAAATCCGATTGCACAGATAGCATCGGGGTATTTTATTGTTACAAGAAAATGATAACAGATCTCTGGCCGCTAAAAAAAAAAACGACGCCACGGGCCCATACAAAAGTACCCAAACCCCTTTGGAGCACTGTTAGGATATTGTCTGGAATAAAATTAGCCAGTTTGTATCGCGATAAAGTTACAGGAACGGGTAAAACCGCGGTGCGCTACTAGATTATCATAAGTAGGTATTTATCAAAACATGAAAGGTCGATTGGGGTATTTGTACAAAGTGATGTTTTTATTATGGTGTAGGTATGTTTGTTTAAGTGTGCTTTGTACTCGAATGACTTTGATATTAAAAGTATTACATACTTACTTTTCAAGTTCACTGCCACGACTAATATTTACTTATTTTGCTTTATGTAACATTACTTTGGTGTGTGTTTGCGATAAAATTAAGGAGGATCAAATAAAAGTAGTAAGTACCTAAGAACACCAAAACAAAAATAAATAAATATTGGTGGACACACACAACACCATCTTACCCCAAAGTAAGCTAAGCTAAAAAATAAATAGCCAGTCAGTCAGCCAAATTGACCTTAATAGAAGCTTAGGTTTAGAAAAATAACACAGGATATATTGGTTGTCTAATAGGTGCCATTTTTGTTATTTAAAAAAAAAACATTTTCTGATTATGACTCATATACATGTTTTTTTTAAAGCTATGCTTTGTTTTTTAGTGTTTAGTATTTAAAGCACGTTAATATTTATTACCTCTGCCTCAGGTGCTTGGATGTAAGCATTTCTTAAGACGGTGATCTGACTATGACATCTATCTTCAGATAGCATCTTTAGCCTATGTAATTTTGGGCTATACAGGAACTGCAGGGCTCTATTATCCTAGACTTACTAATAGTACCACTCGAAGAATTTCACGTATTTTAGCATTCCATATTATTTACCAGATCTATCTCAACGACTACGTCTCGTAGGACGACTAGCGCACCTCAAACGGTACCTCAGCTTGACTTGCCATCTTTAATGAAGATCAATAAACTGGCATCCCCGAAGGGGTACCCCACGGTTCCATCGTGGAGGATCTAGCACCGTATAAATGTTTAGTGTCAAATATGTACATAATTTATTCCATAAAAAAATATTTATTGAAATTTAACATAAATCCCTATGTATTATGAAGGTCTCGTCGGTATGATGCCTCGTATTATAATTTTCATTACAGATACATAAAAGACGATACATAAATTAACTCAAAAACATGTTGTCTTTTAATGTGCGCAGTTTTTTAGTTACATATTTGCAATGTCCGTAAAGGACGGATAAGTTACTGTACTATTATCGTACGACCATAAAATATGTGGCAATTAAAGACTTGATGAAAATATTTCAAACTAATCTTTATATATTACAGGTACCAGAACGCTGGTTCCCTGGTAAGGTGGACTACATCGGACACTCGCACCAGTGGTGGCACGTTCTAGTGCTGGGAGCGCTTTACTACTGGCACAACTCAGGCATGATGTACGTCCAGTATCGCATGAACCACGGCTGTGCCAACACCATGAGGATATTTTAAGATACGTGTAGGTCTAGTATAAATGATCATAAGTGCCTCATCAACAGCGGCAAAACTATTAAGTAGAACTGAAATATCGTGATTACCAATATAAAATAAAACGCTATTGCATTTAATGAATATTTATAGCATTCAACCAGTGTTGAATATTGAAATACTAGCAGAATTTTGACTAAACTAACGTTATTTATGAGGAAAAACAGATCTACGCCAATACCCAGTCTTTAAAGTCTTTGCCCAGTCAAAATAATTAGAATATTTTGATGCGGTAGATAGGTCTAGTTAGTATTGCCATAGGTCAGTAAAATACAATAAAATTAAAATAGTTACTAAATCCATTCCTTCAGTGATATTAAAACTCTATCACTGATACAATAAAAATATGATTTCCATTATAAGATGAACTAGTATGGCAGCTTTAACTTCATGAAGGTATGTTATTTGTGCTCAC